>OX328110.1:8323278-9023815 GCA_946811185.2 Hippopus hippopus | reverse complement strand
GGAGGTAAATTTTGATGTAACTGGAAGCACATTTGCATGTTACTGGAACCTGTTTTTGCAATTTTACATTGAAATATATAGGGAAACTTGGGAATTGCAAAAACAGGTTCCTGTAACATGCAAATGTGCTTCCAGTTACATCAAAATTTACCTCCAGTAACATGTTAACATGTTATTATTTACTTCCAATAACATTGATTTTTACATCCAGTAACATGCAAATTTACTTCCAGTAACATCAAAAAATGAATCCAATTTTCCCTATATATTTCAATGTAAAATTGCAAAAATAGGTTCCAGTAACATGCAATTTTGCTTCCAATAACATTGAATTTTACTTCCAGTAACATCAAAATTTACTTCCAATAACATTGATTTTTACATCCAGTAACATGCAAATTTACTTCCAGTAAGATTGATTTTTACAACCAGTAACATGCAATTTTGCTTCCAGTAACATCAAAAATGAATCCAATTTTCCCTATATATTTCAATGTAAAATTGCAAAAATAGGTTCCAGTAACATGCAATTTTGCTTCCAATAACATTGAATTTTACTTCCAGTAACATCAAAATTTACTTCCAATAACATTGATTTTTACATCCAGTAACATGCAAATTTACTTCCAGTAACATTGAATTTTACATACAGTAACACGTAAATTTGCTTCCAGAAACATCAATATTTCAATCACATTCATTCTCACACCATTCTCCCTATTCTAATATCCGTAAGGTACTGTGTCATAGTTCTCTATTCTTCTACGTTTGGTGTATACCATTTGATATCTTTTTTCTTCTGCTCTGTTTTATAATTTTCGTTTACCTTTGTCTCTACATATTTTGCTTGGGTTTGTGACAGTGATGTGTGAGGTGCCGTGTGTGTCTGTAACGATATGTTTGACGCTTTCAAAATTGATGAGTTGTGAGTTGGTGTAGTGCAGTGTGAATCCTCTGACTTTACACGTTTCTTTGTTGGTGTTTGTTTTGTATGCGTAGTTTTTTGGACTGCCAGACACAAACTCTACAATGTGCTCACCCTTGTCTAATTCATCGGACAATTCGCCCAAGTAGTCCCCTAAGGGTGGGTCTACCTCTCCAGGTCTACTCAGGTAAATGACACTATCTGTATCGTAATACAGTACTCGTCTGTCTGATTGTTCGAGCACACTGTACAATTTGAGCCTGGCCCAGCACATGGTAAAGGTCGCCAAGTATATGTTTGTGTTGTCTTCAGGTAGGCAGTCCTGTTTGTATATCCATTCAATTTGTAGCATGTTATCTGTTAATATGTGAAAGTTGAGAGGTTGTTTTAAGGGATCCGAGAATAATTGAAAGAATAGGTTGACCTGACTGGCGCATATTGAGCCTCTGTCCAGTGGTTTCCTCCCAGTGGTATATTTCGTATATGTTTTAAAGTTGGTACCCTAGTCTAAGAGCTGTGTGTATCTCCGGGGTGCACCACGTACCAGTCAAAACTCTCTCGTCGTCCAAACAGGTGCAGGGGTCAGGATTCTCAGTATCCCGTGGGTCACCCTAAAATCTTGACCAAAGATTTTGGGAATATAAAGGGAATTTCAGTTTGCCATTTGATCTGTTCGGGAGGACTGGGTGATACAGTCCTCTTTTGGGATAATATCTTGACTTTAGCAATACCAAAATACTCCTTTATATTCCCAAAATCTTTGGTCAAGATTTTAGGGTGACCCACGGGATACCGACAATACTTATTCACCCAAGAATACAAGCTCGTGAAATCCACGTACTTGATCCTTTCCTGTTCTTCCGTTTTACGATAGAGTTGACTCGCATTGGTACGCCCACCGAAGAAGCTCTCTCTAGGGTCCAATCTCTCTGTCATGTCTAACTGTTTGATGAAGGTTCTCAATTCTGAATCTTGATGTCGTTCTTTTTGAAATTCATGGTCCCAAATGCACACGTATTTCATGCCTAATTGTTCTAAATAAGCTTTCTTTTTCATAGTCAGGGCATACAATTCATCCAGTGACTGGTGGGTTAGGGGGTGACTCTTTTCTTCTCTATTATCTGAGAAACACACAGGGCAGCCATGAAACACGCAGCCGTGGTACTCGTACGCCGTGTGTGTTTCTGCGCAGTACCCATCAAACTTGTATCGAGTTCCGGGGATGGTCTTTTACCCTGCATGTTGAATATGTACCTTGTCTTCCAGTGACGGTGCCGAGTTCTGTTTTTAAGCATGTATCTAAATAGTTTATGCTCTAAGGTCTTTATAAATCTTTCTGCAAAGTTTGCTTTGGTTTCTGTGTTCAGGGCGTAAAGGTGGTGAATGTTTTGACCGCGTAAATATTTATTGACTTTCTTACTTCGAAACTCCATGACTCTGTCAGTGCGTACAGTGTTGGGTTTCCTCTCCTCCGACAATATATGTGTCAGAGCGTACGTGACATCGATCCCCTTTTTACTTGGCATCAGTTGGGCATGTGCAAATCGAGAAAAAATATCTATGCAAACAATGACATACTTGAACCCTTCATTATATTTGGACAAGTCCATCATATCCATCATGTCTATATCCCATTGACTGTCTACACCGTTCACAATAACTCTGGACCGTTTAAACCGGCGTCTGGCCCCTCTCGTTAAGGAATAGGACTCTTTATCTTGTAACCATTTTCTTATTCTGTGTCTACCAATGGTGTTTTTTCCTTGGGCCTTTACATACTGATATAATTTCTCTGGACCTAAATGACTAGCAGGGGACTTTGGGTCGAAATAAAGAGTGGACAAATAGGTGTTCCAGTCTGACATCTTTTATTAATTTATACAAGTATAATGCATTCTTACAACAAAATAACTATAATACAACAGAATATAAAGGACGTCTATTTTCCTCTAAATACAAATTTAAAATATCAATAAGTCTCTCAGCACCCTCTCTGGCTTCTCGTCTTAATTGCCTACATCTCCACCACCACTCAAAGTCATTTATCAACATCACCGCCACAAAAACAAGTCCGAACATGTCTATCGTCTCACAAATAAATTGGCTCCAGTGTTACTATTTGACCCAAATCCAAAGGATGGGATATTTCCACCGTTTTGTCCAAATGAAGGGGTGAATCCTGACGCTGTCTGATTGTTCTTGCTCGCTGTCTCAAATCTAAAGTCACCTACAGGTTGCACCAAGTTCTTGTTTTCGCTTTTATAGCCAGTCATTTTTAAGTAAATACACGTTGGAGACCATTTTTCGTGTTCTACCCAAGGGTCGTCCGTCGATTCCCAGGACATAACGTTGACTGAACAAGCGAAGCAAGTAACCTTGTCGCTACTTCCAGTGTAATAAAAGCCGGCTTTCGATAAGGAAACGCGATCTGGAGTTATCTGCTTTGACCAGTCCTGAAACGTTCTTAATCTATCTTCATAAAACTGGTTCACTTGTACCGAATCACTCTGCGTAAACAGATCCATGTTCATAGTTCAAAGTACTTTTCAGAACTGACAACTGGAAGAAAGCAGAGCCCAATTTATATAAAGTGCCTGTCGCTGATTGGTTGTTATTTTTAGAAATTCTCCGTTGTCTTCTGTCCCGTCTGTTACCTCTGGAGAGTTGAAAGGGGTATTGTTCTGATATCCTGCTTAAGTCAGACACTCTGACGACTTGCAAAGGGATTACCTTGGGGAGTTGAAAGGGGTATTGTCCTGATATCCGGTCTTATATCATTAGAACCCAGACTGAGGGCAATGGGTCAAACCATAAAGCATCGAGTACAGTTCATATTTTATTTCATCATATAATTCAATAGAATCACATGACATACATACATTAGTATATACAGTACATTCATGTCATACATGATCAACTTCACAAATATATACAAATAAATTTGAGTCTGTTTTTTGATGTGCTTTTCTTGCCTTTTAGATAAGAGTCTATATTTAGTAACAGTTTCTGATTGGTCCGCTATATTTAGTAACAGTCTCTGATTGGTTACCAGTTTGTACAGTCATTGGGGTTACATTCCGGGCACTGTAGCATCCCTATCTGGTTCATATGGTCCGACTGTAAGTAACAAGAGACCACTGCGTCTAGTTCGGGTAGGGTCTTTCCAATCTCAGGTATCAGGTCTTTGAGGCGTTGATATTCTAGTGGTCATAAAAACAACCCCTTTTTTGTGGGTACTACTTTTTCTTTCGGTTTCAAATATTGTCTCATGTCCACACATTTGCTGCCTTCAGTTATTGTACAATATACATTGCCTCCCAAGTGACAGTTGTAGTCCGTTTTATCTGTCAATGCCTGATCCACGTATTCTATAGTGTCGACCCAGTTTTTCCAACGCATCAGGGTTAAACTGATACCTTTCTTGGTGGGTTTTTCGTCTTGCCATTCTCTTAAGTCCACTCACCTCACCCCCTTCCATTCTGTCACCTCTACTACACGTCCATTACCCAAGTTTCCTCTGAAAATAGACATGTTGTCAGTTGTAATTCTGAAATCAGGTTGAAGGATAAGGGCTGTTTTTCTTATTTATACACATTCTGATCTATGTTCATTTCCTTGGTCTCTCATTTGATTGGTCCGCTATATTTAGATATGTGATCATCAACTATATTTAGAGTCATTACATCACTGATCTCTATTCTTATTGGTCCGCTTTATTTAGAAGAATTATGTCATACCTATATTTAGATGTAGGAAAACCTTAAGAGTAATATCTTTCACTATGTATAAGTCATTGTGGTTCAATGGGTAATGAAAAGCGTTCTAGACCTTTCTAATGAGCCTAAATTCATTCAAATCCGTCAAGGCATAAGGGAGTTAGAAGCATTTTACGCATGAGTGAGTTTCGTTCCGGTTGGTTGATTTCATCGTGTAGGTCTCGGTGAGACCTTTCCAACGATACAACAATGATCAAAATCTGACCAGACATAAGGGAGCTAGAGCAATTTAAAGATTTTGGATTCCTTTAATGGGCAGATAATAAGGGGGAGATCACTCGAATCATATACGACAAACTTTAAACCGATATATCTCGAGAACTAATAGAGCTAGACCCCTATATGTATATATTTTCTGAATCAGCGTGATCAGACCTTTTCCATGATACTCATGGGGTACCGATCAGACTTGAACTAAATGAGATATAGTATTTTATAGGGACAATGACGTCATTTCCCGCCGCCATCTTGGATCGAGGTGTCTGAAACGCTCACCATTGCATAGACGAGCAAGAATGATGCTATTTAGACACCAAGATTGTCGAAATCGGTCAAACATTAAGGGAGCTAGAGCAATTTAAAGATTTTGGATTCCTTTAATGGGCAGATAATAAGGGGGAGATCACTCGAATCATATACGACAAACTTTAAACCGATGTATCTCGAGAACTAATAGAGCTAGACCCCTATATGTATATATTTTCTGAATCAGCGTGATCAGACCTTTCCAACGGTACCAGTTTTATTTGAATCGGAGTATATTGAATTTTGAGGGTTTAAATCCGCTCTAATGATCTAGTTCCACACTGGTTAAAAATCGAACCGTGAACCTAGGATTCAAATGATAGCTGAGGATCTGTTCTAACGTTTGAGATGGTTTATAAAAAAAAAAGTGGCAGTGTAAACATTTGTCCTAGAAGCTAAAAACGGTTGCGTGGTTTAACAGTTTTATTTGGTTTTCAAAGGCCTTTAATATTTAAGAAAAGTAGCCTGAATACAGTGTATCCCCAGATGATGAACCCAGACTGGACCCAGACAACTTCTGAGATGGAATCGTCGAAAGAAACGAGAACTAAAACTTCGGTAGATCCCTCAAAATACTACCTACCATCGATCTATAAGTTGCAGCAATTTAGGGGAATTTTTACGATATTATAAAGATCTTGTAAAAACATTGGCCCACGTTCTTTTCAAAATGAAATTAAGCCTAATCCAAGTCCACCAATATTGACGTATAGGGCGCAACAGCTCTGAAAGACTCCTTTTCATGTAAGCACTTGATAAAACTTGTTCATTCTTGCTTTAGCTACTGACAAGAACAGATCTATTTTAAATTTTTTCTCAAAATGGATTTCAAGACCATATTTACCGGAATTAGCGCACTATATTTCTATATTGAAGTGTGTATTGGGGAATTAAATGCCTTTCTGCAGGTTGGATTTGGAAGTTATAGATTTGGTAAATATTTTTATTATTTAATTATTTCCATAAAATTTAGAGGCTGTGATTTTGTCATTTAAATGTATGCAGAACAAGAAACAAGAGGGTCATGATGGCCCTGTATCGCTCCACTGGCTTTTTTTTTTTTTTTTTTTTTTACTAATTGACCAGTTCAGATGAAAAATTATATTTCATGTTATATTCACCTGCATTTTGTCTAAAGCTTTAACCTACCATGTAAAGTAGATACTGAAAGTGAATCTCAATAGGCCATTGTCCGTACTTCCGTCCCTAAATAAACAAAAATCAGACAGTGTGTCGACATAGCTTATAAAACGTGTTCAGACACGTATGTGGATTGACGCATGCGCGCCAGTCATATCGGAAATACTCTTTTGTCATTTGAGTTCAAGACGTTGAAGAAACAACATCGAAGGTACCGTTTTTTTTTCTACCGAATTTTTGTAATTCTTTGTGAGAAACTTCAAAGAGCATGGATGTGTCGTTAGACCGACTTAACTTTATAGACTTGACCGAGGGTCGTAGTAAGGTTAGGAATTGGCTCTTTGACTTGGTGTGGCGTTAAAGATGAGTCTAAGTGGGAAAATCTCCGTCTCGTAAAAGGGCCTGACCCTCAATGCCCGCGATCATAACTAGATAGAGTATACAAGTCAGCTCTGTATACTGTTTGGGTACTCGCTTATACGACTCATTTTTAAAGCTATTACTCTCCAAATTTATACCCAAAAGAAAAATCAATATTGTGCCAAAAAGCACATTTAAATAAATGGTCGTTTAAAAAAGAAAATAGGTCATCCAAAATGGCTACTGGTCTAAAATAAAAATTAGGTCATCCAAAATGGCTGTCCAAAAAACACATCAAATTCTGCAAAAAAAAAAAATAGGTCATACGAGATGGCCGCTGGTCTAAACATCCTTATATGCAAATGAGTTACTAAAAAATAATAACTAGGTCATCCAAGATGGCGCCCTTTGTTTACAAGCAATCAGCACCATTTCCCGTCCATCCTATCATCTTATTAAATTGTTTTTCAAAATAATGTCTTCTTTTTTCGATCTTATTTCCGGTGGGGTTCTGGATGCAACATTTAACACTTGACATCATAATCTGTTTATTAATAAATACAGACGCATGCTGAAAATATTCTGGATGATACAAATGCTTCTCCAATACGTGGTATGATAAGGTAAACTTCATTTTGAAGAATGATCCTATACTTACGTCTGGACCCTATCTTGGATTGAATCTACTCCCTGATTGGTCGATGCGTCCTGTAATCTGATTGGTCGAAAATCCCTGCTTCTGATTGGTCCAATTTTAATCCGTTTTAGGGGTATAAACTCGAGGTCCTTCTATTGAATAAGCTATTGTCTGATCTTCCGGTCCTATGTCAACAGAAGCCAGACACGTTAATGACTTGAAAAAAGGGATTAACTTTGACAGTTGAATAGACCATTGTTCGTGCTTCCGTCACCAAATAAACAAAACCAGACAGTATGGTGACATTAACAAAAGACCATTGTTCGGATCTTCCCTATTATAGCTGATGTAATGAATCTAAATTAAGTTGATGATCACATATCTAAATATAGCTTCGCGCATGCGCATCATTCTCTGTTCTGGACTAAATGTCTCATTTGAGAGTTGGACCTTGAGGAGTGCACATCGGAGAGAGGTACATTTATTTATTTATTTATTGTCTTGTAAGGAAAGGGCCTGACCCTCAACTAAATATACACGTCAACTCTGTATACTGATCCAACATGGCCGATCCCTATCCATACTTTGACCACTTTGCAGTGAATTATTTACTTATTTATCGTCTGGTAAAGAAAGGGCCTGACCCTCAATGCCCGCGAGTACTTACCAGCACGAGGTATACACGTCAGCTCTGTATACTGATCCTAATCCACCATGGCTTATCCAATATGGCCGATCCTCATCCAAAATGATGGACTCACCATATCCGCCGCGAATACCCATGACACACCAACAATTCCTTATATGCAAATGAGTTACTAAATATAGTAACACAATGGCCGAAAGTAGGTCAAGATTACCACCGATTACGTCATCTTTGTTTACATCCAAAGAGACGCTATTACTACTAAAGATCCCTAAGAGGGTAGGAGCTATTGTGGAAAACAGAAGAAAATGCTCTTAACAAACATTTTCTGCTTTTCCCATGAGGTTTTTAAAAGCCGCCCTCCTCATTTCCTATCGGCGAGAGAGGAATGAATCCTGTCGAAAACAATTCTATCATATGTAAGGGAGAACTTGAGAGTTGAAATGTTCAGGTTTACTTCAAGTTCGTTCACAGACCTGTATTTTATCACTGCATCACAAGAAGAAAGTCTTACTAAATTTTAGGGTACACATACCTTGATGGATGAATAGTCCGGACATCCGGATTGTCCAAACACACCACTTACACTGGAAATGTTGACGATAGTGCCTTGAGTCTGTCGTAGATAAGGCAATGTTTCCTTTAAAATGATAAAATCAGTTGTGATAACGATATCTATGCAAACAGTAAAATTTACATTAAAAGCCAAACTCTGAGAAAAGGGGGCCTTATGCATCTACGAAAAGTATCGACCCAGGTCAACCTGCGCAATCCGCGCAGGCTGACCTGGGCCGAAACCTTTCGCCATTGGTCAATTTTCTGTATGTCGAAAGGCCAGTTTACCTGATGATCAGTCGGTTGTAATACTAACTGGACTTAATGGATCCATGAGCATGGGATCACGTGCTCGGTATCATGTGTCACGGAGGTGCATTAAGCCTCCTTTTTACAGAGCATAACTCATATATATTCGTATGAAAATGTCCCACACATCAATTCACTTTTTAACAAATGACATTTTCGAATTGTCCATAACTGTTAGCAGATGTATGAATTAAATGTGGCTAAAACGAGCGAAACTGCCTATCATGCAATCAAAACATAGTGGTAAAGGTAGAAAATAGTGCTTAAATCATTTAAACCTTTCTCATACTGTTTCATAATGCCCTTTTCACTTCAGGCTTTAAAACACGGAAAAGTGTTGTTAAGGGTCCCATGCCTAGGTTTTTTTTGGAGGTGGTGTAATTCTAACATGTCTGTAATTCAACAGCAGTAGGGTAAACAGGGTCTGATAAAGGACAGTCTATATAGTTAGTCTCCTTTTCCATGTTTGAACCGTGTTTTATTCTTTTTATGCCCCCACCCCCGCCCCCCGCAATTAAAATTTGAGGAGGGGACGGTGATATAGTGTTACACCTATCCTCGTAAATGTACATATGTATGTATGTATGTATGTATGTGTGTGTATGTGTGTGTATGTATGTATATGTGTATGCGTGTATGTATGTATGTATGTATGTATGTATGTATGTATGTGTATTTGTTAGGTAAACAGTGCTGTGCTCGTGTCCGGCCAATAACTTCTAGGTGCATGGTTCGATTCTGAAATAATACACAACAAATTATCACCATGTCGATAGCTTAAAGGTCAAGGTCGCAGTGCGTGGGCATCCGTGTCGGTAACACATTTCTAGTCACTTAAACCTATTTTTCGATGGCGAATGTGTGTGTAAACCTTAAAAATCCTCACGCCAAGAATCCAGACTCGTCCACATGGAAAGTATTTGCAGACTACATAATAATTTGGTATAAAATCGTGAAAATAATTTTTGAAATAATATAAAACATTGTGGAAAAAGCAGAACATGCAGCTTATCATCCCCAATTGGTAATCACATTTTAATAAAAAAATACGAAAACAATACTTGTGTTAAAGGAATTTTTACGAAGCATACTTAATACAGAATTACTACCTTTATTGCATTGAAACAAACATGTTTTATAGCAATTACAAAACATAAATGATAGAAGCAATTCATAGTGAAAAAGTGACTTACATTGCTTAATTGAAGAGCACATGATGTTATTTAAAAAGAAATATAAACGATTAATATCTCAGCAGTTTACTATAATAGAAAAATTTTGACACACTGTATAACCTTTTTGGTAATTTTACAGACAAGAGAATAGAAAATTTCTGTATTGTTGGCCAAGTATAATATTATCTTTTAAGCAATTTTGGCGTGAGTTCTAAATACTTGGTGCATGTCAATAAAAGGGGATATTCATTTTCAATATTTCTTTTAGTACAATTTCTACAAATTCTTTCTCTTCGATTTCTTTGATGGCCTTTTTCAAGATATTTGGAATCTTGTAAGTGAAGTCTGAAGTTCGTAAAGTTTTATTTTTGATGAAATCTACGCTACTCTTAACATTAAATGAATGTTTGAATAAACTATATAAATGTAGACGAGAGGAGATATTAATTGAGGAGTACCAGTTTCGTTGATATATGTCTAGTATACGTTGTTTACTCCTATTGTAATCTTTCGTGATACTGAGATGGTTTTCTAATATTTATGACATAGGTGTACCTATTTGTTAAAAGATTGTTTTGATGTAATAGGCCACATTATTCCCGTTATAGATAAGACTATTCTCAGTATCTGTCTTTAAAATGTTGAATTGTTTGAATAGAATTGAAATTTGCTCTGATGAAATATCTTAACCTAATTCTAAATCAGTCACAGTTTTCTATGAATTTTAATGGACTCACGACCAACCTCGACGTAGGTCGCATTTAAGTAAGTATAGGGTGTAAGAGAAACAATTAATCTGCAAATTTTGAAAGGGTTGCTCCAACATCGGAACTTAGATGATCTAGTTTTAACTGATTTCCATCGGTACTTACTCTGGTAGCATTAAATGGTGCAACCAGCATTAACTCAATGAGTTTTCTGAATGTGTCGCTCGAAATCTCGTCTATTGGGCGCGTGCCTGGATCTGGAAGAGAAGGAATATGGCGTTAAAGTATTGTACCGGTTAGCGTTGTTATATAAAATATTTCCGTAGCATGGAATGAAGATTAATCCTTTACCAAAATTTTTGAATTGTCAAAACTGAAAGGATTTGCAGACGACAAATTAATTCTTGCTCAAGTGATGGGCAAGTGGTGAGTGGTGATCCTATTGTAGGAAAAGGGAAATATGCTGTTAAGCTGCTTTATTTCGTTTTCCCACAGTGTTTTCATAAGCTTTTTATCTCAGGGTTGTTAAAACTCTGGATTGTGTGGTAAAGGATTAAGCCTTTCCCCCGCCTTATATAGAAATAGGGGAGTTTGCGGATAGCATCAATCAAGATCACGCAGAATTTGCAGTCAGATCGTGGGTCAGTGCCGTCCGCGATGCTGTCAAGTCTTATGAAAATAAAGTCTTTCAAGCCAGGTCAACAGTTTTTTTATCCTTGAAATTAGCGGTCACACAAAATGCATTACTTTAGAATCACCCGACCAGAAACGACTCTAACTTGCTGTAGTCCTGCAGACAAAATACTGCAGTATTCAGTATTTTACAGGAATTGCTCCAGCTAAAACTGTTTAACTATATAATATGAGCTATGCTACGGAATCATGATGGGGCCACCCAAAATCTCGCATGTATAGACATGTGACAATTTGAGTTTTTGTCACATTCTCGCATGTCACTTAACTTATATACATACGAGGTTATACTATCCTCGCGAGATAACAGGGGCGATATTTTACCTTCTAAACCCTCGCCTGTGTTTTCTTAAATCTCGCATCGTGAATCGATGTTCAGTCATCCAGAACACAGAGACATGCGAGATTTTTCTAAAACCTCGCTCTGTCGCCCGGTGTGTCAGTGTATATTACCCCGTTAAATAAGTGTACATGCGAGATTTTTAAAGTTTTAAATCCTCGTGTTGTCGTCCGGTGTACAAGTAAATAGAACCAATGGAGAATGGTGAATTCTTTCCCACCATTCGGCAAATCTCGGAATGCAGTTTCGGAATCAGCCGAGTTGTAACGAGTATCACAGAAATAAACTTTAGAGGGAGGCTACTAGCACAGACTTACGAGAAAAAGATAAATACGTCTAAGATACGTATGGTGGCATATTTCTGCCGCGAGATACGAGATAGCTATCATGATAATTTAAGAGAATTATCGTGATAAAAAAATTCACGATAAAAATATCGCAATAATGCTAACTCTTATCATGATTTTTTTTGCTTTCGTGCCCACAACTGACATTCATGATACCTATAATTAGATACGGTTTCGGAATACTTTCGTATACAACCTTATGAATTCTCCTTTCCCCTGTACGGTTTCAAAGTTGTTCGTAGGAGGCATTTCGAGTCGTCTTTGTGATTTTACAGACCTCTGTCATTCGGGCATTGTCAAAATTTACCAGTTAAGCTACAATTGTTAGTTAATGAATCGAAATTTTACTGACTGCAATCTTATTAAAGGGTAACTCCGCACCAAAATTTTCATTTCAAAATCGGATAAAACGACACTAGAGTATGTTAACAAAAATCTTGTTAGCTTTCTGTGATGTTTACTCCACGAGATATAGAGGTTTAAACTTTCGGATTTCCACCTGTGTGAAAGTCGCTAATTGAAAACACCGTGACTTCCGGTAGTTTGCCGTGATCTCACAAGTGTGAGAAGATAATTATAGTCGCTATATATGAACTAACACAGAAAATTGAGAAAACTGCATGATATTTATAAAGATATAAATCGCAATTTCACGTTTCAATCACTTGTGTACTGCAGAGTTTCAATCTCTATAGACCCGTCACACCAAACTAGGTCTTACAACGTCTTAACCCGTCCTGACATAATCGGAAAACGGGTTACGGTCGGGGATGAACGTATAATTTTGGCCTGATAATGGCTGAAGCCCCTATCTCACCAAACCTATTCCCAGAAAGTCTTAACCCGGTCAACAAAATCGAAAAACTGGCTGGGATAGGACATGTAATTTCGGTCGGTAAAATGCAAACGCACTGCAGGTTATTGCCCGACCGCACTGCGTCTCTAATAGGATCGAAGTACAGCAGTTCCGTTCGTAGTACGTCCATCTCGCTTTAAGTACGTTGTTACTCCGTCTAATCACAGGACGGGATGGATGGCAAAAAATTTTGAGCAGGCTCAAAGATCTGGAGCACCCTTCGTAAACGGATACTAATACGCCCACTTCGTCTGAAGACAGTTTCAGTCCGATCAGCAAAAAAATTCGGAAGAGAGTGAGAACGAGTTTGGCGTGACGGGGGTATATCGCTCTTACATCTACAATCATAGGAAAGAAATTTTGAATGAATTAGCTTAGTGGAGAAAGTACTTATAAAAAAGTGAATAGTTATTCTTCTGGTAACGAACGTAAATATTTTGAAATTTATTTCTTGATGTTATTTCAATTGTACCACTACCTAATCAACGAGTTGTAATAGATAAATATAAAAAAAAAGAAATAATAAATCAAGATAATTGAATCATGCCAAAATTCTCTTCTACTAGGTCGTAGAAGGAAGAAGGAACGTTGCAATGTGAAAAGGAAATCATTCGAGTTAATTTCTAAGGCTGTTTCTACCAAATATAGGACATCGTCGATCATTTAACGGTCTACAAATCCTGCTCAGTCTGATCTGAATCTACACCATCAGTGTCAGCATTTTACATGTCTCCTTCAGCTTGGAAAGAATTAAAAGCCTTGATCTGCCTTAGAAATCTTATCCTCTCTTTAACATTCACGAACAACATTAAATCCAGCACACATCCTGAATTTGCTGTTAAAGTTAAAAAAAAAAAATTCACTCGATCTTCATTTATTTTCCTACGTGCTTTTTGTTCATAATCTCAAATTTGTTTCTTTCATCAACAACAACGTTAAAAGATTGTCTGAATTGCCTCCTGCCTTCCTGTCCTCCATATCATGCAGTAAACATTTTTGATCGTCAGCAAAATACAGGGTCATTCCATTTCTTAAATACTGAGACATGTAAGGCGTACAATTTAAAAGGAAATACCAACGTGGACAAAAATTGTTTAACTGTCTTCTCCCGTGTTTCTTACTGTAATCATATACAAGATAAGAGATGCTGATCATGAAAATGCAGCGTAAATTAAAAACTTTACACAAAATTTTAGTGCGCCAACCTTTTATTTTGAGAAAAGAATTGTGTGTTCCATCCATGTACAAGGACAAAGGGTTAATTCGGTGCCTCTTTTGTGATGATATCGCACCGTTGTGGTCTGACATTTATTTTTTTTTTACCCTGCTTGCAGCTTGAGGTTAACAAGCACTTGTCATAAACATGTCATGTACAAAGTTACTCTTTTGTTTTCACGACCATATTGAACCCTTTTTCGTAAATAATGTAAATGGAATTTGGAATTTTACACAGTTTAAATGGGTAAGTCGAACGTCATAACTTTTGTATTTTCCTCATTCATACGATCTTAAAAAAAAAAAAAAAAAAATCGCATAATCTGCTTGTCGAATTTCTTTTCTAACTACTCTCTCTCTCTCTCTCTCTCTCATGAAACAGATGAATAATCAACAGTGAATTTACCATTTATTGCTTGCCTCATTTAAATTTCTGTGGGGCCCCAAGGCTGCTGAGCGCCACTCAATGACCTTTTGCGAACAGTGTATATTAAGATCAGACTGCAAAGAACATGCAATCTGATCTTATGTACAGTGTCCAATGCGGAAACATCTATTTTTGTTTCTCCAAAAACTAGCACTATTCAAAATTTTGCAATCGGCATGAAGGTTTATTTAACCTTTTGAGGATTAATGGTAGATCTGATATTAAGCCATGTCATTTAGTTCAGACAGACAGACAGACAGCAGACTGACAAATAAATAGTCATCTCCTGGCTCGAAATAGTGCTTAAACTCGGCACCCGGCATACGATAGGGATTTTTGTGACGAAAAAAGTCGTCTCCTGACATGAGGGAGGATAAGGCTGAGAGAAAAAAAGTCAGCATCAGATCAAATTAACAGTACACAGAAGCCGAAATAAGAGTGGCATCACATCCGGTTTATCGAACATTTGACAAACTCACACAGGTGTGCAAACCACATCTTCGCTTAAAACTCTCTTTCTACGATAGATATTGAAATGCGGTTTTTCTATTTTAAGATGGTTTTCATTTAAGGATTCATATATCCAAAAAAGAGATTTTGGCTGTAGTTGCCCTTTAAGTCAAAACTACCGAGTTCATCCAAATGATGAATTTTCTATTTATAGATATCGAGAAACGGATAAAACTATCACAATAATTTTATCTCGCATGTCAGCTTCGAGCACGGTGGAGAAATTTTGTGATAAAATATTAAGTTTATCGTGATATTTTTATCATGAAACTTTTCACGATCTTGATAAGATTTCCAGGAAACTTTTAATTTATCGCGATAATTTACCAAAATTATCATGATAGCTATCTCGTATCTCGTGGCAGAAATATGCCACCATAGATACGTAAAAGAGTCCCTTTCACTACAAGTCTACATTTTTGTCATGTGGCAAAGACTTTAGAGTTGTCTGGCATAAATTGTTTTAGGATGTAATGAGTTCGAGACAATAGAATTATCTTTTCATAATGACATGAATTTTGCTTCATGCTGCTTTTCTTACACGGACATTTCATTTTCAAATTGAAGACATCGAAAGTCTGATATTGTAAAATTCTCAACCATACGACAAAATGTTAGACCTTTCCAATATGAAAGCATTTCCAGATGACAAATTTGACTCAAAAATTGTGATATTCATTCATGGAGAGTGGAAAATATTGTTCGTAAAGAAGAAAATTCTGGTTACCAACTTTTTCTCCTTTTTCCGCAGTTTTTTTCCAATAAGCCTTTTAGGGGGAAAGAGTTAAAGCCTGTGATTGTTTGGTAAAGGGTTAAAGCTTATATTTCCCGTACAATTTTAATTTTAATTAGGTAGTGTAGATCTGAGATAAGACTGTCTCATCTGGTTGCACATCACGTTTAGATAATGTACCTTGTGGAAAGTCGCCTGTAACAAGCGATTTGTCTTTTACCACAATGTTTTCATATGCCGTTTGTATCTTATATTTTCTTCAACGTTTTACCAAACCTGAGTTTTAACGACCCCGAAGAAAAGGGTTTCTGAAAACACTGTAGGAAAAGAAGAAACTGCTGGTAACAAGCATATTTTCCTTTTCCCACAGTGTTTTCTAGCTTTTCAGAACCATATACTAATGTTTGAGTTATACTTGATTTGTTGTCAGCAAATGCTTTCAGTTAGGATAAAATCTAAATTTCTTTCGTTTGGTAAAGAGTTAATAGGGATGGTTTCAAAGTAGTCTGGTGCAGGTTATGAGGTCATCAAGGCTATCTCCATCCTTCCCCTTAACTTACTGTTGCGTGTTGTTTGTAAATACATGTACTGGTACACGTGAGCTGCACTCTGGCAAAAGGGGGTTTAATGCATCTCCATGGTGCATTATACTAAGCAAGTCATCACACTTATGGATCCATCAAATACAATGTCTTACAATCGACTTAATCATGTGGTAGAATAGTCCTAAGATATACAGAAACCTTACAAAAAGTTTCGACCTAGGTCAGCTTGCGCAGGCTGACATAGGTCTTTTTTTGCAAAATGTATAAAGCCCTTTTTCATAGAGCATGGCTAACATTGTGAAAAACTCTGTAAGCACGACCAAATGAATTTTGAAATGGTGACACCGTGTTTTATACCACTTTCAGCATTAGTCATATGGTGGTGGCTGAGTAGCCTGAATTTCTTTGGTTTCACCAGTACCTGGCTAGGGCTCTAGTGTGCGTTGCCACTTTCATTGCCAAAAAAGAAAAATAATGAATTGTGATGTCTTATCATAGCCTGATTACCAGTGCAATAATGTGAAATTCATAACAAAGGATCTTTCATTTTCTGCTGAAATTTTGTAACATAATTTATTGATGTTTTTTTAGTCTGTTTGTATATTTCTTGTCCAAAAGGATCTGTAGAACTGACAGAGATCTGGTTTAAAAAAAAAAAAGGACTTTACACTTGTACCAGTATGTATGATGTGTATGAACCATTTACCAAACAACAAAATATTAGATATATTCAAATTGAAAGCATTTGCAGAGAACATACATACATCACAAATATATGGCTCTAATAATGGAGTCTCTGAAAGGTAAGAAAACATTGTGAGAAAAGGAGAAAATGCTAGTCACCAGCATTAAAATGGGGAGTATGTATGTATGTATGTACTGTTTGTATTTGGCCAATAACTTCAAGGCGCATAGTCAGATTCTAATATAATTTATCATATACAATCACCATGGATAGAAAATGTGTGGCATGCAACAATCATGTTGCCAGCTTGCAGGTCAAGGTCTTGCTGAATTTGATTTCAAACTCACAACCCCTTGATTATAAACCCTGTCTGCAGCTGACTTACACATTAGGACTGCCTCTGTAGGAAACAAAAGAAGAATTGGCCTCTGATCTCAACTGTTGTGCAGAGGTCAAAACTGTAATCTTACATGGTCAGTTTCTTTAAAGCTCATATGGCTGACAGATTATTAAAGCATTGGAGCAAAATGATCACTGACATGCTAACCCTTTACTGCACAACTTGGAGTTTTAACGACCCTGAAGAGGGCTATTGAAAACATTATGAGACAAGGAAAAAATGCTGCTAACCAGCATTTTCTCCTCTTCCCACAATGCTTTTCTAAAGCCTTCTCAGGGTCACCGGAACTTGGGACTGTTTGATAATAGAATATCTCAAATATTTGGTAAAGGGCAAATGTAGACTTTCTAGAGAAAAACAAAAATCCATAGTTATCTTCATAGCATTGTTATTTAACTTCTCATATAAAATTAGGCTTTTATCTCATAAATACATATATGTATTAGGTACCTCCATGTCTATTTTTGTTGGGTAGTAAAATTCATACAAAAAGTTTCAAACTTTTGTTTCAACCATGATTACAGGTATATGCATAACCAAACAACTGACAAGCAGTAGAGCACATGTGATCATAATTTTTCACCACGAATATGAGCCATGCCCTTTGAAAAGGGGGGCTTAAAAAGTATCGACCCATGTCAGCCCTGCATGTACTGCGCAGGCTGACATGGGCAAAATCTTTATGCTATGTTCAAATTTTCTGCATGTTAAATGACCATTCTACTGCCTCATTCAGTTGGTTGTGAAAGAAAACGGATTTTATGGATCCATTTTTATGGCTTGACTTGCTTGATATCATACATTACAGAAATGCATTAAGCTCCCCTTTTGCCAGAGCATGGCTTATATACATTAAACACATTTTTAATCTTTTGAGACTAGAAAAAAAGGAAGGAATAGGAGAAAATGCTGCTTACCAACTTTCCTTGGGTTGTTAAAACTTGGAATTTGTTTGGTAAAGGGTTAACCCTTTACAAGGCTACAAAATTCTATATTTGTCTAACTTGGAAGTGTTTGCAGACAACAAATGAAACTTATGTGATGGGATTTGTCATTGAATGGGTAGAAAACTTTGTGGGAAAAGAAATACCAGCTGTTTACCAACGTTTTCTCCTCCAACCACTATCTTTTCAGTTTGGATCTTTAGAGATGCATAAATTGAGATTGCTTGGTAAGGCTTTTACTATGTATGTTGCAAAAAGGATTAACATAGAAATGAATGATTTTATAAGCAAACCAAATAGAATTGATTCTTAAAGGAAACAAGAATGAATATTTATGAAGCTTATGTAAATATGTGAATCATCAACTTTTTGGTTGCCAAAGTATATGAATTGGATAATTTGGGTTGGTAATGAAGACCAAGGTAGTAGAGTTCTAGGTTTTTTGTCACATTATCTTGATACTAATTAAACAGTATAGATGCAAGATCAGACAACTCATTCTGATCTGGATCTAAACTGTCTCACTCTACAACACCAACTAAGATCAACTTTATTTTAAGCTTAAACTGTCTTATCATGAATCAGAATAATTTCAACAATAACAACTCTATTGATCAAGTACACAGTAGAATTTTGTTAGTTTGCATGTATCTGGTTTGTAGATATTGTGTTGGTTTGTATGCTATCTCTGGTCACGATGTTTATGAAATTATCCTTCTTTATTATTGTGTAATTCCTGCGGATATTTCACATAGCTTTGTTATAAGCCCTACTTTTCCCCTTTATATGAGATGGGCGATGCATCATAGCAGACAGATAGAGTCATCGAAGAATATGACATGCACAGACAATTATGTTAAGTTCCCCCCAAAAAATCCTGTCCCTTGTGCTACAGACTACCGAGGGTTTTTTGTATGACAAATTTTCACTGAGTATTGCCTTGTATCAAAATAATGTAACCCTTCAAGCATTGGGCTTAACTTAACAGTTACTTGATGGTGTAGATTAAGATCAGACTATAAACAATCCATTGTTCAGTGGTTGTTTTGTTTACAAAACAAGTATGCTCACTGGATGCTTAATAGACTGCTTATCATTACTAAGCCATATTTGACAATACAAAAATAAAGCTAGTTACAAATAAAAACTAGAGCTGTCACTGAATGTGACTTAATACCCCTGCCAGCGCTTTGACAGAAACAGGCAATTTAACAAAAAATTTTCTAAGTTCAAGGGGAGATTACCCTTCAATCATAGGGAGTAGATGATTGAAAACTGCGTCTTGCACAGCTTCAGTATACGATTAATGTATCAACAAACTTTCAATACAATAGCAGCAAAACTGTAGAAGGAGTTCGCGACACAAAGTTACTAGTATTTTGTACACAGACGGACACACGGACGGACACACAGACCCACGGACGGACGGACGGACAGACAGGCTGATTCCAGTATACCCCCAAAAACATTCGTTCTGTGGGGGTATAAATACAAAAGATCTGATCTTTAAAACTAGAGACCCTTGAGGGCCTGAAATCGCTCTACTGGCAGTGATTTTGCTTTTTTGCTAGCATACATTATGAATTCATGATGCAAATAGAAAAAAAAAAAACACAAAAAAAAAAACCACAAAAAAAACCCACAAAAATGTGTTCTTGCAACTGGGCTCAAACCCACTTAGACAGCATGAGTAGGCATAGTGAATTGAACTAACAGTGAAAAAAAAGGAAGTGCAGTTCTCAAAAATAATTGTTTGGAATCCAGCCAAAGAAATGTGACTGATAATGTGGACTTTGTTGAGTAAACGATACTTAGTCATCATATGGCTGCTTTTACTGAACGGTTTACTAAATGGCTGCTTTTCCCACACTGATTGTCAGATTTCTTTTCAAAATCAATAGGGTTCAAGCTGTTTATGATACAAAACAACTGTGTAAGTTTCACAAAAATCTGATTACAAATGCAGACTTAATCATGTAAGCAAGAAATGGAAATTTTCAACTTAAAATAGCTACTTTTCCCATATTGTTTGTTGGATTCTTTTCAAAATCAACAGGGTTGAAGCTATTGATAAGGTAAACAAACTAAGCAAGTTTCACGGAAATCTGACCACAAATGCAGATTTTATCGCATAAACAAGAAATGGAACTTTTCAATTTGAAATGGCTACTTTTCCCATACTGTTTGTTAGATTTTTTTCAAAATCAATAGGGTTGATGCTATTGATAAGATAAACAAACTGTGCAAGTTTCATGGAAATCTGATCACAAATGCAAACTTTATCATGTAAACAAGAAATAGAAATTTTCAACTTGAAATGGCTACTTTTCCCGTGTTGCTTGTTGGATTTTTTTCAAAATCAATAGGGTTGAAGCTATTGATAATATAAACAAACTGCAAATTTCACAGAAATCTGACCACAAATGCAGACTTTATCGCGTAAACAAGAAATTGAAATTTTCAACTTTAAATGGCTACTTTTCCCATACTATTTGTTGGATTTTTTTTCAAAATCAATAGGGTTGAAGCTATTGATAAGATAAACAAACTGTGAAAGTTTCACGGAAATCTGACCACAAATGCAGACTTTATCATGTAAACAAGAAATTTAAATTTTCAACTTGAAATGGCTACTTTTCCCATACTATTTGTTGGATTTTTTTTCAAAATCAATAGGGTTGAAGCTGTTGATGGGATAAACAAACTGTGAAAGTTTCATGAAAATCTGACCGCAAATTGAAACTTTATCGTGTAAACAAGAAATAGAAATTTTCAACTTGAAATGGCTACTTTTCCCATACTATTTGTTGGATTTTTTTCAAAATCAATAGGTTTGAAGCTATTGATGGGATAAACATACTGTGCAAGTTTCACAAAAATCTGACAACAAATGCAGACTTTATCGCATAAACAAGAAATAGAAATTTTCAACTTGAAATGGCTACTTTTCCCATACTGTTCGTTGGATTTTTTTCAAAATCAATAGGGTTGAAACTATTGATGGGATAAAAAAACTGTGCAAGTTTCACAAAAATCTGACAACAAATGCAGACTTTATCGCGTAAACAAGAAAAAAACTAATGGACGGACAGATGGACGGACAGATGGACAGACGGACGGACGGATGACGGAAACCACGCCATGACATAAGCTCTGCTGTCTTTCAGCCAGTAGAGCTAAAAAAACAGGGATTCAATTTTACACACAGTAACAATAGATTTACTGTAAATTTCAACATCAGTAGAAAAGAAAGCACCAATAGTTAGGCTTGGGGGAGAAAAGGTTAACATACACAGCCTGTTGTGATAAAAACAGCTAAACTCATTACAATACAATCCTAATTTTTTATAACCCAGGAGAAGACTTTTGAAAACATTTTGGGAAATGGAGAAAATGCTGGTAATCCACATCTTCTCCTTTTCCCATATTGTTTCAATGTTATCAAAGACAGAAATTATCACTTAAGCTACCTGTAATTGGTTGTCTGCAAATGCTTTCAATTTGGTGGAGTACAAAATTTTGCTTTTTGTAAACAGTAAGGTCTAGGTTATTTCTTGTTTTATGCTTTACTAAATAAGAAAATTTTAGACATGTCCATTCAAAGCATATGCAAGACAACGTACTAAATATCGATAAATTATGGCATTTGTGTCTGTAAGGGTATAAAACATTGTGGGGAAAAATGCTGGTTACTGGAGTAAAAACCAACAGTGAATAACAGTAACATTTTCAACAGTTCTTCAGTTATATCATGACAGCTTGTGCACTAGTCCATTTTTTTCTTTTACTGCTTTTAAGAACATTGGACAAGGACAAAACGCTTGAACTCGTATTATTTCTTTTACTGTAAACATTTTTCTACACTTTTGGAGACAAATTGTGCCATATTTGTCATTTGCAAATGTTTTTGATTCGAGCAAGACTAAAATTTGTCTTACCTTAAAATGTTACTTCATGTAATTTTTGGACTTCATTTATCCCAGAAGGAGAGAAAATTAGTTCACACAACCAGAAAGAGATACGAAGTATATGATTTTGAAAACATAGTGAAAATGGGAAAATTACCTACATCTTTACCAAACAACAAAATTTAAAACTTGTCCAAAATGAAAGCATTTGCAGACAACAGCATTGGCTGAAATGACAGAATTTGTCTTTGAATGGGTGGAAAACACTTTGGGAAAAGCAAATATTCTGGTTACCAGTATTTTCTGCTTTTCCCAAAATGTTTTTAAAGCCTTTTTTCTTCCTCATAGTCCCTAAAACTAAGGATTGTGTGGTAAAAGATTCAGAAAAATAATGCAGCAGTGGCAGACCAACTTTCCTCTTCTAGTAATCACACCTGCTACTACACAATCTTAGCAATTTTCCTATTTGTCAATTTTTTTAATGTAATTTCTTGCACTGTGAAGGTGTTTAAGGAGTGTTTCATGCTAGCAACAGTTCCATATACAGTAATAAAAAGTGACTGAAATTGTTACCTGCTCTGATCAAGGTACAGGTAATTTTGCTTAACCACACAATAAAATTTTAGACTCATCAATATTGAAAGCATTTGTAGAGGAGAAATTAAACATAAATCAGATGATGATATTTGTTTTTATCTAAGTAGAAAACCATGTTGGAAAAGGAGAAAAAACCCTTTACCAGCATTTTTCTCCTTTTCCCACAAAGATTTCAAAAACCTCTTCCTCAAGGTTGTTAAAACATTGTATGCTAAAGGTTTAACTCTTAACCAAGCAAGATCAGTCCAAGTCCACAGCTTTTGCACAAATGATTGGATTTACCATTGAAAAGGACAATTGTATGGAAAGCAAAAAATGCTGGTCACCAGGATTTTCCTCTTTTCTCACAGTTTTTTTTTTAAAGCTTTCCTCTTCAGGGTTAAAATAAGGATCATTTGGTGAAAGTTTAACCATATTAAGGCAAGTTTGCACTGGAATTGATTGATTGATTATTGAATGGTGTTTTACGTTGCTTTCAGCATAATTTCAGTCAATTTCAACAACAGCTCACATATTCATGTATGCCCTGGGTTTCACCAGTACACGTACAAGACTAGGGCTTTGAAGCATCTTACCCACAGACACTGCCATGCAAATACCCTAGTGCTTCTGGCAAAGCTTGAAGCTCCAGGTTACAAGTTCTACCTCCACCATGGAGAAACATTAAAAGGAAAGGAAAATACTTTCTTTGTTTTGTATTACACTAGAATGAAAATCAAACAAAAGAAGAAATTATTGCTTATACCGCTTTTCCCACAATGATTTCAACAGCTTGCAACAGTTAGGACATAAAATATGTGTGTGTGTGGTTTTTTTTTTGTATTGTGATAGGTTTACCCTTTGCACAACCTGTATAGAAACAGATCTTAAACCTTTACAACTCAATCCCAAGTTTATAATGACCCTGAAAAAAAAAAAAACCTCTTAAAAAAAAAACTGTGGTAAAAGGAGAAAATGCTGATTACCAGCATTTTCTCCTTTTACCACAGTGTTTTCTAACCTTGATAACACTAATCTAATCAGATGCTCAATACTAAATTTGTTGCCGGCAAATGCTTCAAATTGGAAAAATTTGTAGTAAGGTTAAGTGTAAAAAGATCTAATGTCTAGAGATTATGTCCTTACTAGATTATCTACACTAATTGATATGCAGTTCTCTTTTGTCAACAATCTATGTCTTTGCATGCTACGAAAATCATCAGAAGCTCTTGTCCAACAAAGGCCCTTTATGCCTACAAACCCTTTAATAACCCTTATGAAAAAATGAGAAGAAAAAAATGCTGGTTACAGTTTCCACCATTTTAACAATAAATCCCATATGAGCCTTACTTATTTTGATGTCTGAATCTGTTTTTCATTTGGACAAGTCTAGAATTCAGTTGTCCTCAGGCCTAAGTGGTCAAAAGTAACTTAATTGAAATAAGCAAATGACAGTACAAAATGAACTGAGCTATGCTCCGGCAAAAGGTTGTTTAACGCATTTCTGTTATACATTGTACCAAGCAAGACATCACGTAATTAGGGATCTAAAAAATCCACTTTGCCTAACAATCAATAAAATCAGGAGGTAGAATGAACCGTGGACATGCAGAAAATTGACGAATAGCAAAAAGTCTTGGCTAAGGTCAGCCTGCACAAACTGATGAATGAAGCCCCCTTTTCACAGAGCATGGCTCAACTGTCTCTTATGTCCGATACAATCCCCACAGATTATTTCACATGGTCCTCTGGACACCCTTGCCAATGTTGTCACCTTTAAAAACAATGCCTTGTAGTCTAATCCTTTATATGTTGGCAATGACCTGAAAAAGATAAAGTAAAATACCATTTTTATGTATCTAATCTTTTACCAAACAATTCTACATTTCTACAACCCTGTGGAACAGGGCTTCAGAAAAAATTGTATATAGTGGAGGAAATTTTTCTCCTTCTCCCCCAATTCATTCTACACTTTTCTATTGAAGTTTTCTACTCTTTAAAAGATGGCTCCTGTAAGTTTAGCCTCATTTAAGCTGTCTGCATGTGCTTTTAATTTGGACAGGTCTAAAGTTTAGTACAGCATTTCTATTGAATATCAAATGCCTCTGTCTTATAATGACTCATATTAACCTGCATACATTTCTGTCAAAAAATGAACTTTGTTATTCAGTACTATTACAACATAACAACAAGGAAAATTTTAACTCTTACGGTTCCATGAGAATGAAAATGATATTTTCATGAAAAAAAAAAGGCCTACACATTGTTGCCCTAGTATCAGAAAAAAATACCCAATGCAGACCTAGGATCCGACTGAATTTCTGTTCAATTTGGTCTAGACACTCTCTGAGCAACAACTGAAATGCATATTATTGCCATTCTGATATCAATCTTTCTGTAACCACTCTTGTGCATCTTTGGTAAGAAAACTAACAAGTCACACGACACAACTTATTATTAGGACATACACAGTGCCCGTACAGTGGACAAGACATTAATTAATCCATAATGAGAATAAAAAAGAAAAAGAAATGCCTGAATATACTTAATAAACACTGCATTGCAAAGAAATGTGCCTCTCTAGGTATACAAAGTCGCATATCATTGTATTTTCATATTTTGCTATTGATTTTTGTTTTCACATGGTCCAGGTAGTAGGCCTAAACATATCTTTAACATGAACAGCTCCAGTAATGGAAATAAGAAGTATTGAGCTAAAAGCTCTTGGTAAGATTCTTTAAAATATGTAAATGAGGCTACTGGTAAACTGTGACTTACAAAATTTCTGTGAGACACACTTGCCAAGGCATTAAACCTAGTAGAGACTCTATTCATCCAAACTTTATTCTTCTAACCTTTCATATAACCACTGTTAGTGTTAACCGATAATGTGCCCTTTAAAACTAGTTGGTTTTGTGACCAGTGCAGTAAAGATCAGGCCAAGCCCGGTAGCTCAGCAAGTGGCTTGAGAAGAATATTATGAGAAGTACAAAAACTCCAGGAAAGCATAGATAAGTTGCTTTGGCCACTGTTATTGTTTTATATAACAGAAATAATGTTGAAAATGGTGTCAGACACAATACAGACAATATCAGACCAGATACATTTAACATGCAGTCTGATCTTGAATCTACACTGTTCAAAAGATTCAGATATTCTGGCTAAAACAACTTTGGTATTATTGCCAAACTGAAAATTTCATTTGTGGGACTTGGCTCTCCAAGGTTTTAAG
Source organism: Hippopus hippopus (assembly GCA_946811185.2). Taxonomy (NCBI): domain Eukaryota; kingdom Metazoa; phylum Mollusca; class Bivalvia; order Cardiida; family Cardiidae; genus Hippopus; species Hippopus hippopus. Next base: position 8,997,649 of record OX328110.1, on the reverse strand, counting down.
TAAGCATCGAACATTAATACCACAAAAATGATAATATTCTAGTCAATCATTTGATTTGTGTTTCCACTTCTTGGAAACTTTTCAGTTTTTTTTTTCAAATTTAGTGAATGATACAATACACTAATTCAGAGTTTTTACATCCCAGTAAAAGACGGCTTGAAAATCTTTTGGAAAAAGAACATTGCTTCTTACAATCAATTGCATCTTTTCCCATAATCTTTAGCATTAATGATAATTATCATCCACATTTCTTTTTCTTAAAATGAAAATATTCGCTGGAACCAGCCTTTGGTATCTATAGACATAACCTATGCATTAACCCTTTATCAAACCACAAAATTTTAGATTGTATGTGGCTAAAACTGTGGAATCAGTCACAGGCTAGAAAACATTGTGGAAAAAGGAATAAAAGTGCTAGTTATCAGCATTTTCTCCTTTTCCAACACCGATTTCGAAGGCTTTCTTTTTCATATTTGTTAAAACTAAGAATAGGGGGTTAAAGGGTTAACCGGTAAACCTTTAGACCACACAATAGACCCAACAGTCACTTTCAGTCAAGAAATAAGACCCAAATATAGGCAACTTCATGGTTGCTCTAGTCCAGAATGTCTCGGCAAAACAGACAGTGAAGGTCAAAGATTAGACTGCACATACTGTGTATTGGTCTATACAGTTCACAAAGGCAACTATTGTTATAAAAGGCATATTACTCTTCCTCAGGTTTGTCAAATTTTGGGATTGTTTGTTAACGAACATGAGAAAGAGGGCTTTTTAAAACATTTTGGGAAAAAGAGAAAATACCAGTAACCAGTATTTTCTTCTTTTCCCATAATATTTTCCAGCCTATTATAGAAGATTTCTATCATTTAAGGCAAATTTAAAACAAATTCTGCCTGTAAATTCTTTCAATTTGGATTGGTTTACAATTTTTTATTTGGCAATCTATTGTTTTAACGACATTAACAAAGAAGGCTTTTGAATCCCACAGTGTTTTCTACACTTCTAAAAACAAATTTCAATTTTTGAGTCAAATTATTTTGTCGTCTGCAAATGCTTTCAATTTGTACTGGTCTAAAGTTTTTGTTGTTTGGTTAATACAGGTCTATCAATACAAAGAGACTCCAATGGCTTTGCTATGTTTAAAAATTTAAGAAAATAAAAACGTGTAAAGGTAAATTTTACAGTTTCATATCCTTCTTTAAGCTAAAGAAGAAAAATAAGATGGGCTACAAGTAAAGGTAAAAAAAAATAAACTTTAATTAAAGTGACTTATCTACTGACCACTACGTCTCACATTTGACAAAGTGAGAAAATGAGCAACAAGTAAAACAACAGTTTCTAATCCAGTTTTTGTTGATATACATGAGATGTAGTCTTGTTAAGTAGCCTTCATAGGAAATGGAAGATGTATGTCGTATATGTACAAATGGAGTTGAACATGCAGCTTTCGGCACCTGATGGGTCCGTCACAAGGTTCCTACAAATACTGAACTATATCCCTGTTTATCAGACATACTTTGACATATGTGCAGTAAATACTGGAAAACATGAAAATAGAAAGTTGCTCTGATAGTTAATAAATCTATTTCTTTCCATGTCTTTATTTCTCTCCGATTCTGAGTTTCTAATATTTTTCATAGTTGTACACAGCAGATGGTTAAGTGTTGAAATATGCAAATTATTTCTTAGTCATTTTCTAAGTCCAAAGTGGTGGCTTCAATGGTTCAAACAAAATTTTAAATGCTGCTAGTTCACAATAATTTTAAGACTAAAATTTCATCTTGCTGAGATACAATCTAAAACAATACCAGGTATTGAATTCCTTTAAGAATATCTTGACAGAGTTGCTTCAGCATGGCTCTATCTCCATTGTTTCTACACCTAGTACTGCACATTCATCTGTGGCCAATATATCAACCTATTTGGGTCAAACCTACAACAACAAGAGGCCAAAAGGTCCCATACAGTTTGAATGAAATGCACAAATAAAACACCTAAAGATTTTTTAGAAAAAATTTCCTTATCTAAGTTTTACAAAAAAAAAAAAATACATGAACAGCAGACAGGGCAATCTTTTAACACTTTACCACACAATACCAACGACCCTGAGAAAGAAGCCTTTTGAAAACATTGTGGGAAAAGGAGAAAATGCTGGTAACCAGCATTTTCTCCTTTTCTCACAATGTTTTCTGTGCCAACCGACAGAAATGCCATCAGTTGAGCCGTATTTTAATTGCTGCCTAGAAATGCTTTCAATTTGGACAGGTTTAAAAATTTGTTGTGTAGTAAAGAGTTAATCCATGGGCTGTAATTTAAAAACCTTGGACAAGGTATCTCCCATCATGTGAAATGCCAAACATTAAGCTCTATGGCTTTGGACATATTTTTTGCAGTTTTTCCTCCATGACTCTATATAAAATGTATCTTTCCTGCCCCACAACTATAATTTGTTACTGTAAAACATTTTTTGTAATTGTGATTAATACCCATTTCAACAGTATTTCAGTATCACAGTGACAGGTCACATATGTTTAAAAGGTTTAATCAGTACTAGGCACTGTAGTGTCTTGCCTAAGGACACTAAAAAAAAAAAAAAAAATCCGGCACTTTGGACCAGAATGGAACATGGAACCTCCTGGTTGCGAATCATTCACCTTGTAACCAAGCCATACAAGACCCAAAGAAAACTTGACCACTATGCCAAGGCCACATTAGTTATACATGTTTTCTTCAATTTACATAATTCTTTTTTGCATTGATCAAATACTGATTGAATTACATGAAATATCATTGTTTCAAAAATATGTACAGTCAAGTTGTATTAATACCATCTCCGTATCACAGCCAACCCATGTTTGATAACAATTTGTTTTTCAGAAAGGGTAGAAAACATTGTGGAAAAGGGAGGAAATTGTTACCAGCATTTTCTCTTTTTCCCAAAGTGTTTTCAAAAGCCAGTTTCAAAAGGATTGTTAAAAACTGTTGATTGCGTAGAATGACTGTGCTTGGTAATGTAAAAAAAAAATTTGGATTGATTGTGCTGAACTGTTTCCATTTAAAACATAAACTGACTAACCTATTAATCGTAAACTTTTAGGAAAAAAGCAAAAAAAGATATGAAATACTACGAAACAGTTTGTCCCAGAGTATGTAAATGATTTACGGATGTTTCGGTAACAGACGAGTTCGGTAACATAGACTTATAGAGTAGATCGATTGGATGTTTCGGTAACAAAGCAATTATATAGTGTTTATGTATCGTGACGTTCTTTACACCCAATGCATGGCTTTATTTTGTTCAAATCTTCGTTAATTAAAACCTTAATTTGTAATTCCCACTATGTTTCATAAATAATATTTTTGCTATGTACCTCATTTCATGCTGTATGTATTAACCATGTGGATTGCCTATCTATCAAGGGAAAAAAGGGTGGAAAGTGAAAAAATAAAAGGTTTGAACCTACATGTATCTATCAAGGGATAAAAGGGTGAAAAGTGCAAAAGTAAAAGGTTTGAACAAAACAAAGCCATGCATTAGGTGTAAGGAACGTGACGGAACATAAACAAAATATATTTGCTTTGTTAAAGAAACATCCAATCGGTTTACTCTATAAGTCTATGTTACCGAACTCGTCTGTTACCGAAACATCTGTCACCCATGTAAATTATCTTTCAGTGCAATTAATGCTATTAAGTAGTTATATTACAACACAAATTACATGTTTGTAATGTTTAGCCCTGATTAAAAAAAAAAACACTGCCCATCATTGTATGGTAAATCTGTTTGACATGTGATTAGGGGTTGAAGACATGCTTCTATTTAAAGTAATTACAACAAATAGCTGACTAAAAGAATAAGGACATGCATCTGACTGAAGTTGACCACCAAGACTTTGAAATTTCCAGAAGCTTTTAATGAATGCTTGCTGTTTAGGCGAGCTGAGAACAATCACAAAAATAACATTGGATCAACAGTGCACAAGCCTTCACTTCAAGTTCAGACGGAAGCCCTAGTGAAGGTGGTGCTTAAGGGCTCTGGGCTTGTTTGTCCCAAAACCAGTTCGTCCCTGGGCTTATTCGCCCCCGGGGCTTGTTCGCCCAGGCTTGTTCGTCCCACATTACCTTCTTGATCGTAATGAATATGTACAGTGAATAAAATTTATCAATGCCTTGACTTTGCCTTTCTCTTGGTCTTATTTTGAACTATCGTCTATTCTCGAAGATACACTGGCAAGTTTATTGCCGTTTGTTGGCGAAATATCATTTACTGTGGGCTTGTACAAACATGTGATTGTATGCCAAAAGCTACTATGATAGGGAGCTAGCACAGAGTTTGTGTTTTGTTTGGTTGTTTGTTTTTGTTGTTTTTAATGTTGTTTTTTCAACATTATTGCAGTTTTTTATCGGCAGCCATTACTACACCGCCTATTACCTACTCTTATACATGTGTATAGATCTGCCATTCAAATGTGTTAATAATATAGTGGTTTTTGATAGGTATGAAAACATAATCCCCGACCATTTTACTCAACCTAAGAATATATAACCGTGCAAAAATTATCAAAGTAAAAGAAAAATATTAATGGATATGGACTTTCAATTTATAGTGTATTGCAAGACGGTCCTAAGCCATACGAGAATGGCAGATCTATACACATGTATACATATCAGATCGAAAGCCTAACAGTTACTGTCATTCTTATATTAGTCCATTGGAGATGATAATAAATTCATCGTATACAATGATAATTATTACATTTTTTTGTTTTATTTTTGTGTTCTCTCGTTCCTGAAAGAGGGAAAACAGCACTAAGACTGCTATAACAAGTTGCGACGAACAAGCCCGACCAAGGAGAAATCAGTTGGGACGAACAAGTCTGGACGAAAAAGCCCGTTACCGTGGTTAGGCACTTCAATACATTTAGGCCATAATATCAGTAATGCCAGATCCTGACAACATGATTCGCGGGTCAACACTTAAAATAAAGCGACTAAAATAAACGATAAGAGTAGAACTTGCGCTACATATGCACAATATTTAAATATTTACCTTCCTCGAGATTCGCTACACTTTCTGTTGATGCCATGTTTAACGGTGGTACTGTAAAAATTACCAGTAACAACTCGGTCGATTCCGTAACTCCATCAACGGATCGCACGTAGTATGCCGATTGGGGACATTTTTCCCCGGCATCTGTATTACTATAGCACCGGGCGACAATACGACAATACGACAACACAAGGTTTTGCAAAGTCTCGCATGTTTGCAAGTTAGGACCGAGTTAGATACATGCGAAGATTTAGAAAAGACAGGCGAGGGTTAAGAAAAAAAACCTCGCCCCTGTTACCTCGCGAGGATTGTAAAATCTCACATGTATATAAGTTAACTGACATGCGAGAATGTGAGAAAATCTCAAAATCTCGCATGTCCAAACATGCGAGACTTTGGGTGGCCCCATCACGATTCCGTACTATGCTCTTGTAAAGGAGGGTTAAATGTTTACCTGTGATGTATCATACCAATCAAATTATGAAAAAAAAATATGAATCCATAAGTCCGTGTTGCCTTTCAACCGGCTGAATAATGAGGAAGCACGGTCCTTGAACATGCAGAAAATTTACCGAAAGCTGGGTTGCTTTCCTGGAGTTTCATTTACCAGTACTCCATACAATATTTTTCCAAGCCACTGGCTTCTTTCCCATATAACCATCGTCGAAACAATGGTCAGTGGTGAGAGAGGAATAAATGCTGTCGAAATGACTATAATCAATTCTCGGAAAGAAATTGGCCGAGCCGGGGATCGAACCAGCGACCTCCCGTTCTAAAGTCCTGTACGCTACCGCCTGAGCAACCGGGGCTCGGCATCATGTGTTTTGTGTTGTAAATGACGTAACTGGCTTGCAACACGCGAAAGGGCCATTCGGACATTTGAGTAAAGTGTCGTCTCGGATCAGCCTGCGCAGTCCCCGCAGGCTAATCCGAGAAGGCACATTACGACTACATTAGATTTTGTGCCACAGTAGACTTGCGAAAAACAGAAAATTACATAAAAACGGAAAGTTTCGTTTCGGATTAGCCTACGCGGACTGCGCAGGCTGATCCGAGACGACACTTTTCGCAAATGTCCGAATGCCACTTTTCCCGTGTTGCAGGCCAGTTATTGAAGTTCATAATTTGACCGTTTATTGCAATGATTTATATACAAATTTGTCGTGACTCATTATTTTTAGAAAGTATTTTTGGTTGTCTACAGAGAGCTGAAGTTTCCAGTGCTGAAATAATTAAACCTTACACTGCTATATAACTAAAATGAAACTTTCAAGGCGATAGTAAATCCCAAATATTGTTATTTCAAAGGTATCTTGTTTGGAAAAATATCTCCTTATCGGACAGTGTAGATCAAGATCAGACTGCACAGAACGTGCAGTCTGATCTTGGATCTACACTGTCCACAATAGGTCCTTGAGTCGCGTTTACACGGGTGGTAAACGGGGCAACTAGCTCCAAAAGGAGTCAATAGTATTTTGTTGCCTCGTAACATACGGGTATTTGCGTGCTAGTTGCATAGATAGAAAAATTGTCAACAAAGGTAGGTGTCGATTTCTTTAAACCTTGTTCATTTCCTTACCGGAGACCTTTTGAAAATTCCGGCAATGCTATGCGATATAAAAATGACTAAACTTTATTCACCGCTAGCATATGGCATATAAGTATTCAGCGCTTGGATAAAATCTTGGCAAAACTTTCGAACACAGTACTGCAAACCCGCCACTTTATGTAACACGGAGATTTGAAAGCACGGATTTTCTAGATATTCGTCCAACATATGGCCATTACACTACCTGATGCACGTTTTCTGGTATTTTCAAGCCCATTAAAGACTAAAAAACCCAAAAATTGGAAATTAAAGAATTTGTATGTGGAGAATACTGGCAATATTTTTGTGCGCACCAGTTGCGTAGCACAAGGGGTAGTTGGATAGACAAGGAGGTAGTTGCCTCCTAATATATGTACTTCAAATGACACACATGAGTCAGCTTTTATCTCAGATTGAGCTTAGTAATATTTATCGTCTGCCAGTGCTTATATTTTCGACCCTGTCTAAATTTGTCATTCGGTCATCGGATGACTAAGTAATACTTTATATAATATTTTCAAGTGGGCGTGTCCGAGACACAGACACTCGGTTTCCCGATGTTTGAACAACTCACAAATACTGAGATCAATAAAATACACAAGGTTCCGCAGCTGCCATTTTTTTCTAGCAACGGAATTTTATACTGACTCCACGTTGGTGCTGCGTTCATTTCTATAAAGGTTTCCGACGTCCTTGGTACCCTTATTAGAAATTGGCAAAGCCCAAACATGACGACAGTGTAAACTGAGAAAAAAGCAGCTGCAAAACGTGTGTAGGCTACTTTATATACAGTCCTAAGAATTGGCAACTTGTTAAAAGATCGGAAAACCGAGTGCCTGTTGCTCTAATGAAAAACTGCAAGGGATGGGTGGTATCCTTATCATGCATGTAACTGATGCACCCCCTTAAAGTACTTTAATTTGTTAAATTTGACATATATCTTTATCATCTTTTCAGAAACTAGCAAAGATGTCAAAAATTCCAAATTCTTCACGGTACACATGTTCAGAGTGTCCAAAGAGCTACTCAGCCAAATCAAGGCTAAAAGAACACTCGAAAAATGCTCACCAGGATCCATCAAATTTTACTAAGCTCAAAATTCTGAAATGAAAAGAATATATAACTCGTGTGTTCCAAAATATGTTCAGAATCCTAGCTAAGTAAAATTACTTGTTGAATTACCCTGTACGGTGCTGATTTGGGGCAAATAGGTTAACTGAATTTTAATTACTAGGCCACTACCTCCTTGTCTATTCAACTACCCCCCGGGCTAGGCAACTAGCCCGCACACAAATTCAGCTATTATTCTACATACACGACTTCTAAAATTTTCAATATTTGTTATTTCGTAATTCCCTGGGCTTGAAATTAATAGGGAAGGTGCATCAGGTATTGTAGTGGCTATATATTGGACGTTTAATGAGGAAATCCGTAGTTTCAAATTTCCGATTTACAGTTTTACCGCTCGATGTTCGAAAGTTTGTCCAAGATTTTATCTAAGCGCTGCATACTTATATGCCATATGCTAGCGGTGAATAAAGTTTAGTCATTTTTATATCGCATAGCATTGCCGGATTTTTCAAAAGGTCTCCGCTATGGAAATAAACAAAGATTAAAGTAATCGACACCTACCTTTGTTGGCAATTTTTCTATCTATGCAACTAGCACGCAAATACCCGTATGTTACGAGGCAACAAAATACTATTGACTCCTTTTGGAGCTAGTTGCCCCGTTTAACACACGTGGTTTAGAAGCCTAGGGGTTAAGTTCCGTGTGTGGGATTATTAGATATTGAGTCATGTTCTGTGAAATGGGGGTTTAACAGTTGGTGGATGGATATCTTCGCGATTTTTATCAATACGAGAAGACTGCCAGGATTTTCACGACGCAAAAAAAAAAAAAATGAGCCGTGCTCTGTGAAAAGGAGGCTTAATGCATATCTGTGATGCATTAGACTATTGATTGATTGATTGTATGGTGTTTAACGTCGTTTTCAACATTATTTCAGTTATATCGAGGCGGCCAGTGCACCTGTCCATGCTTTCCTGGAGTCTCTTTTACCAGTACTCCGCACAGTTTTCTTTCCAAGCCACTGGCTGCTTTGTCACATAACCATCGTCGAAACAATGGTCAGCGGTGGGAGAGGAATGAATCCTGTAGCAATGACTATCATCAATCGTCGGAAAGAAATTGGCCGAGCCAGGGATCGAACCCACGACTCCCTGTTCTCAGGTCCTGCACGCTACCGACTGAACTATTGGGGCTCGGCACATTATACTATTAAGGCATCATATAATTATAGATTCATAACAGCCACTTCTTTGACAACCGACTTAAACATGAGGTAGACTGGTCCTTGGACATAAAGAAAATTGACCAGTATCGACCTGAGGGCTGACCTGAGTCGATACTTTTCGCAGATGCATTAAGCCCCCTTTTCACAGAGTATGGCTCAAATCCACTTTTACAGTATTTATTGACATGGAAATTGTATTTTCAGCTCAAAAAAGAAGTAAGATTTCGTGCATGGCTGTGGAAGAATTGAAATACGAATTTCTTAGGGCATTATTGGTACTTACGAAAACCGGCGTTGTTAACTAAACAGTCGATGCAACCGAATTTCTTGTGTGTAGCTTCTATTGCATTCTCCAAAAGAAAAGTATGGATAGTTTTCAAAATGTAATACAGAAACGATTTTTTTTTTTGGGGGGGGGGTTGGGTCGGTGTCAGATCAGTCTTAAGACACAGTAGCAACCTGCTCTGAAACATGTACGTAATCTATCATTTCATATGCATTATCTTCCGCTGGATAGCATTCTTCAAATACAGACCTACATGATTTCGGCATTCTGGGTACAGAACCGGACTACTTTTCAAACCGACAACCGTTACTTTGAATTTCAAAATAAAATAAACGTTTACTCAATAAAACGCTACCTGGTGCGATTCATTTAGCTATGATCAGCTTGCATGTAACCTATGCATTAGCCATTTATTAAAACAGCCCCTACAGGCTTGAGTAATAGCCTCGGGATAAGCCCTACTTTTCCCAAGTATATGGGATGGGTGATACGTTATAGCAGACAGGTCGAATCTTCGAAGAATATGACATGTGCAGACAACGATTTCACACACATATATATATATGTGTGTGTGTGTGTGTGTGTGTGTGTGTGTGTGTGACGCTCGGTAGAAAGGGGACTTAATGCATCTACAAAAAGTATCAACCCATGTCAGCCTGCGCAGTCGGCGCAAGCTCACATTGATCGAAACCTTTTGCTATTTGATGACTTGCTTAGTATAATGCATCAGGGAGGTGCAATAAAAATAAACACCCAGTAGCGGCCAAAAGTAAAGAAGAGAGCCATGATGGCCCTGTATCGCTCCAATGGCTAATAAGTAAAAATCCTACACGCCAAACATTACAATACTTGGCCAACTGGTTTCGAACTAGGAGACATACCAAATTTTCTCAATAAAATCCCACAAGAAAATTATGACCCCAGGGCAAAGCAGTTGTTGACCACAGAGCTATAATTACTTGAATCCTGGTAGAGGTCCACAAGATAAAGCCCCATACCTAGGTCTCATATTTCTTAAGTTTTCATTTTATAAGCCCATGTAAAACTTGTGACCTCTGGGGCGAGGCAAAACCTGATTACAGGGCTATAATATTGGCCCTCTTGGAAGACGCCTACTAGATAAAGCTACATGTAAAATTTAGTAGCCCTAGGCCTTATGGCTAGTTACAGGAAGATTTCTTACGTTTTCACTATATAAGCCCATGTAAAACTTGTGACCTCCAGGATGGGGCCAATTTTGACCCGAGAAGAAACTTAATAGAGGTCTATTATACAAAGCTGCGTGCAAAATTTGGTAGCCCTACGCCTTATGGCTAGGTATGAGAACTTTTTTAAAATTTTCCCAATGTAAGCGCATGTAAAACTTGTGCCCCCCATGGCAGGGCCATATTTGACCCCAGGCCTATAATTTGGGCACTCCTAGTAGAGGCCCACTAGATAAAGCTACATGCAAAATATGGTAGTCCTAGGCCTTATGGCTGGGTACAAGAAGATTTGTAAAGTTTTCACTATATGAGCCCATGTAAAACTTGTGACCCCCGGGGCGGGGCCAATTTTGACACTAGGGCTATAATTTGAAGAGACTTGGTAGGTATCTATTAGATATAGCTACATGCCAAATTTGGCAGCCCTAGGCCTTATGGTTTCAGACAAGAAGATTTTCAAAGATTTTCAATATTTTTTCAGCTTTGTTGCCATGGCAACCAGAGTTTTTGAAGGAATCAATTTCTTTCAAGAAATTGTGAAGAGGATCATGGCAGGATCATTTCTGTGAAGTTTTATCAAAATTGGATCGGTAGTTTCCGAGAAGAAAATGTTGATATAAAAGTTAACGCACTCACGGACGGACGGACGCACGGGCGGACGGACGGACGCATGGACGCACGCATGGACGCACCACGGACACCGGGCAATGACATAAGCACTTCGGCCAGTGGAGCTGGAAACGGAGTGTCGTCTCGAATTAGCCTACGCGGACTGCGCAGGCCGATCCAGGATGACACTTTACGCAAATGTCCGAATGCTCCTTTTCGCGTGTTGCAGGCCAATTATGTATGAGCTATACTCTGTGAAAAGGGGGCTTAATTCATTTCCGTGATGCATGGTACCATGCAAGTCATCACATAATTATTCAGCCAAATAATGTATTTTGTCTCACAACCGGCTCAATCCTGCGGTAAAGTGGTCCTTGGACATGCAAAAAATTTACCGAAAGCAAAAGGTTTCGACTCATGTCAGCCTGCGCAGACTGCGCAGGTTGACATGAGTCGATATTTTTTGCAAATGAATTTAGGCCCCTTTTCACAGGGCATTGCTCATATAAACTCCACCTATGTCGACGGCTGAAAACTACTATCCATTGTACTCAAACAGATTCTTATCTTAGGTTGTCGACTATGCAAGCGTACAATGTTGATCAAAGATCAGAAATGCACGTTTTGTGTAGTCTGATCTTTATCTATTTCAGCCACAAAAGCTAGTGTTTTTATATATGGCTCTGAAAAGGACATGGTTATGGCGCGATGTATTTACCTTCAGCTCTTGCTCATTCGTAACGTCACATTTTATGAAGAACAGCGACCCATCTGTAGGAAGCTTGCTACCGGTTTCACCTGGAATAAGGAGAACATGTAATTGAGATAGAGAGTGAGAGAAACAAACAGAGAGACAGAGAAAGACAGAGGAACACGGATACATGGACGGACGAATAGTTACTCCCGTAGATTGGTAGACAGATGCAGGCAGGTAGGTAAGTCTGTCAGTCTGTCGGTCGGTATGACAGAGCATTTGTTTTATTACAAAAGTGGTTCTAACAAAGCATCAGAAAGGCGTGATTAGTTTTTTTATGTACGATATGTGACCCGGTTTTTCAGCATTATGTCAACTATATCGCTGCAGCCAGAGCACCTTTACAGTCACGCTTTCCTCATTATTCCTTCGAACAATATTCTCCTCAAGTCACTGACTGCTGTCCAACTTAACTATTTGCGAATTAATGATCACTGGTGAACGAGGAATGAATCCTACCGCATTGACTATAAGACAGAAACTGGCCTTGCATGGGATGTGACCCAGCGATCCCAAGGTTCGAGCCCTGTATGTTAGGCGAAGTTCAATGATCCTTTAAGTATGTACATGTACCACAATGTATTCCAGCCAGGCCCTTTGAAAAATGGGGTTAAATGTATCCATAAAAATAATCAACCAGGTCAGCCTGCACAGTCCGCGCAGGCTGACCAGAGTCGAAACTTTTTTTTTGTTGTCTGTAAATTTTCTGCATGTCCAAGGACTAATCTACCCCAGGATTCAGTCGGTTGTTAGAAAAAATGGATTTCATAGATTTATAATAAAGGTGATGACTTGCTTGGTAGAATGCATCACGGAGATGTATCAGACTCTCTTTTGCCAGAGCATGGTTTATTTCTATATTAGAAAAACAGCTGATATAGGTTAGCCAGTATAGAGAAGTTTTAAGATAGAGTACAACAGATGATGAGGGAAACCGTGCTACTTACTATCAATGTCCAGAATCGCTACTTTTCCACCATTCTCCTCTGTAAAGACAAATTTAGATCGACACAGGTAATAACCCGAAGACGATTGATTGATTGATTAAATGTATGGTGTTTAACGTTGTTTTCAACATTCTGTCAGTTATATCGCAGCGGCCAGTGCACCTATTCATGCTTTCTTGGATTTTTTTTACAGGTCCTCCGCACAATATTCTTTCAAAGTCACTGGCTGCTTTCCCGCATAACCATCGTCGAAACAATGGTCTGCGGTGTGAGAGAAATGAATCCTGCCGCAATGACTAGCATCAATGCACGAAAAGAAGTTGGTCGAGTCGGGAATCGAGCTAGCGACCTCCTGTTCTCAAGTCCTGTACGCTACCGACTGAGCTACCGGGGCTCGGCACCAGAAGACAAAAATTCAGCCTTGTCGAAATTAAAATCATTAGACGACAAATTATAGTCACACGAAACATGATATTTGTCGTAAGGTAGAAAACACTGCGGAAAAAGGAGAAAATGCTGGTCACTACTAGCATTTTTTTGTTTCCACAGTGTTTTCGAAAGCCTTCTTCCTCAAGGTCGCTAAAAGTCGAAATGATAAAGAAGTTACTACTAGGCTACCAAGCGCTACTCGGCTTGCTTTGACGGACAGAATGTGTAGTCTGATCTTGGGTCTACATTTACAGATTAGGTGATTCTTTTTTCAAGGACAACATACGCAATATTTGAATTTTTTACTATTGACTAGGATTTTTCATTTTATTTATGTAGATCTTGTTGTATTAAGATTAACGTAACATTTTTCGGGGGTCCTTCATGGCTCAGTAATAATCATAACCTGGAGGCCCTGGTGTCGAGCCTCACTGGAAGCACTGAGCCCTTCATTAGAGTGTCCTTGGGCAGGACACTTCAGAGCACTAGGTTAGCACTGATGAAAACCAAGACAAACATGAATATGTGGGCTGTCGCCGTGGTATGACCGAAATAGTGTTGAAAGCGTGTAAATAAATCGTAAAGTTAATCATTAACAGTTGTCCTGCCCTACGCGAATATTAATGTTTTTTGTTTGAGAGAGTAGACCAAGATTAGTGTTCCTATGCCAGCGTTTTTTTCCCTGGTTTGGGAATAGGTCCGAAACCATGCAAATTGGGAAAAACGCGTCGTTTTCTCCAAAATTGGGAATTTTCATAATAAACGCTAAGTCAAGTTACTGATTATTTATAACGGATACTTTTCAGTTATTTGAACTAAAATTGAAGCATTACGGCCAGAAATTCAGAACATTGAAAACAAATTAATTTGTCCTCAAAAAAAGACCCCCCAAAAAACCTCGCTATAAAGATGTCAATAGTACTGTCTTTCTGCAAGTGTGTGAGGGGATTGAAGAGTTGACCCATGAATTATGTTGATGACCATTGTTCTATATTTGAACCTTGGCACGATGGAATTTCAGATTTAATATCCATTTTATTTTGGGACGAGCTAATTGTTGCATCTTGATGCTCTTATGTTGTTTATCTTCGACTTGAATGGACTCGTCAGTCTCCTAAGGCCGAATTCTGTAGGAAGTTTAGAACCCGTCAGATTGATCAGGGCTTTAGCAAGCCTCTGAAATTCAGGAGTCATTGATCCTAAACTTTTAGCTGTCAAATCTAATTTTTTAAGAGTCAAACCAAAAAAAGTCATGAATAAAAATGGAAAATTTGAGAGTGCTATAGACAATTTGTTGTTGTTGTTGGACTTATTAATTATATTGCAATGAAGATGTGATCAACTGATTTGTAAAATTTTACAGTGCGAAGAGGAACCCCCCCCCCCTTTCCCCCAACTCACACACACACAGTATGTTCAAGAAGGCTAAGATTTAAACCTAGTCGGATAATAACTTGCACTCAGAATTCCTTTGATACATAATGCATAAGACAGACAGACAGACGGACAGACAAACAGACAGACAGACAGACAGACAGACCAGGACGTAAATTTACGAAATCACAACGATAACTTGCCAAAAACATCTGCACAGCCTCAACCAATACCGCTACAGCCTCCTGTAACTATGGCAACCTTGTCTTTAAACCGAAGACCATCGGATTTCTGTGATGCCATATTTGCAAAATTTGAGTGTTACCTGCAAACTTGAATAATATATCATGTAACAAAAAAGAATACTGAGATTTGTTTTCATTACCTGTATTTCAAAATTGGGTCATGCTCCGTGAAAAGGGGATTTAATGCACCTGCTAAAAGTGCCGACTTCAAGTCAGCCTGCGCAGTCCATGCAGGCTAATATCGGTTGAAACGTTTGTTATTTGTAAATTTTCTGCATTTTCTGAATTAACCTAATGATTAAGTCGGTTGTGAGACAAAAAGGCTTTTATGAACCAATAATTATATGTGATGACCTGTTTAGTAAAATGCATTAAGATGATGCATTCAACCCACTTTTCCCAGAACAACACCCATTTATATATACTACTCAAAGTTTGCTAAGCACAAAGAATATTGTTGTACGTATGTTGGGTTGTAGTACTTTTTCTTGTTGAGAATGCACCTTGTGCTTTTTTGATCATTGCATATAAAGATTTTACACTTGTTATGCACTTTTGATTTTATTTTCAAAAACTGGATGGTCACTTATACTAATACATGGTCTTCTCGATCGGAGGCCATTTTCGTGCAACCGTGTGCGTACGGTTTGAATCGAAACTCTGACCCCAGAAGCATTTTGAAGGTCAGAACGCAGTTGGTTGCAGTCGCAAAGCGTTTTCTCCGAGCATGGATGACCAAATATCGATTATCAATTGCAGATATAGCCCTTCTCCTGCCACCACCGTGTCGCCTTATAGGTGTACCATACTGCTGGTACATGTACCTCGAAAATGCCTTGGTGATAACAGTATAGTACACACCAAATGTATCACCAACCTCACGATGAAGAGCCCCTTGTTCCAACATTCCAACTGCCCGCCACATGTCTGCATCTGATAAATGTCTTCTGACATTCGCATTTGCCATATTAAAGTCAAAAACGTTCAGCCTTTCAAAAGAAAAGTGAAGAATGAAGAGTGTACACAAATTCGGTACATGTATGCAGTGTCTCAAAAAACTATGAAAATTGAGGGTATCTGCATTTGCGAATCTTGCACGAGGAATTTGTTTGTCATACAAGGCAAAGTGTGTACTGGAGACCTTCTCGATACACCACTGAATGATTTCCAATATTAACATCACAAAAATATAGAATACAGACTCTGCTGTGGTTCTAGGCAATCTTGGTTCTTAGCAAACCTTGAATAGTATATTTTAATGTATACCGTTTAGCTTGGTTTCGAAACTCTCAGATCATAAAGTCTTGTTAGATATGGAAATAATAATCCAGCTCTGAGATTAGGTGTTACCTTTTAGGCTGCCAAGCGTGACTCAAGGACCTTTTGCAGACAGTGTAGATCAAGATCAGACCCTACAGAACGTGCAGGTCTGGTCTTGGATCAACACTATCCTACAAGGAAAGTGTTGATCCAAGATCCCAAAAATTTCTTTGAAGTAGCAAATTTGGGGTTTTATTATGGGCTTGAAAGTTTCGTTTTACCTACTTAGTGGTTAAATGCACAATAATGTATATACAGCTATTTAGATATAGATATTACACATGCACATGCATGTGATGGTTTTGCATTAAGATAAGTGATAAGAAGTCACAATTCAAGTACAAGGCAAGGATTTGATGTTCCCAGCTTTTCTTTTTTGTAAAAAAAAAATACAAATCGCAAAAAGCTTCAACACATTTCAACCTGCGTGAATTGCGCAGGCTGACATAGGTCGATACGTTTTGTACATGCATTTAACCCCCTTTTCACAGTGCATGGCTCATTTGAAAGTTCTAGAGGTCGTAATTATGTAGGAGCGAGACACAGGAGGAATGACGCAAAAGGTATGCACCACACTTGATCAGCGCAGTGTATGAAATTAAGGATTACGACCCCTAACTCATCGGTAAATATCGTGTAATAACGATGTTTTCGTAAAGGCTAATCGGCCAATCTCGGCAGCTTCCGTCTTTTAATATGAGAGTTAGGGGCTGAACACTCACTAACTCATCGGTAAATTTATATCGTGTAACATCGACGTTTTCGTAAAGGGTTTTCGGCCAATCTCGGCAGCTTCCGTCTTTTAATATGTGAGTTAGTGGCCGTAGACCTTAAGTATTACTTACTTCATTTAACCTGACCCAGGTCAACATCATTTGCATAAATAAAAATTCTATTTTTACTCTCGGCACAAGACGGGGCTGCCTGCGATTTGTCCCGAACTGTCACTGAAATATTCCGTATGGTATCCACGAATTGAATTGCTTACCTGTACCTTCCCGTGTATATATACACCACCAACTTCTTGGGACTGATAAAGAATGAGTAGATGCTAATTTGCAATTGGTGAAAAAATGTGCACATATCTTCATAAGTGTTATCCAATAACCCAGTACTACTTTTCATCAAAATGAAAAACAGTGTGGAAAAAGAGGTAATTGCTCGTGAAATTACTTTTCATTATTTTATTTCATATTAAGCCACTAAAGAGTTTCAATATTCATATTCAAGTATCTCTTATACCGTCTATCTTTATTGAAGATATGACACGCAGAGGGAGATAAATCCAGTCTGGAAGAAATCATCCGCAATTTCAAAGATAAGCCAATTTATTATATTCCTATCAGTGAATTACTGGGATTTCTCAGTGTATTATTTTTTCAGTTTTTCACAGTGAATAACATCACTAGTGACGATATGGTATCATCACTAGTGATGATATAGTTTTAGAATGTTTGCCGGAACTACTTTTTTTTCCTATATCTCTCACACTCTATTGTTTCTGTCTCTGCTTCAAACATCTTTAGTAGATCTAAACAATAGTACAGTGAAAAGATTTCTGGTACAGGCTTTCCAAACAACCCCGAGTTAACGACCTTGTGGGAGAAATCTTTTGAAAACATTTCGAGAAAAGAAGATAGCTTTTTTGGGAGAGAGCTCTTGGAAAATATTGTGGAAAAACGAGAAAATACTACCAACCAGCATTTTTCTCCTTTTTCCATAATGTTTTCTATCCTATCAGAAAACCTAAGATCTTTTGTACCAATTCAGTATTTGTCATCTGGAGATGTTTTTAATTTGGGAAAGTCTTAAACTTGCCATGTGGGAAAGGGTTAAATGTTTCTTCTAAATTGTAAGGGAGCAAAACAATGCATGCCTTCAAATGGAGAGATAGATGACGTAACATACCCTCGAGCGTTACATCATCTGTTGGGTCAGCTGCTTCTGCCAAAAATATTCATGTGTTTGTAAAAGAAAGTACTAGTCTATACATGTATACCTGCCATTCTTGATGATTATAAGCTAACAAAGGGAGAATTAGGAATATAATAAATAGAATAATCAACTGGTGGTGTGTGATATTAAAAATCTGTCACTAGAATGGGGTGTGTTACGGTTGAAAAACTCGTCCTTCGGACTCGTTTTTCAACCGCATCACACCCCATTCTAGTGACAGATTTTTAATATCACACTCCACCAGTTGATTATCCTCTATATCTTATCACCAATAAATGTACAGTATGCGTAATATAAATGACATACAAAACTTGCTCAGGATCTGACTGTAAGTTAGCATTAACTCCCTGTATTTTAAAGTCGTCTTTTGGGGCTACTGTTAGTAACAATTTCTTTCCGTACTATATCGAAACCTCTATTTTTAAATAAATTCAACTAGTAGAGAGCAAACTGGAAGGTGTCTTCCCCCGTAATAATGCACAAAACTTTTGATGTACCCAGAAACTATAAATAAAATGGTACATATCCCGGGGAAATTATCTCGTCTGAAAGAAATGATCTTCTTATCGCTCTTAGTCGCAAGTAGAAAAAATTACTGTAATTTCAAACCTAGGATAAAAGTTACCATGTCGCTCTTTCTTTTTATTGAATTTTTATCTGAATTTAGAACTTATTTTTCTGCCAGCGACTAACACTTGGACCGGCTGCACAATAACAGATTGACCTCTTCACAATATTTTCCAGGGTCCTGCGGAGCTCATTGGTAAAGTGTAGGACTCGTGACCTGGAGGCCCCGGGTTCGAGCCTCACTGGATTCACTGGGTTTTTCGTGGGAGTGTCCTTAGGCAAGACAATTCAGAGCCATAGCCCAGTACTAGTGGAACCCAAGAAATACACGAATTTGTGAGCTGTCGCCGTGATAGAACTGAAAAATTGTTGAAAGCGGCGTAAAACACCATTCAGTCTAGAATCAATCATCAAATCAATTATTAAAGGTATGGTTTAAATCTAAATGTATTTCAACCTCCTTATTGTTTACATTTGGTCGCTATTGGGCCTTAAATGTGACAGGAATATTTCAGCAGAGAAATTACTAGTATCTAGCATTTACAGATCGAGCATCCAAGCTGCACCGCCGTGGATTCGAGTACATACTCGGTTATATTAACATTAGAAATGACACCCCTGGACCCTTTTCGATATAAGATCCAGGAAAAATATCTTCAATGCGGATTAGATAAGCACATTTTCTATTTCGGCTATCCCGATCTCCAAGATTTTTTATGTATATCTGTTTCACGCGAAAAGAAGAAGACTTTGAATATAATTAGCAATGGTCAGTGACATAAGGTCTTCGAGGCCTCTATTTGGGGAGAGACAGACAATGCATGTAGAAAGAGGATATCTGCATAAATGTACAAAATATAAATAAAGACATTTTAGACTTTAATGCAAGAACCTCCGAAATCTGACTTAAAAGATTTTCCTGAACTAATCATTCCAGTCGCATTTACGAGGGTCACTTCAAAAAAAGTGAGAGTTGGCGATTATTGTGAAAACTACAGTTATTACTTCCAATTTCTAGTTACATTCCCTCAATGTAATTTCCCGCCGATCGTATGGTGGACTCCCATCTCTTTGGTAACTCTCGAATACCCGTTGCTAGGCAACGGACGTTGATGCCTCTCACCACCCCGTCCACGGCAGCATACAGTTCATCCAAATCATCATAACGTATTCCACGTAGCTCTAACGGTTCTTTGATTTTCGGGAACAGATCGTAGTCACAGGGACTTAAGTCCGGTGAATAGGGAGGGTGCTGGAGAACTTCCCAGTTGTATTCCGTAAATACGGCCCGCACATTACCGGCTTTATGGCACGTTGCGTTGTCCTGCAGAATCAGCGGCTTTGCTTCTAACAGTTCTGGTCGCTTGCGACGTATAGCTGGACGTAGAATGTGTCTCAAAAAGTACTCATAGTATTCTTTATTAACCGTCTGTCCTTCTGGAACCCTATGCGAGGTGAGAACTCAGCTGATATCATACACAAATATCTTCAACATTTTTGGGTTGTTCAGAATTCGGCGAAATTTCACAGGTCGCGGGGAGTTTGGAGTGTGCCATTCACTACTTTGACGTTTTAATTCAGGTTCAAAAGACCTAATCCATGTTTCGTCGATCGACACAACACATTTGAGCATGATTTCTTCGTCCGTGTACCTGGCTGGTAATTCTTTGCTAATTATTACCCGACGTTGTTTCTCAGATACCGATAGAAAATGGGGTACCCATCGCGCGGCGATCTTTCTCATATTCAAACTCTCCGTCAAAATTCTATAAACTGATGCACCACTAAGTCCAACTTCGTAAGCAATCTCATCACAAGTTAATCGTCGATCAGTTTTTAAAATTTGTGCCACTTTCTCGGTGTTTGTTCCATCAGTTGCTGATCTAGGCCTGCCAGAATTGTGCTACCTTTGGATACCTTTGGAATATTGGGAAATTATAAGCCCTTATGGCTTGTTATTCCCCTCGTCTTCGCAGTCTCGTTGTCTTCCGCCCGGTCATGTAACTTCAGTAGATTTCACTAGTATCAAAGCGTTTATCAGACCACAGATTGTCAAGCTTTGTTTTAAAGGCGTTCACAGAATCTGAGCACACAACATCATTAGGTAATAAGTTCCAAGTGTTAATAACTCGGTGAGAGAAAGAGTTTAATCTTACTGATTTATCAGCACGTGGTTTTTGCAGCTTGTATATATTACCTCTTTGCTCATGAGGGTTTGTAGAAAGAGAAAACATTCTAGTGAAAGTTTGGATCTTCCAGATTTGATTTTCTGCACCCACCTGCAAACTGTACTAAATCTAAAAGAACAATCTGGATCAACATCTTGCAAAGCAGTCAAAATTTCTGACGCGCTCTTTCCCCGCAAACTTTCAATCTTAATATACGCCAATATTTCTTCCCGTTGAAGCGTGAACGCGACGTCCGCCATGACTTGTTTTGAAATGACGTCACAAAATATGACGTCACGTTGTGACGTCATATTTTATATGCACGAGAGCGGGAAAGTTTGCAATATGCCCGTGCAAAGTTTTATACATGTGCGTTCACTAAGTCCGAAGATATTGACCAACTCTCACTTTTTTTGAAATGACCCTCGTAAAAACGGTAAATAATAATCCTACCACTGTAGGGGGAATAAGCATTCTAATTCGCCCGACATACGAGGGTCATCCAATAATTAGCGAGACTGTAGTTATTGAAGAAATACCTGAACTAATACTCATCCAATGTTCCTACATTCCTTCAATATAGGCTCCTCCCTTTTCAATGACAGAATTCCATCGGTGAGGAAGTCTTCTTATTCCCGTTGCTAGGTAACCAGTGTTAATGCGTCGAATTTGACGAAGATCAAAGTCTGGAGGTCTCATGTCTGGAGAATATGGAGGGTGCGGTAAAATGTCCCAGTTATAGAGCATCAAAAGTGACGTCACCCTACCTGCCTTGTGACAGGCGGCGTTGTCATGCAGAATTAATGGTGTAAGTTCAAGCAGCTCCGGTCGCTTCTTGCGAATGGCAGGTCTCAAGACAGACATCAGAAATGTACGATAATACTCTTGATTGACTGTTTTCCCGATCGGGACCCGATTTGCAGCTAATATGCCGTGATTATCATAGGCAAAAATCATCATCTTCAAATTCCCTTGTTTTCGCCTGAATTTAATGGGTCGTGGGGACCCCGGCGTGTGCCATTCTGAAGATTGTCTTTTTAGTTCTGGTTCATAACTTCGTATCCAAGTCTCATCTATTGCCACTATCCTGAAACATATCACCCTCATTTTTGTATCTTTCCAGTGATTGACTGGCAACACTCTTGCCTGTTTCTGCTCGGAGCTCAGTGTATGGGATACCCACCTTGCAGCAACACGTCGCATGTTTAACTTATTTGTCAAAATTATATGTACTGACCCATGACTTATCCCAATTTCATTGGGTACTTCTTCGCATGTGTATCTTCGATCAGTCTCCATTACAGCCTTCACCTTTTGGATATTTTCTTCGCTTGTTGCTTCTGTTGGCCGACCTGGGCTGGGTTGCTTCTGCACACTAGTCGTTCCTTCCTTAAACTGTGCAATCCACCGGAACACTGCTGCACGAGAAATATCTTGGTCCCCACAAACTTTTTGTAAGGTTTGAAAAATCTCTGTTCCAGTGCTACCCTTATAATAATCAGTTTTTATATATGCACGTTCTTCTTCTGCTGTGAAGCTGGCCATGTTGCAGTTGTTTGTGTCACAGGAAGAGACGTCATAATTGTGACGTCATAACGTAACGTCATTTGGCGTAATTTTTGTGTTGCTAATATGTTAGGCAATATATGTGCAAAGTTTCATTAAAATCTGTCAGACAATATTTGAGATATGACAACAGTCTCACTCATTATTGGAGGACCCTAGTAGAATGGATTATTCTAACCCATCTTATTAGAATCCAAACTGGTTTCATTACCGGGAGTAGGTATTATCAAAAGGCCGAGTCTCGGTAGCTCAGTCATTTGCGTACAGGACTTGAGAACAGATGGTCGCTGGTTCGATTCCCTGATCTGCCAATTTCTTATCGGGGATTGATGATAGTCATTGCAATAGGATTCATTCGTCTTTCACCGCAGGAAATAATGTTGAAAACGGCGTTTAACACCATACAATCAATCATTCATTATCAGTTATCAATGCACTCAACTTTGCTGTATTTGGACATGATTTTTTAGTCACAGTTTTTGTGAAAACAATAGGAAAAATATCAACCGGGCTGCGACGTATTAGCGGTACTGATGTCTGCCGCAAACATGAAGAACATTTTATCGGTGATTTATGTCATAACAAAGTAAACAATAGAAGTTCAAAAGAACAATAAAATAAAACGTCTTCATTACTATTATCAAGATTCACGATAGTTGCAAGATCATCGTGCGAACACCCGCCATCAAATTTTAATTCTTACTTTGTTACAATTACTGCGATCAAAAGTAAGGTAATTCAAAAGAAAAAACAAATGTAGGTTTTCCTTTTGCTTGATTTTGTACCAAAAATACCATTCCGTTTCGTTTCGTTCTATTTCGTTCCGTTCCGTTTCGTTCTCGTTTTATTCCGTTTCATTTGTTTCGTTTGGTTCCGTTTCGTTTCCTTGCGTATCGTTTCGTTTCGTTGCGTTTCGTTTCCGTTTCTTACTTTATAGGGACCCCTATTAGACAGAAATTTTAGCTTTCACTTATTATTTTATACAGAGATTTGTGTAAATTCACTGTTTAAATTCATTATTTAAGATGACAAAATAATTTGAAGTGCCTCTGATCGGACGATATCAAACTGACCTTTGTTATGTCATAAGTATTAGCGTTTTTTTTTTTCTGCGATCTATTTTTCAATTGATTTGAATTTTGCAGAAGTGTTACAGCATGATTTGATATGAAACTGCCAATTAGGGGAGCAGTTAACTTTAAAACCTGTCATTTTACACCAGAAAAGTGGATTAACACCTTAAACACCTTTTTTATAGCTGCTGACTCGCCAGCTTGATTGCCTGTGATAAACAGAGCCGCCTGCGTCCTTCAAATTTAATAACGAGCGAAGCTCGTTTTGCGGTAACACCGTTCTAGATTTTCAAAAATGAAATTCCGACTTCGTTCTGGGTTTTAGTCTAAATCTAAATAGGGATGACTTAAAAATTTAGTGTCTTCCGGTTAGTCGCACAGCGTCACACGTATCACAATCTTTCGCACAAGTACCTGACTGGTCAAAAATGACAAAAATTATCTACCGATCGGATGATTACTTAAAAATCATTATCAGTTTAATGAGTAAAGATTATCTAATTTCTTACTTACTTTCAGCATGTTAAGCGTCTATTTGTGTATAAACATACGCAATGATCTATGCTAGAAAATAATGATGTCATTAATCATACTATTTTTACGTCATGCACGAGCCGTTTTTCGCGGAAAACATTGTGTCGAAGAAATCATGACTAAACTAGTTTTTTGGCTTTTTCAAAATGCCATTTACAGAGAAAGCCGGATTCATGATCTGTAAAAAGGGGGCTTAATGCATTTGCAAAAAACTATCGACCCAGGTCGGCCTGTGCAGTCCGCGTAAGCTAACTTGGGTCAAAACTCTTTGCTAGATCTATTTTTCAACGTTCTACATGTCAAAGGACCAGTTTGCATGCCTTTTGATTCAGTCAATTATCATACAATATAGATGTATAATTATGTGATGACTTGCGTGGTATCATATATCACAGAGATGCATTAAACCCTCTTTTCCGCAACATGGCTCAAATATATTTAGATCTATTTAATGTTACGAAAGCTTGTTAATAGATCGAAAAGTTTGGCGTATTTTTGCCATAAGTTGGATATCTATCCGAAAACTTGGTAAATTTCTTTCCTAGGATTGATGATAGATCTAGATCTAGTCATTGCGACAGAATTCATTCCTGTCTCTGCACTGATCACTGTTTCAACGGCGGATGTGTAGGAAAGCAGATGGGATGAAAAAGGATCGTGTTTATTGAAGCCCACATTTCTGCCGGACGCACACGAGCTAATTTATATGAAGCTTTAGCCGATAATATCATGCATCAGATTGACGCTTAGGCACAAATCAAACGGGGTCATCAAATCAAGCATCAAATCCTGGGGTCCTGGGACAAAAGAGGGCCATGACTCTCTTGCTTGAACTACGAGTCTTATTACAGGTCATAATGTTTACTCGATCGTTGCGTAAGGATTTGATTTAAAACTTCATTGGAGTAGGTGCGAAGGTGAATTAAAAGCCCGTGAAATTACTGATGTAGTATCGAATGGCAATGTTTACATTTGGAGCTCACGCATGAACGCAAACCCGCGAAATTATTGAGACCATACTTATTGCTAATATTAGTACATGGCTACATGCACGATCAATTGGAATTTCCGATTTCTAAAAAAAAATCTTACTCCTGACAGAAGTTTGATTTCAGTCAATGTTTTGATTCACAACTTTCGAATATTAGTCGAAGTTCTACTGTTATACTTTATTTGCGCATACTGTGCGAAATATTTCCGTGACCATTCGGGACATACGCCGAAGGCAGCCCTGTGCGATGCCAAGGGTATAATAGAATTTTATTTATGTAAATGGTGTTGACCTGGGTCAGGTTAAATGAAGAGGGCAATACATGTTTCTGCCAATCTATTTCTCAGCGTAGCTGAATGTGCTGGCTTTTGACCTCCTTTTTGGTACAGATAACAAATGAATAAACAGAAATTTGTGATTGGTAAGAAATGTATACATGTTTATTCTATGGGTTCCTGCCTAATTGCGCACAAATTCACGCCGTCTATCTTTTCTAAGAACGTTTCTTGTTAGAATAATGGGCGGTCACACTTGTTTACCCTACATTCAGGAGAAATCATTCTCGTGTCTTGCAGTCTCTTACGCAGACCAAAAGGAAAATTTGCAAATTTCAATAATTTGAAACAGACATGTATTATTTCAATTTGTAACGTGCAACGACTTGGTCAACCATTCAAGCACATACCAATTTGCCTAATCTGCGCAGAGAGAAATAGACCAAATCGCATCGCCTTTCACCAGCGGAGACTTGTGCTGGTCCCGTAATGACAGCATATAATGGACTACCTGCATCCATAGCGGTAATCAACCTGATCTGCCGGATGTGATGTATCAAAGACACTCGGATTGGTTAAAAAATACGTAGACACTACTGATATTTACACTTGAGGCTCGATGGAAATATATAAAAATTGGTATAGATAAGGTGCAACTTAATTCCAGTTCATTAATCAACATGTTTATGATATCTTTACATTTTACTCAAAACTATGGCTGTTATAGCAATGGAAGTTTAGATACAAGGCGCAACTCCCAGAATTTCGACATCCGATTTTTTACATCGCATGACTGAGCTCATATCTTCTAGTATACAGTGGCAAAAAGTTTTAAAACTGCACATACATTTAACATGATCTTACATCATTGTTTGTATTGAATTTCAACGTCAAATTCGCAAGGGTTATTTGAAAAGTGTTTATTGACCAAAGCAACCAGATTTCTCTCTGAGAAAAAAACGTGACGTTGTCCAAAGCCGCGGCGCAACGTCTGATGATAAAGTTCTGTGTTGCACTCCGAAAATCACCGGCTGAGATGAAGGAGATGCTGGAAAAAGCAGAGCTTAAGCTAAAGATGTGCCGAGCCTTAGTCTACAAGCGGCATTGACATTTTCAGAAGGAAGAACATCTGTAGAGGATGATATAGGCCAGGGAAGAAAGCGAAAAATTGATAAAAAACTTATCAGTAGCATCAGCAATGTGATGAACGCAACAGAGGAAATGAAACATGAAACCAGAATCATATTAGCTGGGATCGAAAAGAAATGGTACAAAAACATTTTCCAGGGATGGATCCTCAGGTACAGACGTTGTATAGAGTGCACGGATGAGGATTTGGAAAAGCTGTAGGGTGAGTCTTCCGAAATGATGTTTATAACGTCGGGCGACGTAATTTATACTGCGGCCTGGTCACTATGGTATTGTAGCATAACATGGTGTATCTAGACAACCAGTGAACCGATGTCCGAGATATTTTAGACCTAAGCTGTAAAAACTTTTAGCTACACTATATTAGAGAGTCATGAAAATATCACGTTAAACAGCATGGTAATATGGCTTGTCTACGTAATTTTTTAATTGCCTCGTAGCTTATCCAGTCGTCACAATAGCCTGAGCCAGTTTTACACTTTTATGTACAACGGGGACCAGTTTATGAGCTTCTTTGACAGAAACATTACATTCGGCATACCTCCGGTGATTCGGTGATCAAGTCTCTCGGCCTAATATGCACCTACACGGTATGTTTCTTCGCCGGAAATACGCCGGTTTACCGTTCTGAAAATTGTAAGACTCCTCTTTAAAAAAAGAAACTTGAGTCTCAATCTTGTATCGAAATCTTTCTAACTATATTTCATTTGACAAACGGTTCGTATCATCATTTTTTAACGTGGTTTATCAATTCCGATTGAAGTTTTCGCCGAAAGATAACTTCATCGAGGTTGTTTATGTCGTTGCTAAACGACCTACTGTTGCGCCGCCTAGGAGACAAAGATATCCGTTTAAATTGCTGGTCGATACGGGCCCTGTGCTACGTGTACATACTGGAATTTGTCCATACCATTATGACCTTGAAGAACCTGGTTTTTCATTCATCTGTAATGTACGTCTTTCCCTTTTCATATGCAAACCGTAAGAGCTGGAACAAAAGTATTTGTTTGCTCTTGCAACCAGATAATATATGTAAAGCTGATGAGTGTTGCATCTGCTAATACATTTTTTTTAAATCACATAATTTTAAAGGAAAAAAGATAAATAATTACCTCTCCGACAACTTAGTCCAGTGCAGCTGTTATCTGCGAAGATAATAAGTATCACGTGACTCAATGTTACTTTAAAGAAATTGCATTTATAGTGCGCGATACGTCTTCAACCTTTTACGAAACGACGCATTTAGGACATCTTTACCGTGAGAAACATTGTGAAAGACGAATAATTGACTGAATTTGCCAGTTGAACTGTATATAACGTTTTGGGAAAAGGAGAAAATACTAGTTACGAGCATACTTTTGTTTCTCAAAGGAGGCAATTTGTTCGAAGCTTTTCAAAAAAGGAATCGTTTAATGAAGGGTTGAATGTTTGATTGTATGGGTTTAATGAAATTTTCAATATTTTTTTAGGTATCGAGGCGGCCAGTCCACCTATTTCTGCCTTCCTATAGTTTCTTTATTTTTTAATGGTACCTCACACACTATTCTTCCCAAGCCACTGGTTGTTTTCTCGCATAATCATCATCGAAACGTTGATCAGCGGCGAGAGATGAATGAATCTTGTCGCAATGACTATAATCAATCCTAGGATAAAGGGTTGAAAAAATGTTGGCCCAGCCGGTATTGCTCTCCTGTACTTTGAATTGTTTATTTCAAAATATTTACTAAATACATGTGTAAGATCTAAGTTTGGGCTCGTATTTATCAACTATTCTGAGAAGCATTCTTAGTCTAATTTCAAAAATTTCATAATTTCAAAGTAAGGCAATTCTATTTTGGTTCAGCCAATCAGATCATTGTGTTATTTCCTTAATCTAGATTGGGAGATTAAGATTTCCGTTTAACCCTTTCAACGCAAGAGTCGAAAACATGGGCTTATGTAGACAACATAGATATAGATCAGTCTGAAAAGAACGTGCATTCTAATCCTTGATCTATGCCGTCCGTTATTTTTAGTCAAGGCTATAAGTTCATCATCTTTCTGAGATTCCGTGGATTGTATTTCCAGCCGTACAAAGAAGTCGAGCTAATATAACTGGCGCTGAAAGAGTCAAAGTGGCTGGTCAATACTAGCCAAGTCCCAGATACTGACATTTACCCGTGTCATAATGACCCTGAAGTCTATTTTCTTTTCCATGTGTCCCAAGCAAAACTGTTAGAGTTGAAAAAAAAAAAAGGTTTTTTGTTGGCTTGTGAAACCGGATACTATATATTTACAAAAGTCGATGAGTAATAGATCGACAAAAACATCTCTTTTTTTAGATCATAGTGAAAAAATAAAACTGATAAAGTTATTACCTTTCCAACAATTTAGTCCTGTACAGCTATTATCTATGAAGATGAAAAGTCCGTCACGTGACTCAAGGTTTGACAATTGACCAGCGTGTGACCTGTGTGACCACGGATAGAAAATATGAAAACAAGGACAGATAGGGGATTGAGTTATGTTGGATATAATTGTAATTGAACCGTGCTCTGTGAAAACGAGGCATAGTGCATCTCCATGATGCATTGTTCCGATCGAGACATCACATGATTCAGGATTATAAAAAAATCCACTTTGTCTAACAACCGACTGAACCATGAGGTAGAATGGTCCTCTGACTTGCAGAAAATTGACCAATAGTAAGAAGTTTCAGCCCAGGTCAGCCTGCGCGGACTGAGCAGGTTTACCTTGGTCGATACATTTTGCAGATGGATTAAGCTCCACTTTTCACAGAGCATGACTTGTTTATAATTTCATCACTGGCGCACCAAAGTACTGCCAAACATCTAGATGGAAAAGGATTGCCCAATGCAGTATCAAATTGGGTTATGCTTTTCAGTGTATTACAAGACAAATTTATGATGCATGGGATCATAGAAGCCGCAATCTTTTGGTGGACAATTTCAGAAATATTGACTTTCTAGAAAAAATGTGATGACATTTTCGTATCTGTTCCCCCCCCCCCCCCCCATGATACTAAAATGCAGGAATAAAAAGGCAGGAGTTAAGAGAGGAATCTTATATTATCTTGTACCATTATTATCATCATAATCATCATTATCATTTAAAGTGATAATGCGTATGTGAAAAAACATGTAAAAGCATGGGAATTTTCAAATTTCTACTTAAACTTCGAAAATGGAGAAATTGCGCATTCAATTACAGCATTTTCCATTATTAAATGATTTTAAAAAGCAGACTTCTGCAGGGGCATCAAAGGCGACACTGCCGAATTATGTAAGTTAGTAATTATTCAAAGTGATATTTAGATCGTTATTCACGTAGATCTACATGTATTTACAATTTTTAAGTGATATTTTCTTTGTTTTTCATTTTTTACAAAAAGAAAAAAGAAAAAAAAAATATTCAACAACTTTCTTCTAAAACGTTTTCTTTTTGCTTGTTAAAAAGTATCTTAGCCTGCTTGTAACAAAGTGAATTTTTAACATTTCTACTCCAGAATTAGAAACTTTTGCATAGTATCTCCAAAATTCTTCTGATCATAGCCTTCACAGTTGGCGCGAACCACTAAAAAGAAAACAAAATTATTTTTTTAAGTCTTTAAGGATCTGAATCTATTCAACAACAACATAGTAACTATATATACTCGTATATCGTGTAATAAAAATTAGTTTGAACCGTTTTCTGCATAGGCCTTGTATAAACCTATAAAACTTTTAACGTAAACTTCAAGAGCCATTCAAACCCTTGACCAGCAGCCACGTAAAAACTTGTATATGCACAGTGATAGGTTTGGTAATAACTTTATCCTTTCAACTACACCGAATGAAATTAATATACTGAGTAAGGAAAAAGAAACAAGACATTTTTACGTTTACAATATCTTATAAAATATTGAAAAATATTACACAGGCTATGTACTGTCTGATCTTGATCTATTTCTGTCATTTTCGAACATTTTCAACCCTGAGCACTATACACCACTTTGGTAATTTTTGTGGACAACTTACATCACGATCCATACATTTTTCACGGGTATAGTAGATCAGGACCATACTGTACAGAACTTACAGTCTGATCATAACAGCTTGGACACACAATACATTAAATGCTAAATTTTACAGGGCTCATAAGGTAGATTGCCCATGTAACAAAATTCCATTCGGCTAAAGTGTCGACGAAGGGACGAAAAAAGGGTTATCTTTTCACAAACTTTCTAGATTGCTCTTTGTAATACGATTAACTGTGTAGGGAGGTAACCAGTCTATAACTTGATCAAAGGTTAACTGCCCCATTATCTTTACAGATCAAAACTGGACGAAACACTTGTACATAAAACTGCTTCTGATTATCATATTCTAAGATGCTCTCCATCTCATAATCATCATTATTTTGTCTTGCAAAAAAGTAGACAAATGCGAAAACCGTTTAGAGGTGGGAAAGCCTGTGACAGACGGAAAGCATTACAATTTCGTTTGGGAACAAGGAAGGAATCCTTTAAGTTGGAAAAGTTCGGGGGACTAGCCAATAAAAGGAAGTTTATTTTTCTGTATTTTCGTTATTATTTGGGAATGAACTTATATTGCAAGAAAACCAGAGTTGATATTTATGTAGGTCTGATTTAATATTTAAGAAAGAGCCATGTGGAGTAATTTTGTAACAGTAACACGATATTGTTAGAAAATTTCCAAAAATAATAACCAGTCGAATAATTACTGATCATCTACATGGTAAATAGTTTAGGTACATTCCATACAAAACGGCCACGGGTTCTAACGACCCTCAGGTAGAGGCATATTGAATACATTGTTGGAAAGGGAGAAAATGCTTCTAACCAGCATTTTTCCCCTTTTCCTTCAATAATTTTCAACCAATTCTCAGACAGATCCCTTTTAAGTCAGGTATGAGTTTGTTTTTTTTCTGCAAAGGCTTTCAACATGGACAATTTTAAGTAGGTATGGAGATAAAACATTTACTTAAGTGAGAGGCTTAATGGGACATTGGACTAGAGAAAAAATATGATAAACCTCACATCTCTGTAAAAATTAATCCAAAACAATTTGTCAAGCTATTGTTTAAAATTCAATTGCATTATACAACAACAGGTGTTAAAGAGGAAATACATGAGCCATGTTCTGTGAAAAAGGGGCTTCATGCATATGCGAAAATTATCGACCCATGTCAGCCTGTGCAGTCTGCGCAGGCTGACCTGGGTCGAAACTTTTCGCTATTGGTCAATTTTCTGTATGTCCAAGGACCAGTCTACCTCATAATCAAGTCGGTTGTTAAAAAAGTGGCAGTTATAGATCCATAAGTATGTGGTGTCTTGCTTGGTATGATGGATTACGGAGATGCATTAAGCTCCCTTTTGCCAGAGCATGGCTCATATCTATAAATCGCTTGATTTGAAACTATACTAATAAGCTTGCGACGAGGGGAACATTCTGCATTAGCCAACATCTTGGTGTTTATCATCTCAGATCACGTGATTTACTGACGAATTCCTGAGATGGTGATGGTGTTGGCTAGGCGATCCAGGATTCCTGGACTATTTCGACTCATCATCCTAGGCAAAACTTGTATTTTCTTTGGCAAGGCATTGTATAGCTGTAGCCTCATACAGATGGACCTAAGAAAATACATAGACTAGTGAACCCACACACACCTCGTCATTCGTGATATTACAGAAATTATGATGGCTTTATACGCACATCAAACAAGTAAGTATGACTTGTATGTGTGCATCATTATTCAGGCATTTTTTCTTTGTATGATGGCAGTGATGATATCTCGAACTCTTTCAGCGCCAAATAGATGAGTCATGCTCTGGCAAAACAGAGCTTAACGCATTTCTGTGATGCATTATACTATGCAAGTCACCACATAATTATGGATCCATTACATCATTTTCTCTGACAAATGATTGGATCATGAGGTAGACTGGTTATTGGACATGTAGAATCCGAGAAAACGAGTATGAAGTTTTCAAGAATTTTATTTTTCAATTTTCAGTGTTGAGTGAATGGATGTCGAATACGTTCCTCTCACAAGAACAAGTCAATAAATTCTTTTCAGACTTAGGCTGAGATACGATTTTACACTGGTCGATCATTCTGCAAAAAATCATATCAAATGAAACATCACTTTTCTGGACAGTGATGCAAAGATAAATAAAAAGTATATCGGAAATTACAGCTAAAGAGTGGCGGTTTATAAGTTTTGCTGAGTGTACAAAGGGGATTTTACAGACCTGCTTTGTATAACGTAACACAGAAATGCATTAAACCCTCTGTTGCTAGAGCGCCGGTAGTATAATTCAAACAGTGTATGGGTTATGTCGTGGTGACCAGTGCAAGTATTCTAGGCTTATGACGTTAAAAACAAGACAATAGACATTGATAAAAAGTGGTATTTATCTTTTACTACATTATCAACATTACCGTGTGTTTCATTATGATAGCAGAAATATAAATCGTGATAAGGCTTTGGTCTTGGCCTCGAGAGCCGTTTAAGATCAGGCTGTCCTACAGGTGGCAGTCTGATCTTAGATTGTCCTCTATGTGTAATCCTGCTAATAGCTTATGGGGCATAGGCTATGCCGTTCAAATGCAGCCATTTTCACAAAATTACAGCATTTTGTTAAACACTTAGTAATGGCAATCCAAAACTTCCAGTCAGTCTGACGTGCAAATTATCGTATACACTTGACTATCAGATGCAGTTCCTTCTTTAAAACTTGAATTTGAAGTAGGGGGTGCGTCTTATAGGCGAGAGCATCGTACAATCTAGTATATACGGTAAAAACTTGGATAATTTTAGTAAACCAAGTTCATCGGACGAATCAGAGTAGACTGTTTAATCCATAAACTATTGATCAGATTTAAGTTTGCAAAAATAGCTACATAATCATATTGTACTGTAATAGAAGCGTATAGCTCTATGTAGTTAAATACTTAAAAAACCTAATTTGCGTAAGCCTCTATTGTATTAATAAGGAAGAACTATGCTGTGATTTGCTTATTTTTAACTTTCACAAAAAGTCTTAGCGATTACATAGAAGTAATGCTCTCGCAAAAGAGGGCTTAATGCATCTCCGTGATACATGATACCAGCCCAAGTCATCACATAATTATGGATCCAAAAGAGCCACTTTTTAAACAACTGACTTAATCATGAGGTAAACTGGTCCTTTGACATACAGGAAATTGACCGATAGCGAAAAGTTTCGGCCCAGGTCAGCCTGCGCGGACTGCGCAGGCTGACCTGGGTCGATACTTTTCGCAGATGCATTAAGCCCCCTTTTCACAGAGCATGGCTCATATATTTTATACTGAATAAATGATTTAAACCATTAGTCGAAAAACGAAGAGTATGGGTCAGGATTAGACTGAACGTGTTTGCAGTCAATCTTGATCTATATTTTCCGAAAAACTGCATTACTCACAGGATAGATATTAAATGTTTGGAAATATGAAGATAGGAAGAAATACGAAAACCACGTGACAAACTTTGAACAGAATCCTAGTCACACCATGGACAAGCCCAGGTCAAGGTTGCGGAGCAGACTCCATAGCCAACTTTTGATAAACCTTTGATGACTCTATTCAACCCAATGTAAACACGCTCGTTTTGTTTTCTCGGTGTTCCACTATCCGACTGCCCGTTCAAAGCAAACAAACATTTACTGCAAACTTGGTAGTGCAATCCGTCGCTGTTTAGAATTCGTACGTGTTCATTGCTGACGTATAACGCCACAGTATGTACGGACGACTGGGTTCCGGAAATGATGTGCATGATACGATCTATGCCCACACACTTGTCACTGGGGTACACCGTTATGTTGGGATACAAACCCTGCACCTCGGCGTCGTTTTCTTGGTGGTCACTGTCGCCCCCTGTAAAACACACATAATGGCGAATCATAACATTTTCATTTACAGTGAATTCGGTTAAAGTGACTCGTATACCTTATAAATGAGCCATGCAAGATGGTGTGTGATGTATCTCCGTCATGCATTATACCAGGCAAGTAATCACTTGATTATGGATCCATAAACTCCATTTTGTCTTACAACTGGCTGAACCCTAAGGTAGGATGGTCCTTGGATATAAAGAAACTTTCCGTAAGGCAACATGTTTCGACCAAGGTCAACCTGCACACTCCGTGCAGGCTGATCTAAGTCGATACTTTTTGCAGATACCTTAAAATCCCTTTTAACAAAGCATGTCCCAATTGTAGTACTTATAAAAACTGATTATAAAGGCGGTTCTCATGCTGACAAAGCCTATATTCTGCAGCAAACACCTAATTTCCAGATTTGTTCCTGTTATATCAAGCATTAGTGGGAGAGAAATCAAACGCGCCTCAAATAATCGGGTTTGTCGGAGAAAGTACAGTAAACAGAAGTAACCAGTTGTTTATTTCTTTTTTCTTCCACGATGTTTGCAGAAATTATAATCCTCAGTGTCGATAAAACACGAGACTTTTTGGTAAAGTGTCACATTATCAACTTCAATATCAATGCACATACTAAATTTTATGTTTGGTCTTCTTCATTTATCAACATTTTGTTTGACATTCGGTGCAATCTCGTTTTGACCTTACACTGTCCACAAAGGCTAGTAGCATTAATGGCGTGTGAAATAAGTTGATCTGTAAAAATATGGGCCTTATCACCTTATCAATTAATACGAGACCAAGAAACTGTTTTCGTTAGTTCCTTCTTTCCCAGACGACAAACTTTGAGACACGACTTTGTCAAAAAGTTTTTCAGACAACATAAAAAAGATGGCTCAGATGATGGTACTTGGCTTTGAAAGGTTAGAAAATATTGTGGGAAAAGGAGAAAATGCTGGTTACCAGCATTTTTTTCTTTTCCCACAATGTTTTCTAAAGGCTTCTTACACAGGATCTTAAAACGCAGGATTGTGTGATAAAAAGTTATAGGGATCGCAACAAGTCCATTTGGATATTGAAGAACTACTTTTCAAAAGATACATACTGCTCCCTTCATTTGATTGGCTATCACCGATATTGAACATCCATCCGCCCCTTCCGGCGTTGGAGAGCTCCAGGTCTATTTTTAGCATTCTTCGTCCACAATATGGCGCTTCCAGACACCCGAAACAGGAGCTGTTGTCGATACGTTCAAAATCAGCCTGCAAGTTGATAAAAAAATCTCTCGGTACGCTCACAAATACATGTATCTTATGCTTTTGGTGTAAATACATATGAGCAGCGCTTCCCGAAAAAGGGGCTTTGATACATCTTCGTAAAATACATTATACATTTATACAAGCAAGTTGCCTCAAAATATGGGTCCATTTTGCCTAACAACTGTGGCTAAATCATGGATAGAGTAGTTCTCCGACATGAAGAATTTTCTTCATTACCAGTGGCAAAAAGCTTCGACCTAT
Organism: Hippopus hippopus; assembly: GCA_946811185.2. NCBI lineage: Eukaryota > Metazoa > Mollusca > Bivalvia > Cardiida > Cardiidae > Hippopus > Hippopus hippopus. Next base: position 8,961,844 of record OX328110.1, on the reverse strand, counting down.
GTCAGCCGGCACGGACTGCGCAGGCTGGCCTTGGTCGATACTCTTTGCAGATGTATTCAACCCCCGTTTCACAGAACATGACTTACATATAAAGATGGTGTGTTTCATTTTAATCCATCCATTACAATGAATTCACTTCCATGTATATAGTGCAAAGTACTAACTACGTATGAAGGGAATGCCGTAAATCTTTAGTTTTTTTTTCTAATGACATTTGCCGGACGAAAAAAATTTTTACTGAAAAAAACATCCGCATGAACTTAGGTAGGAGAAGGTGTTGAGTTTATTTTAACATCGAACTACAATTACGATCATAAAAAGTTATAATAGTTGAAACTGCATGAAACTGATTGGTCAAAATAATACATACCGACAAAAACGTTTGAAACGTTTCCTTTTTTACATATGATAGATTAATTGATTGTATGGTGTTTAATGCTGTTTTTAACGTTATTTAAGTTATATCGTGTCGGCCAGTGCACGTATCACTGCTTTTCTGGAGTTTCTATCTACCAGTAATTCCCTCAATATTCTTCCCAAGCCAGTAGTTACTCTATTCTAAAACCATCATCGAAACAATGATCAGCGGTGAGAGAGGAATGAATTCTGTCAAAATGACCATTATCGATACTCGGAAGGATATTGGTCGAGCTGGGAATTCGACACTCTGTTCTCAAATCCTATACGCTACCGACTGCGGTACCTGGGCTTGGCTTTTTACATATGAGCCATGCTTTGGCAAAAGGGGGATTAATTCATCTACGAAAAGTATCGACCCAGGTCAGCCTGCGAAGTCACTGGGCCGAAACTTTTCGCTAGTAGTCAATTTTCTGTATGTCCAACGACCAGTCTACCCCATGATTTAGTCGATTGTTAAAAAAAGTGACTATTATGGATCCGTAAATTCAGGGTTCATACAGGCAAGGCCAAGTAAAATTCAAGGACTTTTCAAGGACTTTTCAACGACAAATCTTTACGTTTTCAAGGACTAATTTATGAATAATATCTACACATATTCGTGAAGTCAGTACATCATTTTTGGATACAAAGTTAGCAATAATAGGAGCACTAGATGATGCAACAGGCCCAGCAACGGTAGCTATTGGGGGTGGGGGTACTGTCAGGTTGTCACCTGGGGCGGAAGATGTGGTCGCAGTTTGTGTTTTATTAACCTTGGTTTCCTCTTTAACAAAGACATTTGTGAAAATCCCGGACATAGACTTCTGTAGTTTCTTACGCCCCTCTCCCTTCGCATGTGACCGCAAGGCACTTTCACCCATCTGTGCCACATCGATATCTTTCCTACACGCTAGACAGTGGCGCCTGATATGTTCGTTTCCTTTACCCACGGATACCCTTTCGGCCTGTCTCTACTATAGATACACTTTCCCATTACGATAAAGAAAAAAGTTTGAAAGTTGAATTCAGGCTCCTTTGAATCATTTCAACGCCATTTTGGTTTTACTTAGTCTGGATATTGGAATTGACTTTTTTCACGGATAAAGATGTTGCAATCGAACGTAAACCAGTCAGCAAGGGAGGCAACCCAAACATGCGAGTACGAACATTCGGACCATGTATGTGCGAACTTCGTTTTCGCCCCCAGCACATTCGCCCATTTTTATTGTGGCGCTCCCGCACGTCTGTCATTGCTTAAAACGAGCCGATTTCCTTCTAGAAAGTCCGCTATTGACTTTTAGGCCGATTTCAAATGTCTTGAATACAAGAAAAAGTGAAATTCAAGTACTTTTCAAGGTGTATGGCCAGTTTTCAAGCACTTTTCAAGGCAAATTTTGTTTTCAAGGACTTTTCAAGACTGCCCTTCATTTTCAAGTACTTTTCAAGCCTGTGCGAACCCTGGTAATTATGCGATAGCTTGATTGGTGTAATGCAACACGGAGATGCATTAAGCCTCCTTTTACCAGAGCATGGCTTATATGTAAGTTGTTGTATGAATGAAAAAAAGAACCATTGCTTATCATTTACTGTGTAGAAATAACCTTACTGTTATGAGGACGGGTTGGCTACAGGGTTTGATTGTTGCACGCCCAAATGCCCCAACCTTGACCCCCTTCAGCATACCTTCCTTTTTCTTCTTGAGTCTGACTGAAATACAATAATAATAATAATAATAATAATATTAATAATAATAATAATAAAGCAAATTCAAAATACAATCCTGCACTAAATTGTTACACATGTGGCAAATTATTGTATGAAATAAACCCATGACCTGTTAAATGAATTAGACGAAACTTTCAAGCCGTAAGTTATATCCTGTATGTTGCAATTTCAAAGTTATTTTTACAGAAAGATATTTCCTTATCGGACAGTGTAGATCAAAGATCAGACTGCACAGAACGTGCAGTCTGATCTTTGATCTACACTGTCCGCAAAAGGTCCTTGACTCGCGCTCAGCATCTTATTAATCACTGGAATAGAAATGCATAGGACTACCGTGACGCGTACCGAACGATCCCACGAGTCGGATCGCATTTGAAAATAATATGGGAAAAATAAAGAAAACGGTGGTATGCATTTTTTCCCATTGTTATTTTTTCCCTTTTCAATGACAAGCAGCATCATTTTATCGCCCGCAAACGTAGTCAAAATGGACAAGTGAAACAATCTGCTGTAAAAGTTGCTGAGCCAAGGTAGCGCGGTCGGTTGCGTGCAGGACTGGAGAACAGGGGGTCGTGGGTTCGATCCCTGGCTCGGCCAATTTCTTTCCGAGGACTGATGATTGTCATTGTGACAGGATTCATTCCTCTCCCACCGCTGACCATTGTTTCTAGGATGGTTATGTGGGAAAGCAACCAGTGGCTTGGAAAGAATATTGTGACGAGTACTGGTAAAAAGAGACTCCAGGAAAGCATGGATAGGTGCACTGGCAGCCGCGATATAACTGAAATAATGTTGGAACGGCGTTAAACACCATACACTTAATCAAACAATCAATTGTAAAAGTTAACAGTTCAGCGCTAAGAGCAGCAAATATGTGGAAATTAAACATTCTGTACTAGAAAAGGACCATGGAAGTCATGTGTTATGATTTTGGTTAGAAAATTGGATGATTAGAATTACGACTGTCAAGTACTTGAGTCATGTTCTGTGAAAGGGAAGCCATCCTCTGTTAAAAGGGGGTTTAATGCATCTTCAAAAAGTATCGACCAGGTCAGCCTGCGCAGTCAGAGCAAGCTGATCCTGGTCGATACTTTTTGCTTTTGGTAAATTTTCTGCATATCCAAGGACTATTCTACTTCAGAATTCAGCCAGCATTAAACAAAATGGATTTTATAGATCCATAATTATAGGAGGTCTTGTTTGGTAGAATGGATCACGGGAGTGCATTCAACGCCCTTTTGATTGAATTTGCGTGTATTTATCGTCGCCACTGGTTGCCCATATGGGCGACACCCCCTGAAGGCTGTTAGTATTGTTACGGGGGATAGTACAGATTCAGGACGAAACCCATCGTTAGTTACGCGTTAGAGTCTTTAACGCGCTCGGTGTATAGCACCGTCACACAGGACCTCGGATTAAATCTCACCCGAGAGACTATTAGTAATTTTAGATGGCCAGCCGTGGGGATCGAACCCACACCTTTAAGTGACCCGAAACATCACGTTCACGAGTCCTACGCTCTTCCTATTGAGCTATGCGGGCTGGTCGATGAACGCCCTTTTGCCAGAGCATAGCTCATTTATATCGTTTGTGAAACAAGTTCTCACAACTTTCATTGGCTAGTTCAAAAGGTTGTTCCCGCTCATCTCGGGGTTCGAACCTGGAACCGCTAATATGAAAACCCAAAACCACTGTAACCCTTACATTTTTTAGATCCAAGGTGGACCTTTAGTTGACCTGGTACGCAGCAAGGTTGTCTTACATGGCACTGTCTTGGCTTTCTGTATGGAGGTTTCATCGTATCTGGAATGATAAAAAAATACAACCTCATAAAATTGAGTCTTACTCTGACAAAAGGGGGTTTAACACATCACAATGATACATTATACCAAACAGGTCATCGCATAATTATGGATCTATTAAATCCATTTTGTTTAACAACCGCCTCAATCCCGAGGTAGAATCGTCCTTGGGCACAAAGAGAATTGATCAATAGCAAAAAAAAGTTCGACCAAGGTCAGCGCAGACTTACATGGGTCGATACTGTTTGTAGACACAATAAGTCCCCTTTTAACTGAGCATGGCTCAATTCTAGATTTGATGTCAATTGCTTAATAGTTAGTCAAACTTTCCACAACCGACCAAGTTGACATTCTGCCAAACTGAAAGCATCGACAAAAGAACATGATTTTGATTCGAATTTGAAACTTATAGGCTGAAATTCCATGACAGGGTAGGAAAGCATTGTAGGAGACCCATTTTTTTTCTCACCCGTTTCCCCGTTTTTTTTTTTCACAAAACGCTTCCTCTAGAGACAAAATAAAAACGGGACTTTTTATAAGAGGGTGAACAGATTAGTAGATATAAACTTAATTAACTTTTTACCAAACGACGAAATCTTAGACTAGACCAAAATGAAAGCATTTGCTGACAACAAATTCAGTGTAACTCAAATAATGGTTTTTGTCCTTGATAGAGTAAAAAAAATATTGTGGGAAAAGGAGAAAATGCTGGTTACCAGTATTTTCTCCTTTTCCCAAAATGTTTTTAAAAGCCTTCTTCTTTAGGGTCATTAAAAACTAAGGATTGTGTGGTAAAGAGTTGCCGAGCCCGCTAGCGCTGGACTCAAGAACAGGGGATCGCTCGGACAATTTCTTTCCAAGGATTGATGACAGTCATTGCGACAGGATTCATTCCTCTTTCACCACTGACCATTGTTTCGACGATGGCTATGTGGGAAAGCAGGCAGTGTGCGGAGTACTGGTAAAAGAAACTACAAGAAAGCATGGATAGTTGCACTGGCCGCAGCGACATAACTGTAATAAAGGCGTTAAACACTATACAATCAATAAAACAATGGTAAAGAGTTAATTTGTTGTATCGTCACCGGCAATTCTAGCTTATACGAATTTATATCAACAAAAATTTTGCCGATTATCTAATAATCAGGTCCTAGTCTCAATAATGAGACGATACGGTGATTTTTTTTTCATAGTTGGACATTTATTGTGCACCGTACCGTCTCAAGTCCATCGTAAATTTTCCGGTAGCGAAGATAGAGCGCCATACTGACTTTTTGTTTCGTCGGTTTAATCTGTATTGCAGCGAAATACAATTCACTTTTAGTAACAAACATGACCAAAGATATATTATTAAACCTTTCATTACCTTAAGAGCTTGTAGAAGTCGTTTACAACATGTAAATCTCGGGAAAAAAACTGTCATGTGAGGCGTCCATTTTGTGTGTTTTCCGGAACTTAAATTACTCGAGTAACAGATGAAATGAACTGTTTTTCCTTATGTTAAGCGTTTAAATTAAAAATATTTGTATTTCAAACGAAGGATTATTGAATACGCAAGCAACAAGTATGTGCAAATCCTAGTTTTGTGCTCTATTTGTGAAATTATGAGAGTTCAAACTTGCGCACAAAATCTGTGCGGAGATTTCAACTGGTTCTGTCTTGATAGTCTCTGTACCCAGAGGCGACCAGTCAAAAAGTAACAACGCCTTTAGGGGCAGTTATTTGTCCTATATCAGGCTCATGCTTTGTGCAAAGCGGCCTTCGCAAAGTATCAGCCTGCGCAGAGTGATCTTGGCCAAAACTTTTTGCATTTGGTCAATTTTCTGCACATCACAGACCTACAGCCGACCTATGATTCAGTCGACTGTGAGACAACATGGATTCTATGGATTAAAATCATGTGATGATTTGCTTGGGAGAATACATCACGGGGATGCATGAACCATTAGGCTGCTAAGCGCGACTCACAGATCTATTGCAGACAGTATAGATCAAGATCAGACTTCACAAAACGTGCAGTCTGATCTTGGATCTACACTGTCCGAGGAGATATTATTCCCCAAAACGCTATTTTAGAGTAACAATTCTTGGGTTTTTACGATCGAATTGAAAATTCCATTTTAGTTATTTAGCAGGGTAAGGTTAAACCGTCTTTTTACCAGTGCGCCCCTCACACACATAATGTCTGGCTGATATTACTAGTCACTTATACTACAGTACATAGTCTGGCGTCAGCAAATAGACATCGTGCACGCTTTGCCTTTTTACCAAACAATACGACTCCGAAGAAAAGAGTTTTGGAAACCATTGTTGGAAAAGGAGAAAATGCTGAAAACATTTTCCAACAATGTTTTCCATATCCTTTTCAAAAACAAATCCCATCATTTGAGCCACATTTGATTTGTCGTCTGCAAATGCTTTCAAATTGGACAAGTCCACCATTCTGTCGTCTTGTAGAAACTGAAATCGCTCAGATGTCTATAACACGGTAAACACTCTAACCTTTTTTGGACCGACAAGGAAACGTATTACAACTTCTATCCTCTCTGGCGTCCCCGGGACAGTCCGCACCAGACTCGGAGGGCGGTGGGTTTGTGCAAGTCCTCGTTCTGAACTGTGTTCCCGATCCACAAGACTTGGAACACGCGCAATATTGAGTCCAGCTAGACCAGCCCCCATCAACTGAAAAAAACAACAGATCAAATGTATCAAAATATAAGCGGCGCCCTGGCAAATGAGGGTTCAATACATCTTCGTGGTGAATTTACCAAGCAAGTCATCATATCATAATTGATCCATGAAATCTATTTTGTCGAGCAACCGACTGTATCATGGGGTAGACTTGTCTAAGGACATGCAGCTTATTTACCAGTAGTAAAAAGTTTCGATCCTGGTCAGGCTGACCTGGGGCGACTTTTTTTTTTTTGAGATGCATTATGCCCCATTTTCACAGGGCATGGCTCTTATAAAAAAATTGGTTGCATACAGTTCTAAACAAGGACATACTACCACTTGATGTTATCTAATAATTCTCAATTCTTAAATATTTCAAGCCAATATATTTGTCCCCCGGCTTTTCGCACAAGGAACACGTTTATTAATACTGAACTGATAAAGACCCAGTGACGAACAAAAGTAAACAATGCGGGTATTAAAACGCATTTAAAATCTAAATCATGCCGTTCAAAAGTTTGCACAAATTTTGGGAAGATGACGATCTGTTATTGTCCGGGCGGTCCAAGTGCTAGTCGCTGGCAATAAAAGGAATTTTAAAACGAGGTAAAAAGTAATCAAAAGACAGAGCATCTTTTTACTTAGTTTAAAAATATTTTTTTCGCCAGTGACTAACGCTTGCACCGACAACAGATTCTCATCTGCACAATAATTTTTATGGTATGATTTAAATTTATATGCAATATAACACCTGCACTGTTGACTTTTGGGCGCTACTGGGTCCCTAATAATTCTCAGACACGATACTGAACTGTTATTGACAAACTCAAGTGAAAAATTGGATTTCCAAGAAAAAAAAGGATCGTTGAGAATTGTACGTTGCACGCACAGTGACCTTAAATCTCTACCAAGTTTCCAGTTTTTAGCCCATTTCCTACTGAGACCTCTGGTAATCTTGTAGAGAGAGAAGATCAAGATCAGCTTGCACATGTGGTTTACATATTTCGGTACCAAAGTAGTTGCTAGAACTTATGATCAATAACTTGTAGGACTCAAACGACGGTTGATTAAGGTCATTAGTCTAAGATAAATATCTGAACTATTATTTGCCCAGGATAACTTTAAATAATCAAACATCAACAGGGATGGTTTACATTCGATGAATTGTGATAACCTCTACTTTTGACTGCGTTGAATGAATAAAAGATGAGTCGTGCTCCGTGAAAACGGTATTTTGTGCATCTGTAGAAAGTATCGAAGGCTGACCTGGGTCGAAAGTCTTATTAGTCAATATTATGCATGCCAAAGGACCAGTCTACCTCAACGTACGAAAAGTCTCTTTTGGCACATAGTTTTACATTTGATCATCGCTGTTGGAAAAAGGAGTTTTATTGACTATCCGTGATCAGTTATACCAAGGAAGTCATCAAATAGTCATGGATCCATAGATTCCATGTTGTCGTTGTTTGCCAGTAAAGATCAGTTGACTGCAGATGCTAATGTTATCATCACAAATGAAATTAAATGTATATGGGTCATGCTCTGGCACAAGAGGGTTATAATGAGCCATGCCCCAGCAAAACGGGGTCATGAATTACCTTGATGCACTACACCTAGCAAGATACCACATACATTGTAATCATGGATCCATATGATTAACTTTGTCTGATAACCGACTAAATCATAAGGTAACATGGGTCTTGGACATGCAGAAAATTCACCAAAAGCAGAAAGTTTCGATCCGCGTCAGCCTGCACGGACTTCGCAGGGCTGACCTGGGTCGATAACTTTTGCGGATGTATTTAACCCCATTTTCACAGAACTTGGTTCATTTATATTCGTTACATTGTGCAGACCTTTCCCCGTCCCTTTGTGAACCGTGTGGTGTTTTCTTGGTTCCAAGTTATCCAGGAACAATTATACCCGTATATACTTTTGTTTCTTACATGAACAAGGGTCAGTGTTACAGCTTCTTTTCTCAACAGCTTCCCCGATACAGTCTTCGCCATCCTCTGACGGTGCTGGGTTCGAGCACGTCCTTTTACGTGACTGTGTGCCAGATCCACATGATTTTGAACACTTTGAATAATCTGTCCAGTCACTCCAATTTCCATCAACTTGTAAGAAAAGACAGAATGTTTAGTTTAACGTTTATCCTGCGGAATAAGTGAAACTTTCAAGCCGATAGAAAAATTCCCAATAATACTAATTCAAAGTTACTTTTTGGAGAAAAATATCTCCTTATCGGACAGTGTAGATCCAAGATCAGACTGCACGTTTTGTGCAGTCTGATCTTGATCTACACCGTCAGCAAAAGGTCACTGAGTCGCGCTTAGCAGCCTACTTTGTTTTACACCTAACTGTGACACATGTTTTACCTCTGTGTTTTCAATGTACATGACTTGGAGGAAAACTTGTTAAAATGCTATTTATGTTGTTTTCAATTTACATGACTTGGAGAAAAAACTTGTTTAAACCTTTACACACGACAAAATTATAGACAGATCCAAATTGGAAGCATTTCCAAAGGACATAGTAGATGTGGCACAAGTAATGCGATTTGCCTGTTTAAGAAAAGAAAACATTGTGGGAAAAGAAGAAAATGCTGGTCACCAGCATTTTCTCCTTCTCCCACAATGTTTTCAAAAGCTTTCTATCTCAGGCTCGTTAAAACTCGGGATTGTCTGGTAAAGGGTTAAATGCTTTTTTTAGCGATTTACATGACTTGGAGGAAAAACGTGTGGAAATCCCATTTATGAATAATTTTCAAAGGTTAATCCTAAATCGGACTACTGTGTCTCTCTTGTTCTTTTAGTCGATGACTGGAAATGTAGAAAAGACAATGACAAGAGACTGAAATGGCAAAGAAAAAACAATAGTGGCTGGTCAAATGTGAACATTTTAAGCACTGAACAATGAGCATTAGAAAATTTCAAATAATATTTGCAATGATTACGTATCAGAATCAATATGTATGATATAACAGCAAGTATTGCTTTGCATTTTGTCAATCTTGCAATGTCTGACTTATATCGTTTATAATTGGTGACAGTGAGTTATGTCTAACAAAAGGGGTGAAAATATTTCACACATACCTTTACAAACTTCTTTCAATCTTATAAATGAGTCATGCTCTGTGAAAAGGGGGTTTAATGCATCTGCAAAAAATATCGACCCATGACAGCCTGCGTAGTCCGCACAGGCTCACATGAGTGGAAACTTTATGCTGTCTGTAAACTGTTTGCATTTCAAAAGCATTATTCTATCCTTGATATAGATGATTGTTAGACAAAATGGATTTTATTGATCTATAATCATATGATGATTTGGTCGGTAAAACTCACCACGGAGATGTATTTAACCCCCTACTTCCACACCATGGTTCATCTGTAAGTATGTATAAGGTTTAGAGGTTTGACATCTTATCCTATGTATACATCGGTTTTTTTTCAATTCCAACTCCAATTTTATCTCGCTTTCTACCCGTTCAAGTACAAACGCCATTATTTGAGCCACATTATGTTTGGTAAATGCGAATCATTTGGTTACGGACAAGTCTAAAACAATGGTGTCTGGTAAATAATTAATTGAAAATTGAAAGTTTTGCTCACCTGGACACGGCTCAGTGTTGCATTCCATTTCTTGCTTTGCTTTGCCAACACATTCAGCACCCTGGTTAGATGGAGGTGGGTTTGTACATGTCCTTGTTCGAATCTTCTTGCCCCCTCCACACGTATTACTGCACGATCCATACTCAGACCAGTTCGACCATTTTCCATCAACTTATAGGAAGAGAAAATTTATAATAATGAACCTTTACGAACACAAAATCTCTCCGTAAGTAGTATAGGAGGGTCGCATCCGGATCTGACGGATCCGTATTCGACCCTCCCTGAGAGCCCTACGTTGCCTACCCTACAGAGAGTTTATCCCTATTCTGCCTACCCTGAAAGAAGTTGCATTTTTTATAATCCCTATTCTGCCTACCCTGAGTGGATTTTTCTGCAAAAAAAGGCAAAAGGGGGGACCAAAAATGATACATCTTGGGTGTCACTCTGGGGATAAAGCCACCCAAAGAGACTACCCTGAGTGGAATTTTTCTGCAAAAAAGTGAAAGTTAAGGGAAAGTAAAGGGTAAGCCTGATCACTGAGTTGGACTTAGTTTTTTCTTCACCTATGTATGATTTTTCTTTCTAAATGTCTGAGCACTGAGTTGGACTTAGTTTTTTTCACCCTATGGATGATTTTTTCTCTTTCTAAATGCCTGGACATTGAGTTTGACTTAGTTTTTTCACCCTATGAATGATTTTCTCTCTTTCTAAATGCCTGATCACTGAGTTGGACTTAGTCTTTTTCTGCAATTATGAATGATTTTTTCTCTAAAAGACTGAGCACTGAGTTGGACTTAGACTTTTTTTCTGCATCTATGAATGAATTTTCTTTCTAAATGTCTGGACATTGAGTTGGACTTAGACTTTTTTCATTCTATGAATGAATTTCTCTAAAAGACTGAGCACTGGGGTTGGACTTAGTCCTTTTTCTGCATCTATGAATGATTCTTACTCTTTGGAGTGTAACTCTTTGGAGTGTAACTCTTCTAAAAGAAAGAAGTTTGACAATTTGAAGAAATGACAATTTTGAAGAAAGATAGAACTTTCGTGGTAATGGTTAGTCCTGAAAAGGACTGTTGGGTTAGCTCTGAAAAAGAGCTGTGACAATTTGAAGAAATGACAACTTGAAGATAGAACTTTCGTCTGACAGCTTGAAGATAGAACTTTCGTTTGGCATCTTGAAGATAGATCTTTCGTGGTAATGGTTAGTCCTGAAAAGGACTGTTGGGTTAGCTCTGAAAAGAGCTGTGACAATTTGAAGAAAATGATAACTTGAAGATAGAACTTTCGTCTGACAACTTGAAGATAGAACTTTCGTCTGACATCTTGAAGACAGATCTTTCGTCTAGCATCTTGAAGCTAGAACTTTCGTGGTAGATGGTTAGTCCTGAAAAGGACTGTTGGGTTAGCTCTGAAAAGAGCTGTGACAATTTGAAGAAATGACAACTTGAAGATAGAACTTTCGTCTGATAGCTTGAAGGTATAACTTTCATCTGACAATTTGAAGAAATGACAATTTGAAGAAAAGATAGAACTTACGTCTGACAATTTGAAGAAAGGTAGAACTTTCGTGGTAGATGGTTAGCCCTGAAAAGGGCTGTTGGGGTGGTCCTAAAAAAAGGACCTGGTTTGGAGGTTGTGTTTTTAAGCACAACCTCCAACCTTCCTGCACGCCGGACAGCTACTTGCAGCCCTCCTCTTCAGCCTTTTTAGTTGCTGCTCGTCCAAGGCGAAGTCCAACGAGAACGGTGGCTCGTTGTCACTATCCCAGCACTCGGTCTGGGGCACGACGAACTCCTTCTTCTTCTTCTTTTCTTTACTCGACAACTGGGCGAGTTCAGAAAAACTCATGTCTCTCAACGCACACTCCATCTTGCAGCAACTTGAAGAGAATGAATGATGTGCGGGAAATGCCGCTGGGTTTTATAGCTTTTCAGACGGATTGAACTAGTTGACCCATGACGTCATTTTCTCCTATGTTTTTCCCGCGTCGGCGTTTCATGCTGTTTTGGCTCCAAATTAATGTTATCCAATCAGAATTATCGTTGTTTTTTCTAATACTAAATGTTTTATTGTTGACCAATCTATAGTTTTGTTACATTTTCTTGTTCGGGTTAGAAAAAACTAGAGTTTAACTAACCTATGACTTTTTTGATTATGAGTCTTCTGACAAAATGAAAAGAAAGATGTTTATTTAAGATAGCTAGCCCTGAAAAGGGTTGCTTTTTTTGTGCAGAATGCACTTTTTTTATCCTCCTCTCTTTCTTTCGATTGATTCCATTTTATCTAGCATTTGCATCAGATGCTCAAGTTCATGTCTGATATATCTGAAACGTTCTCTTTCTTCTAACCAGAAGAGCAATAAGAGAAAAAATGTTAATCCAAACATTGTGGGATACTGGCTCAGGTTTTACGAAAAGTTAATGGTGAATGAGAAAAATAATCAAGAGTTTAGTGTTTTATATGTGTAATGGATCACTTTTTTTAGGCTTTTTTTTGATTTTATCCCTATATTACTGAGTTGAACTTAGTTTTTTCTACATCTATGGACGATTTCTCTTTCTAAAAGTCCGATCAATGAGTTGAACTTAGTTTTTTCTTCACCTATGTATGATTTTTTCTTTTCTAAATGTCTGAGCACTGAGTTGGCCTTAGTTTTTTCTGCATCTATGTATGATTTTTTCTTTCTAAATGTCTGACCATTGAGTTGGACTTAGTCTTTTCTGCATCTATGAATGAATTCTCTTTCTAAATGTCTGACCTGTGAGTTGGACTTAGTTTTTTCTTCACGTATGAATGAGTTCTCTAAAAGACTGAGCGTTGGGTTGGACTTAGTCTTTTTTCTGAGTTTTTTTTGCTCTTTGCAGTATAACTCTCTGGAGTGTAACTCTTTTGGAGTGCAACTCTTCAAAAAGAAAGAAGTTTGACAATTTGAAGAAATGACAATTTTGAAGAAAGATAGAACTTTCGTGGTAGATGGTTAGCCCTGAAAAGGGCTGTTTTGAGAAGAGCTGATTTTTGAAAATGTTTATTCAGTATCAGACCATTCACTGTCTGACTCAGCCCTTTCAGCGGCGATTTGCTCGCGGAAAAGACGGTCTAACTGCTCACTTTTTGTATTAGCATACTGAAAATACATTTCAAGTGTGCCTGCAATGATCATTTCCTTCATCCGGAGGTTATAACAGAATACCCTGTTATTAGCAAGCTGAGCTCTCTCGTGACGCTTTCTTACTTCGTCTAAGCGTTGTTTAAGTAAAGCGATTTGCCTCCTTGCTCTTATTAACTGTCGCTCGGCATCCATCCAGGTGTAGCGTCTGGTGAGTGATGGTCTTGAAGCCATTGTGAAAAATGAAATGTATGGAAAATAAATCGCTGAGATTTATAGCTTTTCAGACGGATTGAACTAGTTGACCCATGACGTCATTTTCTCCCATGTTTTTCCCGCGTCGGCGTTTCATGCTGTTTTGGCTCCAAATTAATGTTGCCCAATCAGATTCAGCGTTTTATTTCTAATACTAAATGTTTTATTGTTGACCAACCCATGGCTTTGTTGCATTTTTTCTTGTTCGGGATAGAAAAAAACTAGAGTTTGACTATTCTATGACTTTTTTTTTATTGTAAATCTTTTGAGTTTTGACAGTTTGAAGAAATGACAATTTGAAGAAAGATAGAACTTTCGTGTTAGATGGGTAGCCCTGAAAAGGGCTGTTTTGTTTTGGAGGCTGTGTTTTTTTCATCTCACGTTGTTTTTCCACTTCTAATGACAGCACCCGAAATTCGCTTGGCAAATGGGGCATGCTTCAACTCTTTTTCTGATCATCATTATCCCATTATCGAAAGTAATCTTTCTGCCAAATTCAATATCAACCAAGATGATGTCAGGCGTTGTCTTTAAAAATAGTTGAAGTAATCTTTCGCCGAGATCTTTGTATGGCTGTGTTATACGTTGTAGTTGGTTTTGTTCCTCCTCTCCTACGAAATGAGTGTTTAGTTGCAATAACTGTTGACCTGCATTTAGATACTCTTGGAGAGCCTCACGTAGTTGATGATTTACCTCCTCCATATTGATATTGTTTCCGAATATTGATACTGCTTCCGAAGTGATCGTTAGCTGAGAGCCAAAAATGGTGAATGTATGAAAATAACGCCGAGCTTTATACGTTTACAGAGGATTGAAATTTTTAAAGAGCTCGGACCTGGCAGAAAGCACATACATTTTTTTCCATGCTACGTTTCATGCTAATATAGCAAAAAAAGTTATGAGACGATGTATGGAAAAAATGTAGACAGAACAAGTCTTTGGGGAAAAACAGAATGAAGAGCTCTATTGTTTTTTTGAACTTTTATTTATTGAACTTTTATTTATTGAACAGAACTAAACAATGAAACATTTTTTTGCAATGTATCATAAAAAATTTCTTGACAATGAAAAAATTTCTTGACAATGAAAAAAATTCACAAAGAAACATTTTTTACAATACAACATAAAAAACATTTTCTTAACAATGAAAAAAAATCACAAGGAAACATTTTTACAATACAGCATAAAAAACATTTTCTTAACAATGAAAAAAATCATATTGAATTATTTTTTTGCAATGATTATTCACAATGAATTATTCGCAAAACAGTATATAACAAATTTTTTTTACAATGCAAATTCGCAAATACCATGAGTTTCACATTTGTTTTCATATTCCGTAATGTCTTTATGCAATTGGTCATACCCCAAAAACATTGTATACTCACTGTCCATATCGTCGAAATCTCGTAGTCCTAGGAATGGAGCTACATGTCTATAAGCGTCTTTTGCTGAAAGAGCTGAATATACTACTTCTTCTGTAACATCTCTATCAAATAGAATATACCCTGACATGGTTTCCATTGTTTCTCCGTAGGAATGAACAGATCCTTTTTTGTACCGTAAGTAAAAGTAAAATAGAACTGATTTCGTTTTCAGAACGTTAAGAAAACTTTCTTCTGTTCTTCCTATGATAAAAAATGTCCATCGGCTTGTGGATCGAAACGGGTTACTAATAACATTGTCTTTCAAACAGCTATCTGCTAAATGAGTTTTGAGAAAGAGACCCAAGTCCGATTTGTCCACCATCATCGTAATAAAGTTGATTATACCATACACTTTGTAGGACTTTTCTCCTTTTGCAACCCATTTAAACATTTTTTCGATCCAAATTTTCACACAGAAAAATTTAATGTTAAGCTGTGTTTGTTTATCAAGCGTATGCTGTCGAACAAATTCTCCATAAATTTTTTCACGTAGTTCTATTGGTAGCGTCAACATGGCTGTTATTTTTTTGACCAGCGGCTAATATTTTTTTCTCGACTTACTTTGACTGATTTCTACACAACAATGTGATATAAAATTATTTTCTCAAACTTTTATGGCCATAGGGTACAGTGTCAGTACCATTTACAATAACTCTCTTGGTGTATACAGAGCGAAACGTTTTTGTTTGTGGTTCACTGGTAACCGTTCTATCTCTGTGTCTTTTAATTCTACAATCATACTGAATTTTGATTTCTATTGTGCGATCCAAAGCACATTTCGAATATGTATCAAAATTTAGCACCTGCTTTGTATTGTAATCCAGAGTAATCCCCTTTACTTTACATTTGCTTATCTCTTCTCCATCTTTTGTTTTCATTTTGTAAGCATAATTCTTATGCCCAAGCCCTCTGAATTGAGTAATTTTACAATCAGGTTCTTCATCAGTCCATTTTCCTAGTCGGCTGTTAATAATAGAAGGATTCCATAATTCAGGGTCGTGAATGTACATACAACTATCTGTATCGAAATACAGAACTCTATCTTTTAACTTTTCAAGAACACTGTACAATTCCAACCTTGCATAAGCTGTTACGTAAGACCCTACTACCACATTGGCTGTAGCGTGGGTTTCAATATGTTCCAACTTTGATTCATAGTTAACCAAGATGAATGAACAGTCCTCGTCAAAGATTTCTACATGCTTTACAATGAAATTAGGGTTGGTGACTAATTCAAAATATTTAGACGGATCACTGATGTATTCCGTCTGGGTCATTTTTTCACGCTGAGCTAATTTTCCCCAAAAACAGTTCAACATAATCTTAGCATATGATCTTCTCCCAGGATTTCTTTGAATACAACTTGGATCAAGACGAACACCTTCCGCCTTCTCATATTCACAAACGAACTGATCTTTTTCCGAGTCTGATTGACACCAACCTGGATAACCACTGGCTTCTTGCTTAATTTTCAAGAAATTGTCCACATAATGTTTAAAGAACTGATCTGATACAGAATTGAAATGCCAAACTTCATACACTTGCAATAATCGATAACCACAGTCAAGAGCCTTGAATAATTCAAAAGTAACCCAAGTTCCGACCAAAGCCCTCTCTTCTTTACCATGCCTACAAATGTTTGAGCTTTCTTCTGCACATTTCATACAGAGTGGAAACATCATTTTGTTGTTACAGTGAACTGGAAGAACGGGGTGAAACAAATCAGTTGGAGGTAAAACTTTACACTTGATTAATCCCTCATATTGTCGAATATTGTTCATATCAATATTCTCAGCAGACAAAATTTTTGGTTGACCTACAGGGTAGGATTTGTGTTTACAAACATAAGGGTATAGAGAACAGATATCAATGTACTTGATTTCCTTTTTGGTTTTTTTTTCATCAACATCATATCCAATTTTTATTGCATTACATCTTCCCCCGGACAAACCATCCCTCGGATCGATAGGGTCCAAATGTGGATATAACTTTTCAATGAGTTTTTTGTACTCTTTATCCTTCATCTTAGCATTGAATTCGTGTTCCCAAATGTACACTACATTATAACCCATTTTTTCGATATCTGCTATACGTTCAAAAGTACGTTCGTACAATTCAGACATGGATTTCCCATTAATAGGATTGATCTGTTTTCGATCTGTATAGCATACAGGACAACCATGATACAAATCCCCTAGAAATTCATAAACAGTGTTTGATTGACGGTGAAAACCATCTACACTATATCTCCCGATTTGAACTTCTCCACCATTTTTTGCATGCTGAATAATAATACCTTTTTCCAGAGCTACACTTTGAATCCACCGTATCGCTTTCATAGAAAAGCGACGTCTTGATGAGTCTTTGCTTGAAATGATAGCTATTTGATTTTCTGGCAAATATTTGCTTCGCCAGACCTTGTTACAGGCATCTGCAATGGTAATCGCCTCTAAAAATGGACAAATACCACCCTGTTCGATAAACACCTTTCTGAATTCAGCACATCCTCGTCTGAGGATATCAACATCTGATCTACAGTACAATTCCATCTCCTTCTGAAAATTGAATTCCTCACCCTTTTGAAGTTTGTCATTATACCAAACTATGAATTTTGACCTAGCCTCTTCAGACATTGAGTCGGGTTTGTAATAAGATATATCCAAGTAAGGTCCAATGTAACTCCAAAATTTATCTGTATTTGCCCAGTGAGGAAAGTAACCTTTTTTCATTTCTTGAAGACCAAATGTGGCTGGAAATTTTGCCAAACCAAAGCTCATGAAATTGAAAGAATCGATCAGACGTACACCATTCAGTTCTAACTTCATAATATTGTTTCCATTCATGATCAATTTTGGAAGTTTTAACCCAACTTTGACAATATAGCCAAGAATGAACTGACCGTCATAACCTTTGAAATTATGGGCAATAGCCGTGACTCCTTTATGATGTTTTGAAAAGAGCCAGTTGCAAAATTGACTCAAAGTTTCTTCACCTTGAAAAATAACTTCCCTACCCTCTTCAAATTCACTGCATGTAGAACAATGAAAATCAAGTGATTTATCGATACATTCATCACATGCTCTGTGTGCAATACAATAATTCGGGATGTGTACCCCTGTGTCTTGCTTGCATTCAAAATCAAAGAAAATAAACTGTGGTTTTTTAACTACAGAAGAACTCGTCTCGTCATCGCTGTCATGGTTCAACTTACTTTGGTAAGGCTGAATATAGCATCGATGAGAAAAGTTAACAATTATCTTACAGATATGACACTTTTTCTTTCCATTGCAAACATGATTTTTCTTTCTGATAAGATATTGTACACCACATTTCGAACAGAGTTTTACTAATTCACAAATAGATTTCTTTTCTTTACCTTGAACAATTCTGTGATTTTCAAAGCATTCAGCACTAAAAAATCGTCTATTGCAATCACTGCAAACATATTCTTTAATTTCTGATGGACATTTTCCTTTGCGACAACAACCTTTGCGGTAACAACCTTTACAGATATTTGAACAACCATGACTTTCCCGGTTAGAGTAACCCACATCACAGAACTCACAATAATATCCACAACTAAGAAAACCTTTGATAGATTTGATGTAGTCATAATGGTTTTGATGAAAGTACAAATGTATGATCTTACTATTGGTTTTCACTTCTGGATGTTTAAATATTTTTTCCACTTTTGAATGCTGTTGATGAACTTTAATGACATAGCCTTTTTCATACAAGAATGTTTGAATTTTTTTGTATTCATCAATTCCTACAGGGTGTGTTGGTGAAACTCCAGCTTCATTTAACAATTTCTCAGCTTCAGTCTTTTGAAGAGGGAGTCTTGAACGACAAATACGATCCCATTTTCTATTCCATGCTTCGGTGTTTTCACGTTCACTGTAGCAAATTCCCACAACAACAGATCTTGCAAAACATAGTTGGTCATGATTGGAAATTTGAATAATAGATTTTTTCTTCCGGGCAAAAAACTTTGAATCTAATTCTGATGATCTATATTTCTGTTTTCCGCTACCACTTGGTGGTATTGTATGTGTAATGTCAAATGTCATCAATCCATCGTTCAAGACGAAATCTGTATTCGATTGTAAAACTCGTTCAATTTCATTCAGCATAGTTTCACCTTGTAACTGGTCTGCAGCTAAAAAAGGAATATGGATTCCCATTTCCAACGAAGGATGATTGATGGTAATTCTAATCATGTCCGACGGGTTAGCATTTAACTTTCAAATGATTTCATGGGTAACATCGTCAAATAATCCAAGTAGTCTCTGAAGTGTTAATTCTTTAAATTTCTTAAAACTCAGCATCAGCACATGTGATTCTGTTTTAAATTTTCTTGACTTCTTATTACCCCTTTCTGTTAAATCATATAGACTTTTCATGTCTAAGTTAGAGTTGATACTTTCATCGTCGCTGTCATTTTCTTCTTTCAACGGTCTAGTTTTTTTCTTTTTTGTTGGTGGAAATATCTCATCGTCACTTTCTTCTTTCAACGGTCTAGTTTTTTTCTTTTTTGTTGGTGGAAATACCTCATCGTCACTTTCGGTTATTATTCTTTTTCTTTTACCCATCGTTTTAGCTCTGAGTGATAAGACAATAATGCAGAAGTGAGAAAAACTAACAATTTATATAGCCTCTCCGTTGTAACAGTGTATAAATAGAGACGACAGTTGTGAAAATCTAATCATTCTCCTATTCAATCTCAGGCAGTACAGTTGATAAAAGAATATGAGCGAGTTAAAGCTGCAAAATACATCACCACTTAGAAAGAGGGTGTATCTGTATGTTAATCCATACACCCACGATTATGAGATCAGCAATATACCATCAAAGTATGATGTTAAACATATCGGAAACTATGTGGGATCATTTTTGTCCCACCAACATTTAGAAGAAAAAGATGTTTACCGTACTACCAGATACAGAGTTTTGGATCAAACGACGATTGACAAACGATATGGTGTGAATGGCAAGAGAACAAATATTTGTTTCACATGCAACGAAGCAGGACATTGGGCCAAAGAATGTCCAGAAAAAGAAAATCAGATAGGAACATTTGTTTTTGTCTACGTGAATCCACACAGTCATGACATTGAGATTTTACCATCGTTTTACAACGCTGATGGTCTCAAAGATATAAAATTCGTCGGGACACTAAATTCATTCTGCAGTGGAAATACATGGAAAAAAAGTTCACCACAAGCTACATCCTCATCGGTTGAAACTCAGACCGTAGACATGCAGAGCGACACAACGGATATCAACGATTCAGAAATCTGCAAAATAACAGATGATTTAGAGACATTACGAAAAAATCTAAGAAAACAACAAACTTTGGATCTAAGAAAACAACAAACATTGGATCTAAAAAACAACGAATTTTCTGCAGAACCGGGTTGCTCGTACGGAGAGGAAAAACAGCAAAACAACGAAAAGAAGAAAAAACGAGTAACAAAGAACTATTTCCTTTGCAAATCAACAAAACATGAGGATAAAATCTGTCCAGATGTGGTATTAAAAACCAACGAAA
This sequence comes from Hippopus hippopus, assembly GCA_946811185.2. Taxonomy (NCBI): domain Eukaryota; kingdom Metazoa; phylum Mollusca; class Bivalvia; order Cardiida; family Cardiidae; genus Hippopus; species Hippopus hippopus. The sequence continues at coordinate 8,941,292 of OX328110.1, read as the reverse complement.
GGAAAAGAAAACGTAAAACCAAATGGGAATCTGACATTCCAAAGAAAAAAAGAAAAACATACTGAGTGAAAAAAAGATTTCAACACAATATAGAATTTAAAAAAGACTTACTTGATTTTTTCATTCATTTTTTTGTCTTTACAGTTCATTCATTTTTTGTCTTTTACAGTTCATGATTTGATTTTTTCATTGTACATAAGTTCTTTTTTGAAATAAAAAATATAAAATAATTACTTCTTACTTTTGACTTTTTTCTAGTTGTAACTGTAAGTCTTTTTACTTTTTACAATTTTGAAGAAAGAAAGATCTTTCGTATAGATGGTTAGCCCTGAAAAGGGCTTTTTTGAAGGATCTCACATTGACATCCAGCTCTACGACTCCTCCGTCCGATCCACCGGGATGATTTCACACCCACAGTGTTCGCAACAAGTCGATGAACCTTCATCATCATCGTAAAATCCTTCATCTGTATCTGGACAGTTATGCTTCTGGCCAAGATACTCAAGTATGGTAAAACATTTCCCACACTCTATCAGACATCTGCTTGCACAGTGAAGGCACACAAGAATTCGAACCATTCTGGAACAAATATGATTTTATGTAAAATATCACTGGGCTTTATAGCTTTACAGGAGGATTGAACTAGATGACCCATGACGTCATTTTCTCCTATGTTTTTCCCGCGTCGGCGTTTCATTAACATTGTGCATTCAGATCGACGGTTATATCGGTGTTTTTTTCACCACTCCCATTTCGATGTCACACAGTATAATCCCGGTGTTTTCCGCCAGGTCCGCACTCTTTTAAAAATTTCAATCCTCTGTAAACGTATAAAACTCAGCGTTATTTTCATACAATCACTATTTCTTTGATTCTCAGCTAACGATCACTTCGGCAGCAGTATCAATATTCAGAAGCAGTTTCAATATGAAGCACAACTTAGATGAAATCAACTTGGACGATTTTCCACCAGTGGAAAACAATGGAGACGTTCTTTCATCAGTTATAAATTCGACAATCATCAATCCGCCACCAGAGTTAAATTCGACAACCATCATTCCAGCGACGGTGCTGGACAACATTTATGAAGAGGTAAAGCAGCTAAATTTGAAACAAGATAGCATGATGACCCGGATCATAGATCAGCTGGAGATTTTAAACAGACATTTGGAGGAAATTAAAACTTTAAGCGCAAGTACTGATCAGCTCAGTAGAAATATCGAGGTACTACGCCAACAGGATCAGTGCATTTCAACAACTCCTGTGAAGATTCCTGTGGAGTTCGACTTTGATAAATCCAATCTTCACAAGTTAGTGGACTCTATCGTAAGTGTTGTGAAGAAAAATCAACCAAAGAAAAAACAACCAGAGGAGAAACAACCAAGAAAAACAACAAAGCGGAAATCTGAGGAAGATGCTAACCATTTCCACAAGAAACAGCGAGTTGATCAAAAACCAACTACACCAATATTGACAGGCCAGGGCAAATACGGGAAAAACATTGATAATCACGTTGATTTCAAGATCCCGAAAAAACCAAAGACAGAGCGAAAACAACCAAGAAAAAACAACAAAACGGTAGGAATATGAAAACAAATATTAAACTCGTGGTGTTTGCGAATTTGCATTGTAAAAAAAATTTGTTATATACTGTTTTGCGAATAATTCATTGTGAATAATCATTGCAAAAAAATAATTCAATATGATTTTTTTCATTGTGAAGAAAATGTTTTTTATGCTGTATTGTAAAAATGTTTCCTTGTGATTTTTTTTCATTGTTAAGAAAATGTTTTTTATGTTGTATTGTAAAAAATGTTTCTTTGTGAATTTTTTTCATTGTCAAGAAATTTTTTCATTGTCAAGAAATTTTTTATGATACATTGCAAAAAAATGTTTCATTGTTTAGTTCTGTTCAATAAATAAAAGTTCAATAAATAAAAGTTCAAAAAACAATAGAGCTCTTCATTCTGTTTTTCTCCAAAGACTTGTTCTGTCTACATTTTTTCCATACATCGTCTCATAACTTTTTTTGCTATATTAGCATGAAACGTAGCATGGAAAAAAATGTATGTGCTTTCTGCCAGGTCCGAGCTCTTTAAAAATTTCAATCCTCTGTAAACGTATAAAGCTTGGCGTTATTTTCATACATTCACCATTTTTGGCTCTCAGCTAACGATCACTTCGGAAGCAGTATCAATATTCGGAAACAATATCAATATGGAGGAGGTAAATCATCAACTACGTGAGGCTCTCCAAGAGTATCTAAATGCAGGTCAACATTTATTGCAACTAAACACTCATTTCGTAGGAGAGGAGGAACAAAACCAACTACAACGTATAACACAGCCATACAAAGATCTCGGCGAAAGATTACTTCAACTATTTTTAAAGACAACGCCTGACATCATCTTGGTTGATATTGAATTTGGGAGAAAGATTACTTTCGATAATGGGATAATGATGATCAGAAAAAGAGTTGAAGCATGCCCCATTTGCCAAGCGAATTTCGGGTGCTGTCATTAGAAGTGGAAAAACAACGTGAGATGAAAAAAACATAGCCTCCAAAACAAAACAGCCCTTTTCAGGGCTACCCATCTAACACGAAAGTTCTATCTTTCTTCAAATTGTCATTTCTTCAAACTGTCAAAACTCAAAAGATTTACAATAAAAAAAAAGTCATAGAATAGTCAAACTCTAGTTTTTTTCTATCCCGAACAAGAAAAAATGCAACAAAGCCATGGGTTGGTCAACAATAAAACATTTAGTATAAGAAATAAAACGCTGATTCTGATTGGATAACATTAATTTGGAGCCAAAACAGCATGAAACGCCGACGCGGGGAAAACATAGGAGAAAATGACGTCATGGGTCAACTAGTTCAATCCGTCTGAAAAGCTATAAAACCCAGCGGCATTTCCCGCACATCATTCATTCTCTTCAAGTTGCTGCAAGATGGAGTGTGCGTTGAGAGACATGAGTTTTTCTGAACTCGCCCAGTTGTCGAGTAAAGAAAAGAAGAAGAAGAAGGAGTTCGTCGTGCCCCAGACCGAGTGCTGGGATAGTGACAACGAGCCACCGTTCTCGTTGGACTTGGACGAGCAGCAACTAAAAAGGCTGAAGAGGAGGGCTGCAAGTAGCTGTCCGGCGTGCAGGAAGGTTGGAGGTTGTGCTTAAAAACACAACCTCCAAACCAGGTCCTTTTTTTTAGGACCACCCCAACAGCCCTTTTCAGGGCTAACCATCTACCACGAAAGTTCTGCCTTTCTTCAAATTGTCAGACGTAAGTTCTATCTTTTCTTCAAATTGTCATTTCTTCAAATTGTCAGATGAAAGTTATACCTTCAAGCTATCAGACGAAAGTTCTATCTTCAAGTTGTCATTTCTTCAAATTGTCACAGCTCTTTTCAGAGCTAACCCAACAGTCCTTTTCAGGACTAACCATCTACCACGAAAGTTCTAGCTTCAAGATGCTAGACGAAAGATCTATCTTCAAGATGTCAGACGAAAGTTCTATCTTCAAGTTGTCAGACGAAAGTTCTATCTTCAAGTTATCATTTTCTTCAAATTGTCACAGCTCTTTTCAGAGCTAACCCAACAGTCCTTTTCAGGACTGACCATTACCACGAAAGATCTATCTTCAAGATGCCAGACGAAAGTTCTATCTTCAAGCTGTCAGACGAAAGTTCTATCTTCAAGTTGTCATTTCTTCAAATTGTCACAGCTTTTTTTCAGAGCTAACCCAACAGTCCTTTTCAGGACTAACCATTACCACGAAAGTTCTATCTTTCTTCAAAATTGTCATTTCTTCAAATTGTCAAACTTCTTTCTTTTAGAAGAGTTACACTCCAAAGAGTTACACTCCAAAGAGTAAGAATCATTCATAGATGCAGAAAAAAGACTAAGTCCAACCCCAGTGCTCAGTCTTTTAGAGAAATTCATTCATAGAATGAAAAAAGTCTAAGTCCAACTCAATGTCCAGACATTTAGAAAGAAAATTCATTCATAGATGCAGAAAAAAAGTCTAAGTCCAACTCAGTGCTCAGTCTTTTAGAGAAAAAATCATTCATAATTGCAGAAAAAGACTAAGTCCAACTCAGTGATCAGGCATTTAGAAAGAGAGAAAATCATTCATAGGGTGAAAAAACTAAGTCAAACTCAATGTCCAGGCATTTAGAAAGAGAAAAAATCATCCATAGGGTGAAAAAAACTAAGTCCAACTCAGTGCTCAGACATTTAGAAAGAAAAATCATACATAGGTGAAGAAAAAACTAAGTCCAACTCAGTGATCAGGCTTACCCTTTACTTTCCCTTAACTTTCACTTTTTTGCAGAAAAATTCCACTCAGGGTAGTCTCTTTGGGTGGCTTTATCCCCAGAGTGACACCCAAGATGTATCATTTTTGGTCCCCCCTTTTGCCTTTTTTTGCAGAAAAATCCACTCAGGGTAGGCAGAATAGGGATTATAAAAAATGCAACTTCTTTCAGGGTAGGCAGAATAGGGATAAACTCTCTGTAGGGTAGGCAACGTAGGGCTCTCAGGGAGGGTCGAATACGGATCCGTCAGATCCGGATGCGACCCTCCTATACTACTTACGTATCGGACAGTGTAGGTCCAAGACTAGACTGTAGGTTCTGTACAGTCTGATTTTGATCTACACTTTTCTCAAAGGTTCATTCAGTCGCGCTTAGCAGCCCCAAGGGTCAATAGATTATAAAGGATTTATACAGTTACAACCAAATCATGAAAGCTCGCAAGCTTAACAGAAATCGACCAAACAAATCAAGTTAATCTTACTTGGACAAGCCTTGGTATTACAGCTCGTGATTTCTTCTGCGTCACCTATGCACTCTTTACCATTATTTGAAGGTTCTGGGTTCGAGCAATTTCTAGTTCGTGACTTGGTGCCCGAGCCGCAGGATTTCGAGCATGTTGAGTATTCCGACCAGTCACTCCATCCACCGTCCACTGTTTCAATATAACGGAGTAAGAGAAGTATTACAAAAAGGTCATTCCGAAGGACAAAAAACTGGTATTATGTTGAACTGAAATACTCACAAACAAGTGGGTCATTATACTGGTAAGCAGTTACTCTGTTTCCACAATATCTTCCGAAAATATTTACTGCAGAGGTATTTAAAAGATTGTGCATGTACAATAAATACGGGTTTATACTATGTGGCCTGTAATACGCTAAAAGGGACTGTCGGACATTTGCGTAAAGTGTCGCCTCGGATCAGCCTGCGCGGACTGCGCAGGCTAATCCGAGACGGCACTTCACGTCACATTAGATTTTGTCCTACATTAGACTTGCGTGAAACAGAAAATCACACACGATCGGAAAGTGTCGTCTCGGATCAGACAGCGCGGACTGCGCAGGTTGATCTGAACGACACCTTAAGCAAATGTCCGAATATCCCTTTTCGTGTGTTCAGGCCATATAAGGTAGCAACTTTGCTCGGGCTTGTTTTTGAACCATGCTCTTTGAACCATGCGGACGCTGACCTGTATCGAAACTTTTTGCTGTGGGTAGATTTTTATATGTTTAAGGACAATTTTACCTGCAAATTAAGTTAATTTATTACATAAAACCTCCTCCGGCAGTGTATTAAACCCATGACTTATTTTTGATAATACACTAGTGTATTATCGTTTTTTGGGTCCCGGTTCTGATCAATTTTCAGTCATGAGCGCTTGACGCCAGAGAAACCAACCACAGCATGCGCGGGAATTTGTACTGCTACGCCGTTTCATGGAAATATGACGTCATTGTTGCTAAGACGTATCCGCGTGGAAAGTTTTTGATTTTCATGTTTGATAAAAACCAAGAAATGCGGCGAAAGTCTCTTAAAATCAATATTATTCCGGAAATAGGTGGACTTAATCCCTCTATATACTATTTCATTCTTATTTCGGTGTAAATGTCAAAGAGCTATCTTCTTGTGTATATACACATTTGAAACCGAACTACAACTGTAAATATAAACCCGTGAACGGTATAGGTGCTAAAGGTGATGATGCAGGATATTTTTCTGTCTGTCATTCGTTTTATGTGATAAATAGAATCTCACATTCGTGTTTATGTACTATCATTTTTATCAAACTCGTTGACTAAAATGTATTTGAAGCTCGCCAAGGCTCGCGTCATACAATTTTAGTCAACTCGTTTGATAAAAACGATAATACATAAACACTCATGTAAGATCCTCTACTTGTTAAACTAAATGGGTTTTTATTAGTCCGTTGATATGCGATGACTTGCTTGTATTTTGAATCACGATGATGCATTTAGCACCCTGTTGCCAGAGCGCCGCTCATTTAACCATCGAGCTGCGTGGGAAAATGCGATATTCTTAAAAAGTTCGAAGGTCTCGTATGATATTAAAATTTTTCACAGTCTGTGTAAAGCAAATACAAGCCTACAAAAACTGTCTACAACTATATATTCCTTGTATTATATTCCAACAAATTTTAACAACGAGCTATTGTAGTAATTGTTAGTTCTTACAAATACGACAATAGATCAAAGTAAATACTGGTTAGTAGGTAGTAGTTGTATGTTACTGAATGATGGATGAATATTATGACGTAACATTTTAAATCGGCTATTCTCTGTAAAAAGGAGGTTTAAAAATCTGCAAAAGGTATCCGAGCAGGCTGACAGGGGTCGACAACTTTTTGCTATTTGTAAATGCTTGTCAAAGGACCATTCTATATTCCGATGCAGTCAACCGCACGAAATGGATTTTATGGAACCATAATTATGTGATGACTTTCTGGTATCATACATCGCCGAGATGTATTGAACCCCCTTTTGCCAGAGACGTCTCATATTCTGAGCTATACTTCATATAGTCAAGCATGGATTTCCGTCATGCCTAACTTGATTCGTAAGCGATGCATATATTTGGGTCGGAAAAATGGTAGCTATTCAATAAAAGGTTAAATAAAGATTAAATCTTATCCTGCTAAGTGAAATGAAACTTTAAAGCCGATAGTGAAAACCCAAATTTTGCTTTTTCAAAAGTATTTTTTTTGTGGGAAAAGATCTCATTATCGGACAGTGCAGATCAAAGATCAGACTACACGTTCTGTGCAGTCTGATCTTGATCTGCACTGTCCGCAAAAGGTCAGTGAGTCGCGTTTAAAAGCGTAAATGGTAAGCAAAGGTACACTAACCTGGACATGGATAACCGTTACATTCCTTTTCCTCCTCAGCCTTACCAACACACCCTGTCCCATCGTTTGATGGAGCTGGGTTGGTACATGTCCTTGTTCGAATCTTCTTGCCACCACCGCATGTCTTACTGCACGATCCGTACTCAGACCAGTTCGACCAATTTCCGTCAACTGTTTAAAAGTAAAAAGGATTAAACATAATTCATTTATAGAATACTTTTCTGATTTGCTTGTAAAACTGAAGGTTGTTTAACATCGCTTCAAGCATATATCGGGTATTGCGGGACAATATTTCAAATAATTTACATTTGATCGATGCTTTGTGGTAAAGGCGTTTAATACATGTACAAAAAGTATCGACCCAGGTCAGCCTGCGCAGTTCCCGCCGGCTGACATGGATCGAAACTTTTTGCTATTTGTCAATTTTCTGTATGTCAAAGAACCATTCTTCCTCATAATTCAGTCGAGTGTTAGACAAAATTTTCGGTTGTGAGCACTGATAATTGATTCTCCAAGGCTCGACAATAATCAGTTCTTTCAAACTCGTTAAATACTTTTGATATACGACAACTCTGTGTACGTATTCTGTATTTGATAAGGGCCAAGGGATTCGTATACGCCATAGAAGAGAAGAAACCCAGACTGTTGTTGAGGACAAAATCCCATATTTTCACTTTAAGTACTGAAAGGGTTAAAGTTTGAATTCTTAACCAAACAAAAAATTTTTGTACTAGATCAAGTTGAAAATATTTGTAGACCAAAAACTAGTTGTAGCTACAGTGATGATTTCTTTTTTGTAGGGAAGAAAAGAATGTTGGAAAAGGAGAAAATGCTGTTTATCGGCATTTTCTCCTTTTTCCCCACAATGTTTTCAAAAGCTTGTTTTCTTAGGGTCGTTAACACTCGAGGTTGTGTAGTGAACAGTTAAATACCTGGACACGGTTCTTTGTTGTGTAGTGAACAGTTAAATACCTGGACACGGTTCTTTGTTGTGTAGTGGACAGTTAAATACCTGGACAGGGTTCTTTGTTGTGTAGTGAACAGTTAAATACCTGGACACGGTTCTTTGTTGTGTAGTGAACAGTTAAATACCTGGACAGGGTTCTTTGTTGTGTAGTGAACAGTTAAATACCTGGACAGGGTTCTTTGTTGTGTAGTGAACAGTTAAATACCTGGACACGGTTCTTTGTTGTGTAGTGAACAGTTAAATACCTGGACACGGTTCTTTGTTGTGTAGTGAACAGTTAAATACCTGGACACGGTTCTTTGTTGTGTAGTGAACAGTTAAATACCTGGACAGGGTTCTTTGTTGTGTAGTGGACAGTTAAATACCTGGACAGGGTTCTTAGTTGTGTAGTGAACAGTTAAATACCTGGACACGGTTCTTTGTTGTGTAGTGAACAGTTAAATACCTGGACACGGTTCTTTGTTGTGTAGTGAACAGTTAAATACCTGGACAGGGTTCTTTGTTGTGTAGTGAACAGTTAAATACCTGATCAGGGTTCTTTGTTGTGTAGTGAACAGTTAAATACCTGGACAGGGTTCTTTGTTGTGTAGTGAACAGTTAAATACCTGGACACGGTTCTTTGTTGCAACACTGTTGCTCTTCGGCTTTACCGACGCACGGTGCACCGTTGTAGGCTGGTGGGGGATTGGTGCAGGTTCTATTTCGGGTTTGTTTTCCACCCCCGCATGGCTTTGAGCATGACCCATAAGCTGACCATGAACTCCAGCCACCATCAACTAAAACAAACATGTAATAGAGAGGGTGTTCAAAATTTTTGAACAACTGCTTTGTCTTACATTGGTCTTTTCGATAACTGCTTTTTTTTTATGAAATCGGAAAAGAGTTATCAATGCATAGATGCGGGTATTTCAGAAGGTTGAGAGGGTTCTTCCCTGAACATTGTGTCGTAGTACATGTGACTTTCTTGGTTCCTGGATCTGATTCGAGTAGCTTGAAAAAATTTGACATCGGGCAAGACCGGAGGTCAAGCACGATGTCACAATTTTCTTACGCAGCAAGAAGCAAATACAAGCACCAGGAAAGTTTCTACAATGAAATATTTCTTTTATTGTATACCTACAACATTAACCGACATAATTTTGCGACTGTTGACATTTTATTCGAAAATTGTAAACAAAATGAAACAAGTAATGGTGTGGTAGCCAGTAACTTTTTTTTCTGAATGGCGAATGAATACTATATCTTAAAATTTTGACTAATCGAATTGCAAATCAATACAGACATATTCCGCGCGTGAGTTACATCATCATACCATATTTGGAGAAATTGGCCGAGCTGGTGATTCGAACTAGCAACTCCCTAATCTTAAGTCCTGTACGCTACCGACTGCGCCACAGAGCTCGGCTACAGGTTATGGATAAGCAGAAAAGCTTATAACAAATGAATGTATTTACTTGGACAAGGTTGTGTGTTGCAGTCCCTTTCTTCCGTGTCTTCTCCCGGGCAATCTCTCCCGTTATTAGCAGGAGCGGGGTTTGTACAAGTTCTGGTACGTGACTGGATCCCAGAACCACAGCTCTTAGAGCACGAGGTGTACCCCGTCCAGTGGGACCAACCTCCATCCACTGTGAGAGAAATAATACCAAATATAACCCATCTTATAGATTCAGTGATGTCCACCTTGTTTGCTATAGAACTTCAGTTACATCACAGTGACCAGTGCCCTTTCAAAGTGTTCCTATATTTCCATTATCAGCATTTTTCCAAAGAAACCAGCTACTTTTACATAAAATACGGTTGAAATTCACTGAATGATAGGCATTAAATGGGTACATATACAAGTAGATAGGATGTCGTGATGAAAAGCCGCGTCAATTACGCTAAATAAAAAATAAGGGGAAAGATAATATAAACTCACGCAACTATTGGGAAAGATGACAGAAGTAGGTTAAACAATCCAGTAATGGAGCGAACTGATATCGAAGCTGAAAGAAGCTGACAAGGAGATCGTCCAACTACCAAAGATTTGAAAATACGTACTAGGAAAGAGTATTCAAAAAGATTTCAGACGGATAGACATTTTTACCGAAAATCATACATTACCTGGGCAAGGTTTGGGGTTACAGCTACGGTGCTCTATACTACTACCGACACACTCGGCTCCATTACTGGATGGGGCTGGATTGGAACACTGGCGCCTTCTTGATTGACTCCCTGTTCCACACGACTTCGAACATGCGCCGTATTCGCCCCATGCGCTCCAACCTCCATCCACTTAAATATAGATAAAAGTATTTCGTTTTGTAACATATAGTATCATTAGTTAGCATCCTTTCCGTTTAAAGGATTACACTGCTATTACAGACTGTACAGATCAAGAAAATACAGCATTGTTCTAGTTGAATGTTTCAGTTTGAGCCATGCTCTTTAAATAGGGCATGAATACATCTGCAAAAACTATCGACCCTGTCAGTCTGCACAGTCCACTCAGGCCTACATGGGTTGAACCTTTTGCTAATGGTCAATTTCTGTATGCTGAAGAACCAGTCTACCTTATGAACACGTCGGTTGTTAGACAAAATGGATTTTTGAATAGTTATGTGATGACATGCACAGTATAATGCATTACAGAGTTGGATTAAGCTCCCTTTTGCCAGAGTATGACTCTTTTTGTTTTTTAAAGTATAGTATGATATAACCATAATTCAGCGTCCTCTCAGCTTTCAAGGGCTTAGTTGCTCATGGAGATAGTACAGATTAAGAAAAGACAGTCGATTCAGTCGGTTGTTAGACAAAATTGGGTTTATGGATCTTTTATCACTTGCTTGGTAAAATGCATTAAGGAGATTATTAAAGCCTCTTTTGTCAGAGAATGGCTCATTTATATGTGAAAGAAGAATGAGGGCTTCAGTCTACACTTCAACATCAGGGGTTCGGTTCATTTATAATTCCGTCATGAGTGCGGCAAACGCTTATCCTGCTAAACAAGTTAAATAAAACTTTCAATCCGATAGAAAATAACTCAAGAAAAAAAAATTATTTCAAACTAATTTTTCGGCGAAAAATACCTCCTATCGCACAGAGTAGATCCAAGATCTTGATCTACAGTGTCCGCAAAAGGTCAGCGAGTAGCGTTCAGCAGCTTAATGGTTGACTTATTTGAACAACTCTCATCGCGACGCGAGCAATAGTTAAGGTTTCCAGGAAGCTACCATAGACAGAATGATCTTAATTAAATTCTTATCAGTGAATTACTGGGATTTCACAGTGAATAACACCACTAATAATGATAAATGTTATATCATCACTAGTGACGATATAGTTATAGAATATTTGTCGGAACTACTTTTTCCTATATCGCTCATATGGTACAATCTTGATAATTATTAGAACAAAAAAGAGTGAATTAGGAATATAATAAATAGGATAATCAACTGGTTGTGTGTGATATTAAAAATCTGACACACAATATCACACACAACCAGTTGATTATCACCTATATGTTATTTGTAGGAACTTGTTTCACAATGAATAAGCTTAAATTAAACGAAGAAGAGTTTGGCATGCCTAACACACTTCAGTACATCTACCTTATTTGTTCTATTGGACATGTACAGCGAGAATGGAAAGTCGAGAACGAAAGCCGAAAACGGAAAAACTCCGGGGGTCGTATAAATGCGCTCCACGGAATGAAGTTTGTAAAACTGATTCAAATAGCGTTAGCTTTTTTCGTGCATTATTCAGTTTCAGAGAATAAGACCTATTTCTATCCTACAACATACCAGTTCACCATAAATATAAACTGTTTTGGAAAAATATCTCTTTGGGTTTCGCCAAACACTGCTGATGGCCTTTTGGGAATCCTGCGTGGCTCAGTGGTAAAGTGTTGGGCTCGTGACCTGGAGGCCCAAGGCTCGAGCCTCACTGGATCCATTGGGTTTTTCACGGGAGTGTCGTTAGGCAAAACACTTCAGAGCCCTAGCCTAGTACCTGTGAAACCCAAGAAATACATGTATATATGCGAGCTGTCGCCGTGATATGACTGAAATGATGTTGAAAGCTGTACTTTGATTGTGAAAGTATACGTTTTGAAAGTGGTGATTGTGCACGGTCTGTGTAGCATGTTAATAAAATCTGGATAGAAAATTAACGACTATTTGACAACGCCTTGCACGAGTTATTATAGGCTAGTTGCATAGCTCTATACATATACATTCGGTTTTGGAAACGGATTCAATACGAGACACAGGATTCAAAATGAGACACAGACGGCTATTCCAGTATTTTATACGTGTTTAGCAGGTTATATTCGTCATTAGATGAGTGGCGAAATATGGAGGGCACATGGCATAAGATTGAGGCAGCTTTAGGTGCCACTGATGCGACTAGTCACGAAATTTATCGTCCAAACAAACATCAAGGACATTGCTCCTCTGGACATCGTCATTGCCATTGTTTATATACATAAATCACGGTTGATTGCTCGGGTACTATTGGCTATATTGAGTCTGGCTTTCTCGCCCACTAGAATGACGCACAGCAGATCGGTTTAATGCGCCAAATTCCCCGGGGATTTGCCTTTTTTGCCTTTTCTAAGTCAATGTGCGCTATTAGTAGAAACAATCTATCTTAACAATCTTTCAGTGATAACTCCATTCACTGCAGCACAACTACTAAAAGTTCGAGATGCACGCCCTTACAGGAAGTTCAACCGCTATCACAGACGATACCGTGTAGCTGTTGATCATGCAATTGCACAAATTAAAGTTTACTGCAAGGCCATCAGCAGTGTTTGGAGACACTCAAGCAGATATATGACTGAAACAGTTTATATCTGTGGTGCATTGGTATGCCGTAGGAAAAGCATAGACCTGTCTTATCCTCTGTTATCCTCTGAAACTGAAATATTGCTCGGAAAAGCTAACGCTATTTGGAACAGTTTAACATACGTCATTGGAGCATATAAACGACCCCTTGAGTTTTTCTCATTTCGGCTTTCGTTCTTGGCTTTCGACCATCGCTGTACATGTCCAATTTGAATCAGATTTACATACATCATAATTGTCGTTGGTACTGCTGAAACGACCCCTTGTGTTTCTCCGCTTTCGACTTTCGTTTTCGACTTTCGACTCTCGCTGTACATGTCCATTACGAGAAATGTGTTTATTTTTCTATTACGTTTTATTTATTTGAAGGACACGGTTATCACCAAATACTTACCGCCAAGACACAGTTCAAATTCAGCTTTACAGTTTTTGTCGACTGATATTGACGTCTTATCGAACCCCCAGTTAACATCACGTTTACACGGTACGTTGGTCAGTTCCTTCTCTACTCTCACTCCTTTGATTGTTTCTTTCCCGAGTGAAAAATCGCATTTGTTCGGCTTATGATCGAAGCTTTCACATCTCTTTATAACAGTCTTTCCGTCGCATTTCTCTTCAACTGAAAGTGAGAAGATAACTTACCTAGGGTACCTGAGGTACTTTTATCTTCCTAAGGTATTACAAACACATACAATTACTTTTCACAGAGTAAGGTAAATACAAGGAGACAACTGCAGATAAGAAATGACAAAAACACCATATTTCTTTATTGAAATCTCGATATCTCACACTTTGGAATCAATCTGTAGAAAGCGATAGAAAAATTATAGACTCTTTTAAGTACTAATTATACACTTTCGTACATTCGTAAATTACCAAAACAATCAGTCAGCTGAATTTTTCTGAAAGATATTTCAGATACATGTATATCATTATTCAGATGATGGTTGTGTTCCGTTTTTTTTCTTCAAAACTTCAAAATTCTTCCTATGAAATTCGAAAAGGTACACTGAAATCATACCATCTGTTCATAAATAAACGATTGACAGACCAACATACTTAAAGCAAACAATCGATCGATCTGTCTATCAATCAATCCACTAATCAATCAATCAAACAATCAATCGAGACAAACTTACTCGGACAAGGATCTGTGTTACAACACTCGCGCTCTACAGCTTCCCCGACACATTCTGCACCGCCATGTGATGGAGGTGGATTGGAGCATGTTCGATTTCGAGATTGTTTCCCAGTTCCACAAATTTTGGAGCAGGCACCGTAAACTGACCATGGGGACCAATTTCCGTCAACTGCAAAGTAAAATCGCAAAATAACGCTGAAAATGATGTTCTTTATTACTGTATAATTCTGATTTTTTTTCCATTTATTTAATATGTTCAATTCTTCACCAAATAACAAAGCGTTGGAAGTGTCAAAATCGAATACATTTGCATATGACAAAATAGATGCAAATCATTTTTGGACGGGTAGAAAAGTACATGGGAAAAGGAGGAAATGCTGGTTACCAGTTTTTTCTCCATTTCCCACAATGTTTTCAATAGCCCTTTTCCCCTGGGTCGTTAAAAGTCGGAATTGTTTGGTGAAGGGTTAACAGGATAGAGTTTAAAGCAGAATCTAAAAACTTAATTCAAAATGGTGGCTAAATGTTCAAAGACGTTTTTTCTTAACCTTGATGTTTTCCCTCTGCAAAACAAAAGAGTTATATCAGTTGAATAATGCAGGGATGAGATTAACTATTGAGAACTATGATCTCTGGCTGTAATTAGAAGATTGATTGACTGATTGTATGGTGTTTAACGCTGTTTTCAACATTATTCCAGTTATATCGCGGCGATCAGTGCACCTATCCATGCTTTCCTGGAGTTTCTTTTACCAGTACTCCGCACAATATTCTTTCCAAGCCACTGGCCGCTTTCCCACATAACCATCGTCGAAACAATGGTCAGCGGTGAGAAAGGAATGAATCTTGTCACAGTGAATATCATCAATTCTCGGAAAGAAATTGGAAGAAGCGATCCCCTGTGTGATAGGTGGGTCACGGCTTTACAGGGTGCAATTCAATACTAAACGAATGTTTAAAAGAATCTGTTTCTAGACACAGTAAATGTCTAATCCATATGTAGAGACAGCCTGACACATAAACACTACATCACAGGGTTCAAATAACGATAATTAAAACAAATTTGTTGGTCAAAAATAAAACTTTGAGCAATTCTCTGTGGAAAGGGGGCTTAATGTATTATAGCAAGCAAGTCATCACATTAATATTATGGATCTATTAAAGGTGGGCTGGTCCTTCGACGTACAGAAAATTGACCAATAGCGGTCCAGGTCAGCCTGCGCGGACTGCGCAGGCCGACATGGGTCGATACTTTTCGCAGATGCATTAAGCCCCCTTTTCAAAAAGCATGGCTCATATCGGTGTGAGCCACGATCTGGAAAAAAAAAAGGTGTTTAATTCATCTGCAAAAAATGTCGGCCTAGATGAGCATGTGCAGTCCGCGCAGGCTGACCTGAGTCGAAACTATTAGTTCTGGATATATAAAATCTTGTCTAACAACCGACCGAACCATGAGGTACAGAACAGAACAGAACAGAACAGAAATTTTAATAGTACATAAAGGCCTCTGGCCCAAAATACATCTCAATACAATATCTATTTACATAAAATGTTAATAGCCCTTGATGTTAAATAACAATATTTAGCTCTTCCCAAACGACAAATTTGGACCCCTCCAAACCGATGAGCCTGCAGATGACAATTTCAAATTGATGAGAATAACATAAAATTCTCTAAATGAGTAGAAAACACTCTGGGAGAAGTAGAAACCGTTCGTTACGAGCAGTTTCTCTCCCTTCCACAGTGCCTTTAAAAGAAAGGTACTGCAGACTCATAAAAAAAAACAGCTTGTTTGGGAAAGGGTTAATAATTAACTTTACTACCTAGATGACAGTATTAACCATATTCTTCGAAGTCAGATGGGTCAATGATTGGGGTACTGGTTTTATAAACTAAATATTTTCTATTAATTTTGTAACATAAATAGCAAGTTTACGTATGATTCTGGGATTCTCACTTTGAAAAAGTGATACTAAATGTACATTACTAGGGAAACCATTAAACCAAGAAAATAAATATTTGTTTCTTATATCATTGAATTTATCACAAATGAAAAATGCATGAAATTCATCTTCAAGGACCAAGTTATCTTTATGAATACAACAATAAATGCAAATTCTATCTTCTCTATTGATGTTAAAGTGGCGTCCAAATTCAATATTAAGTTTGTGACTCGAACATCTAAATCTTGATAATGATCGTCTTAAATACGGTGAGAGGTCTATTAGCAAGTAACGTTCAACATTTAAAAATGATTTGAAAGAGCTATAAAATTCACATCTGTTTGAACTATTTATAGCCTCATGCCAATTTTGAGAATAATAATCTATAAGTCGTTGCTTGAACTGTTTAATGAATAATACTGTATTACCAATTTCCTGGGAAATCCAAGCAAAACCAAATCCATTTTTGAATAGGAATTCTCTTATTTTCGATACCCAATTAACCCTTCCGATTTCATCATGCGCTTTTAGCATTATGTAGCATTGCTTTGGGTATCTGCCAGAGTCCATTTGAATAAGTCTGACCCAGTACTTCACAAATTTAATTTGATATGAAACTGCTATCGGGTATCTTCCACATTCCCCGAGTGCCATTGAATCGTTGGTAGATGCGTTAATACCAAGATAATCTTTACAATACTTGGAATGAACTTGTTCTATGGAATTACTGAGCTCGTAGCCCCATATTTCTGCTCCATAGGACAGGATAGGCAATACCATTGCATCGAAAATCTTGAAGTGTTCTTTATAAGCAAATTTACCCAATAGTTTTTGGATCTGATATATTTGATATAATGATTTTCGTGCTTGTGCTGCAAGCTTTTTGGTTGCCATACTCCATGACAATTTCGGTGTGAACAAGAGCCCCATGTACTTATAATATGGTTTAACTTTAATACATTCCCCACGAAATTTCCAATTCTCATATGCTCTTAGGGGTCCTCCATTTCTAAAAACAATAATTTCTGATTTCTTGAGATTTACGATCATTTTAGTTTCTTCACAAAATTTTTCGACTGCATTGAGTTGAGTCTGTAGGTTTGCTGCAGTATCCGCGCAACTGGCCACATCGTCAGCGAACATTATACAATAAATTTCTTGAATTTCTGGTGTGATAAATATTCCATGAGGACAATATTGTCTAAGATATTTCAAAATTTCATTAATATATATACTGAAAATTGTTGGTGAACTTGAATCACCTTGTTTCACGCCTGTATTGCATAGAATTGGGGGTGTTATTTCGTCGTCCAATTTTACATGGGGATTTATATTGGAGTACATGGACAAGAGAATTCTAAAAATATTTCCTGTTATACCTTTTTCATTTAAACAACTGAATAGTTTAAAGTGATCTAATGTATCAAAAGCTTTCTGGAAGTCTATATATAATACATAGAATCTACCCCCCGGTTTTGTTAAATACTTTTGAACCATACTTTGAAGAGTGAATATATTATCAATGGCCGAATATCCTTTTCTGAAACCAGCCTGAGCTTCGTCTAAAATGTGAAAAGTTTGGGTCCATGTAATTAAACGCTCATTTATAATATTAGAAAATATCTTGTACATAATATTCAAGAGAGTTATTCCTCTATAGTTATTTGGGTCATTTCTTGAACCTGATTTGTAAATAGGTAATATTAATGTATCTGACCAAGTTTCAGGGAAGATGCCGGAATCAAATATTTTGTTGAATAAAACGACTAAGATAGGACTGATGATATCAAGTGTACTCTTATAAAACTCAGCAGGAATGCCATCTTTACCATGAGCCTTTCCCGTTTTCAATTTATGAATACCTGCCTGTACTTCACTTAAAGTGATTTTTGTGTTAAGAACTTGGTCCATTTGTTCCTTGAAATATTTCCGATTATCTTTTACTGATGATATTGAGTTCCTATTTTGAACACAGAGTAACGAATCAAAATACGACAACCACTGCCTACTACTTATTTTACATGGATAACACTCGGCTAATTCATTTCTAGATTTCTTAAGTACGGACCAAAAGGCCTGTGGGTTATTACTCGCCTCTACTAGCGTTTTTCTTTTTTGTGCAAGGAAAAGGTACTTCTTTTCTCTACAAATTAATTTAAATTCGTTTCTGCTTTTTTTATAATTCACAAGATCCAAATTGTTGTTCGATGTCCGGTATCTCCTTAATAGCGAAAATTTTAGTTTTTTAAGTTCATCACATTTTGAGTCCCACCAATCTGGCTGCATGTTACGTCTGTCTGCTTTATGTTTTAAATCTAAATGCATGTCAACTGCAGAAGACTTATACAAATCAATTAAAATAGACACAACCTCATTTATATGATTGTCATCAAGAGAATATAGAATTTTCTCATAAGCATCACGTATTTTAGCAGCGAAATCTGTAACAAAACTATGTTTATGGTTTTCACGCCATATGAAATGATCATATGAATGTAAATTAACACTATTTTTTATTTCAGGTTTTTTAGGAACAATTGCTTTCAATTTAAAATTTAAAAAGCCAACGGCTGGAAAATGGTCAGAATCATCTTTTTCATCAATGTAAAAAGAGTCTATAAAGGGAAATAATTCAGACGAGACGACGTGGTAGTCCACCAGACTACTACCATTGTTTGCAATGCAGGTATAATGTCCTACCGCGTCATCATTAGTACGTCCATTTACAATGTGTATATTGTGTGTACAACACAGATCAATTAAAGCTCTTCCAAAAGAGTTTACATTTTCTTTGTCACAGGAGCTACGTGGTAATTCGAATTGATCAGCATAATACTCGACTGAAGTGTTAAACACAAAGTCGAGGGAATCGCCTGGAATAAAATCTAGTAATTCCCCAGTCCTTGCGTTTAAGTCCCCAGCTAAATAAACGTAACAGTCTGGGTGAATACTACGAAGTTGGGTAATTCTATCATCAAGCAATGATACACCATTTTGTTCATCAGCTCCCCTATATATCGGTGAACCCTCCGGCGATATATACGTAATATATAATAAGAAATCCTTAACATTTTCAAATAGAGAAGAATTGACATAAAGTATAATACAGTCAGTGAAATCAGTGCATATTTGTTTTACTGTACCAGACTGAAATAAATCCTCCCTCACAAAGACGCTTAAACCCCCGTTATTTCTAAAACACGAATTTCTTTTCAGTCTGATACAATCAAAATGGACATAACCTGAGAGAAAATTATCAAATTCGCCCTTAAAATTTCCCCATGTCTCTAACAGACCTATAATATCATAATGCCTCAGATAGTTTTTAAAGGAATAATCATTCGAAAATTTAGCTAGACCAGCGACATTCCAAGTAATAATGTTAAGGGAAAAGTTTAAACTGCCACGATTGTCATTACAACTGTCACATTGGCCCTGGCCACACCCCTAATACAAGCCACTAGCCCCGCCTTCCTTTGTCGTTTCGATGATACCTGATGATATATCAAGGTTTTCCCGCCTTCTGGATGCACGTGCTGCGTTGGTACCCCGACTTCTTTGTCCAACCTTCTTTTTATCCTGGTTCCCCTCATCATATTTATATACCTCGTTCTCTATAATTAGTTTATCGTAATGCATCGCTGCATACAAACCCTTATCCCTCGCATCCAGTAAATGTTTACCCAATTCTCGCCTGCAGTGTTTTACCCTTTGTGTAAAATCTTCCTTAACTGAATACTCCGAGTGTCTAAGAGCTGTTTTTGCCGCATTAAAAATCTGTTCACGATCTTTATACCTTGAAAATTTTACCATTATGACACTTTTGTCGTTCTCAGAAGATTTAACCCTATGGGCTCTCTCGATTTCGACGTTTTCAAGCTCAGGTTTATTTAAGTCACATTTGATAAATTGTCTCACCCTTTCTTCAGTTTCAGCCCACTGTTCATTTAACTCCCCCTGAATTCCATAAAATCTTAAATTATTTCGACGTGAGTGGCCTTCCAGCGCATCAATTTTCTCATCAAGTTTTCCTATTATTGATCTCATCTCAGCGTTTTCCTTCTTCAAAGAAATGTCTTCATTTTGTAACTTTTCTATAGCCCCCACAATGTTATCCATTTTATTGTTTATTGCGGAAAAATCTGCTCTGAACTCACTTTTCATATCTTGGAGAAAAGTCATTATTTCAACATCTGCTTGTCCCATTTTCTGGTGACGCGTACGTTTATTTTGAGTTTGTTGTTGGGACTTACTTGTACTTGTACTTGGAGAGTTGGATAGATTTTCCTGTGTTCTCAGCGGTGATGCACTCGAACCTGAGAATGTTAAAGTAGACTGTCTGGTTGCACGAGTCTCTGTGCCAGGACCTGGATTCGACTCCACATCGCCGCAGGTTAAGATTAGCGAGGTCAAACATATCAGCAATCGCAAACCTCTCATAAACCTATGTAAACTTCGTCTAGAAATATGTAACGTCTTAACAAGCCTACTAACCCTAGCCCGCATCCAAAAACAACCAATTCTCTGTCTGTATGTGGCAATATCATCTCCCATTTTGAATTTTCAATAATTCATCCAGCACGTGAAGAAAGTATGTCCGCCATATTCCAAGGGCGATCACTCTCCTCTGTACACTGGTCCTTTGACATACTGAAAATTGACTATAGGCATGTCAAAGGACTAATCTACCTCATGACTCAGTTGGTTATTAATCCACAATCATAATGATTATGACGACTTGCCTAATAAAATGTAATACGAAGATGTAATATGAAGGTACATAAAACCTCTTTTGCCAGAGCATGGCTCAACTTTACATTTTATAAGAAACCCATGATCGGTGTGCATAAACATACTTGGGCACTCTTTGACTTTGCACTCTCTTTCTTCAATGTCATTGCCAACACAGTCAGTTCCGTTGTAAGCTGGTTTAGGATTGGTGCAACTTCTCTTACGTGACTGGATGCCAATTCCACATGTCTTTGAGCATGCGCAGTACTCAGACCATTTCGACCATCCTCCGTTGACTAAAATACAGAATTTATGCTTTGTTCGTAATTAAGTCAACCAACATATTGAAAACTGAACTATATGATTATGAACCGTTTGGTTAGTGATTCGTGGGACAGTTAGATCTCCAAAAAAAGTTTCATGTCTAGTTTCCCCGTTTCCTTCATAAATGTCTCATCTTTTCTCAAATATAACAAGCAAAAAATTTTGTGCACGCACTTTCCTCTTCACAAGTTGTTTATCTATAGAGTATCGTCTTAACATTTATTTCATTCTTTATTCAGAAAAGGTAGCTTTGATGACCTTTTAGTTTTGACGCATGTAATATATAGAGGATAATCAACTGGTTGTGTGTGATATTAAAAATCTGTAACTAATGGGGTGTGATGCGGTTGAAAAAACGAGTCCGGAGGACGACTTGTTTAACCGCATCATACCCCATTGAAGTGATATTTAATATCACACACAACCAGTTGATTATCCTATTTATTATATTCCTAATTCATCCTTTTTATTCTAATAATTATCAAGAATGGTACAATATGAGCGATATAGGAAAAAAGTGGTCCCGGCAAACATTCTAAAACTATGTCGTCACCAAGTGGTGATACCATATTTATCATCACTAGTGGTATTATTCATTGTGAAATCCCAGTAATTCACTGATAGAAATATTAAAAAAAAAAAAGTTTCCCAAAAAACAAAAGAAGAAGAAGAAAAAAATCCGGACTGAAAACGACTACTAAACTAATCAGTATATAACTGAATGAATAAGTTACTTAAATTTTACTAAAACACAACAGAGATATGAGTTTTTTTATGCAAAATGCTTTTTGTTCTAAAAGTAAAATCCGTTCTTCAATGTAGATCTAATTGTATCTTCAGTGTTTATTTGCATTACACAGTTACTTTCTATCCCTCGTTACATACCTGGACAATGCTGCGTGTTACAGTCTCTTTCTTCTTCAGCATCGCCAACACACTTTTGGCCACCGTTTGAAGGTGCTGGGTTCGAGCACGTTCTTTTCCGTGTCTGAACTCCGCCTCCGCATGATTTGGAGCACGCGCAATAGTCCGACCAACCCGACCAGTCACCATCAACTAAAGAAAGCACATTAAGGTTTAACCAAGATGAATCAAGAATCATGTTTTATCTAGGCTGAAGGTTAACTTTTGCACATGTAGTTCTTGTTAACTTACGTTTTTTTTGAAGGTTGTCCTTTCATATTAGATGTACGGTCTGTGACCTAAGAACCATAGCTAAACTGTGAGTCACATGGCTTGAACCTTCAATAAGTCAAATGAGACTTTCAAGCCGATAGTAAAAACCCGAAAAATGCTATTTCTAATTTATATTTTTGAGAAAAATATATTCTTATCGGACAATGTAGATCGAAGATCTGGCTGCACGTTCCGTGCAGTAGGATCTTGATCTACGCTGACAGCACAAAGTCGGTTAGTCGCACCCAGCAGCTTATAGATTGTTCACTGGTCAGATTTCCTACACGTGAGCTATGGTAAATACTATGTTTGTTACCTAGCTTCTTGTAGTATCAATATTATCATTACTGTTAGTACTCTATTTTGTCTCTCTGAGTCCAAATCCATATATGGTCTAAAATGGCAATATAATCCAATCAAGGAAACTTTTAACCTTCTTTCTAGAGCTTTCTTCGATAAACTCTAATGTCAGTCTAAAGAGAAAATGTGCAAAAAGTAGGTATACCCCAGATCATGGCTGAAATTAATTGCGAAGCAAAGTTTTCGTTGATCAAAAATCATCTGAATTAACATTATGACCCAATAACTATAGGTTTTCGTGCCGTTCGAAATGTAGACCTAGGACTTGGTTGCCTACGTGTCTCACGTGACAGCCATCGTAGATGCGAGGTCAGATGCACTTTTTCTATATTTTCATCCTGTGCTTTAGTGCCCTCAAACGTTGTTTTGGTGCTCGACATCTTTAAAGATAAGTGCATGATAAAGTTTAAACTTACTTGGACATGGGAATGCGTTACACTCTTGTTGAGCCTTTTCAGTTCCAGGACATTTTGAACCTCCGTTTGATGGTGGTGGGTTTGTACAAGATCGGGTTCGAACCCGGACCCCACTACCACAGGACTTAGAGCAGGATCCGTATTCCGACCAGTTGCTCCAATTACCATCAACTAGAAACACTCGAGAATGTTATCTCTAAGGTAACAGTCATATCAGTATTTGACTTTTCACGAATCCCACAACCAAAGCAAAACAACGAATGTCTTAAACCTTTACCTTAGGAAGAAGTTATTCTTTGGGTGAAAATATCTTCTTATCCGACAGTGAAGAACCAAGATCAGACTGCACGTTCTCTGCAGTCTGATCTTGATCTACACTGTCCGCACAAGGTGCTTGGATCGCACTTTGCTGCTTTGGGTTAAGGCCAGTGCAGATTTCCAAAATCAGACAGCCTAGAATGTGCCTTCTACTTTTGGATCCACGATGCCTTATATAAATTCCCTGTGACTGTGCTTACAGCGCATCATCAAATTACTAGAACATAAATTTACATATAAATGCTTTATAAAGATCGCGTATGCATGAATGGAGATTGGCTTAAAAAATGTGAATTACAGAAAATTCTCCTTTATTTAATACAAATTTAATACAAGGCATAACAATCATTTAGAATGAATTATTATCGTTTACGCTGGATTTGTAAATCTCACGATACATGCATATGCGTTTAAGCGACACATTCACATTATCATTATGCCGTTAGTTGTAAGACATTCTATGTTCTGTTCGATGTAGAAACGGTGATCAAACAAGACTTCTGATATTCATTATTTTGAATATCTAATTTTTTTCAGGTATTAAGTTGTCTGAAACAATTTAATCTAGTATCTTTGAATGGCAGAGGGACTCTTTCTAAATTAGTAAACCTTTACTCAGTTAACGCCGGCCTGAGAGAGAGAACATGAACTGCGTGATCCACGGAACCAAGCAAGTCAACATAAAATTATGGATCCATAATATCCATTCTTTTAAACAACAGACTTAATAATCAGGTATACAAGTCCTTGGATATACAGAAAATTGAGTAAGAGCGAAAAGTTTCGGCCCAGGTCAGCCTGAGCAGCACTTGGTCGATACTTTTTGCAGATGCATTAAACCCCCTTTTCACAGAGCATGACTCATTTTCTTTCGACTTTGAATAAGTGTAAACAATCTATCTAGGATATTAAAGGAAGTAACATACCGACCCTGCCTGTTTTGGTCTCTAAATAAAGAGCTCTTGGCTTACTTCGCAATATAATGAAGTTGAAAATTTTATTACATAAAGTCGTTTTGCTACGGAACCCCTAAAGTGACATACTCGACTTTTTTTTAATATGCAAATTTCTCAAGTTATTTCGTTTTTACGAAATATTATTTCGTAAAAACGAAATATTATTTCGTATATACGAAATATTATTTCGTATATACGAAATATTATTTCGTATATACGAAATATTATTTCGTTTTTACGAAATAATATTTCGTAAAAACGAAATAGTATTTCGTAAAAACGAAATAATATTTCGTAAAAACGAAATAATTATTTCGTTAAAACGAAATAATTATTTCGTAAAAACGAAATAATCTGATAAGTTGAAATACCGACATCCTTGGTTCGACTCGGGTTCGAGGCACTTTGACTGCCTTGCGATAGGGCTACATTGTAGGGTTGATTGACAGCCTCTCACACTATAGGCTATAGATTTGAATTCCGAGTTGAGCTGTCCTGAATTGCCTACAGTGGGGTCGATACTCTGCAAATCCATTTTTAAGACTTATAATATGGTATTAAAAGCGCGTTCCTTATTTCTTACCTTCTTTGCTCTTGGAAAGATGGGATAACATTACGACTGTCGCTTAAGAATCAGGGTAAAGAGATTTGTAGAGTGATAATTAAGACAGACAGACAGACAGACAGACAGGTAGTAATATCACGGTGATAAGCGATGCAGCCATGTGTTTCCTGGCTTTCTCACACCAGTAGTGACAGAACATTCTTTTTAAACTAAGAGACGGAGAGACGGAGATCAGATTCTTAAGAGACCGCCTCGGGGGTGGAGAACAGCGAGGGGTAACGTTAGTGGTTTCGTGCTGATACAAACAAATTCTAATATGGTAGTAATGGAATTCCTTCCTTCGTACTCAGGGCCTCTAGGACAGCACAATGATTGCCTCACTTAAATTTAAAAGATTGATGCGACGTAAAACGCAAATCAATCAGACATGATTGGGCCGTGCTTCATGAAAAGGGGGCTTAATGCATCTGCATGATCCATGGTATCAAGCAAGACATCACCTGATTATGCATAGGCGGATCAGCGTGGGGGTGGGGAGTGGGGGGTTGAGGGAGGAGGCATCCGGTCCCCCAAATTCTCTAGATCTATGCAAAGACATAAGTCAAATCGACAAAGGACTTCTTCTAACTAGCTGAATTGCGTCAAGGAATAATGTTTAAAGTTGTACGCAGTAACGTTAGCAAATTTGAAATTGAGCCATGCTCTGACAAAATGAGGCTAATTGAATCCCCGTGATCTATGACACCAAGGAAGCCTTCACATACTGATGGATACATAGAAAATCTATTCACTGTATCTAGAACGCTCGACGGAATCATATAGTAGTTCTAGTCCTTTGACATACTGAGAATTTATTGATAGCGAAAAGTTTGGCCCAGATCAGCCTGAGCAATCCGTGCAGGCTTTCCTGGTCGATACTTTTCGCAAATGAGTGATTCCATGTTATGCAAATGAGTGATTCCATGTTATGGATCCATAAATTCCATTTTGTCTAATATGAGCAAGCGAATAATGAGTTCGAATATCCCTTTGACGTGCAGAAAATTGGAAGACCATATTGAAAAAGTATCGGCCCATGTCAGCCTGCACAGACTGTGCCGGCTGGTATGTGTCGATTTTTTCCTCAAGTGCAAAAAACATCCTTTTCAGTGAGCACAATTTATTATGTATTTGCATAGATTTAGAATAATAATGACAGCGGCGTAAAAACCAGTCAAAAATGTGATTCAAGGCTATGTGGCCTCATTGATATACAGGCTGGTAAAATTATTTCGTAATTACGAAATAATTATTTCGTAATTACGAAATAATTATTTCGTTTTTACGAAATATTATTTCGTATTTACGAAATAATTATTTCGTTTTTACGAAATATTATTTCGTAAAAACGAAATATTATTTCGTATATACGAAATAATATTTCGTATATACGAAATATTATTTCGTATATACGAAATAATATTTCGTTTTTACGAAATAATATTTCGTAAAAACGAAATAACTTGAGAAATTTGCATATTAAAAAAAAGTCGAGTATGTCACTTTAGGGGTTCCGTATTTTGCAAAAGTGGCTCTAACATACTCCACTTATTTTTAAAAAAAATAGATTTCGAACAAGCAGAAACTTATGATACTAAATTTGAATAGCACAATGTACCAGGACAAGCTTGTGTGTTGCAGCTTCTATTTTCCTTGTCATTACCAACGCATTCCTTTCCGTCGAAGGATGGTGCCGGATTAGTGCATGCCCTGGTGCGACACTGACTTCCTGTCCCGCAACTTTTCGAGCACTTGCTATACGCACTCCATGAAGACCAACCTCCATCAACTAAAAAACAACGGAAAAATAGTTCACCTTTCTTTGGTATAAAATTTCGTCACATACTGAGTGTAAGAGTTTCGAGAAGGTTCTCTTGCCAGTGGCCTGTTTCTACTTGTGAGCATCGCAAATGTTTTCGATTTAAACAAGATGAGCCATTGCTTTGTGAAAAGAGGGTCAATGCATCTGCAAAAACTACCGACTTATGTCAGCCTGCACAGTGAGCGCAAGCTGACAATGGTCGGTACTTTGTGCTTTTTGTAAATTTTCTTTATGTCAAAGGGTCATTCTACCCTATGATTCAGTTGGTTGTTAGACAAAATGGATTGTCTGGATAAAATCTATAAGAATATAATAACTTGCTTGATATTATGCATCAAGAAGATGCATTAAGCCCCCTTTAGCCAGAGCGGCAATCATACATGTATATTTAGTCGCTTAGACTACAAGAGACAGTTAAACGGTTGATAGATGAAAAGTATGCACCTAAGTATATAGAAACCTCAAACCTCTGCAAGGATTAGTAACAGTTTTAAGGGGATCATTAGTCTACTGAAAGCAACGTTTATACGTTATTTGTTTTGTTGACAGAAATGTACTACAAGAAACGTACATACAGTTTTAAGTCCTTACACTAAAAACACGATGAGCCATAATGTTACTTAATCCTTAACCTGCTAAATAAATGAAATGAAACTTTCGTGCTGATGGCAAAACCCAAATGTTGCTATTCCAAAGGTATATTTTAGGCACTGATATCTCCGTATTGGATTGGACGGAGTAGATCAAAGATCAGAGTGCACGTTCTGTGAAGTCTGATCTTGATCTACACTATCCGCAAGAGGTTCTAGAGTCTTAGCAGAACCAAAGGGTTAAAATTACTGTTATTTCGAGAGAGAAACAAGCTTGCATATTTCTTAAAAAAAGGCATTGGTAAAAAAACAAGGAAACAAAATCAGTATTACTGCACTAATACTAGTCTTCAATTGCGAAGCATACAACATTTTGTCAATGTCAAACATATGTCAAACAGTTTAAAATGTGTTCTTTGCTTGAGGCTCCATCTCCATAAATTACAGGCGGTACAATAAAAATAGCGATCTAACCATTACTAAACAAGCAAAACTTTTACAGCTTTGTCATGAACAGCTTTAAAGAACATTGCGGCAGATGGAGCAATACACCGATACAGTCTCCTTTTTACCACAATGTTTTCCATTTAGAATAAAACATTTTTTTTCCCCTTCAGGTATTTCACTTGTATCCCTAGTTAGACCACGCATGTAGCGAATTGACCAATCAACGATCAGTATTTCAAAAGTATATATCGAAGATACAACTCCCACAGTTGTATATCTAGATATACAATACTAGTATATCCTGCACGTGAATTCCGACAAGTTTTGTTTGCAAAATCGAGTCAGAGCAAAATGTACCTGTCGCGATAAAACAGTTTGGAAAATATGCTTCAGGGGATCGGATACAGCATTTCGATGGGTGAGTGCAATATTATTCTAAGTGAGTATACAATATGCAAGCACTTAGAATAGTATTACACTTACTTATCAATTTACTAACGTAACCTTTTCAGTGGAGTGTGTTTTTGACAGAAGAAAAAAAAAAGGACTCCAGTAAGGAAAAAACTAATTTTGGTGTTAGATGATATCACGGCGGTCAATGAACCTATGCATGTTTTTTGCCTTTCTCATACCATAACAAAACAACTAGGCAATTTTTCTCTATAGTTCAAAAAAAGTACAAATTCATTCTAACTAAAAAAATAAGAAATTCCACTGCGCTCTTGAGTTTGTTTTTACAAGAGTTTGACGCTGTTTTAATAGCTGAAAGGTCATATCACGGCGGTCAGTGGACCTATGCATATGCTCTCTGGCTTTCTCACACCAGTACTGACAAAAACTTTCTTTCCAAGTGTCTACTTTTCTCAAATGCATCAGAGGTGAGAAGGGAAAAATCGAGGGAAAGACAGCTTCCCGCAAACGGGTATCGAACGTGCAACTACCAGCTCACAAGTCAGATACGCTAGCCACTGAGCTACCAAGCCGGGCAGAAATTCACGTACTGAACATACTTGATAAAAAAGAACATTATTTCTCAAAAACACTATGTTTTTCGTAATAAAATAGAAAAGTTCAGTCGAAACGTAACGTTTTCAAAATATTGAAGACAAATACTAGTTCGATCTTAATCACTCCACAATGAGGTTTACCCTGATTAAATATCGTAATGATTAATTTACCATTTTGATAGAAATTATACCTTTTTTTTGTTTCTTTTGAATCTAGTGCAAGACCTTTCATTGCAACGAACAGAATGACTTCATTTTGTAACAAGCTTTTTATCTCATACGCACATGTACATTTGACATGAAAAGCACGAATAAATAGTCATGCTGTCTAAGTTAGATAGAAAACCTCGTGCCGTGATATATGGGAAATATACACTCGCTAACGCTCGTGTATATTTCCCATATACCACGGCACTCGTTTTCTATCCCATACTACTACAACGATGTTTGTCTAGCCAATAAATGATTCCGTGTATATGTTACAGTAAATCTGTGAAACTAGGAATTTCACGAAATTCCAAAAAAAATCAGGCAATTCGTGAAATGACTGTTTCACTTAGGGATTTCGCGAAATGCCTGATTTTTTCAGGAATTTCGGGAAATGACTGAAAATCGTTACACACTTTTACACAGATTTACTACAGACCTTTTCATGATTCAGGAAATGTGTGAAATGATGTGTCTTTTAAACAGCTCGTGTGCTACCTAATGACTAACTCTTTATAACTTATTTTAATTTCGTTAATTAATCACATACTTATTGACTTGCTTAAAAAATCTGAGTTCATATTGCATGCTATTGATTCAGGAAATGTGTGAAATGATGTATCTTTTAAACAGTTGATTTTTAGTAACTCATTCTTTATAACTTGCTATTTTTCTTTAATTAAACACATACTTATTGACTTGCTTAAAAATTTGAACTCATGTTGCATTTTATTTTAAAAAAAATCTGACATGTAACTTAAAGATATCAAAAATACATAAGTTGATACAAATAGATTGATTTGTTTGCAGGTGCAGCGGCTTTGCAATAGTATACGTCATAATAATCTGACTTGTAAAAACAACAACAGGGCCATGATGGCCGTGAAGTCGCTCACCAGAGCCTTTTGATCAAACATAACCCATTTCCAATCTCTTCAGAGATATTAAGACAAATACACTGACAAACACTCATTAGTATTGGGGTTACAAATATGGCCTCTAGAGTGGACGCAAGCTTATTCTAGAATTTGTCTCAGCGGCCTACTTGACATGTAGAAATTATCCAGACATACATTCCGACAAACTTTCATGAGTATTTGAGAGAAAATGTGGCCTGTAGAGTGTACAACATGACCCATATTCATACTAGTCTAAGATATTACCAAGACAGACATTCAAAGCAAATTTCAAGATTATTGGACTGAAAATGTGGCTTCTAGAGCGTACACATGGTTTTTCAAGGATGAAACTTGGTGACTTAGTTTTTATTCCATGTGACCCATTTTCAAACTCATGCAAGATATCATCAAGACAAACATTCTAACAAAAGTTTCAAGAATATTGGACTGTAATTATAGTACAAAAGGTTTTTCCGAGATTTGACCTTGTGACCTAGTTTTTTTATCAAACATGACCCATTTTCATACTAGTCTAAGAAATTATCAAGACAAACATTCTGACCGAATTTCAAGATTATTGGACTGAAAATGTGGCCTCTAGAGCTTACATAAGGTTTTTCTAAAATTTGACCTGGTGACCTAGTTTTTGACCTGACATGACCCATTTTCAAACTCATCCAAGCTATCATCATGACAAACATTCTGACCAACTTTACAGAGCATTGGACTGAAAATGTGGCTTCTGGAGCGTACACAAGGTTTTTCAAAGATTTGACCTAGTGACCTAGTTTTTGACCCGACATGGCCCACTTTCGAACTCATCTGCGATATTATCAAGACAAGAGTATTGGACAGAAAATGTGGCTTCTGGAGCATACACAAGGATTTTTTAAGATTTGACTTAGTGACCTAGTTTTTGACCCAACATGGCCCGTTTTCAAATGATTCTGACCAACTTTCAAGAGTTTTGGACTGAAAATGTGGCCTCTAGTGCGTACACAAGGTTTTTCTAAGATTTGACCTGGTGACCTAGTTTCTGACCCGACAAGGCCCATTTTCGAACTCGTCCGAGATATCATCAAGACAAACATTCTGACAAACTTTCAAGAGTATTGGACTGAAAATGTGACCTCTAGAGCGTACACAAGGTTTTTCTAAGATTTGACCTAGTGACCTAGTTTTCGACCCGACATGGCCCATTTTCGAACTCGTTCGAGATATCATAAAGACAAACATTCTGACCAACTTTCTGGAGTATTGAACAGAAAATGTGGCCTCTAGAGCGTACACAAGGTTTTTATAAGATTTGACCTAGTGACCTAGTTTTTGACCCGACATAACCCATTTTCGAACTCGTCCGAGATATCATCAAGGTAAACATTCTGACTAAGTTTCATGGGTATCTGACTGAAAATGTGGCCTCTAGAGCATACACAAGGTTTTTCTAAGATTTGACCTAGTGACCTAGTTTTTGACCCGACATAACTCATTTTAGAACTCGTCCGAGATATCATCAAGACAAACATTCTGATCAAGTTTCATGGGTATCTGACTGAAAATGTGGCCTCTAGAGTGTACACAAGGTAAAAGTTGACGACGCACGACGCACGACGGACGACGCACGACGGACACAGCACGATCACAATAGCTCACCATGAGCACTTCGTGCTCAGGTGAGCTAAAAACTAAGAATTTGACATTTGATAACTCTCAAGTAAATATCACTTGAGAGTTATCAAATGTCAAATTCTCGTACATACCAGTTTAACTGATATGCTTTCTGAGTTTGTTCGACTGACATGTACTTGGGAAATGGTAAATCAAAACTGTACTTAAAGTATTCAATATACATGTAATAGGTTTTAGAATCATTAACTTATTTTAATGCTTAAACCTTTCCTACACTCAGAGAAAAAGTGAGTTTGGACTGAATGAGTAATTTCATATTTTGTCTCAGTATTTGAAAGTATGAAAATGAGAGATGTGTATGATAGCAATTAAAACAGTTAAAACATCGTAAAAGAATGAAATATTTTCTCAATATTCATTCTTAGCTCTACTGGCTGAAAGCCAGCAGAGCTTTTGTCACCGCGTGGTTTCCGTCGACCGTCTTTCCGTCTGTTTGTTAGTCTTTTCCTTGTTGACGTAATAGTCTGCATTTATGGTTGAATTTTTGTGAAACTTACACAGTTTGTCTATATCATTAATAGCTTAAAGCCTATTGATTTTGAAAAACAAAATCTCACAATTAGTAAGCAAAAAGTGAGATTTCTTGTTAACGCGATAACATGCAAGTCGGCTTTTTGATTCAGTTCTTTTGAAACTTGCACAGTTTATGTGAATCATCAAGCAACTGAACCCTGTCAAAATAAAGAAAACTCTGCAGTCAGTTTAGGAAAAGCAGCCATTTGATGATTTAGTCTTGTTTACTCAACACAGCCCATATTATTGGTCACATTTCTTTGAAGCTTGCAGGGATTGTTTTAAACAGTGAGTTCTTAAACCCAATTAAACTTTGCTGCATTCCAAAGTATTGGTTTTGACAAACTTTATTTCAATTACTTCACCATTTGTTCAGCTCACAATGTCTTCGTACTATGCTATTTAAGTGGGCTCAAGCCCAGTTGCAACAAACTCTCCCCCTTTTTGTGTGTGTTTATTTCAATTACTTCACTATTTGTTCAGCTCACAATGTCTTCGTACTATGCTATTTAAGTGGGCTCAAGCCCAGTTGCAACAAACTCTCCCCCTTTTTGTGTGTGTTTATTTCAATTACTTCACTATTTGTTCAGCTCACAATGTCTTCGTACTATGCTATTTAAGTGGGCTCAAGCCCAGTTGCAACAAACTCTCCCCCTTTTTTTGTGTGTTTATTTCAATTACTTCACTATTTGTTCAGCTCACAATGTCTTCGTACTATGCTATTTAAGTGGGTTCAAGCCCAGTTGCAACAAACTCTCCCCCTTTTTTTGTGTGTTTATTTCAATTACTTCACTATTTGTTCAGTTCACCATGTCTACTTACTATGCTATTCTAGAGGGTTCGAGCCTAGTTGCAACAAATCCTCCCCCTTTTTTTTTGTATGTGTTTGTCTTTTCTCTTTTTGCATCATGAATGAATGATTTATCCCAGAAAATAAGCAAATTCTCGGTCAATAGAACGATTCAGACCCTGCAGGGCCTCTAGTTTATGTAATATCTTGTCGAGTTCATTTTTCATGTAGTTTGTCAAATAGGTAAAATTTCATTAATAAATATAAGAATAAACAAGTCACATTTTAGAAAGAAACTGTTGAAAAAGAAGTGGGAAAGGAAAAAAAGTTTGTAACCAGTATTTTCTCCTTTTCCAAGAATGTGTTCTATCCTTTCTTTGACAAATCTTAGCGGAACAGAACAGAACAGAACATCATGTATTTGACAAAAACTTTACAATTTTTATAGTTATAAATGGTGTATAAATAGCGTTTGAACCTAAAAAATTAGTTGTCTAGTACAGAGTTAAAAGTATTTCAGTCATCCAAAATTATCTGAATGATACAGAAATATTGGGACTTATCAATATCATACTGCCAATCAATAAAATAATGAAGATGAAGTCATTTCAGGAATTTCATGAAATGACTGAAGGTATTTTCTAGTCATTTCACGAAATTCCTGAAAAAATCAGGCATTTCGCGAAATTCCTAAGTGAAACAGTCATTTCACGAATTTCCTGACTTTTTTAGGAATTTCATGAAATTCCTAGTTTCACAGATTTACTGTAACATAATACCTGGACAAGATTGTTTGTTGCATTCCTTTTCCTCTTTGGCTTCACCGACACAATCGAGCCCTCCGTTCGAACGTGGTGGATTCGAACATGTCCTGCTGCGTGATTGAGTTCCAGTTCCACAAGTCTTCGAACAAGATCCGTAGCTTGACCAGCTAGACCATTCACCATTTACTGTTGATGAAATATTCGTTCTATTTCACCCTTTACCATACAATTACGAGTTTTAGTGGGTCGGAGGAAGAAGCCTTTTGAAAACATTGTGTGAAAAGGAGAAATTGCTGGTAACCAGCATTTTCTGCTTTTCCCATGATATTTCCTAACCTTTCAAGTATATTTTTCATCAGTCGAACAACATTTATATTGTCGTCTGCAAATGTTTCCAATTCGGAGCAGTCTACAATGTTCTCGTGTAGTAAAGAGTAAATGAAAGACCCGATTTATAGAATTCCTTTTCTATATTTTTCCCTTTTTATATTTATTTTAGCTAATGTTCCTCTGTTCAGCAGAGAACATATAATTTCTTAGTTTGGATTACCTGCCCCTAACACTACGTTATCGGGTCAGGCAAAGCGCAATAATGGCGGCCTCCTTGGCGGCCTCAAGCGTACATGCTTTTCGTGAGTGTTTTTTTTTTTTCTTTCTTATTTCATGTGACCCAGTTTCATTAGTGAATAAAATGAAATAATTTAGTACAAAATATAAATTACAGAATCTAAAATGTGCTTATCGGATATGGATTAGTATAGAAATTACAGTTGCAGAATATCCGAAATATCGCGTTGATGGTCACTGTCCGAAAGTATAGCTACTTATAGAATTTCTGACATGTAGTTTTTTCTCGTTAAGTAGGAACGACAATTAAAAAGAAAACTCACTGTCATTACTTTATTACAACCGAGCTGTGTTTTCAATTCAGCCTAAAGTCCGATTTGATTAAGTGAAACTACAATTTCCTTTTACCTCTGCATATTACCGACGGGGGCCGCCATTATTGTCCTTTGCCTGAATACTCTTGAAGTAAGGCGGGGTATTACACTAGGTTTTTCTTTGCCTGACATTAATAGATCAGTCGAAGCAGTCGTTTGCAGCCATTAAAGACCTTCAAGTCATGTGAACAATATTAACGCCTATAAAGTAGATTTTATTCTTTTGTGTAGGTTGGATAGTGAAGATGCATCTTGAACTAGCATGTAAATGAGCCATGCTTTGTAAAATAGGGATGTAATGTATCTGCAAAAAGTACTGACCGCTGCCAGCTTGCCCAATCTGCGCAGGCTGATATGGGCCGAAACTTTTTGCTATTCGTAATTTTTCTACATGTCCAAGAACCATTCTATCTCTATCTTCTCTCTCAGTCGGTTGTTCGACAAAATGGATTTTATGAATCCATAATTATCTAATAACTTGCTTGGTATAATGCATCATAGAGATGCATTAAACCTCATTTTGCCAAATCATTGCTCAGAGATTTTTTTCTCAAACAAACAAACAAAAAAAAAAGAACCGCCATTTTAGGTGCAAATTGATTGGTTAAATCAATAATGACAGTTAAAATGTCTTTGTCACAGTGAGACAACTGGCGTTTAAAGACCTTGTATCGCATATCTAGCAACACGAGGATATCCGAAATTGGTGGACTTTTTGGTTTTATCGCGAACGGCAGAGAAAGAGTTAAGAAAATGAATTAATCACAAGATGAGTCTAAGACATTTAAAAAAAAATGGAAAGGAAAAATAAAAAGGGATATTCCTTCATGTATTTTCTCTTGAAATAATGTCTTGGTCTAAACCCCTTTTTTGCAGAATAATATTCTTTATTAGTTTTTGAAAAAGATACTTTTAACTTCCCAAAACAAAATCTGATGTAATGCCTTTTAACACTCCTGTTTTACTAAGGCTTTCAACAAATCTAATTTTATTACATCCTAGCAAAACCATCAGCTGCATAAACATAAAAAAGTACCAATATGATAAACTGATTATTAAGAATAAATTTTTGGTAAAGTTACAAAGAAAGACTTGAAAGTCATTGAAATATTTTTTCTGAAGATTTGTTTTTGTAGGTGACTGTATTGTATCCCTGGGGTGGTTTGTATCTATATGCTCAAGGTGAAGGGTTTGTTATCTGGAAATCTTATTTCAACCCCTGATTGTACTGTCAGTCATGTGGGAGTACCTTTGAGCAAGGCCCCATAAACACAGGCTAGCGCTTGTTGAAACTTTCAAAGAGAAGATATAATCAATATGTAAGCTGAACTGCTGTGAAAAGTAACATAAAACTCCACTCAAACAAATATTTACAAACTTAAATCTCTGAAACTTCCCAGTGACTGTCTTTGCTTTTTCCCTTGATCCATGCAAGTAAACTGTATATGTTGTTCATGACTTTAACTAAGAAATACTATGTTATCAAACCATGACTAAGAAGTCATGAATTCATTTCAAATACCAATGTCAGATAACGATTCATAAAAACGACCATAACTTTTAATCAGCCTCTTTTGGTCCTATCATTTTTGAAACTAGGACTTCTTGGATTGATTGGTGTTCTGCTCTCCTTTCAAAGCATTTCAGTGTTATCGTCAGACTGACAGCTCTGTCTTTAATGTATTTTTATTGGTTTTACAAGAAGTCTATACTTGGCATGCACCTTGTATTGCCTAAAGACACCCCCATAAAAGTAAAATATCATCTTGGGTGAGGATCAAACCCAGGACCTTATTACTCATTCAAGCACTTAGACACCACTTGGACCAGAACCTATGTTTTAAGTTGTACTCTGATTTTGTCTAATTTTGTAAATCCCTGATAGTTAAAAGATGAAAATGTTTTATAAACAGTTTGCTTTGATAATCAAAGGTTGTAAAAAATTCATAGCCCTAGAAATCAATATGGCAATATTACTTCAAGTAGAGATAATTCCATCAGTCCATTGGTCAGTTTGTTTGCCTGTCCATCCACTCTGTCAAACAGGTCCAATGATAAATTAACTTTTTACCAAACAGCAAAATTTTAGACCTGTCCAAATTCAAAGCAATTGCAGTTGATAAATCAAATATAGTTCACATAATGGCTTGTGCCCTTGAACTCAAAGGATAGCGGAAGAAAATGTTGGTAACCAGCATTTATGATCAGTACTACCAAAAGATATTACGTGATAAAGAGGCTTTTTAACAGCTTTGTTATCTAAATTATTTGTTTTTCTGTTAAGGATGAATACAACAAAAGACACTAGAGTGATTAAATCCAAGAAAAAAGCGTAACTTTGGTGTTCAAGTAACGGATATGATCTGTTTACTTTTATGCTATCAAATACGATATCATAAAACTAATTTGAATACGGTCTCCTACAACAGATGTGCATTATTGTGCATTCACATTCTTATATACCTTTGTGTAATTCTGGAAAATGAAACCTGCCGGCCGGGTTGCTTAGTGGTTATCTTATCCCACTTGTGACTTGGTGGTTGTGGCTCTGATAACCGGTTGGGGCAATCTTTCTTCTAAGGAAACACCCCAGGGCTTTTTTTTTTTGGGGGGGGTCTACTTCTTTACATGTATCTTCTGTCTTGGTGGTTTGTCAGTAATTGCTTTGCTGAATTAAGACATCAATTATTTTCTAACTTAGTGAGATTATGAAAATCTGAAATAGATCTACATCTACCCCATATAATTTGTAGGCATTCGATCCGGAGATTTACTTCCGTCAAAGTAGCAAAAACTTGTAGCGGTGCTCGCCTTTAGGCTTTGCCTATACTCGTATATATATTAAAATACAAGGTTTAGCATTTCGCTGGAAACATGCATGTAGACAATAAAGACGAAACAAATGTACCAGGACAAGGTTCGGTATTGCAACTTCTATGTTCCTTTCCATTACCGACACACACAGATCCATCGTTGGATGGCGGCGGGTTTGTGCATGTTCTTGTTCGACACTGATTTCCGGTTCCGCAAGTTTTTGAGCATGCGCCATACTCACTCCAAGAGCTCCATCCTCCGTCAACTACAATTTCAAAGTAAATGAATGAAGAGAAGGCCTATTCTAGCGCTGTTATTTTAATCTGTTTCCGTTCTCTTAACACTTTGGCTGCTAAGCGCGACTCATTGACTTTTTGCGGACAGCTTAGATCAAGATCAGACTGCACAGAACGTGCTGTCTGATCTTGGATCTACACTGTCCGATTAGTAGATATTTTCCTCCCAAAGATACCTTTGAAATAGAAAAAAATCCGGGTTTTACTATGGGCGTAAAAGTCTCATTTTACTTATTTAGCATGATAAGGGTTAAACGCCTGGCCTAGATGTAGCTGTTAACAGTATGTAGCGAGAAGTTCAACGCCTGGGCTCGCATTCAACAACTAGGCCTAATTGAATTTTTTGTCTCATTATAGATTAAGAAGATGCTTCAATTTCTGATAGCCAAAACCATTTGATTTACATTTATTACTTTGAAATTTAGAATGATTGTGAGAATTTAGACTACAAATCTCATCGAGAATGTTTTGTGAAAATGGGCCAAGGTTTTAGCATGACAAGACCCATGAAGACTATTGCACCGGGGAAGAAATAGGTGACATGAAAGAGGGAACTGGGATAATATTTCAAAGCTAGACACATTACTCAAGAAAGAGACACGCTTTGTGAAAAGGGGCTGGTGCATATACAAAATATATTGACACAAGTTAGCTTGCGCCGTCCGGGAAGGCTGAACTGGGTCAAAACTTTTTGCTATGAGTAAATTTTCTACATGTTACAGGACCAACGTAGCTCATGGTTAATTCGATTGTTAGACAAAATGGATTTTATTAATCCATAATTATTTGATAAATTGCTTGTTATAATGTATCACGGACATGTATCTGACCTCGTTTTACCAGTGTTGTTCACATGTATATGAGCCATGCTCTGTGAAAAAAGGTCTTGTAATGTATCTGCAAAAAGTGTTTACACCAGTCAGTCTGTGTAGTTCGCGCAGGCTGACCTGGGTCAAAACTTTTTGCTATTGGTAAATTTTCTGCTTGTCAAAGGACTAGTCTAATTTAGTCATTTGTTTAGTCAGCTGTTAGACAAAATGGATGTCATGGATACATACATGTAATCATGACTTGCTTGGTATTTGGTATAATGAAGCACGGAGATGCATCTGACCCCCCCCTCCCCCCCACTTTTGCAAGAACGCCACACATAGGTATATGAGCTACGCTCTTTGAGAAGAGATTTTGATGCATTTGCAAAAAGTATCAACACAGCCATCACCGAATTGCATTATACCCCCATTTTCCATGGCGCCGCTCGTATATATTGGAACCTTTAATACTGAATATTGTGTACCTATGGATACTAAGATTTAATATTTATCAAAAAAGCTCCATTTCAATTGATATATTAATTTGTTGCAAAACAATAATTTGTTAAAAATGAGAAAGTACGTTGGCGACAGTAATGAAAGTTTAAATTTTAGGTCTGTAGGCTAAATTTTCTTGCAGGAAACTACACAGACACTAAAAAAAAGAATGAATTCAATTATCATAACTCATCATTGTTTAATATGAAAAAGGCAAAGCCTCAATACGAGCGACATGAATGATTTGTGGAACATATATAGATGTATTAATTCGAATGACGAGCTAGATTCTAGATCTTGAAATCAAAGGGTGTGAGTTCGAATTCCGGCTTTGCCAAAACTAATTTTGAGCGTTGTCAAAAGTAGAAAGCATTTTTCTTTCGTAGATTTGTACATGTGAAATAGGGTGAATGTGCCTGATTTCCTTAACAAAAGAAAGACAGTTCCTTGACACTTTCGTTAATTTATGTCCAGAAAAATAACTTGGAATAATTATTGGTTCACACACTTGTAAAGACCATTTTACGGGAATATTTCCTCACTGCATGTAGATCTAGACCTATATAAGAGAGACTTTGACTTTTACGAGGAATCGGTCAGTAGGTTGAGAAGAATATTGAGCAGAGTACTGGTAAAAGGAACTTCAGTCCTGAACGCATGGTAGGTGCACTTGTCGCCGCAATGAATATACACACAAAAGGAAAAAACAAACAAAGAAAAATCTTGAGCCATGTTGCGGTAAAAGATGGTTTAATGCATGTCCATGATGCATGATACCAAGAAAGTCATCACATAATTATACATCCATATTGTATGATAACTGACTGAATCGAAAGGCATACATACTGGTCCTTTGATATTCAAAACGTTGAAAAATAGATCTAGCAAAGAGTTTTGACACAGGTTAGCTTGCGCGGACTACACAGGCAGACCTGGTTCGAAAGTTTTGCAAATGCAGTAAGACCCCTTTTCACAGATCATAAATCCGGCTTTCTCTCTAAATGGTATTTTGAAACAGTCAATAAACCAGTTTAGTCATGATTTCTATGACACAATATTTTCCGCGAAAAAACGGCTCGTGCATGACGTAAGAATAGTATGATTTATGACGTCATTATTTGCAAGCATAGATCATTGCGTATGTTCATACACAAATAGACGTTTAATACGCTGAAAGTAAGTAAGAAATTAGATAATCTTTACTCATTAAACTGATAATGATTTTTAAGTAATCATTCGATCGGTAGATATTTATTGTCATTTTTGACCAATCAGGTACTTGTGCGAAAGATTGTCATACGTGTGACGCTGTGCGACTAACCGGAAGACACTCAGTTTTTTAGTCATCCTTATTTAGATTTAGGCTAAAACCCAGAACGAAGTCGGAATTTCATTTTTAAAAATCAAGAACGGAGTTACCGCAAAACGAGCTTCGCTCGTTACGGGCTTTGCCCGTAACTCGATGTCGCTCGTTATTAAATAAACTATCAAACGCTTAAATAATGTAAAATTTGGTTAATGAATTTGGCGAGGACGTGTTTAATGTGAAAATGGACCTTCTTATTTAAAATGGGTGTTAATGCAAGGTATGATGTCAAATGGTTCTTACTTCTCGCTGTATTTGTTGCTAAAAAAGGACATTTTACCTGGACAAGGCTGTGTGTTACAACTTTTCTCCTCTTCAGCATTTCCAACACATTCAGCTCCGTTGTTAGAGGAAGGTGGGTTTGTACATGTCCTGGTTCTTGTTCTAACTCCTGAACCACACGTCTTGGAACAAGCACAGAAATCACTCCAGGCAGACCACCCGCCATCAACTAAATTGTAATAGCCTATATCGTAAATGAATCTCAAAAACAATTGAGCTATGCTATGTGAAAATGAGGCTTAATGCATCTGGAAAAAGTATTGACCCATGTCAGCCTGCACATTCCGCGCAGGCTGACTTGGGTCGATACTTTTTGCTATTTGTAAATTTTCTGCATATCTAAGGACTATTCTACCTCAGGATCCAGTTAGTAGTTTGATAAAATGTTTTTTTATGGATCCATTATTACATGAGGACTTGCTTTGTACAATGATTCACGGAGATGTATAAAACTCCTTTTGCCAGAGCGACGGTCATATACCGGTATTTAGTCACAGAGACTATAGTAGACGGTGACAGAGCCTGGCTCAGATGATTGCTATATATGTGGAATAAAACTTTCAAGCCGATAGTAAAAA
Source organism: Hippopus hippopus (assembly GCA_946811185.2). NCBI lineage: Eukaryota > Metazoa > Mollusca > Bivalvia > Cardiida > Cardiidae > Hippopus > Hippopus hippopus. Next base: position 8,900,039 of record OX328110.1, on the reverse strand, counting down.
CCCAAACTTTGCGATTTCAAAGGTCAGACTTCCCTTATTGAGATCCTTGAGTCGCGGATAGCAACCAAAGGGTTTATAGTCATAGAACGATTATAATGGACGTATTTCAATATATGAACATCCAATGTTTTGAAACACGGGATTTTGTTTCAGCATACCAACTCAAATGTCCTCATGGGTAGGAAACTTCATATTCGGAGCCAATGGCTCTGATAAGAAAATGTTGTGTTGGTCTCTCGGCTCCGAAAATATCGCCTCAAAGCAAAAGAAAAAAAAAAGGCCAGCTTGTCATTCTTTGTACTTATGTATTGTTAAGTCGTTGAAATTAAAAAAAAAAAAAAAAAAAAAAAAAAACAGATGTAATGCAATGGTCTGATCTTTCAACATGTTTTCTTCACTACAGAAAGGTGTATCTTGTGTACAGTATTGTATGAATCATTCATGACCGTATCCGAGATACTACGTCAAGGACCTAATTTCAGGCTGATATTTTTATTAAACAAGCAAATTAGAGAGAATTTTGCTGTGAATTATTGTCTTGAACTTTTCCAAGACAAAAAAAAGGCAGAAATAAGCTAAGGCTTCGATTAAATGGACTGGCTCTGAATATGTGGTCGGCACTGGTGGATGAGGGCTTCCTTTCAAAGATTTAGCTGTCGGTAACTTACTTAAGACATAAGCTCTGTTTTCATGTTAATACCCTTCACTCTGACCATTTCAAAAGTATCTACATACAGTAAACTCAGTGTGGCTAAAATGGTTGCATTTGTTTGTGAAAAGGTAAAAAAAAAAAAACGTTGTGGAAAAGGAGAAACCGGCAACGCCTTCGGTAGACTATTAGTTACATTTGTATGTTACGAGGGATAGTGCAGGGTACAGGATTAAATCCATCCTAAGTTAGGACTGGCTCTTTAACCCGCTTAGCGTATAGCACCGTCAAACGGGACTTTGGTTTACATCTCATCCGAAAACCTTTTCCAATAATTTTAGATGGCCAACCGTGAAGAATGAACTTTCACCTTCAAGTGGCCCGAGAATTGATGTTCACAAGTCTAATGCTTTACCACCTGAGCTATTGGGAATGGTTTTCTTTGCAATAACCAGTATGGCGAGAATTAAAACCACCAAAAGAACTTCGACAATGCAATAACATTTGTGTTTTGATTATGACTGACTGAAATAGTAGAGCACACAAGAGCATATCGCCCAAAACGCACTTTATTCGAGTGCGGAAAAGAAGTTTGGCTTTGCACTTTTAGTGCTTTTATCATTTTGATTCAACTAATAGCAAACGAAAGGGCATAGCGCCCATAAAGCACAATATGCAAGTGAATAAAAGAACTTCGACATTGCACTTTTCGTGGTATTACAACGATTGACTGAAATACCGTATGTCGTTTTTTTTTTTTTTCGTAAGAAGGAAATTTTCGCTATCTTCGCGAGTGGTCATTCTCGCGAAAATCATATTCGTTAAATATTCCACACAATCTGGAAATCCTTCCGTTGATACGAAACGGAGGCCATCAGAGTGGATCTTACTTTTGCCAGACTTAAACCTTTCGAAGCAAAGTGGCTAACATATCTTTACACTCATTTAAAGGAGAAGCCTGGCATTATAGGAAATAACTTTGAAAATGCTGGTATCTTGAAAATAATGAATAAAAACAGCCAGACTTAACACAATGATCTATACATGTATAGGGAGAGTTGTTATTAGATACCGGTAATCATTATACTGAAGTTTTGGCAAAGTTGTTTCCCTTAGTTTCCTAGTGTCTAGTTGTAGTCAAATGATACTATGAATTGTGAATGAATAAACCGACTAATAAAATACCGGTAGTCTAAGATATGAATAAATCTTTTCTAATTTATGTATTTATATTTACCATCGGAATCAATGGGAAAAGGAGTAATTTTGAGAGTTTGGTATTCCTGACTATCAAGGTAAATCTAGTTTCACTCCCCCTAATTTGCACTAATGCGTCTGTAATACGAGACATACAGATAGATATTTTTGGTGGGTTTGATGCTATCACATATTTACAATTTCGTGAAAAATAGAAACATGCCAATGAATTCGTGAAAACAAGAAACGTGAAAAATTGATTTTGACCAAACTCGCCAAAATTTTGGGACGCGGAAAAAAAATAATCCGATATACGGTAATAGGAAACGCAAGGGTGTAATGCCTGTAACGCACAATACGTAAGTGCATAAAAGAACTTTGACAATACAACGTACTTTTACCTGAATTTTGTGGTTGACTGAAATAATAGAAACCGCAAGGGCAAAGCACCCATAACACACAATATGCAATTGCATAATGTAAGAAAGGGGAAACCTTGAGCATTCTCTACCAAACAATCTGTTTTAAAATGACCTTTGAAAATACTGTTGGAAAAGGAAAAAAATGCAGCTGAATAGGATTCCTCGTTTTCTCATAGCGTTTTCTATTCTTTCAAAGATAAATATAATCTTTTGTGCTCCTTTTATCTTGTCCTCTGCAGATGCTTTCATTATGGATATGTCCATGAGTTGTTAAATTGAAGTTTTCATTCGGAGTGAGTAACGATTATTTAAACCTGCTCAGGTCCCTGCAAACGTAATGGGGAAAGGGAGATATGCTTGTTGCGAACAGTTTCCTCTTTTTTCAAAATGTTAAGAACAAACTTTTGAGCCATGCTCTGGCAAAAGAGAGTTTAATAATCATTCATCTCCGTGATCCATTACACCAAGCAAGTCATCACATAATTACGGATCCATAAAATTAATTTTGCCTAACAACTGACTGAATCATAAGACTGGTCTCATGGCATGCAGAAAATTTACAAATAGCAAACTTGAAGTTTCGGCCTATGTCAGCCTGTTCGGACAAAGCAGGCTGCAATAGGTAGATGCTTTTTTGCAGAAGCATTAAGTCCCCTTATTTCATGCTTTCCGGTCGGTTATCGAGAAATATCGGTGAAATATTTTTCGATATTTCATGGTTACGACTAGAGAAAATACCGATTTTTATATTCTATATTTATATAGGTAAAATGCGCGTGCCTCAAAACCAGATGGAAATATGACGTAATTTACCTTACATTTCTCGCGCTTGGCGTAATATTGTAATGCGTTGCTATGCGGAGGGGGTACGCCACGGGGAATAACTGAAAATAACTGTACTGGATTTTGATTAAGTTCCCCCCAGAAAGGGTTAAAAGTATGAAATGAATAGAACATTTTTTTTTTTCGGTGAAAGATCGAAATTTATTTCATTTCGTGAACATCATCGGTAACATTTTCACTCGTGGCTGCGCCACTCGTGAAAAATATTACCGATGATGTTCACTCGATGAAATAAATTTCGATCTTTCACCGTAAAAAACAAATATCCTCTATTTGTTTACATAGCATGGGCCATTTCAAATGTCGAAAGGTTAACAGGAAGGAACTTGCATTCCAATGCCCATTTACTGTTGCTCAATTCAATTTCTGGAGCTGTAAATTTGTGAATGTTTTTTTTTATCCATTCGTTCATTCGTTCAATATCGAAAAAACGCATACTTAAGAAATAATCATCTTTCTATCGTGGTTTATCCTTCAATACACCACGGTTGTGAGTTATGAGGCACAATAAATAATTCGTGAGGGCGATAGGTCGAGTGGTTTATTTATTGCGCTTCATAACTCACAACGTGGTTTATTGAACGATAAACCACGATAGAAAGAAGATTATTTCGATTCAAACATGACCAACTCTTAATGAAAGGAAAACAAGTTCATTCGCGGATGCAGATTATATTCCATTTAATAACTTACTTACTTTATACAGAATGACGTCACTCTATATAGAATGACGTAGATTTTACCACGATTTCGTTGCACTGTGTTTATAGAGCCGAATTCACGTGTCATGTAAGAATTTAATTTTTGGAGTTAAGGTTATTAACGGGAAAACAGAGCGTATGTCTTAAATATGTCATCGATAAGTAAATTTTTGAAAAGCCCTCATCTGTCAGTGCCGACCGATATATTGAGATCCGGTCAGCATAAATCAAATTTGCGTTATTTAATTTCAATTCTTTGCCAGCAGCGAACGGAAACGTTCAGGACAATAATCTACGCTTTTAGGACTGTAAATCTCTCTCCAATTTCCTAATTTAATGGCAGTGTCAGCCTACAATTAGGTCCTTGACGTAATCTTTCGGCTATGGTCAACCCACAGCACAAATGATTAAGGCAATACTGTACACATTCCTCAACTTTCCTTAGTGCAGAAAACCCAATGAAAGACCGAGTATTGCATGACATTCGCCTTTTTTTTCTCGAATTTCACAGACATAAAAACACACACTTACAAAGAATGAAAAGGTTACCTGTTTTTTTAGATGTTTTGAGCCTATATTTCGGAGCCAAAAGACCAACACATTCTTTTTTCAGAGCCATTGGCTCCGATTATGAAGGTTCATATTCTTGTCCTTCTTTAGAGAAACTAGAGGCCCTTGAGGGCCTGAAATCGCTCTATCGGCAGTGATTTTGCTTTTTTGCTAGCAAACATTATGAATTGATGATGCAAACAGAAAAAAAAACACAAAAATGTGTTCTTGCAACTGGGCTTGAACCCACTAAAACAGCATAGGTAGGCATGGTGAATTGAACAAACAGTGAAAAAAAATGAAGTGCAATTTCTCAAAACTAATTGTTTGGAATCCAGCCAAATTTGACAGGCTTTCAGAACGCCTTGTATTAAACAATCCTAGCAAATTTCAAAGACATGTGACTAATAATGTGGACTTTGTTGAGTAAACGATACTAAGTCATCAAATGGCGGCTTTTCCTGAACGGTTCTCTAGATTTTATTCACTTTTAATAGAGTTCAATCCCTTGATGGATCAAATAATCTTTGCAAGTTTCACAAAATTTGGATCAAGACTGTGGACTTCATTGCCTAAACAAGAAATGGAAATTTTTAACTTTGAATGGCTACTTTTCCCATACTGATTGTCAGGTTTTTTCAAAATCAATAGGGTTCAAGCTGTTTACGATACAAAGCAACTGTGCAAGTTTCATGAAAATCCAACCACAAATGCTGACTTCATCGCGTAAACAAGGAATGCAAATTTTCAACTTGAAATGGCTACTTTTCCCATACTGTTTGTTGGATTTTTTTCAATATCAATAGGGTTGAAGCTATTGATTGGATAAACAAACTGTGCAAGTTTGACGAAAATCTGAGAACAAATGAAGACTTTATCGCGTAAACAAGAAAAAGTCTAACGGACGGACGACGGAAACCACGCCATAAGCTCTGCTAGCTTTCAGCCAGTAGAGCTAAAAACGAAAAACTCAATATACAGTCCAATTAAACTCAAAAAATAGTTCAATGTTTAGGGCGTGATTAACGCTTATACTGCTAAATATGTGGAACGAAACTTTCGAGCCGATAGTGAAAACCCGATTTTTTTTATTTCATACTTATTTTTTGTTCTGTGCAGTCTGATCTTGATCTACACGGTAGGCATAAGGTCACTGAGTCGCGATTAGCAGCCTTAGGGTTGAATAAGCGGACGATATAAATCCAAGAACAGACGGCAGGCTCTTTCTTGATCTATGCAGTCCGATAGGTTGACTGATTGATTGTATAGTGTTTAACGTAGTTTTTAACATTATTTCATATACATCGCGGCGGCCAGTGCACCTATCCAAGCTTTTCTGGAGTTTTTCTTACCAGTACTCCGCACAGTATTTTTTCCAAGCCTCTAGCTGCTTTCCCACATGACCATCGTCGAAACAATAGTCAGCGGTGAGAGAAAAATGTATTTTGTCGCAATGACTATCATTAATCCTTGGAAAGAAGTTGGCCGAGCCACTATATAAACCGAAAAAGCTCGTTTTCCTTTATGGTCCTGATGGAAATGCAGAGATGAAAATGAAAAAATTGTGATAAGATGTTGTTTAAAACCCTGATCCGGCCATGTTTACATTTTGGAAACTAAAGTCATAGGAGCGTTTACGTAAATCTTAGCCGACCGTGGTACCTTTTTACTAAATTGCGTTCACACGAAACTTGCGCACGCATTTTAGGTAGACAAGCATCACGTGTAGAAACAAGTTTCACTGAACTGCATAACTTTAGAATTTGAGTAAATATTTGCATAACTTTATGTCAGCTCATAACCTTGAGGGCCTGAAATCGCTCTACTGGCAGAGATTTTGCTTTTTTGCTAGCTTACATTATGAATTCATGGTGCAAAAAGAAAAAAGACAAAAAAATGGGGGGGGGATGTTCTTGCAACTGGGCTTGAACCCACTAAGACAGCAAAAGTAGGCATGGTGAATTGAACAAACAGTGAAAAAAATGAAGTGCAATTTCTCAAGAATAATTGTTTGGAATCCAGCCAAATCTGATAGGCTTTCAGAACGCCTTGTATTAAAAAATCCTAGCAAATTTCAAAGAAATGTGACAATTCATGAATTCATGATGCAAAAAGAAAAAAGACAAAAAAATGGGGGGGGGGGGTGTTCTTGCAACTGGGCTTGAACCCACTAAGACAGCAAAAGTAGGCATGGTGAATTGAACAAACAGTGAAAAAAATGAAGTGCAATTTCTCAAGAATAATTGTTTGGAATCCAGCCAAATCTGATAGGCTTTCAGAACGCCTTGTATTAAAAAATCCTAGCAAATTTCAAAGAAATGTGACTAATAATGCGGACTTTGCTTAGTAAACAATACTAAGTCATCAAATGGCTGCTTTTCCTGAATTAATAACTAGATTTTCTTCACTTTTAATAAAATTCAATCCCTTGATGAATCAAATAATCTTTGCAAGTTTCAAAAGAATCGGATAAAAACTGTGGACTTCATTGCCTAAACAAGAAATGGAAATTTTCAACTTGAAAATGGCTACTTTTCCAATATTGTTTGTTGGACTTTTTTCAAAATCAATAAGGTTCAAGCTATTGATATTAAAGATAAACAAACAGTGCAAGTTTCACGAAAATCTGACCACAAATGCAGACTTTATCGCGTAAACAGGAAATGGAAATTTTTAAAATGAAACGGCTACTTTTCTAATATTGTTTGTTGGACTTTTTTTAAAATCAATAGGGTACAAGCTTTTGATAAGATAAACAAACTGTGCAAGTTTCATGAAAATCTGACCACAAATGCAGACTTTATCGCGTAAACAAGAAAAGGAAATTTTCAACTTGAAATGGCTACTTTTCCCATACTGTTTGTTGGACTTTTTTCAAAATTAATAGGGTTCAAGCTATTGATGAGATAAACAAACTGTGCAAGTTTCAAGAAAATCTGAGAACAAATGCAGACTTTATCGCGTAAACAGGAAATGGAAATTTTCAACTTGAAATGGCTACTTTTCCAATATTGTTTGTTGGACTTTTTTTAAAATCAATAGGGTTCAAGCTATTGATATTAAAGATAAACAAACTGTGCAAGTTTCACGAAAATCTGACCACAAATGCAGATTTTATCGCGTAAACAAGAAATGGAAATTTTCAACTTGAAAATGGCTACTTTTCCAATATTGTTTGTTGGACTTTTTTAAAAATCAATAGAGTTCAAGCTATTGATGAGATAAACAAACTGTGCAAGTTTCACGAAAATCTGATTACAAATGCAGACTTATTCGCGTAAACAAAAAATGAAAATTTTCAAGTTGGAAATGGCTACTTTTCCCATACTGTTTGTTGGACTTTTTCCAAAATCAATAGGGTTCATGCTATTGGTAAGATAAACAAACTGTGCAAGTTTCAAGAAAATCTGACTACAAATGCAGACTTTATCGCGTAAACAAAGAGTGGAAATTTTCAATTTGAAATGGCTACTTTTCCAATATAGTTTGTTGGACTTTTTTCAAAATCAATAGGGTTCAAGCTATTGATAAGATAAACAAACTGTGCAAGTTTCAAAAAAATCTGACTACAAATGCAGACTTTATCGCGTAAACAAGAAATGAAATTTTTCAACTTGAAATGGCTACTTTTCCCATACTGCTGATTAGATTTTTTTTAAAAATCAATAGGGTTCAAGCTATTGATAAGATAAACAAACTGTGTAAGTTTTACAAAAATCTGACAATAAATGCAGATTTTATCGTGTATACAAGAAATGGAAATTTTCAACTTGAAATGGCTACTTTTCCAATATTTTTTGTTGGATTTTTTTCAGAATGAATAGGATTCAAGATATTGATGAGATAAACAAACTGTGCAAGTTTCAAGAAAATCTGACCACAAATGCAGACTTTATCGCGTAAACAAAGAGTGGAAATTTTCAATTTGAAATGGCTACTTTTCCAATATAGTTTGTTGGACTTTTTTTCAAAATCAATAGGATTCAAGCTCTTGATAAGATAAAGAAACTGTGCAAGTTTAAAGAAAATCTGACCACAAATGCAGACTTTATCGCGTAAACAAGAAATGAAAATTTTCAAGTTGAAAATGGCTACTTTTCCCATACTGTTTTTTACATTTTTTTTCAAAATCAATAGGGTTCAAGCTATTGATGAGATAAACATACTGTGCAAGTTTCACGAAATTCTGACAACAAATGCAGACTTTATCGCGTAAACAAGAAAAAGACTAACGGACGGACGGATGGACAGACGGACAGACGGACGGACGGACGGACGGACGACGGAAACCATACCATGACATAAGCTCTGCTGGCTTTCAGCCAGTAGAGCTAAAAAAACTATAGGTATTCAAACATAAGGATCCGTAAAGCTTTCAGCGTATTTTATTTTCTATCGATTTTGAAAACAAGACATCATATTGGTGATTGCTTCCACGATAACTTAACCCTTAGGCACCTAAGCGTGATCAAGGCACAGAACGTGCAGTCTGATCTTCGATCTACACTGGCTACAAAAAGCGCATACTTCACCATCTCCCCCTCAAAAAAAAAAAAGAAAGAAAAATAAATAAATTGAAATTACAATACTTGGGTTTTTTAAAGTAGGTAGGAAAGTTACTATTTAGCAAGTTAAGAGTTTATCAATACCCTCATCATGACTAGATAATTCCCGAGGTTGACCTCGCTCTTCACTGTATTCATACACAGAAACTTCGGTATTGGAGGATGACTCTTTAGCCATACTCATCTGTCTCAAAAAAGTCTCTTGTGAAAGGTAGGAGAAGAAAGGGTAACTACAGCATGAAGCTTTTGAAGCGATGTTTTAACATATTAACTGACAGTTTACTCGATAGTTTAACTTCTATCATGATATGCACTTACAATGATAATGACAATAATCAATTTCTGTGAAATGGAAAAACTTAAAGCAGATCTGTAACGGAAAGTGACATCACCTTTGACGTTATCCACACAAAGAACAAATTCAGCCCGACATCCTTCGTTCACCCATATCGAGTTGTCGTCATAGCCCCAGTTTTGTCCTTCTTTGCACATGGTTCTGGACTCTTGTTTTATTAATGTGACACTCTGTATGCTTCCTATACTGTCACATTCACATTTGTTGAACTTATAACCCCAGCTTTCACATTTTTTCGTGATTTCCTTTCCTTCACACTCATTTTCTTTATCTGAATCTATGTAAACATGTTTAAATTGATAAGTAACTCTTCCGTAGAAATTAACAGTGTCTGTCTATAGCTTATTTGTCAATAGTACATAGTTTTCCCTTCAAAAGAAAAGACAGCTGAGTTATAGGTAAGTGACTGCTGTAATTGAGACACCAGATCATAGAATGTCTGTAGCTAGGGAAAACAAACACACAGTTAATTGCAGTCCTTGAAATAAGTGAACTATCCTGGATAACACACCAATACAACAAAGGACCGTCGATCACAGAGGTTAATCCTCATAAGACTTTCTAAAAATACATTCCGATAATGCAGAGCTTCCAAAAAGGGTATTTGTTAGAATTTTGTACATACATTGTCTCGATATTAATATGTTTATTCAAGTTTTCTTTTCCACAACAGTAGTGCTTGCTATGTCATCCGTCAGAAATTTGTATTGGAATCTTAGCAAAGTCGTTAAAGAATGGACGGAAATAGGTTAAAACTTATCTAAAAAGTGTCTTACACTAATAATTAAAAAGCAAACTTAATTTACCATCAACACAAATGTCGAATTCAGCCCGACATCCATCATTCACCCATATAGAGTTTTCGTCATAGCCCCAGTTTTGTCCTTCTTTACACATGGTCTTGGATTCTTGTTCGTGTAATATGACACTTTGTATGGTTCCCAAACTGCTACATCCACATTTGTTAAACTTGTAGTTCCAGCTTTCACATTTCTTGCTGACAACCCTACCGTCACATACATCATCATCTTTTGAATCTTTAAAAAGGTATAGAGTTGTATAAGTGAAACCAGACCTAAATGGTGCAGTTTTTTCTGCATTTTCCCTGTTAAAAACTGACAACTGCATAAAAATTCACCAATAACGGTACAGAGTAATTAAGTACACTAGAAACTTGAAAGACATAAGAGAACGAATTGTAAAACGTAATTCCACAGAGGGTCTTGACATCGATACTTTGAATATGGTTTCAGCATACCAAAACACTTGAAACTTGACTTGAATACACTTGACTACAATTAATCAATGACTTCTTGCCATGAACATCACAACATGAGCCATACTCTGCAAATAGTATCGATCCATGACAGCCTGCGCCATTTGTAAATTTCCGGCATGACAAAGGACCAATCAACCTCAGTCGGTTGTTTGAGAAAATGGACTTTGTCGATCTATAATTATGTGATGTCTTGCTTTGTATAATACATCACAAAGATGGATTATCAATCCCTTTCGCCAGAGCATGGTTCAAGCCACTGGATTTTTTTATTACTTACGGAAAAAATCAGTCAAATATATTCACGTACCATCAACACAAATGTCGAATTCAGCCCGACATCCATCGTTCACCCATATAGAGTTGTCATCATAGCCCCAGTTTTGTCCTTCTTTACACATGGTCTTGGATTCTTGTTTGTGTAATGTGACACTTTGTATGGTTCCCAAACTGCTACATCCACATTTGTTAAACTTGTAGTTCCAGCTTTCACATTTCTTTGTGACTTCTTTTCCTTCACATTTCTTCTTGTCTGTGAAAAATATATACAGTAGTTTTTCTTTTGCATTTGGTAAGACTGGAGAAGTTTGATTTTGTTTCTTAAATGTTAACCCGAAAACATATACAGGTACAAGTATACTGTTTGAGTGAAGTAAAACTTTGTATTGTTTCTAAACCGCGATATTTACACTGATTGCAACCTTACCATCACATGTAACTTTTGTTCCTGTTCATTTAAGATGCCAATAACTGTAATTGTTGATTAGTTCATAAATCTTATACAATTATTTCTTAATCATATTTTTTATTGTATGAGGATAACAGCAAATTATGGAAACATTCAAGCCATATTCGATCACAACGCGTTAGGTAGCTTCACCTTTGGTCGACATTTCAGATCTAATTCAGCCATACAAAAAGGCTTTTACCTGGACTGCAGAACCGTTTTGTCACCGTGAGTTATTCTACTCGTATATAACAAGCTTCATGATTTTAATTTGATTGAATGCCCATAAAAGAAAACTTCGTTGTGAATTCACATGTTGAAAGATAAGAAGTCAATTAAAAAGTGTATATTCCTTAGACCAAACAGATACCTGTACTTGTAACATGGCACAGTAGTTTAGATAAAGTCCCTACTGGTAAACGGAAGTATTTGTATTTTCCTGTTTTAGCGCAATGATTCTAGAGGACAGTAGAAATAGAGATCATGCAAAATTCTTTTTTCCCTTTACATCATTTTTCATAAAAAAAAACTGCGCCTCTAAAAGACATAAATGATGAAATGATATACAACTTCTGCGAAAAAAAGTTAAACTCATCACTCACCATCAACACAAATGTCGAATTCAGCCCGACATCCATCATTCACCCATATAGAGTTTTCGTCATACCCCCAGTTTTGTCCTTCTTTACACATAGTCTTGGATTCTTGTTTGTGTAATGTGACACCCTGTATAGTTCCCAAACTGCTGCATCCACATTTGTTAAACTTGTAGTTCCAGCTTTCACATTTCTTCGCGACTTCTTTTCCTTCGCATTTCTTATCGTCTAAAAAGACAGTTTTTTTTTTAACTTTTTAAATGTTATTTATTAATTTGTATAAGATAATTTTGGACAGGGAACTTTCGATTCTGAATGAGCACCAATGATATTCATACAAGAGATTTTCACACGTTCAGGGTTATTTTATCTATATATTTATTTCTGTGAAGCTACATTCTGCATTTGGATCCTGTTATCCTGCTAAATTTCCACTTGTTAAACTTGACGTTCAAACTGTCTTGTAAGTTTTTCCATCGATTCACTTTTCATGCTTTAAACCTTGAGAAAGAAGACTTTGTTTGTATTTTTACTTGAAATCCAATGAACGTGTCTATCTTCGCTTTTTATAATGTAAAGAAGTTAGTGTGTCGCTGAGTATGTAGTATCTGTTATATCTTCGCTTAAATGAAACAGTTCAAAACAGTTTTTTATTTAGGGTATTTCATGAAAATGAAGAATTGACAAAAAAGTATACTCAAACAGCAATGGTGGATTGTATTCATAGGCGAAGAACCCCCCCCCCCCCCGCCCCGAGTGATAAGGAAGATTAACGTGTTCAAAGATTTTTGAGCCATGCTCTGTAAAAGAGGGGTTTAAATATATCTGCAAGAAGTATGCCCCAGGTCGACCTGTGCAGTCTGAGAAGGTTTACCTGGGTCAAAACTTTTTTGCTTTTGGTAAATTTACATTTCCAAGGACTTGTCTACCTCATGGTTCAATCGGTTGGTCGACAAAATGGATTAAATAGAGTCGTAATTATATGATGAATTGCTTGTTACAATGTATTGCCGAGATGCATTAATCTCCTTTTTGCCAGAGCTAATTACCGTCATCTGGCTTCCTTATAAAGATAATTCTGTGTTTATTTTTTTTCTTTTCTGATACTAAATAAAACCCCTACCTTTGACACAAATGTCGAATTCAGCCCGACAACCATCGTTCACCCATATAGAGTTGTCATCATAGCCCCAGTTTTGTCCTTCTTTACACATAGTCTTGGATTCTTGTTTGTGTAATGTGACACTTTGTATAGTTCCCAAACTGCTGCATCCACATTTGTTAAACTTGTAGTTCCAGCTTTCACATTTCTTACTGACTACCTTACCGTCGCACTCTGTTTTTTCTTCGGAATCTTGATAAAACAGACAATTTGTCATATATTAATTAATTAATTAGATTTAGTTAGCTTCATACCGTCAACACAGTTCTTTTGATAATCGAAGACATGTAATTTTGAAATTTGGCGTTTGCGATGAATTTGCTTTGAACAACAAATTATCTTATTTTCTGTCAATTTCTTAAATACAATAAATGAAAAAAAAAGAGGTGTTTGAATTAATCAGGTGTAATTTCGACTTTACATTTTTTGTATGTAGGCCTAATACGAATTGATATAACTAAGCTCGGATATTTCTTGTGAGATTTAACGATAATACCGAAACAACTCCATACCTCGGACACAAATGTCGAATTCAGCCCGACATCCATCATTCACCCATATAGAGTTGTCATCATAGCCCCAGTTTTGTCCTTCTTTACACATAGTCTTGGATTCTTGTTTGTGTAATGTGACACTTTGTATAGTTCCCAAACTGCTACATCCACATTTGTTAAACTTGTAGTTCCAGCTTTCACATTTCTTTGTGACTTCTTTTCCTTCACATTTCTTCTCTTCTACTGAAAAATAGAGTCACTCTGTGACAGCTCGGATTTTAACACATTTTTTTCATCTTCTTCGTTCCATATGGCTTTTCTTTTTATTATTTACGGAACAGAATAACAAAACTCTTAAAGAAGATGCATCTGTTTTTCAATTCGAGTCTCTGTTTTGATTTCGTGTATCCTCGAAAAAGCTTCTCTAGTTTTTTTTCCTTCTATTCATTTATTTATTCATTCATTTATTTAGCTATTTATTCTATTATTATGTATGTATTCATTATTTATTTAGCAACTGTATTCTATGCCTGTAATTGAGTACCCCTTTTTTATTTAGTATAATTCGCATTAAACTTAAATATACGATAAAAATACGCCTTCCTTGGTTCAATCAGGTCTATAATATTATACTCACATTTTCGAGCACTGGGTGCCTGAAATAGAGAGAAGAAAATGGTAGAACGATTTCACCATAAACAATAAATTACTCAACGAATTACTTTAAATGAATGGACTTATTTAAAAGTTCCAACTTTCAATCATGAATAGTGCAGTGCGTTTTGTAATGGCATACCAAAAACTGAAATGGGGCCTGACATCGCTGCTGTTTTACTTGTACTTCACATGGTACTCTCTGTAGTAATATTGAAAACGTGCTTATTCACTAAAATGTCAGTCGTGTGCTGGAAAGATTTAACCTAACAAAAAGTGTAGATTTGAGGTCCAGACTGCACGTTCGGTCTTTTTTTTATATCAGATTTACATCGCTGAACAAACGTATCTTACTTCATCTACATGTTGATTAAATAAATTGTGCAAAGTTGAAATAGATAAAGAAATACATGGATACGAAAAATACGTTTGGATCACGGATAATTAAGATCTAAATCACTTCATGGACTGTATCAAACCCATGCGTAAAAGAAGATAGGTATGATAGCAAAAACAAAAACATTTACGCACCGGGGGCTGGTTCTTCATTCGTTTCATAGCTTCTTCTTTTATTTTGTGTAGCATGTCTTGCAGACGGTCCCTATTCGAGTCGTCTCTATCATAGCCCCTGTTTGAATGATCACTATGGTAAGTTCTACTTGAATAGCTGCTATGGTGACCTCTGTTTGAATTGTCTCGGTGTTTTCCATGGAACTTGAATGTGCAGTGGGTAACGCAAATGATAGATGCCAAGATGGCGAGTGTTAGAATCGAATCGTTTTTCATGCTGAAATTGAACGTTAAACAAAATTAGACATCATTGTGATGCTGCTTGTACTGTTGTTGCTGATAACCTCGCTGCAGACGTTTATGATTGAGCCATGCTCTGTGAAAAAGTTGTTTAATGCATAGGCATAAAGAATCGACCCATATCAGCATGTACAGTCCGTGTAGGCTGACATAGGTCGAACCTATTCGATATTATTTTGTACCTGACAAAGGACCATTCTTCAACATAATGTAGTGGGTTGTTTGACAAAATGAATTTTATGGATCCATTTTTATGTAACGATTTCTTTAGTATAACGCATCGCGGAAATGTATTATACCCCATTTTGTAAGAGTGCTGATCACTTAGTAATATGATGAATGGCGAAAAGTTTACAGATGATGAAAGGAAGATTTGCAATCAAACCAAAGCAATAATTCTGAAAATCTGAAGGGGGAGGAAATCGAAGGAGAATAAACAGTCGATGAAATTACTTTTGTCTGTAAAAGTGATGAAAATGATTTACTTTCTTGGCCAATGTATTTCATAAAATATTGTGTAGTTTACCTGCTTTAGTTCCTTTTCTTGGTGTGTTGAAATCTTGGTCCCAGAACTAATATTACCATAAATCAAGGATTAATGTCGCAAGTGGTTATTAAGACGATATTATTTACTTATATAGTATACCGAGACAATCCTGTCATCGTCAGAAAATGGGCGTGTAAATTTTTACTCTTTCATTGCTATGTAAATCCAATTGCCTGTGTTGTGTGTGATTAGAAAAACATTACCTCTGTCAATGAATTCAAGTTCTTTTGTTTTTAATTTAGAACCAAGAAGTAAACAGGGTATATCAGAGACCAGACTGCACGTACTGTACAGTCAGACCTTCATCTCCACTGTCTGACCAAGCTTTTTATGTCGTCTAAGTTGGTGAAAGAGTTAATTATTCTGGATTTATCCTGGTAAACACCACCTTTATGTTCCAAAGTGTATGTTTCACGTTCATCGGGTGCACAACAAAATGGTATTGAGTTGGTATTTTACTATGTTGCTTCTGTTTTGTTGTCCCAACAAAACGAAAGTATTGAGTCGGAGGGTAGCAGAAATAAATTGGATTTGTTACTGATGATGTTCAAGATGATAAAATATTCTGTACTTGTAATTATTTTTTTCTCCATTATACGATTATAATTATTATGATAAAAAACTAAAAGAAAAAACGTCATGGCAGCATCTGCTCGCTGTTAAGTGTACTGAAGGCCAGTGAAAGTGTTATCAAAAAAATGTGTAAACTATTACATCATATATTGTGAAGGTTTTGCATTTTATCGTGTTCATTGTTTTCTCAAATTATCTGGCATTTGATATTCGTACAGTGGCGTATTTTATTGTGTATCGATCTATAGCCTACATATAATTTCAAAACATATATCATCATCATTCTGATTGTATCAATAGTATCAAACAGTGTTTACAGGAGAAATGAAAGACAAGTAATTAACAGGAAAGCATAAGATCTGATTCGATGTGTATGGAACAATTGCTTAAAAAGGAGCATTTTCTTGTAACAAACAAATGCTTCCCTTCCAAAAAAGTTTTCTATTGCTGACTAATGCTATGGCTATTAAGTTATATGTGTGAGGTAATTGTTGATGCACATTTTCTGACGGCTTGTCCGAAGTCACCTCACCTGTTTTCGAACGCTAAACTGACTCGGATGTTAAAGGGCGCCAGCTTGATCATAATCTCTCAAAGAAATCCAGCGAACTGTTAATCCTCTTACGCCTGGAACATTTTCAGTTTAATCAAGCAAACATTTTCGATGCGGCTGGTCTCTGAAACATTGGAAAGAAAGAAGCGCTTCATGTCGATGGATTTTGCTGTTTGAACTTAGAAGTTCTCTATATACATACACTCACTTTTATTTCTTGTGTGTTGTAGGTGAACTGTTGAGGATATTAAGAATAAACCAGAAAAAGAAACGTCTGGGAAGACCAATCCGATGCTACATTAGTATTTGAGCCTTGCTCTTTGAAAAGGGGGCTTAATGCATCTGCAAAAAGTATCGAACAAGGCCAGCCAGCGCAGTCCGTCCAGGCTGACCTGGGCTGAAACTTCTCGCTATTGGTCAATTTTTTTTTAGCTCAAAAGACCAATGTTCCAGATAATTCTGTCGATTGTTATACCAAATGGATTTTATGGATCCATAATACTGTGATGATTCGGTTGGTATCATGCATTACGGAGATTCATTAAGCCCCCTTTTGCCAGAGCATGGCTCATTTATTTGTTTTTTGCCTCAGTGTTTTCAATGGCAGTAGGAGCTCTAAATATTTCCTGACCTTTGTAATGCTCTCAAAGTCGGTTCCTACTTTAGACTGATTTTCTTAGAAACATGTAGTTAGCATTACCCACACGTATGTTATACATTGTATACCTGTATGTGAATGCTGTGTCCTTTTGAATTAACGACTTACCAAAAGACAAAATCTTAGACGTCCTAGTTTAAAGAATTTGCGGGTGGCAAATCAAATGTGGCTTAAATGGTGGCATTTCTCTAAGATAGGATAGAAACCATTGTGGGAAAAAGAGAAAATGCTGGTTACCGGCATTTTCTCCATTTCCCACAACGTTTTCAAAAGTGTTCTCAATTAGGGTCGTTAAAACATGGGAATGTTGGATAAAGTGTTAACTGAGGTACTTCCCGATTCACCTCCCACACCTGACTTTTTTTCACTTCAAAGACTAACATCTGATTATCTTCCACAGAAAGTTGAGCCAATAGAATGACTAGTCTTGGGATTTAGAATTGAAACATATCTAAGACCGCTAGGAGAAAATAAGGGGACAGAATGCTATATATGTTTTGCAGTGCCGAACAAAATATCATCGAATCGGACATGGAAACCTTAAGGTGGGGCCAATGATCTTATACCGTCATCATAACAGGTCAGGTGGAAAAGAGCAAAACTAATCCGATTGCACTGAATATTTTGCCACATGACGAAAACAAATACCGTAATCAAGAGATGTGTACTAAGAAATGTTATATAGTAGTATGGGATAGAAAACGAGCGCCGTGGTATATGGGAAATATACACGAGCGTTAGCGTTTTCCATATACCACGGCACGAGATTTTCTATCTAACTTAGACCACATGACTGTTTATTCGTGCTTTTCATGTCAAATGTACATGTGCGTATGAGATAAAAAGCTTGTTACAAAAGTCAAAACTAATCATTGTGATCGTTAAAATGAAAGTTATTGCACCAGATTCAAAAGAAACAAATAAACGGTATCATATTGCTTAATTATTCATTAAGATATTTAATCAAGGTTAAGCTCATTGTGGAGTGTTCAACATCGAAGTAGTATTTGTCTTCAATATTTTGAAAATTTTACGTTTCGACTGAACTTTCTATTTTATTACGAAAAACATAGAATGTTTTGAGAAATATTTTTTTTTTAATGTTCTGCCCGGCCTGGTAGCTCAGTGGCTAGCGTATCTGACTTGTGAGCTGGTAGCTGCACGTTCGATACCCGGTTGCGGCAAGCTCTCTTTCCCTCGATTTTTCGATTCTCGCCTCTGATGCATGTGAGAAAATTAGTCTCTTCGAAAGAAAGTTTTTGTCAGAACTGGTGTGAGAAAGCCAGAGAGCATATGCGTAGGTCCACTGACCGCCGTGATATGACCTTGTAGCTATTAAAACAATGTTAATCTCCTGTACAAACTAACACACGAGCGCAGTGGATTTTTTTTACTTTTTAGTTAAAATGAATTTTTACTTTTTTTTGAATTATAGAGAAAAGTTGCTTTGTTGTTTTGTTGTGGTATAAAAAAGACAGGAAACATATGCATAGGTTCACTGACCGCCGTGATATCATCTAATTAGTTTTTTTTTCCTTACTGGAGTCTTATTTTTTTTGTCAAAAACACACTCCACTGAAGAGGTTACTTTAGTAAATTGATAAGTAAGTGTAATACTATTTTAAGTGCTTGTATATTGTATACTCACTTAGAATAGTATTGCACTCACCCATCGAAATGCTGTATCCGATCCCCTGAAGCATATTTTCCAAATGTCTTACCGCGACAGGTACATTTTGCTCTGACTCGATATTGCAAAGAAAACTTGTCGGAATTCACGTGCAGGATATACTAGTATTGTATATCTAGATATACAACTGTGGGAGTTGTATCTTCGATATATACTTTTGAAATACTGGTCGCTGACTGGCCAATTCGCTACATGCGTGGTCTAACAGTTGTTAGACCACGTTTGTAGCGACTTGACCAATCAGCGTTCAGTATTTCAAAAGTACATATCGAAGATACAACTCCTGCAGTTGTATATCTGGATATACTATGCTAGTATATCCCGCACGTGAATTCCGACAATTTATGTTTGCAATGTCGAGTCGAGGCAAAATGTACCCTTCATGGTAAAACAATTTTGAAATATGATTTGAAACGGATACAGCATTTCGATGTGTGAGTGCAGTACCATTCAAACTGTCTATACGATGTACAAGCACTTAAAATAGTATTGCTCTCAACTATCGATTAACTACAGCAACCTCATGATTTAAGTGTGTTTTTAGCAGTAGAAAAATAAGGCTCCATTTTGGAAAAAAAAACTGTTATGTTCACATTTTGGCTTTTCAAAACATACCATTGCCTTTACAACCATTTTTTTCCTTAAATCTGAGAAAGATGAAACACTTATTTTGGCTGAAAAAATACAACAAATTCGACTGCGTTCTTTAGTTTGCATTGGTCTTTAACGCTATTTAAATAGCCAAGCTTAAAGGTCATATCACGAAGGACAGTGCACCTACGCATGAATATGTTGCTTTTAGTAATTTTCAACCCTTAACCTGCTAAATAAGTGAAACGAAACCTTCAAGCCAATAGAAAAAAAAAAAAAAAAAACAAAACAAAGTTTGCTATTTCAAAGATATTTTTGGGGAAAAGATCGCCTTATCGGACAGTGTACATCTAAGATCAGACTGTGCATGTTCTGTGCAGTCTGATCTGAATCTACATTGTCCGCAACAGATCCTTGAGTCGCGCTTAGCAGCCTGAAGGTTAAGCTGTATGACTCTACAAAGTTTATGGTTCTACAAAGTTTACAAAATTTTCACGTACGGACTTGACATTGCTTACAAAAATTGGTCGCAATTCACGTATTGAACATAATTGAAAAAAAATTATCATCAACATTCCATGTGTTTCGTAGTAAAATAGAACAGTTCTGTCAAATTAAAAGAGACACATATTAAGTTCTAAACGATGAACGTCCCTTTAGTCTTTGACACTCTACATCAATCGAAAAATAACGTTTTCAAAATATTGCAAATACAAGTTCGATCTCGACACTCCACAAATAGGTTTACTCTGATTAAAAATCACAATGAATAATTTAGCATTCTTGATATTTATGAATTTGTACCTAATATTTACCTCTTTTGAACCAGGTGCAAAACTTTCATTTTAACAATCACGACGACTCCGTTTGTAACTAGCTTTTTAACTTACATAAATATAAACATATGACATAAAAAGCACGAATAAATAGTCACGTGGTCTAAGTAAGATAGAAAATCTCGTGCCGTGATAGAACGCTCGTGTATATTTCCCATATACCACGGCACTCGTTTTCTATCCCATACTTCACTTGGTAAAGAATTGATGAGATTCTTAGAATTGATTTCTTGGGAAAAAGGAAGCAATTTGTTGTAAGTTGCCCTTCTGAGTACTTTTCTTTGTAATTACCAAGTCATACCTTGTTTCATGATGATTGCGGAAGTCTTTTATTTCTCTGATCAGTTTACCCTTTTTGTTGTGTAAATCCTTGTCTGATCCAGAGCCTTACCTTAAGTTTGAACATGTGAAGCGATTATCCTTTTAACAGCCCTCTTACCTTTCACTAGCTTGCACACCTATTATTAATCTTTCAGCTAACCAGACAGCACAGAGACAGAGGATAGTAATTTTGTTAGAGTCTGTTGGGACACTTAATTCCTCAAATTGGTGAGTGTATTTTGTAGAAGCCATTCTGTAATATTTTCTATTATAGTTTGATATGTTTGACTTTATTTTATAAACCTTATTACAAGTATTTTGCAATAAGTAAGTTCTGTCAAGGTTACAGAGAGAATAGTGTTATTATAGTAATAATATTGTTGAAAGCATGTTTAAGCCAAACATATTGTGTATTGTATTTGTATATTGTTTTAACCATTCTCAGTAGAACTTATTGTCAAGCTATAGAAATGGACTTTTCCATGTATTGTTATTTAGTGCCTTTTTATGTATAATTTCAGGGTGTTGAATTCCCATACTTAGACTTAAGACAGCAATAAGAAGAAAGCTGCTGTTATTTATAGAACAATAAAGATTTGTTTGTATCTTTACTCCATGAATAGGAGAACCCAGTAACTCAAGGTCCACGTTGAGCCGTACATATAGAAGGATCTGTTACATTATTTCTATGAGGCTGATAATGAGTTACAGGGGAGTCTGTCAAAGTTGGAGTTGCGGGCAGAAAGCTACATTGTAAAACCAGAACAAACGTTGAAATAGAAATGCATGAAAAGTAGCAGTTACGTGAAAGAGGCGATTTTCCTTACATTATTACCCTTCTCAAGGTATTAAGAAAGAAAGAAAGAAAGAAAGAAAAAAAGAAAGAAACAAACAAACAAGAAAACAAACAAACAAACAAACTAACTAACCAACTAACTAACAAAACACACACAAACTAACTAACTAACTAACTAATAAAAAACACAAAAACATACAAACAAACAAGAAAAATCTTTAAAAGGATGGACGGCGTAAATTTGTCAGCAAATAGACAGGGCCGTCGAAATAAACGTGTCTACATTTTTGACCAATCATAACTCTCTCTTTATTCATTTATCAACAATACCAAAAAGTAGGTCAAAAGCCAGCACATTCAGCTACGCCGAAAAAGAGAGAAAGAAAGTTTCATTTTCACATTATCTCTCCTAGACTCACGTACTTTCGAGATCTGGTTGGGATATACGAGCGCACGTAAGATCTGAACGCATTAATTGTGGTACCAATACTTCATTCCATGTTATTAAAAACATAAACACGGCAGTTTCACTTAGTTTTGATTCGAAATCGTAGAGAGCTAGTCGATAACTATCCAATAATTCACCTGTACCACCCCTCTCTAAATATAGATTCATCTATGTGGATGTCAAATTTATCCCGTTCAGTTTATACATATAAATGAGCCGCGTTCTGGTAAAAGGGGGCTTAATGCAACTCCGTGATGCTGCATACTAAGCAAGCCATCATATAATTATGGATCTACAATAGCCACTTTTTTAACTAGATCTACCGGACTAAATCATGAGGTAGACTGGTCTTTCGACATACAGAAAATTGACCAATAGCGAAAAAATCTCGGCCCAGGTTAGTCTAGGTCGAACGTTTTCGCAGATGCACCATTTTCATAGAGCATGGCTCAAATGTTTTGAAAAGAGAGACTAGAGTGGCCATCTGTAAAGGTCAAGTTACACGTTTATGACGGTACTAATCAAACTTTGATAGGGATCATTTAGATCCTTCAATTCGGGTATATGTTACAAAAATACATTTTAGCTTGAAAAAGATTCATTTACTCAGATGGTTTACTTCATCAGTGTGGCAATATTCCATGTTAAAAAAACATAACTGATGCATACCACACATACATATCGGATGAATCTAAGATTGTGATCCCTATCAAATTTTGAGTAGTATATAACGAACGCTATCATTGGTTTGATCCCCTTGAGACTTCAGCCATTCTCAATTTTCAGTTTTATTTGAGCGTAGCTCTGGCAGAATGGGGTTTAATGCATCTCCGTGATGCATTGTACCGAGCAAAGAGTGGGCTTGTTTAATTTGGATGTGTCAACAAAATACAATAAAAATGATCCATGCTCTGTTAAAAGGGGTCTAATGTATATGCATCTTCTTAATAGATCTATTCTCCTTTAGTGAGGAATACTATTATGTGCATATTAATGTTTAATATTATTCTTTTCATTATTAGCTCTAGATCTATTCTCCTTTTTTTTTTTTACGCGCAATTTGAAGTCTTAATTTACCGCAAAGCCAGGATTCGAACTCACAACGCTAATTACCAGATCTACCTTGTCGTTTGAGCTTTTATACGTTTTTTTTAACAAAATAATCATGTCGGTCGTATTGAGGCCTTTCATTATTCATAGCTAGCAGCGCACAAAAGGCGTCGCGAAGCGACGCCTCGCGTAAGCGAGAGCTTACTGGTAGAGATGGTAGCAAAAATCATAGGCCTCTGAAACTCCATTGGTCTATCAAGGGGTAACGAAATTTTCATTATAGGACACTGTTACAATAAATAGCAAATTGGGGATTCCCTCTGTATCATATATAGTAGACAAGGTGTGCAACCAAATCGAAGAAAATTTGACCCCCGTCCCCTTTTTGTCAAAAGATCTGCAAACTTAAATCTCTGAAAATTCTCGGTCTACTTTCTCCCTTGAACCATGCAAGTAAACAGTTTGTTGTTCATAACTTTAATTAAAAAATACAAATACTGTTCTGTTAAACAAAGACTGACTGGATATGAATTCAATTAAATATCAATGTCAGGTAATGGTTAAAACAAAAAGGACAGTGATTTTTAACCAGCCTCTTTTGACCTTATCCTTTTTGATACCAGGTCTTTTTGGTGGATTGATTGATGGGTATTTTACTCCCCTTTCAAAATCATTTCAGTCGTATCAGGCTGACAGCTCACTTTTTCATGTATTTTCCTTGATTTTACAAGTAGTCCATGCTCGGGATGTGCCTTGCCTTGCCCACAGACACTCCCATAAAAGTAAAACATTATCTTAGGTGAAAATCAAACCCAGGACCTTAAATGATTACCAATTCAACACCTTTAGCACTGAGCCAGCAAAGACAACTTAAAAGTCTATGGAGTGTGCCAATTTGACCCAAATCCTACAAATGTTTACAAAACTTTTAAGTTGTACTCTGATTTTGTTTAACCTTGACTATCTCTGATAGTAAAAAGATGAATTTTTTTTTGATAATTAATTAGTTTAGTTTAAACATGTTAATTTTACATCGATTGAGAAACAAGTTCTTACAACTTATACTAATCTCTCTCGATTTTGCTTCCTGGGAAGATTATAATAAATTCAGAGCCCAAAGACATCAACCAAGCAAAAAAGCTTTAAGTACAGATAATTCTGTCAGTCCATTAGTCAGTCTCTTTGTCTGTCTATCCATTCCCTCAAACAACTCAATGATAAATTAACTCTCTGCCAAACAGCAACATTTTAGACCTGTCTAAATTCAGTGCACTGACAGATGATAAATAAATATAGTTCATATAATGACTTTTGTCCTTGAAAGGATAGAAAACATTGTGGATCAAAAAAAAGAAGAAAATGTCGGTAACCAGCATTTTTTTCTCACAATGGTTTCAAAAGCTTTATTCCTAGGGGCCATTAAAACTCGGCATCGTGTGGTAAAGGGTTAAGGGGAAAATGATGGCTGATAAGGGACTGGAACATGGTATCTCTGGCTAACAGGACATTGCTGTGCAAACTTGAAGGCAACAAAGCTGATATAACAACTCCTAGTTTCTGTTTGTTGTTATACCCTAATCCTTGATCAAGAATATCTGCCAACACACACAGATTAAGCTTGTCAATTTTGATGAGAATCCACAGAAAATACTACCCTAGAAATGGACTCCAACACAATACCCCTGCTCTAGCTGAGCGTATAATGCACCAACTAAGCTACCAGACCACGCTATATGATCAGTTCTTCCAGGAGAATTTCAGTGTCATTGCAGCTATTTTAGAGCTTTGTTCTTCAAATTGTTTTTTTTTTGGTTAACCCTTATCCAGCTGTATAAGTTGGATGATACCTTCAAGTCGATAGTAAACACATGAATATTGCTACTTCAATGTTATTTTTTGGGGAGAAATATCTCCTTTTCGGACAGTGTAGATCCAAGATCAGACTGCACTTTCTTTGCAGTCTGATCTTGATCTACACTGTCCACAAAAGGTCCTTGATTGATTGATGTTTTACGCCGCTTTTAACATTATTTCAGTCATATCATGGCGACAGCTCACATATTCATGTATTTCCAGGGTTTCAACAGTACTAGGCTGGGGCTCTGGTGTGTACAAAAGGTCCTTGAGTCGCGCTTAGCTGCCTAAGGGTTAAACAAGAACGAATACTACAAAATGACAATGTCCAGTTAAATGTATGAAAAAAGGTGCAAATTTGGCGCTCAAATAATGGATATGCTTTGCAATACTTTACTCTGTTAACTTTTATTCTATCAAATATGACATCGTCATACTAATTTGGAAACAATCCAATACAATTAATGCACATTATTGATCAAATCACATTCTTACCAACCTTTGCATAATTCTGGAATGAAACCTGCCCAGCTGGGGAGCTCAGTGACTCATGTTCAGGCTGGTGGTTGTGGGTTTGATACCTGGTTGAGGCAAACTTTCTCTTCAGCGATTTTTCACTTCTCATGTCTGATGCATTTGAGAAAAGTAGTCAGTAAGTTGGAAAGAAAGTTGTGTTAATATTACTGACGTGAGAAAGCAAGGAAACACATGTGTTGGTACACTGACCGCCATGATATGGCTCAAGCTGTCAAATTGGCATTAAACTCTAATACAAACAAATGGCACGAAACCTGAAAATATCTTATAGGGCTATCTAGCCCATTAAGGAAACACCCAAGGGCTGGTGTTTTTCTTTGGGGGGAGGGGGTGGTCTTATTCTGTATATTTGTCTTTCTTCTTTCCTGGTAGTTTGCCAGCTATTGCTTCGCGTAATTAAGATGAATTATTTGTTAACTTAGATCTAGATCTACCCCCTATAGATCTAATTTGTAGGCATTTGATTAGAAGATTTAATTCCATCGAAGTAGCAAAAACTTGAAGCGCTGCTCGCCTTTAGGCTTTGCCTATATTCATTATGCCTTTCTCTTTTGAAAATATGACGTCACATGTAATGTTTTGGTGACGTCACGCCATAGGGAGCAAGTAGAGTGTTCACAACTGAAATTTATGTCGACATGGCAAAGTTCGAAATAACTCTTGTGTTATTCTGCCTGCTGCTTATCCTGTCGGAATGTTTTGCGAAAAGAGGTAAGTCTACGAGGGGCCATCCCTGTTTATATTTCTGTCATTTTTTTTTTCTCTCCATTTGTATCTATAATCGTCTTTAATATTCAATATTCAACTACCGTTCAACATGTTCAACGCAAACGAACCAGTCAAGTGACATGCTTTTTGAGAGAAACACTATTTTTTCCTACGATAAAATGCATGTCAGTCATGCTATGTAAAAAGGAGGCTTTATGCATTTTCAAGAAGTATCGACCAATGCCAGCCTGCGCAGGCTGATATTGGTCGGAAGTTGTGTTTATTTGTAAATTGTCTGCATGGCAAAGGACTATCCTAGCTTGCCAGACTAAAGGATTTTGAGGGGCAATAAACATGCCGTTATGAGGATGGGCCTATATATTTCTTTCCAAAAGCGATACTAGCCCTTGTGTCCATCAGTTCCAAAGCCAAACAAGGTTGCCACTTGTCTAGGAAAAGGTACAATCAGCATATTGTGGTACCTAGACTATTTCCAAGGGGAGTAAGTACGACATACGTTGCTGTCCGGTAATCTTGCGCACCTAAGCAAACGACTGTTTACTTATGACACTAAAATGAATAGCTAGATCCCCACAGCTATTTATAGAAATATTTCATCTAGATTATGACTCAAGATAGTTATAGAAAGATTCCCCGAACAACACAAACTTTTAAGAAGTAAACTATCACCGTGAGGCTTTATCCGGAATATAACTGTCCGGTGATCTTGCCCACTTCGATAAATGACGTCAATGCACTAAAGTATTTGTGGACCATACAAAGAATAACTGTAGAAAAGAAATAATTATGCTCGATTTGGGCCTTTGATTCAGAACTTTGACATAATGCCGGCAAATAGGAAATGAATTTGTCGTTTGATAAAGGTTGCACGTAAATAAGGAAAATAATGTTAAAACTGTTCCTTAATATCTTATAAAGTTGTAAAATATGTGTTTAATTGATTCGTTTTTGTGATGAGGCATAAATTGCTCGTTTAACAGACATATAAAAAGTGTTACTGCCAGCCTCGTCGGGAATTGGGTCATAGGGCGTGTTTATGAGTAATTTATAGTCAGGATGATGTCATAGACAAACTTTAGACACTCTCAGGTACAAAATGTAACAATAGTTACTTTCTGAAGGTTTCTCTGTTATTCCAAATTCCTCTTGTCTAAGAAAAACTGCAGAAACGGGTAGAATTCATCAAACAAATTCGCGAAAACAGGAATCTACCGAAGTGCGCAAGATTACCGGACGCACAAGATTACCGGACACGATACTACTCGAAACCTGGGGCTCTCGTTTTACAAGGCGATAGCTTTTTAAAATAAACCAGTAAGCTATTTGGACTGCACCACAGAATCATATTCATTACGATGACTAAAAGTTTATTACATGAACACAGGTGGAAATAGTTAAAAATCTATGTAGGGTATAGGAAAAAAAAAAATTGTATGTTTCGAGAAATTCCTTCCTCTGACGAAATATTTCCACAAGTTTTTCAGCTGCAATACTCACGAAAGTCATTTGTAAGTCGGTGATATTGTAAAATGCGGGAATTAATGCAGAACTGTACATAAAATACGTTTTTTTTTTTTCCGGGGGGGGGGGGATGGAAAAAGCCTTCTCATGAATACTGTTATAGATCTTTGCTGGAAGTGCAGGTTGCATGAGCATAACTTCTTGGACAGAGAACTGCAATGAAAAAGCGTAGTTCTAAAGAAAGCTCTGCATGTAACACAAGTATTAATAAGAGCAAGAGGAGTCACGGCGATTTGGATCTATAAATCTGTGATGCGACGTTTTAAACATCATTGAAGCAAATAAAAATCTTTGTAAAACATAACCAGTCTTCCTGCTATTTTTACAGCCCGTTGTAGAAAAGAGTTTCTTGATAAAGTAAACGTGGCCGACAAAGGGTATTGCTGGAAATTTACCCCGGATAGGATGAAAACTGAACTAGCCGAAAAGGTTTGCAACAAAATTGGCGGCCATCTTATCACTGTGAATACAAAGGCAAAGGGAAGACTACTGGCAAAGTTTTTGAAAGGTAAAGTGATGTTTAAGTTAACCTATTACCAGCTAGGAATGATAAGTACCGCTAACCTTTTGTTACACAAAGAAAAGATTTTTTTTTATCAATCCAAAGCACTAGACAGCTTTTATAGCTTCAATGGTAAGATGAATCCTATCGTTTTTCCCAACATATTTTTTACCCAAGTATTACTTCTCGTGCGTTTGTAATTTGTAGGTCTTGGTAGACCTGAACGTACTTATTGATTTAAACATCAGAAATATCCCCCTCCCATTGCAACGAATAGTCAATAGCAACACACAAACCGATCACAATCCAACTAACCACTTAGTTACCACATGTTAACCACTTGCCAAATAAACATCAACTATGGAACGCCTGAGCTGTCTGATACAACAAGATTTCATGACATTCAGATATATATTCTATTATTATAAAGTAACAATTTCATTTTATAAACATAAACTGGTTTGGGATGAAGGCAAATGTTTACAATGTGCGGCATTTGGATCTGTATGTGCAGAAATGAGATCATTGTTGAAACATAATTTCTTCATTTATAAACTGTTACATCTCTCACGTGTACATAAAGAATACGTTGATAAGGCAAACAATTAATTACGTACAGTTAAAAATAAATTTTCAAAAGGTAAGAGTCTGTGACGTAAAGGCACATTTCTTTTCATGAAGGCAATAACGTATTACATGCCGAAATATGGAAATGATATAAGAATATAGTAGCTTTATACAAAGGTGAAACCTTTATACATGTACATAAAATATCCAGGCTTAAACTGAAACCTTCTGGTTATGTACACAAAGTTTTGATTAATATTGTAGATTTTCAATTATATTCAGGCAAAATTTCAATATATGAAGGCAAATCTCCAATATATGCACAGGATTTATTATATTGTGAAGGTAAAACGCTCGAAGTTATAATGTGGAGTGTACCCTTCTTTACATGGCCGTAAAAAATCAATACATGTGGGTATCTTTTTCGGCGTAGCTGTATGATCTCACTTTTGACCTACTTTCAGTACTAGGAGGAAATGAATGGTTGCACATTTTGTGATTGGCCAAATATAGGTAAACTACGCAAAAAAATAAAGGTCACAGTAGAAATTTACCGACATTGGATAAAAGTGTTCATGACTAGAAAATCACGTACTGATCACATTTACCTGTGTAAAGATGTACTTTTTGGCCATGCAGATGTTAAACGCTAGCTAAACATCCATAATCTAAATCATATGGATAAACTAATAGCAATGAGTATTGGCGAGTTTTCTATTTTGGTTAGTGTAAGAGATTTGGTACCCGTTTTTCCTCGCGTAAAACCGAATACGAATTGCGACGGCAGGCTACCGCTCTATTGTCTTACACAAAAATGGGTCGTGAAACAACTGATTTCGTTTTTTGTCACAATGAAAAAAGATGTTATGTCTTGAATTTGGTGATTTAATTCGGAATGTGAATAACTATGCCTACCTGGGGGAACAATCGATTTTATCGCGTTGTTAGCGAAGAAACTGGGTTTCTACTAAATTACTCTTAATAAAAGTAGGTGGGTGTGGTCAAGCATTGAGAGGGGTGATAAAACCCCGCCTTCTGATAACGACAAATAGTCGATGTTTGAAAGGTGCTTCATTTTTGTACAAAAAGATGCAAATCTACTTTTTTTTTTCTTTTTAAAGATTTCATCGTATGGTCTAAACAGATCTTTATTTAAACATGATTCATTAATAAAAAACAGATCAAACGATGTTTTCCGAAATATGGCAGAATGTCGACTCTCATTTTACGTTAAACACGAGAATTAAGGTATTGCTCAATAACACTCATTACGAGAGCTTCCTCATTCTTAAATCCTATTGAAAATTCTGCTTTCAACCATATGCAAAACAATTTAAAACAGGCTACTTTCAGAACTGTTTTCATCATTTCTCGTCATATTATACTACAAACGAATTTAAATATTCATATCCCAGTGCCTCTCTCGCCGTCTGTCTTTTTTAAAAGATATTTCTTGTCTTTATATGCAGTGAAAACATCATTATATAAAGTAGACTCTTTTCACATGGATATTTTTACTGTAGCACCGTCCTAATTTCGCGCCAAACCACCCTGTTGTGACCAAGAACATTTAACTGTCTGAATACACATCATACATGCATGCACACCATACAATGCTGGTTTCAGTAGCCACAATGTCAGTTCCGCCACCTCTTTTTGACTTGATTTTCGTATGACACCTCTTGTAAAGCTTTATATTTTGGTCCAATTCTTGTTAACGTTATATAGATCTAGATCTAGTTGTGAAAATTCTATAAAACTTTGTCTGTCTGTCTGTCTGTCTGTCTGTCTGTCTGTCTGTCTGTCCCTGTCTGACTCTCTTTTTCCTCTCACTGTCTCTCTTTGCCTGTCTAGGTCCTGTGTGGCTCGGTGGTAAAGTGTAGGACTCGCGATAGGGAGACACCGGTTTCGAGCCTCACTGTTCACAAGCACTTGGATTTTCCTTGGAGTAACCTTGAGCAAAACACTTCAGAGCCACAGCCGAGTGCTGGTGTAACAAAAGACTACATGGATAAGCGAGCTGTTACCTTGATATGACTTAATAAAGTTGAAAGCGGCGTTAAACGCTATTCAACTATTCATTCATCAAGAAATTTATTTGTCTGTCTGTCTTTCTGTCTGTCTTTTCATCTGTCTTCTGTCTCTCTCTCTAGCTTTGTTGTGTGTCTGTCTGTCTGTCGCTCTCTCTCTCTCTCTCTCTCTCTCTCAAGAATTCTTCTTTCATCCGCATCTATTATCTTATACATTTTCTCTCGCTATTCGTCTTTGTCTGCCTTATTCCGTCTGTCTTTATCTTTCTGTCTCTCTCAATCTGTCTGCCCGTCCCTCTCATTTCAGTGCTACGAAATGGTAAAATGGTACAATTTTATAACAATGCATTGAATTATTCTCCTTAACTGAATTTTACTCGAAATGATGGTAAAATTATCATTAACTTTTGTGTAAGGTTCCGGTGCATTTCAAAAGGCGAGATTCTAAATACCGTCAGTCGGTCGGTCGGTCAGTTCGTACAACCGTCCTTCAGCCACTGAATTGTTATGTTTTTTGACTATTATGCTCCAATCATAAACTACAGAAGTGTTTTTAAAAAAAGATTTCTTTAAAAGAATAGGTCGCCATCCTTGTAATATTGGTCTCGACCGAGTTTTAGTTGCTTGTTCAAAATTTGACATAGGGTCCTAGCTTTCTTTACCAGGACAGTGCATATAGAATCTGATCATAATTTTGACTGTGAGCCACATGGGCTAGTATAGTGCTTTTTAGCGGAAAAGACAGATAGACAGACGGACGGACAGATATCAGCAGCATTTGATCAAATCAATGGACCAGTTTCTAATAAGGCTTACAATGAAAATTTACGAAAATATTCTGGCCATTTTACAAGATGGTAATGATCACTTTATTTACAAAAAAAAAAAAAAAAAAAAAATAATAAAATCTTCTCCAAAACCAGAAGTCAGGGTGCCTTGTAGTTTGGTATAGATGATCACTAACGTTATCAGAAATACAACAAACTATGTTCGAAAAATTAGCGTCATTTGACCTTTGACTTATTTTTCCGGGAAGGTCGAACTTTGGGCTAACATGTTCTACGGATGTCTATGAGGATAACCATCCTGCTTGGCGGTGCTTTTGCCAACAGTGTAGATCAAGATCACCACCGCTCCATGAAATTACTATTTGTAGGCAGAACGTGTACACAGTTGTATGTCGATTGAATACAAGACTGACACCAGACAATAGTTAATCAGTAAAGTATACCTAGTATCGAAATGGTTGGAAAAATTGGTGCACACACAAGCAAACACACAAACATACAAAAACAAGAGGGCCTTGACGGCCCTTAAGTCACCCCCCTGAGCCTTTTTGACCTAAAAAACTAATTTCCAAACTCGTCTGAGATATCAAGACAGACATTTTAGCAAACTTCAATGAGTATTGGTCTCAAAAAATGGCTTCTAGAGCATACACAATGTTTTCAAAGATATGACCCGGTGACCTAGTTTTTTTCCTGACATGACCCGTTTTCAAACTGGTCCAAGATATCATCTAGACAAACAGTCTTACTCAGTTTCCTGAGTATCGGACTGAAAAGCCCCGCCAGGTAGCTCTGTGATTAGTGTATCTGACTCGTGACCTGGTGGTTGCGGGCTCTCTACCCAGTTGTGGCAAACCGGCGATTTTTTTCTCTCACCTCTGATGCATGTGAGTAAGTAGTCAGTGGCTTGGAAAGACAGTTGTTTCAGTACTTACCAGTACATTCCACAATAATCTTCCCAGGTCACTGGCTGCTTTCTTGCATAATTGTCGTCGATACAATGATCAGCGACGGGAGACGAATGTATCCTGTCGATTAAAAATCATAAATCTTGGAAAGAAATTGGATGAGCTGGGAGGTTCGATGCGACCCTCTTGTGTCAACTTCAGTGCGTTATCGACTGAGCTACCAACTCGGTTATAGATATGGAGGTAATGAATGAATAACAAAAACATGAATGAAAGCTTCATATTTAGCAAAGAAATGATGCTCTTTCAAGCACGGTGACAATAGAACTGGGGGGTGTGGAAAGAGTGGAAAGAGTCGTTTGATCAGTAAACTTTCATCTAGATCAATTAGTCCGTTTAAAAGGTATAAAATTATCATTTTAATTCATTACGGTCTTCAACTTTCTGATCTAAGCATGGTTATATAATATATGTGCATCTCTCTGAAGCATTATAACAAGTAAGTCATCAGATAATTAAAAGAAAGGGTTTATATCTCCACAAAGAGGCCAAGGTGCTGAACATTGTAAATAGTTGCCTTCATCCCAAACCATTGAAGTTAGGTTTTTCTTAAAGTTCTTGTAATTTTTCAATCAATATCTTGTATGGCCACCTCTGCTGTCGATACAGACAATTATTCGACGTCGCATACACCTTACATAACGTAAAATCATTGCATCAGGAATGTTATTCCATTCCTAAACGAGAGCGGTAGCCAAAACCTAACTTTAATGTTACCTTAGTCTTTGAGTACTTTTGCAACTTTGATTTTAGTACCACCTTCATTTAAACTGCAAAAACCTAACTTAAACTTTCTGTTAGTCAAAATCTGATTAGCCTGGCATTTTCTACAGACTCGGAACTAAAGTATGATACCAAATTTGTTGGTCTTCAGTAAAACATGCGACGAGAAATATTAAAGAAAAATTAAGTGCACACTTATTTATGGAACTGAGTATAATTTAATAGTCAATAACCACATCATGTTAACAAATTGTTGTTGAAAAACAAAGCTCAAAAAAAGAATCGATAACACAGCTTGATTTATTACCTCACAAGACAATTAATAACCATGTGGCAACCAATAATCACATAACAACACAGCGTCACGTGACACCCTATACCACTTGACAGCCTATGGCCACAAAAAAACTAATATCACGCACATGATAACCTAACACAACATGACATTACATCATGACAACCCGTTGCAACATGACAACCTATTGATACATTGCAACCTTTAACCAAAGAACAAGAAGTTACCTCATTGCAACCTTCAACAAAATGACAACCCAACACAACATGACATTACATCATGACAACCCGTTGCAACATGACAACTATTGATACATTGCAACCTTTAACCAAAGAACAACAAGTTACCTCATGGCAACCTTCAACAAAATGACAACCCAACACAACATGACATTACATCATGACAACCCGTTGCAACATGACAACCTATTGATACATTGCAACCTTTAACCAAAGAACAACAAGTTACCTCATGGCAACCTTCAACAAAATGACAACAAGAAAACTAATCGCCACATTTATTATCACACGACAATTCCTGGATAGAATCTACTTTAGCGGGCCCCGCTACATTTTAGTTCATTATTTGGTATTCAAGACTTGCATTCTATACAACCGTGATAAGGCCGCAGCGGGGTTGTGGGGCGGTAGCCCCCATCAAAGATTAAACAAAGCAAATACAAATAAACAAGAATAAAGACAGCATGTTCGCTAGGGCGCTGTTTATGCGGGGCCGAGGGGTCCTGCGTGGCTCAGTTGTAAAGTGTAAGACTCATGACCTGGAGGCCATGGATTAGAGCCTTATCGGATCAATTTTGTTTTTGGTGAGAGTGTCCTTGGGCAAGACACCTCAGAACCCTAGCCTTGTACTGGTGAAACCCAGGAAATCCATAAATATGTGAGCTGTAGCCGTGATATAACTGAAGTAATATTGAAGGCGGCGTAAAACACCAACCAACAAACCAAGCAACCAACCAAGCAACAAAGCAACCCACCAACCAACCAACCAATTAATTACGAGGGTCCGCTAAAGTATATGTGTTCCCAACTCATTACCATACAACAATCAACTACAACAAAACAACTCATGCTTGTTTCCTACATTTTTCTCCTTTTCTACAGTAATTTTGTGGGGGATCTCCCTCAGGGTCATAAAAATCTGATTAAGAGTTGGTAATTCAATTCTTTTTGATTTGCAGATTCTTACTTCTTGACGATGACTGGATATTTTGGAAAAGGAATTGGTAAATACTACTCTCGTCTTTATAAGTTTCGAGGTTTCGATGGCATGCCCTGGACCATCATAGCTCCCATACGTACAACCCCCAATGGTAGGAGAACGGAATGGCTTCCGACGAGGGAGATCGTGCAGTGGAGGGCCTTTGGGGGTAGAAGCTATAGAAAACACAGGCGTATAACCCAATGTTCGATGTTCTCTCCAAGGGCAAAGCTTTGGAAGTTCATGCTGAACTGTGAAATCGGATACAAGTCCGTCTGTGAACAGGATTTCAAACCTGTCCCACCATGTTAGTATGTCAACTTAACATTAAAGCTTTTCTTTTAATTTTCGTTATACTAACAATTTTCGAAAATACAAAGGTATTGTACAAAGCATGTCGAGAGTTTGTATGGTCTTGAAAAAAATGAAATTTAACTGGAATTGTAAATGATGATGATGATGATGATGATGATGATGATGATGATGATGATGAGGAGGAGGAGGAGGAGGAGGATTTGATGATGATCTTGATGATCACGCTGCAAAGCTTTATTGCGTAGATCAAGGATCAGAATGAAAGTAGTGTGCAATCTAGGACAATATTTGCCAACAAGTTCAGCTTTAGTTTATACTCATTTTCCAATGCTAGCCATCTGATTGGATAAGACGTTCTGTCTCAGCCAATCAGAAAGCTAGTCTTGGAAATAGTAATTTGAATTAAATTTAAAATGGTGTAGCGAATAATTGAATTGATAATGATCCACGGTTTACTACACACTTTTGGTATTACTGTTTGGTAATCAATCTTCCCTTTTGTACAGCTCGACGACGAAAGCCGCCTGTCAGGAAGCCTAAACCGCGTCCCAAACCCACTACTACCACCACAACGACCACAACCACAACGACTCCCAAACCAACAACTACCACAACTTCTACTACCACAACCACAACAACCGTGTCTTCGGCGCAACCAATCAAGTCAGATGATTGTGAGTATCAAAACTGTATTTCATCAGTATTACAGAGGTCCAGAGTGATTCAGTGGTGAAGGTCTGCATTCTGGTACCAATCCTCTCATAGGACACTAGGTTTCTGAGGAAAATGTCCTTGGGCATGACACATGTATCAGAGCGCTAGCCTGGTACCAGTGAAACCCGGGCGATACATGTATAAGTGAGCTGTCACCATGATATGGGCCATGCTCTGGTACAGGGGGGTTTAATGCATCTCTGTAATGTATCGCACCAAGCAAGTCATCACTTAACTATGGATTCATAAAATCTATTTTGTCTAACAACCAACTGAACCAAGAGGAAGACTGGTCCTTTCCCATGCAGAAAATTTACTGTATGCAAAAAGTTTCGGTCGAAGTCAGCCTGCCTTGACTGCGCAGGCTGACGTGGGTCGATATTTGTTGCAGATGCATAAGACCCCTTTTTACAGTGCATGTCGAGTATGTATTTCAGAAATTATGCTGAAAGCTGCGTAGAACATAAAAAAATTAGTCAACACTATTTCAATTGCAGACATTATATTCAAATGATGTTCTTCCTTGGTTTCATCAATGCTAGACTGGGACACAGCAATATCTACCCCAAGGACACTCACACGAAAAACTGACGTCATCAGCGAGGATTGAACCAGGAATCTCTTGACTATAAATCCACCGCTTGAACATGTTCAGCGCCTAATGTATAAACTCGACCTCTTTCGATGGCTTATTATACAATCCACTGAAACTCGGAAAGAATTCTATCTTGTAGCTTTGACTATGCATGCGGACATTATAGATCCAAGATCAGACTGCACGTTCTGTGCAGTCTAATCTTGATCTATGCTGTCCGCTATAGGTTCTTCGTTCGCCTTTTGCCCTGAAAGAATTAAGAACAGCGACAAGGTACGGCTAAGATCAGAAATTGTTATTTCGTTGTTGCTGTTGTTACGTTTTCTACAATGAATTATCGAATGGTACTATCGCTTTCGTGTGAAATGAGGGCGTGTGTCCCATCGGCATTGCACACGGCTTGCGATACAGAATTTCAGTAGATGTTCGAGTCTCAGCTCGGTCACCATACTTGATTGATGGTTGTGTGTTTGAATGGTGTTTCCTTTTGCCAATACACGAATACATGTATTCATGGAGTTTCTCTTTCCAGCACTTCTCATAACACTTTCCTCCAGACATGAACTGCTTTTCCGTATAAACATTTTAAAAACAAATTTTTCCAAGGCCTTGTTTCTCAAGATCGTGGACCCACGGAACTGTTTGGAACAGGGTTATCTGACTGAAAGTATTCATTTCATTTACTGTGCTGATTGATTGCATGGTGTTTAACGCCGTTTTAAACATTATTTCAGATATGTCACGGCAGCCAGTGCACCTATCCATGCTTTCCTGGAGTTTCTTGTACCAGTACGTCACACAATATTCTAATCTAAATACAAAATCAGACTGCACGTTCTATCGAGTCTAATCGTAATCTACTCTATTAGCACCAACCCTTTACCAAACAACACTGTCTAAAAGTTCGCTTTTGAGAATATGGTGGGAAAAGGAGAAAACTAACATTTTTCCCTTTCTCACAATATTTTCTACCATCTTTTGAGCTACATCTTAATTGTCATCTTCAAATGCTTTTAATTTCGACAAGTCTAATCCTTTGTCGTGTGGTAAAGATTTAATATTTTAATAAAGAATTTATAATTTTTAGTATGTAGCCTTTTCAAGGTTTACTTAAAGTAACGCTAGAGACCAAAATACATTTTTTTTCTATTTTTAGACGACGAATACTACTACTACTATTACGATTAGAAGCAAAAAAATAACCTCCAGTTAATGGCCTACTGAGATGAACGACACAGTCTAATCTATACCAAAATTAATGAACAGTATATACATGGAATATTTTTCTCGTGTTCATAGCATATGTATTGTAAATAACAACAGCAAATAGTTCTACTTAACAAACAACAAAATCGGATGTTATTTTTTGTTTTATTTTTAGTATTTATGAAGAAAAGTATGTATCATTTTTGCGTGTTTGCTTTCTGTAACTGTCACATCTATGTCTTTTTTTTTTTATTATATACCTGTTTCAGTTGAACTCTTAACCACACAATTCCAAATTTTAACGACCCTGAGGTAATATGTCTTTTTTTTAAATACCTTGTGGGAAAAGGAGAAAATGCTGGTTACCAGCATTTTCTCCTGTTCTCACAAGGTTTTATACTTTCATAGACACTTGTCATCATTTCAGCTGCATTTAATTTGTCGTCTACAAGTGCCTTCAATTTGAACAAGTCTAATTTTTATCGTTTGGGAAAAGTTTAAACCATACACCTAACATTTTGTTGTTTTTTCAATCTTTAGGAGTGTTGGAAACGAAGACAGTCAGATAACCAGCGTTTTCCATTTTTAACCGAATGTTTTCAATTTTTCCGAAAACATATCGCGTCCATACATTTCATATGTTGTCTGCAAATGACTCGACTGAAATTCTGTCTTCCGGTACAGACCTCTGCACGCAGTCTGGGCCCGTCTTCACCATCCATTCTTTAGAACATTCTTTGTCTTTATATCTGAGATCTCCTAAATTTGAAAGTAATGCAACTTCCGATTGACTAAACCAATCTTGCTCCAAAGGACCCTAATCTTGCTCCAAAGGACAAAATCTTTTGGAAATATTGTGATATCCAGCATTTCCTCCTTTTCCACAACTTATCCTTTTGAAGACAAATGCCATCATATCTACCACATTTGATCGGTCGTCTACAAATGCTCTCAGTTAGTACAAGACTGAAAGTTTGCCGTTAAGAGTTAAGAAAAGGGTGATTCACGAAAGTAATAAGACATGTGCGTCAATCAGGTGTAATTTTTGTAACCCTTACCCTAAGGCTGCTAAGTGCGACCCAATGACCTTTTGCGGCCAATCTAAATTAAGACCAGACTGCACAAAATTTGCAGTCTGACCTCAGATCTACACTTTCTCAATATCGAGGTATTTTTCGCAAAAAAGTAACTTTTGAAATAGCAACATTTGGGTTTTTACAGTCAGCTTGAAAGTTTCAATTAACTTATTTAGCCGGGTAAAGATTACACTACTAAATAGATTATAGAAAATCTGCGGGCAATGGTGAAACCCAAATATTGCAGCTTAAAAGATCTTCTTCAACAGAAATATCTCAATGAATCGGACAGTGTAGATCCCAGCAGGGTAACGTGCAAGGCTTGAAACCGGGAGTTGTGGGCGGGATTCATTCGTCTTTCACCGCTGATCACCGCTAATCATTGTTTCGACGATCGTTGTGTGGAAAAGCAGGCAGGTGCATGGGAAGAATATTGTGTCCAGGACTGGTAACAGAAACTCCTGGAGGGTACAGATAGTTACGACATATATCACTGTGATATAACCGACATAATATATAAACATGGGTTAATCACCATACAGACAAACTAAGACCAGACTGCGCGTTGGGTGAAAAGACGGTCTGCTGAAACCGAGAGATATTTTCATTTCTTTTTTCTATAGGCTTAACTTAATAAGCGGACAATATATAGATCAGCGATCAGACTATACCTTAAGTGTAGTCTCATCTTAATCTGTGTCGTTTTCTCCTGCCCGGCCGGGTAGGCCAGTGGTTAGTGTATCTGACTCGTGATTTGGTGGTTGAGAGTTCGATACCATGTTGAGGCAAAATTTCTTTCCGCCGATTTTTCGACTCTCACCTCTTATGCATGTTAGATGAGTAGTCAGTGGCTTGGAAAGAAAGTTGTGTCAGTACTGCTGTGGGAAAGCCAGAAAACACATGTGTAGGTGCACTGACCGCCGTGATTTGACCTAAGCCGTTTAAACGGCGTTAAAATACAAGCAAACAAACCAACAAATTGTTTTCTCCTATGGTACTATACAAGGTAAACAAACACTCTTGACAGCGGGTTTAAACATCAATCGAACAACCTGGTACACAGTCATCTGTATGTCTCTGTACTGAAACTCGTCCTTGGTTCATTTTACCTTTTTGCCTTGAGTGACGTCATCGCTAACTGCCTTATAAGTTCCTTCTGTTATGCCATCTTTCCACAAAAGGCAAGGAAAAATGAAGAATACTTCCAAACAAGTTTAGACAACCCATCAGATGGAATGAAATAATGTAAGATCCAGTTACGTCCCTTAGATATCCTGTAATAAAAAAGAAAATCGATACACTGAAATATATAAGTAACTCTTTCCCTACCATAGAAGACGCAAGAATCTGTTGCAGACGGTGAAGATCAATATCAGACAGTACAAAACGTGCACTCTGATCCGAGATCTACACTGTCCTCTGCTTAATTCTGGATTAAGACCATACTATTTCCTCATTCGCAACGGAACTTTATTGTTTGTCGTAAAAATTGTGAAATGTATTTCAGTTATACTCTGTGGAAAGGGGGCTTAATGCATCTGCGAAAAATATCGATTCATGTCAGCCTGCGCAGTTCGCGCAGGCTGAAATGAATCGAAACTTTTTGCTACTTGTAAATTTTCTGCATGTCAAAGGACCATACCCAGTCGATTGTTAAATAGATTTTATGGACCCATAATTATGTGATGTGCTCGGTATTATGCATCATGGCGATCGATTAAGTCCTCCTTTGCACGAGCATGGCTAATTTATCTGGAAATGAAAAAAGAAGAACCTGTGTTGATGTCTACGTATCGTGACCTTAAATCAGCCAATAATACAGCTGCAAAGCCTTGTCTTGTTTTGCGCTCTTTGATGACACCTATTTACCAGACAACAAAAACGATAGACTGATAAATTCTTATTGAAACCGTTTGTAGACGGTCGTCTTTGACAAGGGTTTAAAAGGTCGTTTTCCACGATACATTTAAGAGTTTTCCCATGGGTCGTGGTTAAGTCCAGAAGCACAGATGGTGATGTACAGGACTTGAGACCAGAAGTCACTGGTTCCAGTGCTCAGCTTGGCCAATTTCTTTCTGGTGATTGATGATAGTCATTGCGACAAGATTAATTTCTCCCTCACAGCAGATCACTGTTTAGACGATGGTTATGTGGGAAAGCAGCCAGTGGCTTGGGAAGATTTTTAAGCTCAATACTGGTAAAAGAAACACCGGGAAAGCATGTATAGGTGCACTGGCTGTTGCGATTTAACTAAAATAACGTTAAACGGCGTTAAACTCCATACATACAATTCCTCAAAGTCATAGAATCTTGGGAATGTTTGGTAAATGGAGCACGTGGCCAACAGAATACAATATTATTTTTATTTTTCTTAACTTTCGAAACAAAAAATAATAATAACTAATTAAAAAGAAATACCCTCAAGTTAAGGGAGAACCTGCAATGCAAATGGTTTTGAAAACAGGCAATAAAGAAATTGTTTATAATGAGCAAATTCATTATTTGTCACAATCATTTCTTGCCTGTGTTTCTCTTTTTTTTCCTCTCTTATAAATCAAAATCAATGGTATAAATATATCGAGAGATATTGATTGAAATCCATGAAATAATCATCGTTTTAAGCGATCTTACCAGTAGCTACTATAATATGTGCGTACTTTTCTCGACTTTACCATGTTCAAATTATCGTCGCCAACGTCTCTTCTTCTTCTTTTTCTTCTTCTTAATCTTCTTCTTCTTCTTGTCCATCTTCATCTTTTACTTCTTATTCTTGAAATTTCTATAGGTGTAAAAGAGCTTATGATAAGAAAAGTGAACTTACCTATGATATAAAAGAATAAGGACACACCCGCGCCATGAAACAAAGACGTAAAGCCGAATGTCGCTTGAAGTTTGTGGATTGTTAGATAGTCCACAATAAGAACGGAAAACAGGCTGAAATAAGTTCCTGCAAACAATCCCAAAATAATTCCATAGAACATCAAAAGTTCGAAACTCTTGTAGAACCTAAGACAGTTTGATGAAATCCCAACAATGAGCACCGTGCATGCCGTTATATTTGAACGTCGGATCCAACCACGGTCCGCTACAACGGCAATAGTCACTCTCGAAACCAAGTCTGAAACACTGAGTATAGTTATTATAAGAGCAATTTTGTCTACCGGAATCCCCATATCTCTAGCATGTGGGGCAATAAACACAATACAAAGAGCGGAGTTGGCGCAAATTAAAAAGCTAGCCAGCTGTAGAACGCAAAAGATTGGATTTTTAAAGAGTTTAAAATCAAATGAAGATGCAAGCGTCTTCAAAAGAGATTTTAAAGAAGTTCTTGGTTGACTTTTGTCATTTTCGTCAACTTCCGTACTGTTTTTGCTTTTTGATGAATTGACTGTTATATCCAGCATCGAACCACACATGTACTCTGTGCTCCCCTTTATATTATTAAGGGAATCAAAGATATTCGAAAGCTGGCTCTTGCAGCTTGAAACAGTTGCTGTTCTTTTTCTTGCACAGTTTTGTTGTATGAGTGCATCTGACAGCTCTGGTTGCTTGTGACCATTTTGATCTTGAATTAAGGGAACTTTACTTTCTATTTCTTGAAGACGATCTCCCTTCCCGTTGGCAGTTATATCTTCTGATGCTTGATGCCTGGCGTCGATCCTATTCACTGTTCCATTATCAACGGTTTTAATTGTCTTCTTCTCACAAACATTTGGTTTCGCGTCCTTGTGTTTGCGATTGCGTTTTGTGTAAAAAGAATGTGGACGTAAAAGCGCTGCAACAATAAGACCGTGCAGAAATACACTTGCAAGAATTAAAAAACATCCCTGGTAACCGTATTGTTTTAAAAGAAAGGACAATAACGGGGCTAGTATCAGTCCACCTAAAGATCCACCGCTGACCGCCAGGCTGTTGGCAAACCCCCTTCTTTTTTCAAAATATGAAGCAAGCGTTACTATGGCAACAGGCTGCATGAAGGACGAGCCAAAACCTAATAAGAGAAAAAAGAAAACAACGGTCAATTCCTTTTCTTGAAAACCAGCTGAAACAAAACTGCAAAAGGCGGCTGTGAAACCATCATTGTAAAACTTTGGTCGTCAGTCAGCATGAATTGAAGTTTTATGTACATGAACACCAGTAAAAATTATTGATACAGAAAGTGATTTTTACTTACCACTTTTGTTTATGCTTCCATGTTTTAAGATAAAGTCTGCTGCAAGACGCAAACGTACATGTATATAAATGAAGTGAGACTTCAAATTATGACCAGATTTTATACTGGTCCAAATTGAAAACATTTACAAACAACAAACTAAATGTTGCTTAGTTGGTGGGATTTGTCCTGGAAAGGATAGGAAACATTGTGGTAAAAGGAGAAAATTTTAGTTACCCAGCATTTTCTCCTGTTTCCCACAACGTTTTCAAATCTTTTCTCGTCAGGTTCGTCAACACCCTGGATTGTCAGGGTTAAATAAGACGATCCGGGAGTGTACAATTATACGGTAAACGGGTACAACGATTGA
The DNA here is from genome assembly GCA_946811185.2 of Hippopus hippopus. NCBI lineage: Eukaryota > Metazoa > Mollusca > Bivalvia > Cardiida > Cardiidae > Hippopus > Hippopus hippopus. The sequence continues at coordinate 8,856,815 of OX328110.1, read as the reverse complement.
TGGATTACGTTTTTTTTTTTCAAAATATACTCAACAAAAAAAGTTAAGGAAATCTCAGAAAACAATGGACCAAAAGATTACCACAACAATTATGCAATTTTTATTGATTTTAAGAAAATCAATAAAAATTGCATAATTGTTGTGGTACATTTCATTGCTTGAAAAAAAATGTTTTCTTTAGCTTTATAGCACTAACATCGTTGTTGTGGCACTGTGTCAAGTAACCCAGGGGTCAAAATCATTTTTTCACAAAATAAGTGCCTTCAGAGTATTCCCTGTTTTTGTGCAAAACACAGTCATGAACATACGCTGTCAGTTTTTATAACTTAAAATTCCTTTGACTGTCACATGAAATTTACGTAACTCCCTTCTCATGATAGCCTGAAATGTCACGTATGGAAGATAAGAATGTTCAAAATATCCCTGCAGTAACGAGTGTGTTCCCCTTCAGCGGCTAATAAGGACTTGCACTGGCGTCGCATACGCTGAATAATTCTGGCGATAAGGAACTGAGGAACCAGTCTTTATTCCTCCTGTAGCGCCACAGCAAGAGCCTGGAGCTGGTGCCTGTATTCTGTGTCGAACCCTAAGTTCCCGAATGTCCCGAACATGTTCAAAGGGAGATATGTCTGGTGAGCGCGCTGGCAAGGCAATGAGAACAACATTGTTCTGACGAAAGAATATTGGATGTTTCTGGACAAAAGCAATGGAGATATTGAACTGATTTTTAAAAACTAAAATGTCGACTCAGCCTGGAAAGTACTGCTCAGATTATCTGAGTTAAGTAGATAGCCTGAGGGCCAATTTTAAAAAGGCTTTTTTGAGTGAGACTATACAGTAACACTCTTTCCTCAAACCAGTCAATATTGCAATTTTGCGAAAAATGACTTGAAGACCAGCCAACTTTGACAGTGATTATTTAAGCCACTACTGGTGCTACAAACTCAAATAAAGCATCATTTTGAAAAAAAATGAACGCTTTATAATACTGTGAAATTCAAAATTCTCAGAATGTTCTAGATGTTTTGTCATAGCCCCTCAAACACAATTTCCTTAACTTTTTTTGTTGAGTATACATTATTGTAACCCTCAGGCTGCTAGACGCAACTCACTGACCTTATGCGGACAGTGAAGATCAAGATCAGACTGCACACAACGTACAGTCTGATCTTGAATCTATACTGTCCGATAACAAAATATTCCTTCCCCAAATATAACTTTGAAATACCAATATTTTGTTTCTGTTTACTATCGACTTGAAGGTAGCATTTAACTTATTTAGCAGGATAAGGGTTAAAACACGTATGTCCATGTTTACCTACAGTTGTGACTTAATTTTAGATATTAACTCCGAAACTAGCCATAAGATTAGCTGAGACAAAACAGATTAGGACATATTTTATTATGACATATAAAGTACACAGTCAGTTGCACATACGAGTCGTACAATATACTGAAGAACGTGGTACAGGGATATATACTCAGTTCCATAAATAAGTGTGCACTTAATTTTCTTTTATTTCTCGTCGCATGTTTTACTGAAGACCAACAAATTTGGTATCATACTTTAGTTAAGAGTCTGTAGAAAATGCCAGGCTAATCAGATTTTGACTAACAGAAAGTTTAAGTTAGGTTTTTGCAGTTTAAATGAAGGTGGTACTAAAATCAACGTTGCAAAAGTACTAAAGACTAAGGTAACATTAAAGTTAGGTTTTGGCCACCGCTCTCGGATGGAATAACATTCCTGATGCAATGATTTTACGTTATGTACGGTGTATGGGACGTCGAATAATTGCCTGTATCGACAGCAGAGGTGGCCATACAAGATATTGATTGAAAAATTACAAGAACTTTAAGAAAAACCTAACTTTAATGTTACCTTAGTCTTTGAGTACTTTTGCAACTTTGGTTTTAGTACCACCTTCATTTAAACTGCAAAAACCTAACTTAAACTTTCTGTTAGTCAAACTCTGATTAGCCTGGCATTTTCTACAGACTCTCAACTAAAGTATGATGCCAAATTTGTTGGTCTTCAGTAAAACATGCGACGAGAAATAAAAGAAAATTAAGTGCACACTTATTTATGGAACTGAGTATATTTAAGCCATGGTCACATTTACGGTCATACACGTAGTTTTCCGTAGTTCATTTCAAACGTAGTCTGCTGTAGTGTTACTACGGTCAACAAGGTTGAAATACGTTCGAAGTAGGTTCAAAACTGGCAATAACAGGAAATATAGAAAGTCTAAGTAGGTTGAACTACGTGTAAATAGGAGTAACTACGTTCAAGTGCGTGCAAAGTGGCTTGTGTTAACTAGAGTACTACTACTTTAACCTACGATTAACTACGTTAAACTACGTATATACTACGTCCTAAGTACGCACAATTACGGTAAATTAAGGTCAACTGCGTAAAGCTACGATAAAACGTTGTGGTTGTGCCTGCTCAGTACGGGTAAGGTGCAGTCATTGTACTTTAACCGCTGTCACATCTTACGTAGTTGACCGTAGTGGGGAATTACCGTAGTTGGCCGTAGTTGAACGATTAGACACACTACGGTAAAGTAGGGTCAATTACGCGTAAGTATAATCAACTACGTTCAAAGTACGGTCACAATAGGGTCACAACATCGTAGTTAACCGTAACGAATTTTTGAACATGTTCAAAAATTATGCGCTTACTACGGGCAAATCATAAGTTCAACCTACGTTCATTACTACGTTGAAATACGGTTATCTACGTGTAACTATGTTTCATACGTTCAACTTCGGCCATCTTCGGTCATTCCCCACTACGGTCAACTAAGTAAGGTATGACCACGGCTTAATTAATGTAAGGATGTTACAGAAAAGGAAATATAGGAAGGAAATGGGTTTAGTTTGAAAGCTGTAGAGAGTGAACAATTAGCTATAAAGAGCTATAATATTTCTAAATATAATTGTAATTTAGACGACTTGTGATAGATCTACGGAATAAAGCCATAGAATTAAACTTGTAAATTTTCTTTGTTTCCGTTTTCACACTTACAGATTCAACAACGCCAATCATCAAAACATTCAATCAGCTATGTTGAACAGATCCTCTCGAAAGATGAGTTACTGATAAATAAATATCTAGTTAAGCTTACCTTGTAGAATTCCGTGTGAAAAAAGCAGAATGCGCATGTCTTGAGCTTGTGACGTAATAACATACGCAGTAAATACAATTAAACTACCAATGGCAAGGAGGTTTCTAGATGACGTCAGTCGCTTTCCAACGGAAAGAACAAATGGGGCTGAAATAAAAACAGAAAAAAAGGTCAGACGTAAATCTGACCCTACGATATGATCCATGCTCTGTGACAAGGAGGCTTAATGCATTTGCAAAAAGTATCGACCCAGGACAGCCTGCGCAGTCCGCGCAGGCTCTCCTTGGCCGAAACTTTTTGTTCTGGTCAATTTTCCTCAAGTCCCAGGACCATTCTACCTAGGGATTCAGTCATTTGATAGAGATACATAGTCATGTGATTTGCTTGGTATAATAAAGCATTAAGCCCCCTTTTGCCAGAGCATGGCTCATGTAATATTGTTGTCAAATTCAAACAGTCTAAGGATGGGGAATTTTCGTTTCATCTAAAAAAAACTGCTCCTTTATTTGAGCCATGGACCGGCATATAGAGGGTTTAATACATCTCCGTCATGCATTATACAAAGCAAGTCATCACATAATTATGGATTCATAAAATCCATTTAGTCTTACAATCGACTGAATCTGGGGGTAGAATAGTTTTTTGCCATGCAGAAAATTTACACATACATGTAGCAAGAAATTATGACCCATGTCAGCCTGCGAGGGCTGCACAAGCTGACATGAGTCAATACTTTTTGCAGGTGCATTAAGCTCTCTTTTCACAGAGCTCGGTTCATTTAGATTTAACCATAAAGGAGAAGGGTGATCTATACGCACAACTGGTACACTTCCAGTACACACACAACATGGCAAAGGCAGTGTTGCTTGATGCCATGGTATTTCATAGTATACCCGAAAGTGTAGATCCTAAAGTTCTTTTCAGATCTGATCGTGATCCACACTGACAGATACAGGATCACAGCGTTTAAAAATGCGATATGTTTTATCAGTTGGTGAACTCATTCAAAACAAGCTCATATTCAAAACAAGCCTTTGAAAATGACAACTAATTTACCTGATCATGCAGGGAACGTATTCACCAAATATTCTCTATCATTTCTCTTTTCTATTTATTGCAAACTTACCATCTGGTTAACAGACTGAGCAAAATTCTCACCCAATCATATGGCTAATCTCGGCATTAAGAATTATTCGATTATTTAGAGCGGCAGGTGACTGTGGCACCTTATTTTTCTTCAAGGGCACCATGCATACCAATTATTCAAAGCCATGCACTGCTTTTCTAACATAAACGTGGACAAAGAAATGGTCAGCGGTGATAGAGGAAAGGATCTTATCCAAACTACTTTCATCGACTCTCAGACAATTAATATATAACGTTGGGCTTTTAGTTCTGATCTGAAGAATTAGAAAAAAAAAGACAGCCGAATTTCGAAGCTAGAACACGACACGAAAGCCGGAACCAAAAGACAAATTCCGTGTTGGTTTGGTAGAGGGATTTGACCTTAGCACGTTCTGCAAACGAACTTAAGGCCTGTTTACACATTCACGATTTTTGGCTACGGTGCCGCTACGATTCGCCACGATTTGTAAAATCGTCGTGTACCGTGGTGATTCGTAGTAGAACCGTGGTGAATCGTGGTGAATCTTGATGAATCGTGATGATTCGGGAAACTCCACGGTAGCGCTACGGAAGTTATAAACTGTTTAAAACATTCGTGGCGAATCGTGGTGGTTATTGGGCGTGGCCTAATTCGTAGCGCAACCGTAGCGGAATCGTGCTTATTCGTACTGACACCGTAGCTATATTCGCGGCTATTCGTGAGAGATCGTAGCCAGTCGTGGAATCTTTGACACCACGAATTCTCACGATTCACCACGAATTGTGTACGGTTGTCCTACGAATCATCCACGGTTTCGCTACGGAGCTCCACGATTGGCCACGACCAAGGCCGGTAGGAAGACGATCAATCACGGTTTGAGTACGATACATCACGGTTACGTACGAATCTAGCCGACTTATCACGATTTTGAGCCGTTTCGCTACAATTCTTGCATATAATTCACAGGGCTGCATTGAAGGAATCATTTTGAAGAGCGAATCAGAAGTATACACATCATGGATTATGTACAGAGACTGGGCAACTGGGCTTGAGGCAAGACTGAGCCTCGCCGGCGGGTCAGGACTAACCCTTGCCGGTGGGTCAGGTGACTTTTTTCCCTTGGCCGCAGTTGCCTTCTTTCTTGGTGGCATGTCTGACCTCGTCAACAGTTGAGGAGATAATGATTTTCTGATGTCATACTTTGAGAACTTGTCACGTGAAAACCGTTAAATCGTGGTCAGTCGTGGGAGCTCGAGTCGCTACCGCCGTGAATCGTACTAGTACCGTATCGAACCGTACAAGCACCGTGAGCATTCGTTGTGCCACCGTGGTCAATCCTCATTGACCGTAGCCTTGCCGTCATGAATCGTCATTGATTCGTAGCGATACCTTACAGACACCGTACTAATATCGTGGACATTCTTACTGGAATCGTAGTGACACTGAATATTTCTACTTTTCGCCACGATTCATCCCGATCCATCCCGATTTTTCTGACCATGAGAAATCTGGGTGAATCGTGGTGAATCGTAGAGAAAATCGTGAATGTGTAAACGGGTCTTTAGTACACTCCGATGAATGGCTGTAAAATGCAGAGACATAAAGGTAATTAATTGATATTAGAACATGCGCACTAGACACAAATCGATGAATAGCTCAATAAATGTGCACTGAAGGAGGACGACGAGCTCATTTACACGTTAGGAGTTTACCTTAAGACAAGCCTGTTTTAACCCTTATCCTGCTATATAACTAAAACGAAATTTTTATTTCAATGTTAAAAACCCAAATATTTCAATTTCAAAGTTATGTCTTGGGGAATAATATCTCTTTATCGGACAGTGTAGATCTAAGATCAGACTGCACGTTCTGTGCAGTCTGATCTTGATCTACACTGTCCGCAAAAGGTCAGTGAGTCGCGCTTAGCAGCCTTAAAGGGTTAAAAAAATAACACATGATACAGGGTCGCAAACATATGGGTTACGTGAATGTTTCTTCAAACAAATTTGTTGTTGGGATTCATTAAGTTTACTTTTGTCCTCTTTCCTATTAGTTGCAACCCCTGCGCAAATTAAGTGGTTTTTTCCTCCTTGACAAAAATAGACTAGATTTTCAATATATTTACTCTTGCCTAGGTCGCAATTCTAAATCACCATCGAAAGAAGTAAAAATATGGGTTAATACAGGAAATCTACGCATTTTGCTTTTTTCTCTTCATTTTTTTGACAGTTAAATCCAGTACCAGAAAGTGCCTTTATATTTAAAGGTAGCGAGCAAAAAGGAATTTGAAAGCATCGTTGGAAACGGAGAGAGAGAGAGAGAGAGAGAGAGAGAGAGAGAGAGAGAGAGAGAGAGAACTAATAACTAGCATTTTCTCCTTTTCCCTCACTCTGGTTTCCCTCTTCTGAAATGCTAACTACATTTGGATAACAAATTGATATTATCAATTGTATCTTGAAAAAAAAAAAAAAAAAAAGAAGATATATATAGTTGTACGAATTCATCGGTGTTTTACAAGATTTTTTTTTTCATTTTTACTTGTGAACTAATAACATTGTATCTGTAAATATTCTGATTATCGTCTTGATGTACATGTATTTTTCACACTCCACCTTGCCCTGTCTGAGAACTATATCTCAATAGTAATCTGTTTACGAGTATCCATACCCAATTTTCCAAACTCACAATCTTCAGAGTTGTATCGTCAGTTGAAAGGTTCATTTTCATGTATTCAATAGAAATAACTTATTACCGAATGACAACTAGTAGTGAAATTATGTTATCATGTTTGAGTTATAAAATTTCAAGATGCATATACAAATGTGAGAAATTTCTATGTGACTTATTTTGTATTCAGATTCAAAGAACTCCAGTATGTCTTACAATTCATAAGACAGGCTATTATCAAATTTGTATTTCAATAGAGAGAGAAGAAAAAGTTAATATTTGGAAAAAAAATTAGCAACATGAAACCTGACAATATAAAGTTTGTTTACTTATGATGAAGAAATTATCAGCATACCCTGAAATGGTATACTGAAGTGGGAGTTGCAAAACAGAAAAGTGCTACAATTAAGCAGAGCTTGAAATTATAATTTTTACATTTTTTTCTACAGCCTCTCAAAAGCAAAATCATTATGGTAGTTATGGTTTGCAACAAATACAGGAACTCAAGTGCTGAAATAACATGCCTCATGAATTATTCAAACCACCGAAGTTTAGCCTGTTTTTACTATTTTATACAAAAAGCACCCTGTACATCAACTTAAATAAACAAACAAACAAATAAGATTACTGATGCAAAAATCGATTAAACCTGAGTCTTCGATACATACAACAGAAAGTATTACTTTCTTATTTTAAGCGTTGGTTAAACACTATGTACAGCATCTTCAAGATGTTTTGTAACGACCAATTTATAAATATCGATGGTACGTACGGTCTTCCGTACTTGGAAAATCCCACATCATTTGGCTTGGAAAGTTTAACGTTACATCTTTCAGCGTTTTTATAGACTAGATCTAATTAGATGACACTTTTGTTGGAAGTAATTTATGTTATTTTACAGATTATGATATGTTTTCTTGAACTAATGTCTCGTGAAGGGTAGAAATAATGTTCCGGTTGTATCCGCGAAAACCCGTTACAAGGGTCAAGCCGCTATATCAACTATAAACAAAATGGTTGTTGCCTAAAGGGGTTTCAAAATGCGTTTTTATATTTCAAAAAAAAAAACAAAAAAACTTAAGATATGCCCCTAACCGCGTATATTTCGATTGTTTTGGCGATATTGACATTGAGGTGCTTGATCAAATCAATGTTTTTGTGTATATGGAGGCCTAATAAGGGTTTGAAAAGAAGGACAATTTTCCAGAACTTTCGGTTGATTTCTTTTTTTTTTCAATTTGGTACGCCCAGATTTTTCTCGATTTTTATATGTTGGTAACTTGGTCATCAAGTACAGAATTATCGAAACGATCGAAAATTATTTCTGTTGCAATTATTTGAAGGTAAAAGTACAGGGTGACTGGAGTAAAATGCTGCAGGTCCATGGCCTTACATAATTTTGACAAGAACGTTTGCATTGGAAGCATAACAAGCCTAACCTATACTCTAAAACTTGTACACTGCATTTCCTTATAATGCTCTATTCATTTCACTTTTGAATGGATACTTGTCCCTAACTGTATACATAGAATGGCTAGGATGTATGCTCTAGAATAATATCTTATTATATTCCTATCAGTGAATTACTGGGATTTCACAGTGAATAACACCACTAGTGATGGTAATTATGGTATCATCACTAGTGACGATATTGTTATGGAATGTTTGCCGGAACTACTTTATTTCCTATATTGCTAATATTGTACCATTCTTGATAATTGTTAGAATAAAAAGGGTGAATTAGGAATAAAATAAATAGAATAATCAACTGGTTGTGTGTGATATTAAAATTCTGTCACTCGAATAGGGTTTGATGCAGTTAAAAACTCGTCCTTTGGACTTACTTTTTCAACTGCATCACACCCCATTCTAGTGACAAAATTTTAATATCACACACAACCAGTTGATTATCCTCTATATGTCGAGTCAAATTAGCTTTGTAGTACCTTGCTAAAAATTAATGTGTTTTCGAGGCTTTTATGCACTGGAAAAAAGTTCGATCTTGTCTGATAAAATGTGGACTGTAAACTGCTTCTTCTTATGAATGAATGTGTTTTGAGGTAGATCTATTTGTGTGTAATAAATCTTTTTGCAAAAAGGAATGAATCAAACAAATGGCCAATCTAACCTTCAGGATGAACTTTATACTGCATCACCTATAAATGCTCTGATTAGTGAATCTATTGTCCAGAACATTGTATAGTGGATTTATTTGCATTGACAAATGCACAAAAAAGAATGTCTGGTCTAATAAAGTAAGCTGGTTATAATGCCTCCAACCTTAATCTCTAGATATTCGATTGGGTTGTGAATAAATGTGTCGTATATTTGCTAGGACGCAAGCGTAGCTAGATTTAGAACGGTCAGTCTAATTTGACAAACTTTACACTACCTCCGATGATATAGATCTATTAAGGTAGTAGACCCGTAATGGAAAACAGCTATTTCCACTATAATATTATCCTACAAAATTTGCTACGATTAAAAATGAGTATTATTGTACTACTTTAACTGAGCCACTTTTTCCTTTTTTTCCTTCTTAGAATTATCGTTTATAAATCTAAAACCACTGTATTCTCATTACAAAGGGAGATAATAATTACCTCCCTTTTCAGGAAACTAACAAAAGTATCAGCAAATAATTTCAAGATAGACATCAAAGGAATTTCTGGTAGTTAGAAATGTGCAAAAATATTATATCAGTATAAATCCTTATTTATCAAGTAATTTTATTCCACGTTGCACTAGAAGCGTTAGGATGGTAAGGGGAGACCGGGGCTAGTACGGCCCCAGTTTAGAAAACGTTCAATTTTGGAATGACTATTACATCTAGGTCTCCGAAAGCTATATATGCAAGTAAGGCACAATGGGGCCGTACTAGCCCCGGTATACGCTTTCTTATGTCTCTTTCCGATTAAGGGTATTTTTTAGTCAAAGAGATCGGGTCATGATGGTCGAACTTGTCCCGCAAAGGGGCAAGTTTGGCCATCCCACGGGGAAACTTCGGCTCACGGAAACTGTCCTGAACTATTAATATATTTCACAGAACTAACCTGTAGGGGGGAAAAGTAATGTAAATATATAACCCAGCCATCATGTAGTTTTAATTCTGTAACTAAAACTAAACTTTTCTAAAAGTCTAAATACCTGAACGTGAGAAAACAAAACCCTTTCACACAATCTCAAAATACCCGACAAACATGTTATATCGGTCCGATATCGGGCCTATGTCTAGTACGTCGGGTCGACGTATCATGTATCGGACAGATCAAAACATGTTTGCTGGGTACCATCTTTATTTTTCTCTAATCTGTGTCGGAATTGCAGTTATCGCACTTGTAAAACAACATTCCTCTTGTGTCTGCACACTCGTTATGTGCCTACATTTTGCAAACAGTGCACTGAACCCACTTCTCGTTGGGTTTACTGTTGGCCCAGTTATCAAGGCATACTAAACAGAAACATTCGTCTTCACTGTCTGAGTTTTCGTCTTGTTTTGGGGTCGATTTACCCTTTAAAATGCTTTTGGGTTTGCTTAACTTTTGTTTTGTTCTTTTAGATTTAGACTTCACTCTTGTTTTCTTTGTTGTGTGCTGTGTCGTACTTTGTGTACTTTTACACTTCGATTTACGTTTCTCTTGCTTCTGTCTTAGCGCTTCTTTTTCCGGGGTATCGCTAAGGATGCAGGTCTTCTTGTATCCATCAGAAGTACTGTTGTAGTGGTCTAGCGCTTTTTGCAAGACATCTGTTGGTGTTGTATTGGACCTTTTCTTCTTATAGGTACGCACCATGATGTTAATTCTGAAATAAATAGAAAATAAAGTTAAATGACTGCGTCTAGGATAAAGTTTAATCGGATCTTTGAAAATAGTAGACAAACAATTTTCAAATGAAAGAATTATCCAAGCATGGCAATAGATCTACTCGAACCTTTTTGTTAGGTGCTTCACATCATACAGATATATAAGATTTTTACTTGTCGGAACAATCACTGCTAGACACTGGCCAATATTTAGTGTAAACTTACAAGTGCGGGGCAAGTTCGGCTATGGGCCGAACCTGCCCCGACTTAAATGGCCGATCTAGCCCCTGACAGACTTTGCAGAAACATTACGTGACACCTCCTTGTAGGGTGCAGGAAAAGAAATTAACAAATGTATTAGTTTAAAGCGCATTATCCTACCGTAATAAACGTATAGAAATTAAATCGAAACCATAACACATCTTAAGAAAACTAAAAACTGAAATAACTATGGAAAATTTACTCACCATGCAAGAAAACGAGATCTCGGTTCCAAAATCTATGCAATATTCTTCAAGGCGGCCATTGTGTACTGACGTAGATAGAATCGTCATAAGTGATGTCACAATATATATCCCAGCTCTTTATCCTGTTCGACATGCTAAATATAACCATATGCCGAACATGCCCCGAGGCCGGCCTAGCCCCGGTCTCCCCAATACCTTAATGGTTTAAAAATGAATATCTGATTCGGTTGTAATATGATGTACAGGATTTTTAATTACTAGATTTTGTACACACTTGGTAATGAGCTGTCATGGCTAACCTGATAAACTGTAGGTTGCATTCTGCAATGTTGACAACAGTGACGTCATGGATGACGTAGAATTGAACTTTTCTTGGAACGCTACGAATATCAGGCCAGCAGACTTTAAAACTCCAACCACCAGAGTCATCTCTAAAAGCGTTCCTGAAAGAATATTGTGTTCAACTAGATATAGATTTAGATGAAAAAGTTAATAAAAAAATTGAAGGAGAGAGAGATGGGTTCCATTCCTGCGGGTGGGCTAAGCAGAAAGTGACAGATACATTAAGGTGGATCCATAGGTTAGCCTTCAGCCTACTGGCACCCGAATATGACAGATACATAACTCTTTACCAAACGACAATTTTTTTCGCATGTCCAAACTGAAAGCATTTGCAGACGACAAGTAAAATGTGGCTCAAAACAGGATATCTAGATCTATAAAAGGATAGAAAACATTGTGGGAAACGCCGTCCGCTTTCGGCAGTCTAAGAGTGAATTTGAAGGTCATGTACACAACAATTAATTCCTTAAACAACCCAAAAATCTTAGTTTATAGAGTAACATGGGGCTGGGCGCCTACCTTAAGCACTTTTTCTTTGATGAAATTAGCTCCATCTGCATTTGGGTAATCCAACGAAAATTTGTATCACCAAAGCATATAGTCTAGATCTACTTGAAAAAGATTATAATTATGTAATCCGTCAAAAATCTCGATAAAAATAGAAAAAAGTGGCAATATCAAGATCAATATTTTCGAATTCTTGGGTCATCTTACCCCGTGTCAGGGGTAAGGCGCCTTTTGATGGTGGGGAAAACTCAAACCGCGTTTTGTCCCGCCAAAGGTGGGGGCTTTGCCTTGGTCTGAAAATCTTCAAGCAATAACGTTAACCAAGTGAATTAGTTCGGCAAAAAGTTTAATGTAATTACTTGTTTCAAATTAACACGTAAACTGTTAAACATGTAAACGAAGCAGTATGCATACTCTTTAGATGATGATGAATTTGCGTTTATTTATCGTCGCCACCGGTTGCCCATATGGGCGACGCCCCCTGAAGGCTGTTAGTATTGTTACGGGGGATAGTGCAGATACAGGACGAAACCCATCTTAAGTTACGCCTGGTTCTTTTACGTGCTCGGTGTATAGCACCGTCACACGGGACCTCGGTTTAACGTCTCATCCGAAAGACTATTAGTAATTTTAGATGGCCAGCCGTGGGGATCGAACCCACACCCTCAAGTGACTCGAAACATCATATTCACGAGTCCTACGCTCTACCTATTGAGCTATGCGGGCTGGTCATACTCTTTAGAGCACCGTATACTCCATTAAAAGTTTGCTTGGCTTCTAGATACAGATCAGTTAGCTTTACTGCATAGGAATTTAATGTCAAACAAGATATGTAACTATATTGAACTCGTAATTAATTACATCGTACAAAGAATTATCTTAGTCACAACTGGGACAAATTGAGACAACCTTCAGTGAAAAGTTCATGAACCCACAAATTACGCATCTGACATTGTACCATAACGTCCCTAGGTCTAGATGCACTGTACACCTCCGCATATCATAGAAGACCAGTCCTTGTTAAAATTCTCATCTCCTTTTTCCTGTGTGTTAACTAAGCAAGATTTCTCCTTATTTGATTATTTGGATGAAAGGTGAAATTAACTAGATCTAGATTTAAAACAATCGTTTAGCGAAAACAGATATCAATACCAAAAACAAGAGGGCCATGAGGCCAGTAGTCGCTCACCTAATCCTTTCGGCCGAATTTAACCCATTTCAAACTTCTATAATGACAAACATTCTAAAAACTTTCATGTGTATTGGATTGAAAATATGCCCTCTTGAGTGTTCACAAGCTTTTTCTAAGATTTGACAAAGTGACCTACTTTTTAATCCCACATGACTCAATTTCAAAAACTTCTAAGAAACCATCAAGACAAAAATTCTGACCAACTCTCATAAGTATTAGACTGAAATGTGTACTCTAGGATGTATGCAAGGTTTGTCAAAGATTTAACCCAGTGATCTACTTTTTAACCCGACATGATCCATTTTCAAACTTGTTCTAAATATCATCAAGACGAACATTCTGACCAACTATCATGAGCGTTGGACTGAAAATGTGGCCTAAAGAGTGTACGCAAAATTTTTTCAAAGATTTGATCTGGTGACCTAGTTTTTGACCCTACATGACCCATTTTGGCACTCTTTCGAGATATAATCTCAATACTCATGACCGTTTGTCAGAATATTTATTTTAAACATTCTGACAAACGGTCATGAGTAATGGGCTGAAAATGTGGCTTCTAGAGCATATACAAGGTTTTTTAAAGAATACACCTCGTGATCTAGCTTTTGACCCGATGTGACCTATTTTCAAGTTCTTTTGAGATATGATCAAGACATACATTCTGACTAACTTTCAAGAGTATTGGACTCAAAAAGTGGCCTATAAAGTGCACACAAGGGTTTTCTAAGATTTGACCTAATGACCTAGATTTTGACCCAACGTAACCCATTTTCGAACTCGTCCGAGATATTATCAAGACAAAGAGTCTGCCCAAGTTGCATGGGTATTAGACTGAAATTGAGGCCTCTAGAACGTACAAAGTAAAAGTTGACAACGCACGACAGATTACGGTCGACGGACGGTGGACACAGCACGATCATAAAAGCTCACCTTGAGCACTTTGTCCTCAGGTGAGCTAACAAAAACTAGGGGTAAGAAGCCCATTTCTAGACGTCCTGCCCCAAGCAAGAGTAGGCCTTTTACCCCTAACTACATCAGCATGGCTATGACGTCATTTAATGCAATGGATTTCAGCGTAACTAGTTTTCGCGAGCCTGTAGTAAAAGCTGATTTTTTTCTTTACAGAATAATATATACCACGCCTGAATGACTCTGCATGCAAAGAACTGCACGCTTATCATGCGTGGTCTATTTCTTGCATCAATTATGCAGAAAAATAAATATTTGTCACAAGAAATTACCTTAAGCTGCAATAGTATCAGTTTTTCTGGAGAAATGTTATCACAAGCTTACGTGATCGAAAAGAAGTGACTTGGCTTTCTACTGCTTCTATATATATGAATAAAATGTCCATGTGCGTCTTACCCCAAGTTACTCTACTCACCGGCAACATAAAATCAATCGTAACTTAATGAAACCAAATATTATTTTCAGTTCTGCAAGGACGGCGAGTTCAACATTGCGTGCTTCCTTTCGTACATGTTGTGAACAGTAATTATAGCTTTTCCTAGCATGCGATTGCCTCCCAACAGGATCGCATTTAGTACAAATTAGCCGAAGTAAGAAAAGAACAATCCTTGCCGATTTCTGATTAATTGATGGAGTACAAACTACCCGATGCCTTCTGGTGAAATAATGAGGCCAGGGCTTGTTTCCTTAAAATCGCAAATAAGATTAGTAAGGGCTATGGTACCAAATTATTCTAATTTGGTATACTTCCAACGTCAAGTGTGCAAGTATTTGAAACATTAAATAATTATGATCTGTCTACATACGGAGTGTCATTTGAATCAACCACGAAGGACCAATAATGCGGCAAAAAAAATTTTTAGTTTCGTTCTCTCCCCTAAGTGAGAATTTCTTGAAAATGTTAGGCAATTAAATAAAGACGGAGGAGAAAAGAATATTTCAAGAATATAATGAGCTGTTGGAGTTTTAGTAAAAGTGTTTTCCGTGTCCTGTCAGTCAACAGGTATAAAGACATCAACTTAGATATGTTAAGACTAATAACCAAGCAACCGTGAAATTTCGATAACAAACTTCAAGTTTGATCATCTGATCAACTGAGATGGCCTAACTCAGCCAATCAGGGTCTGTAGTCACCAATCATTCTTAAGAACGTTCTTGGTCTTGTTCTCCAGAATTTTCTAAATGTGAAAGCACCACAACTTCTGATTGGCTGAACCATTAGGCTAAATCTTAAGGTTTTTTGTTCTGATAAAGATTTTATAGATCAACCCATGTAGGCAAAATTGAGAAAAAACAGCAACAACAACAGGTTAAGAAGGACTTGCCTAATAAAACAAACCACGCCCATCCTTTGTCCTTTGGCACTTTACTTTCGTCATCGGATTTTTCGAGGGCTTTATCCGTGACGTCATGAGAGGCTTGGTCACCAAGTTCTATAAAAACATTGTCGTCTGCCACGCTGACAGTATCATCTGCTGCTTTCACATCTTTGCCATGACAGGTAGTCATGGCTTTTCCGTTGATTCTATTCATTTATTACAGCTGTTACCTCGATTTCTTTCTCGTAGAATTACTCTAAAATATAGTTCTATGTTTACAGTTGTCATTCTTTTCTTACGCACGTGCGTCATATTGTCATAACTCAGTCTTTTTTCGTCTAACGTTTCCATTAAAAGTTCAAAGCATTGATTGACTGCTGGAAATGATAACGAGCATAATTAGTAAATTAACATTATCAACAGCAGAGTGTTTGCCCTGAATATGACTTACGTCGTGGGAGCAGTGGAAGTTGTGATAGATCTAGTAGGAGCTGGAGAAGAAACAGTTGTAGCAGTAGTAGACATTTCGAAATATTAGAAGTGTTGCTGGCAGTAGTAGAGGTAGAAAGAGTAGACCCTTAATACTAGTATTAGAAATAAAGTTGTGGTAGAAAGAGTAGACCCTTAATACTAGTATTAGAAATAAAGTTGTGGTAGAAAGAGTAGACCCTTAATACTAGTATTAGAAATAAAGTTGTGATAGAAAGAGTAGACCCTTAATACTAGTATTAGAAATAAAGTTGTGGTAGAAAGAGTAGACCCTTAATACTAGTATTAGGAATAAAGTTGTGGTAGAAAGAGTAGACCCTTAATACTAGTATTAGAAATAAAGTTGTGGTAGAAAGAGTAGACCCTTAATACTAGTATTAGAAATAAAGTTGTGGTAGAAAGAGTAGACCCTTAAT
Source organism: Hippopus hippopus (assembly GCA_946811185.2). NCBI lineage: Eukaryota > Metazoa > Mollusca > Bivalvia > Cardiida > Cardiidae > Hippopus > Hippopus hippopus. The sequence goes on along the minus strand of OX328110.1, from coordinate 8,840,412 downwards.
ACTAGTATTAGAAATAAAGTTGTGGTAGAAAGAGTAGACCCTTAATACTAGTATTAGAAATAAAGTAGTGGTAGAAAGAGTAGACCCTTAATACTAGTATTAGAAATAAAGTTGTGGTAGAAAGAGTAGACCCTTAATACTAGTATTAGAAATAAAATTGTGGTGGTAAAAGGAGTCGTAATAATCTAGTCTCAGAAATAGAGTGGATTAAGAAGGAGAAGAAGAAATTTGAAAAAAATGAAGAAGACAAACAGAAAACATAAACGAGAATAAGAAGGAGAACAAAATGAACAGAGAAGAGAACTGTGTTAAGCGAAAACAAGCATATGGAGAGCGATAGATTCACGGTCCGAAATCCTGGACAGATGAAAGGGACCAGCAACCTATGCCCTAGCAGTCTAAGGGATTGCAATCATCATCAGCCAACTGAGAATGATGAAGATGATGATGACGAAGACAACAACAAGAACAGCAATAGTAATAATGATAACGATAATGATAACAGCAACAACAACAACAACAACAATAATAAATCAGTTCATAAATAAATCAAAAGACAGATAAATAAATATATGAAACGAAAAAGTTATAAAAATCACTTATAAAAACGATAAGTTAAAAAAAATCTCCATTATTCCTTTTTACTTTACATAACATTTCACATACGTAGCGTCCTAAATAATAATTATCTTAACATATAGTCCGTCTTAGACCTTGAACGTTGACCCTTTTCCGTTCTCCCTGAAAACCACTTTCGATTTGCATTAAGAGGCGTTATAAAACTAAAAACAGCTTAGAATGAGCACCTCTTCCATTGTTCACAATGTTTTCTTGGTTATTACTGCATCGAGGCATCAGTTGAAGACCTTTGATTCTTTTACTATAGCCAGATGCCTCCAAAGCAGAAAAATTCAGATTATTCAAAAGGGAAAAATGGCTCTATTAAATATCTCTGCAAAAATGACAGTTTACAAACGGAAACAGGCGAGTCTCGAAAACATTGTTAAGAAAGAAGAAATCATTCGTGAAGAACAATTTCTTCGTTTGTCACACTGTTTTAACTCATATCATTGCATTAATTCATGATGAATTTGACATATTTTACATGGACGTTTTTCAAAATCGTCCACTATGGAGGACATAAAGGAGCTGATTTGTCAAATCTGATAAAAATCTATATAATTGAGCCAGGTTCTGGCAAAAGGGGGCTTAATACATCACCCTGATGCATGATACCAAGCAAGTCATCACATAATTATGGATCCATAAAATTCATTTTGTCAAACAACCAACTGAATCATGAAGTAGAAATATTCTTTGGCATGCAGAAAATTTAAAGATAGCAAAAAGTTTCGGCCCATGTCAGCCTGCGCGGAATGTGCAGGCTGACATGAATCGATACTTTTCGCAAATGCCTTAAGCCCCCTTTTCACCGAGTATGGCTCAATATATAACTATGTCACGTCGATATGGAAAAATTTAGAAAGACGATCGTTATCTTTGCCCTTTACTTCTCCTACCTCTGATCATTGTTTCGACAAAGGTTACATGGGAAAGCAGCCAGTGGCTTGGGAAAAATATTGTAGAGAGTACTGGTTAAAGAAACTCCAGGAAAGCATTGATAGGTGCGCTTGCCTCCGCGTTTTAATTGATATCATGTCGATACCGGCGTTAAACACCGTAGAAACAAATATATTTTCTTTGCGCCTTTCGTTTAAAAAAATCAATACAACAATTTGCCATTTTCCGACTTCTCCTTTGTGACAATATGTTCACTTATACCGATGTATTAAAACCTTCGTTGATTTTGATTGGCCATTTTCTTCGATATTTTTATTTTAATTTTAAGGAAACTAAATTATGTTGACAATCGGCTTTGGCGAGCTTAATTTTGTAAACTTGTTTGATAAAATTAAATCTGAAAAGTACGAAAGCCTACAAGGGTCAAGATGAAAGTAAAATGTTTTTCAAAAACACGTAATAACATGAATTTAAAACACGTTATAACGCAAAAAAGTCGCACTTACGCGAAAAATCTCGTAACAACGTGTTTTAAAACACGTAATAACGTGTTTAAAAGTCGTAGTAACGCGAAAAATCTCGTTATAACGTGAATATGAAACACGTCATAACGCAAAAAAAGTCGCACTAAGGCGAAAAATCTCGTAATAATGTGTTTTAAAACACGTAATAACGTGTTTAAAAGTCGTAGTAACGCGAAAAATCTCGTTATAACGTGAATTTAAAACACGTAATAACGTGTTTAAAAGTCGTAGTAACGCGAAAAATATCGTTATAACGTGAATATGAAACACGTTATAACGCAAAAAAAGTCGCACTAAGGCGAAAAATCTCGTAATAATGTGTTTTGAAACACGTAAGAACGTGTTTAAAAGTGGTAGTAACGCGAATAATCTCGTTATAACGTGAATTTAAAACACGTAATAACGCAAAAAAAGTCGCACTAACGTGAAAAAAATCCCGTAATAACGTGTTTTGAAACACGTAATAACGCGTTTAAAAGTCGTAGTAACGCGAATCGAAAACTCGCAGTAACGCTTTTTTTTTTCAACTGTTTTCGCTTTGATTGAGTTCTGTGGAGTCCAGTCGAATCTCCCAATGCAAATTTGTGTGTTTGATGGTGCATTACGCCGCTTTCAATCATATTTAGATCACATCACAGCTATAAGTCTTTTATTCCCGATCTCCCTAGGACTCATCAGTATAAGTCTGCAGCTTCTCTTTTCCTTGCCATCAGACATGACTATTGCCAGCAGCAGAGATCGAACCAGGGTTTCTCATTACAAACTATTAATCCGGACCACTCAACCACGGAAGATTATCCCATGAAAGCTACATTATTAAACAAATAGAGCAACTTCCATAATGTCTGAGTGTTATCTGTTTCTTTCGAGTTTACTCCGTTTTCATCAGTGTTTAAATAATTAAAAATGCATTATTTTCTGTTGATTTTTCCTTTAATGAATAGCGACTCGATAAACATCTGGTCGAGACCTCGCTGAGCTTGGTAGGTCAAATTGTAACATACAAGGCTTGAAACAGGCGGCGGGGGGGGGGGGGTCGATGGCTCGATTCAACAGCTCAGCACAATTCTTTTCGAAGATTGATGATTGTCATTGCGAAAGGTTTCATTCCTCTTTCACCGTTGGTCATCTTTCGAAGATGTTGATGTAGGACAGCAGCCAGTGGCTCGCAAATAATGTTGTGCGAATTATGGGTTGTTATTGGCAAGTTTTTGGTGAAAAAAAGAAACCAGCAAAGTGTAGGTAAGGGCACTTCCGCCGCCCAATTACCAAAACAATGTTAGAAAGGATGTGAAACATCAATTGAACAAACATTTTCAACAATCTTGTCAAAATCGAGGATAATGATATGGAATTCTACTGTCATTGCTGGAATCCATGTTCGATCTCCGCTGCCATTGCTAACCTCATCTGACAGTTGCAAGGCAAAGTAAATATGCAGACTTAATACTAGTGAATTCTAGAACGGTCATGAATAAAAAAGTGGTTGCTGTGATGCGACTGAAATAACGCTGAAACCAACGAAAAACACGACTAACACAGTTCGATATTTATTTGGAAATTCGAATGCATGCTATGAACTTATTGCACATACATGTAAACTGTTCTCATGTAATGTTGATAAAGAGGGGAAAAAACACGTTACTGCGAGTTTTCTGTTCACGTTACTACGACTTTTAAACGCGTTATAACGTGTTTTAAAACACGATAATACGATATTTTTTCACGTTAGTGCGACTTTTTTTGCGTTATTACGTGTTTAGAATTCACGTTATAACGAGATTTTTTTGCGTTACTACGACTTTTAAACACGTTAGTACGTGTTTTAAAACACGTTATTACGAGATTTTTCGCGTTACTGCGACTTTTTTTGCGTTATAACGTGTTTTGAATTCACATTATTACGTGTTTTTGAAAAACATTTTACTTTCATTTTGACCCTTGTATGCTTTCGTAGAAAAGTCAACGAATGTCGGGTTATTTTATCACATAACGATATTTTACGTATTATCGGTTATAGATATTCTAATATGCAAAACTATACATGCACTTGTGGTAATTTTCATTAACAGTTCGCTTCTCTGAAAGAAGTCTAATGTGACGTCACAAATAACGTCACACAATGCTTATCTCAAACGTGGGTAAGATAAGAAAATTCGGAAGAGGTATGTTACACTGAAAACATGGGAGGTCAAGTTTTTATATATGTATTTGGCGCTGGAAAAGGTAAAGCATCAAAATGTTGCCCATAAGTGTTATAGGTTAAAAGTCCATATCAAAATTTTCCCCATATCTACATTAAGCACTTGACATTACAATAGGATGACACAGGATGACACCATGCTGGCTCATTATCAAAATACCCTTTCCTTGCCGAGTAAGTAAACAGCATAATTTTATCTGGTCTACATTTGCATTTTTGCTGTAAAGGGGGGGGGGGTAGGGGGGGGGGAAGACAGAAACATTGATTTCTCAGTTTAACCCTGTCAACGCATCAATTGAAAGAGAATTTCATATAAGCCATGTTCTGTGAAATGGGCGTTGATTGCATCTGCAAAATCTATTAACCCAGGTCAGCCTGTGCACTCCGCGCAGGCTGAACTTGGTCAGAACTTTTTGCTATCGGTCACTTTTGTGCATGTCAAAAGACCAGTCTACCTCATGATCCGGTCGATTGTTAAACAAATAGATTTTATAGGTCTATAAGTATGTGATGACTATCTAGGAGATGCATTAAATCCCCTTTTGCCAGAGTATGACAATTGATTTGCATTGAAAGAGCCTTTTTTAAACGAAATAGTTGAAACTGTAGCCCGTCGATTAGACAGCGTCTTCTGTTCATTGTGATTTTGACCTTCATCGGCTTAAAAGGCTAACAATGATCCTCCATGACAAGGAAAGGTTTTTTATCAAATCGCTATACTGGAGCAAATTTCATCTCCTTAACGTTTTGAGTGGAAATAGATAACATAGGCATTGATAGACCTTTGATTGTGTTACAACTGACTCATGTATCGTGGGATTTCATGTTCTCATGTATATATATACTCCTCACAAAAGGTTAAGCAACAATGAATTTACGCTGCACCAAAATTTTATTATTACACATATAGACAATTTCATTGTATAAATATAATGAGTATTGAGTTAAAAACTAGTTCAAGCAATTCTGTACTTCTATCAGATAATATTTCTCACTTTCAGGCTTTTGAAGTAAGGCACTGTCTAAATCCACGTGCAAAAAAGTGGTATACTACCCAGATGTTTTGAAACCTCTAAAATTCGGTCAATTTGCAACCGGGACACAGTCAGTACACGGTATGGCCACCATTAGCACGAATACAAGCTTTAACTCTTCTGGGCATTGACCAGATCAAGCCGTCCAGCTGTTGTTGTGGAATTTCTGCCATTCCTGACTCAAAAGTTGCTCAAGGTGTTGGAGGTTCTGAGGCCTCACATTTCCATCACTGACAAGCCTACCGAGAATGTCCCACACATGCTTAATCGAATTGAGATCTGGAGATCTTGCTGGTCACTCAAATTGTCCAGAAGAGTTCAAGCATGTATTCGTGCTAATGGTGGCCATACCGTGTACTGACTGTTGCAGGTTGAACGAATTTTAGATATTTTAAAACATCTGGGTAGTATACCACTTTTTTTGCATGTGGATTTAGACAGTGCCTTACTTCAAAAGCCTGTAAGTGAGAAACATTATCTGATAGAAGTACGGAATTGCTTGGACTGGTTTGTAACTCAATTCTCGTTACATGTATACAATGAAATTGTCTATATGTGTAATAATATAATTTTGGTGCAACGGTAATTTATTGTTGCTTAACTTTTTGTGAGGAGTATATAGTAAGGAAGTATTTCATTGGTCCCATCATTGCATTTTGTGGAATGTTTGACCGATAAATTGCAATGTTACATTTCACCTTTATTCAAGACAAGTGGTCGCTTTACCAAGAGACCTTGATCATTTGGCCGATGAAATCTCATTCTCATGAATATGAGCCATGCTCTATGAAAAAAAGGGCTTAATGCATCTTCGAAAAGTATCGACGCAGGTCTGACTTGAGTCGAAACTTTCTGCAATTGGTCTGTATGTCAAGTTATCTCTATGTCAAAGGATCCGTGTACTTCACGAATCAGTCGGTTATTAAACAAAATGATTTTTTTCATGGATTTTAATTACACAATGTCATGCTTTGTATCATGCATTACGGAGACGCATTAAGCACCCTTTTGCAAGAACATGGCTTATATAGTAATGAAGCGTTTCAGTGGTTCCGTCATTACATTTTGTGGAAGTTTTAGCCAATGAATTTCAGCATTAACATTCACATGGACAATAGTGTGGGGTCCATGGCTGTGAGGTAAAGCGTCGGCCTCGTAACTGCAAGATCCCGAGTTCGATACCTGGGAGCGGGTGTCAACCTTGGAATTTTTCATTGGCCCACACATTCGGTGAAAGTGCTGGTGTAGTTCCCAGGGAGCAGAACCGAGAGAGACATATAAGTTGCAAGAACTTGTTTCTCAGTCGATGTAAATTGAAGATGCTTAAACTACTTGTACAATTTCTCTTTGTCTCTATTTCATACCAAAGTCCACAATCTAAGTGTCACGCAATAACGTAAGCGGAGTATCAAACGGACATTATGTTCAAACGCCAAGATACCGTTATTTTGCTCTTAGTTTTATAGGACACAGCATTACGACGGTTCTGTGACGCTTTTGGGCAACGTACTACCGAAACTCAGTCTGTTACTGGTGAAAGATGTCAATTGATGGTCCTTTGCAAATATGACAAATTACTGAGGACACAGATCATAAAGAGAAACACCATTTTAAACAACATACTCACACTATCCTGTCGCCATCGGCTACTCCCGTGCATGAAAACCAAGTCCAAATAATGGTCAGCTGTGAGAAGAAAAAGTATCTCTATTGCAGCTAGCTGCCACAATCCTCCGAAAAATTTGTGGCGGAACTGAGGTACGAACTCAAGACTCACATTATTAACCCCTACGTTGGCATAGTTACATAGCCTCCTAGGTTTATTTCCACAGACAAGAAATATCTGAGACAAGAATCGAACAGCAATAAACATTGTTTTACAGAGTGAAGTGAGGCAGGGAATAGAGAATGTATAGCATAAGTTCAGCGGTTATCATGACAGCCAGTTGTTATAAAAGTTTGCAATAAATCTAGCTTTTGCAACAAAATTTTTAGAGTCCCGCTCCGGAAAAGCTATTTATCGGCCCATTACATTTTGCACCGAATATTGGAACGTGTATAGATATCTATGGGCTGTTTAAGAATGCCTCCTGAAGACCGTGTCTCAACGATTTTTGTTTCTGAGAAATTTATTGACGAATTTAATGTGGAGGTAATGTACTCAGTTCCATAAATAAGTGTGCACTTAATTTTCTTTTATTTCTCGTCGCATGTTTTACTGAAGACCAACAAATCTGGTATCATACTTTAGTTAAGAGTCTGTAGAAAATGCCAGGCTAATCAGAGTTTGACTAACAGAAAGTTTAAGTTAGGTTTTTGTAGTTTAAATGAAGGTGGTACTAAAACCAAAGTTGCAAAAGTACTCAAAGACTAAGGTAACATTAAAGTTAGGTTTTTCTTAAAGTTCTTGTAATTTTTCAATCAATATCTTGTATGGCCACCTCTGCTGTCGATACAGGCAATTATTCGACGTCGCATACACCTTACATAACGTAAAATCATTGCATCAGGAATGTTATTCCATCCGAGAGCGGTGGCCAAAACCTAACTTTAATGTTACCTTAGTCTTTAGTACTTTTGCAACGTTGATTTTAGTACCACCTTCATTTAAACTGCAAAAACCTAACTTAAACTTTCTGTTAGTCAAAATCTGATTAGCCTGGCATTTTCTACAGACTCTTAACTAAAGTATGATACCAAATTTGTTGGTCTTCAGTAAAACATGCGACGAGAAATAAAAGAAAATTAAGTGCACACTTATTTATGGAACTGAGTATATATGTCGCCAGGCGCACGCTAAATTGTCACTTGCCTTACCCTGCTTTAGAGCTATGTAAACGGCGTCGTCGAGTGTTTGACTTTAAACCGCGAGGTCGTGGATAGGATCCGCGGTTTGGACAGCCTATTTATCTGCCCTTTACATGTGATCAGCACGGTTTTAACTCTTTATCTAATGGCAAAGTTTGCGATTCCACCAATCAAAAGCATTTGCTGATAACAAATTAAATGTCCCTCAAAAGATGTTTTCTGTCGTTTATTAGGCAGAGAACATTGTGGGTAAAGGAGAAAATGCTTCTTACCAGCATTTTCTCTTTTTTCCACAATGTTTTCAAAAAGCGTCTTCTGTGGTAAAGGGTTAAGGTAGATCTGGTAAGATGTAAAACTTGTTCATCAGCTTCTATTGCACGGTTGCATGATAAACTGAAATAAGGCACATTGCATCTCAGTGCACTCACGTGGAGTGTGGAAACTTTTACTTTGTTTTAGTCATGTTTTACGCTGTAATTCTTTACAGTGCTGAAGCTGGCTCAACTACTTTTTTTACCAGTGTAAATCAAGTTCAAACTGCACAGAACATGCAGTTTGATCCTGGATCTACAATGTTCGATAGCTATATATGAGACAGTCAGAGCAACCACGGTCATACACTTGCAATATTTCAGGGTTTTTCTTTTACTGAATGTCGAAACTTTTTTTTTTTCCTGATGAGTCGCCTGAATGTTAACTCTTATCCTGTTCAATAAGTAAAATAAAATTTTCAATTCAATAATAAAAACCCGAATATTACTTTCTCAAATGTATGTTTCGGGGAATGACATCTCCTTAGCGGACAGTGTAGATTCAAGATCAGACTGCACGTTCTGTGCAGTCTGATCTTGATCTACACTGCCCGTAAAAGGTCAGTGAATCGCGCTTAGCAGCCTAAGGGTTGAATAAGGTCTCGAGTTTGTTTGTGCGTTTGTATCACCTGCTAAATGACGCATTTATCCTGAACAAGCCTGATCGCTAAGCTAATAACGTACAGCGTTGTAACGAAGGGTCGCTGGTTCCACTGTCTATTCCGGCGGGTTTTCCTTCTTTTTCACAGGATTACAGTCATTCCGAAAGGATTCATAACTGTCTCATCGCTGATCATTGTTTCGACGATATTTATATGGGAAAGCAGTCTGTGGCATGGGAAGAATATGGTGTACGGGTCGTTAAAACATAGGTTTGCGTGTTATCTAAGGGTTATCTAGGAGCATGGCCAATCTTTAAACTACAACAACAAAAATTGATTGATGGATTGATTGCATCGGATTTAACGCCATTTTCAACCTTTTTTCACTTATATCGCGCCGACTAGTGATCTTAATCGCTTATCCATGAGTTTCTTTTACCAGTATTTTGCACAATATTCTCTCCAAGCCACTGGCTACTTTCCTAAGTAACCGTCGTCGAAACAATGATCGGCAGTGAGAGAGGAATGAATCCTGTCGCAATAGCTATCATCTATCCTCGGAAAGAAATTGGCCAAAATTGGATTCGAAGCAGCGACCTTCTGTTATCAAGTCCTGAACACTACCGACTGCGCAACCGGGGCTCAGCAACAACAATAGTAGTATAGGAAGTCTCTTTTAGGGTCTGACAGGCCTGGTCAGACCCTAAAAGAGACGTCCCTGTAGGCCCTACGCTACCTACCCTACAGAGAATTTGTCCCAGTTTGCCTACCCTGAAAGAATTTACATTATATCACTTCTACAAAAAATGCCCAAAAAATACCCAGTTTGCCTACCCTGATACCCGGAGTGTCTATACTCAGAATTCAAGATGGCGGACGTTTTGATGGCAAGTTGGGTACAAATCCCTCTCAGGCTAGAGCTTGCCTCTGCAGCAGTTCACAAAGGGTCGAGTAAACGATAAAGTCCGAGAATCCGCATGAAAATGTTACTATAAATAGAACATTTATTTCGCAATAAAAGGCTAAGTATTGCCCACCGAGGGGAACCCAGCCTAACCATTGAGTTGGACTTAGTTTTTTCTGCATCTAGGTATGATTTCTCTAAAAGTCTGAGCACTGAGTTGGACTTAGTCTTTTTCTGAGTTTTTTTTTACTCTCTGGAGTGTAACTCTCTGGAGTGTAACTCTTTGGAGTGTAACTCTTCTAAAAGAAAGAAGTTTGACAATTTGAAGAAATGACAATTTGAAGATAGAACTTTCGTGGTAAATGGTTAGTCCTGAAAAGGACTGTTGGGTTAGCTCTGAAAAGAACTGTTGGGTTAGCCCTGAAAAGGACTGTTTGTTTTGGAGGTTGTGTTTTTTCGTCTCACGTTGTTTTTTCCACTTCTAATGACAACATCCGAAATTCGCCTGACAAATAGGGCATGCTTCAACTCTTTTTCTGATTACCATTGTTCCATTATCGAAAGTAATCTTCCTCCCAAATTCGATATCAACCAAAATGACATCCGGCGTTGTCTTTAAAAATAGTTGAACTAATCTTTCGCCGAGATCTTTGTATGGCTGTGTTATACGTTGTAGTTGGTTTTGTTCCTCCTCTCCTACGAAATGAGTGTTTAGTTGCAATAACTGCTGACCAGCATTCAAATAGTCTTGGAGAGCCTCACGTAGTTGATGATTTATCTCCTCCATATTGATACTGCTTCCGAATATTGATACTGCTTTCGAATATTGATACTGCTTTCGAAGTGTTCTTTAGCTGAGAGTCAAAAAATGATGAATGTATGGAAATAACGCTGGGTTTTATACGTTTAAGGAGGATTGAAATTTTTAAAGAGCGCGGACCTGACGGGAAACACCAGGATTGTACTGTGTGACACTGAGTTAGGAGTGGTAAAAACAGCATGAAACGCCGACGCGGGAAAAACATAGGAAAAAATGACGTCATGAGTCAATCAGTTCAATCCTCCTGTAAAGCTATAAAACCCAGCGATATTTTTACATAAAATCATATTTGTTCCAGTATGGTTCGAATTCTTGTCTCCCCCCCCCCCCCACTGCGCAAGCAGATGTCTGATAGAGTGTGGGAAATGTTTTGCCATACTTTTTTACCCTTGTGTTTGTTGATTTGCAAAAGAAACAGTTCTTTGTTACTCGTTTTTTCTTCTTTTCGTTGTTTTGCTTTTTCTCCTCTTTTAGATCCAAAGTTTGTTGTTTTCTTAGATTATCGCTTGTAGATATTTTTTTCTCTGCCTGTTCTGTTATTTTGCAGATTTTTGAATCGGTGATATCCGTTGTGTCGGACTGTATGTCTACGGTCTGATTTTCATCCGGTGATATTGTAGTCTGTAGTGAACTTGTTTTCCATGTATTTTCGTTGTAGAATGAATTTAGTGTGCCGACGAATTTCGTATGTTGGAGACGGACAACGTTGTAAAACGATGGTGAAATTTCAATGTCATGACTGTGTGGATTCACGTAGACAAAAACAAATGTTCCTGTCTAATTTTCTTTTTTTGGACAATTTCTGGCCCAATGTCCTGCTTCGTTGCATGTAAAACAAATATTTGTTCTCTCACCATTCATCCCATATCGTTTGTCGAGCGTCGCTTGATCTAAAACTCTGTAGCTGATAGTACGGCGTATAGAGGTATTTATAAAAAGCTTTACTAGACGCTGACGTAGTGTACCTCTGCCCAATGGTCTATTTATAGCAACAGACGCTAACTATTGTGATCTAACCCCTTGTCACACTAAACAGCGTTTCCACTGAGTTGGCACGGTGTTGTTTAAGCTCCCAGAGTGCCAAGAGATCGCAGGAAAAATGCGAAGCTCCGTGGCTTATTATCGCGTTCCTGATGTTGATCAAAAAAAGCAAGAAGGAAATCAAGTACATCGATATCTGTTCTCTGTACCCTTATGTTTGTAAACACAAATCCTATCCTGTAGGTGAGCCAGAAATTTTGTCTGCTGAGAATATTGACATGAACAATATTCGACAATATGAGGGCTTAATCAAATGCAAAGTTTTGACTCCAACTGATTTGTTTCACCCCGTTCTCCCAGTTCACTGTAACAACAAAATGATGTTTCCACTCTGTATGAAATGTGCAGAAGAAAGTTCAAGCATTTGTAGCCATGGTGAAGAAAAGAGGGCTTTGGTCGGAACTTGGGTTACTTTTGAATTATTCAAGGCTCTTGACTGCGGTTATCGATTATTGCAAGTGTATGAAATTTGGCATTTCAATTCTGTGTCAGATCAGTTCTTTAAACGTTATGTGGACAATTTCTTGAAAATTAAGCAAGAAGCCAGTGGTTATCCAGATCGGTGTCAATCAGACTCAGAAAGAGCAATTGCACAAAGACATTACGGAATATGAAGACAAATGTGAAACTCGTGGTATTTGCGAATTTGCATTGTAAAAAAATATTTCAGTGTGATTTTTTTCATTGTCAAAAATGTTTTTTACGCTGTATTGTAAAAAAATATTTCCTTATGAATTTTTTCATTGTCAAGAAAATTTTTTATGTTGCATTGCAAAAAATGTTTCATTGTTTAGTTCTGTTCAATAAAAATGCTTTCATTTTCAATGATGTTATCATTTTATCATTAGCCTTTAAAGAGTAAAGTAAAAAATGGATGTACAATCCATATTATTTCAACATCCTTGTAATATTTTCATCACAGGGCCGAGCGGTTGTGGAAAAACAGAGTTCGTTCATAAATTAATTGAGTATCGAGAAGACTTGTTCAACATCGTTCCTGAAAGAGTTGTTTGGTGTTACAAAGAATGGCAACATGCCTACAGTGTTATGCAGGAAAAGTTTAATTCACAATTTGAATTGATAAAATTCGTGGAGAGGATTCCTGACGACGAAAACGAAATTGTCAGTGATGTATCCATACCACATTTAATCGTCTTTGATGACATGTTGGGGGAAAAAGATGAGGAAAAAATTAAACTTTGGTTTACAAGAAAAGGTCATCATCGTAATGCAAGTGTGATTTACATCACGCAAAATATGTTTCAACAATCGAAATCGAGTCGAACCATTAGCCTTAATTCTAGATATATGATTTTATTTCGAAATGAACGAGATAAGAATCAGATTAAAACATTAGCTCGACAAATGCAAGCCCCACATTTGGTACCTGCTTATGAAGATGCTACATTGTCGGACCATGGATATCTAGTCGTAGATTTTCATTCACAAACAAACAAAGAATTAAGACTCCGAACAGATATATTTTACCGTTGGTATACACAAGGTAATGAAAGAGGACCTGTTATTTATTCTTCTGCTTAAAAAAGTTTCTTTAAGAAAAGTTTTTTTATGCAAAAGTTCTTGCTTTAAAAGAGAATTACATTTTTAAATATAAATCATTTTTATGATACCCATCCGTGAGTAAACATGGACTTACCACCTACACCAAGATCGGTTTTAGCTGCTTTGCGAAATTTAAGTCAACAAACCGATAAACATGGAAGTGAAGCTGTGTTAAAAGCAGGATTAAAAGAAATTTTAAAATGGTTTACATTAGCTGCGCAAAACATCATCGAAAATAAAATCAAATTACCAAAACAAACCATAACGTACATGACAAAACATAGAGCAGATATTGAACAGCTAGCAGATCCGTCCATAGATGAGGAAAGTAAACGTAAAATCATTTTAAAATCTGGAGGGGGTGGATTTCTAGGTGGTGTGATTATCAGAAGTTTGCTGAGATGGGATGGAACAAAAACCATCAGAAAATTTGGAGCTGAAAGACAAACTCGAAAACGTGTTCCACGAAAGCGTGCTCCGCAAAAGAAGAAGTCTCCGAAAAAGAAAAAATCTCCAAAGAAGAAGAATTCACCACCAAAGAAGCATGCCCCAATTACGATTGATGAAAGATTTGTTACTACCCGAAAACGAAGTTCTGTAGGAAGCAACATTTCAGAACATCAACAGTATCCGAAATCCGAAGAGGAAAGAATGAGAAAAAAACTGCAGGATTACGAAAGAAAGTATTCAAGATTCATATTACCAGGTAAAAAATTATCGTTTCAAGAAATCCCCTCCAGCACGTGGTCTCCAAAGACATTAGCTAAACATAAAAAAGGGTTAAAAAAATATAAACGAATGTTTTATGATATGGTGAAACACAACCTTGATACAGGGAGATATTATCTTGACGACAAAAATGAGGTGCTCCACCTTCGGAAAGGAAGATCTGTTCCCGTGGATTCATCTTTATCTACAGCCACTACATTAGCCGACGATCTCTATTCACAGTTTTCTTAAGAAATTTTAACAACAAATTTTGTCTACAAAAAACATTATATTAGCTATAAATGTTAGTGATATGGAACTTGTATTATCATTTAATCCGAAATCGAGATCAACTCAACATGAAGAAGAAAACACCTCTGATAAAAAAACATGGTTCAATGGTTATGGCTATGATACAGGCTAAACCAAAAGCACGTAAAAAACTTGTAAAAGATTCATCACCTGAAGTGATAAAATGCATATCGGAATGCTGTCATAATGTTTTAAAAGGCAATGTACATTTATCATCACCTCAGAAGAAGAAATTGTATTCAAGTAGGCAGCATCTCAGACGTTTAGCTTCGAAATCAGTCTCAGTAAAAAATAAAAAACAAATATTAAATCAAAAAGGTGGATTTCTTCAATTGCTTGGTCCTGCATTATTACCATTGTTAGGAAAAGCCGTTATCGGAGGAATAGGAGGAGCTCTTAAGGCCTTGTAATTTTATAATTTTTAAATTATGTCTGTTAAAAAAATGGTTATTGTGCCTTACCAAACCTTAGAAAATATGAATCGTTGGAAAGCCGAACAAGCTCAAAGACCTCGTTTACCACCCAATCCACAAGTTGTAGATGTAGTACATCTTCAACAGGACATGGGACATATTTTACAAAACACCAATTTATCAGAATCGGAAAAAGCTCAAAAGTATGGTGAGACTTTGTTTAAGTTACAAAATTCTCTTCAAAAAGCAAGACCGACTTTGAACAATTTACTTTCAACGACAAAAAGTGATGATAGTGTACAGAAATCAACATCTGTTACCTTGCATGATCAAATTTTGCTAAGTGTACCAAAAACGATGAAAAGAAAAGCCGAGTTACTTTTGAATATGATAAAAGATAACAATAATTTAACTTGGGATGAACAAGGAGTTGTGTCATATAAAGGCGGACGCATTCATGGTTCCAATATCATCGATCTTATCAATGATGCAATACGTCAAAGAAAAGGTGTTGAACCCAAAGGCTGGAAAACTTTTTCAAAGGCATTACATGAAAGTAATATTCCGCAAGAAGTCATTGGCAATCCAAGCAGATGGAGGTGGATGCATAAAACTTATGATAAAGCTTATGATAAGCCGCTGAGTGAAGATGAAGAATCCCATGGTGAGTCTGATTACTTATTTCACACACCAAAAAGTGTACAAAAAACTGCAAGGAAATCGCCTGCAAAAAGTGTTAAAAAATCTACGATGAAAACTCCATACATGAAAACTCCATACATGAAACCTGAAGAAAGAGAAAGACTGAAGCAATTCTATACTAAAGAGTTGTTAACTCCACCAGAATCTATAAAAAAGACCCCTAGTCGTAAAACGGCTCAGTCATGGGAGCCCTGGTAAAGCCTAAACTTGATTACGTGTTAAGAAAGTTATTTTATGATCCCAAAAGTACTGTCGCATTTACTGGAATAAAGCAATTGTATCACGCTCCAAAATCTGTTTTGAAAGGAATAAGATACAAAGATGTTCAAGAGTGGTTACAAGGTGAATCCACCTATACCTTACACAAACCAATCCGTCGACGTTTCAAAAGACGAAAAACTATTGTAAGTGGTATAGATTATCAATGGCAAGCTGATTTGGCCAATATGCAACATTTAGCAAAACAAAATGATAACAAGAAATATTTACTTTGTGTAATCGACGTGTTTTCAAGATTTTCATGGGTTGTCCCTATTCCAAATAAAATGGGAAAAACTTTGATTCGAGCATTTCAATCTATTGTTCAGAAATCAAAACGAAAACCTTTGGCACTTCAAACAGATAAAGGTTCGGAATTTAAAAACAAACTGTTTCAACAATACTTGAAAAAGAGTCAGATTCATTTTTTCACCACCGAAAATCCAGAGACAAAAGCAAGCCTTGTTGAAAGATTTCAACGAACTTTAAAAACGAGAATGTGGAAATACTTTACGTACAAGAAAACAAGACGTTACATTGACGTATTAAATTCTTTAGTTCAGAATTACAATCATACGTTTCACAGAAGTATTAAAACATCTCCTGCAATGGTAACAAAATCAAATGAGGCAGAGGTTTCGAAAAATCTGTATCCTCGATTATCGACAATCGCTATGACGAAAAAGCCAAAATTCAAAATTGGAGATCGTGTTCGGATCAATAAAACAAAACGTACATTTGATAAGGGCTATTTACCAAATTGGACGCAAGAAATATTTGAAATCACTCATGTTAACAAGACATTTTCACCTATCACCTATAAAATAAAAGATTTACAGGGTGAACAAATTTTGGGAACTTATTATGAATACGAACTTCAATTAATAAAAGATGATGAAGTCTATGAAATTGATTCAGTTCTTGATAGACGTACAAGGCGTGAGGGCAAAAAATTAATCAAAGAAATAAAAGTCAATTGGAAAGGTTATCCAAAAAAATTTCAAAGTTGGATACCAGAATCGCATTTGGTGTCTTTGAAGGGGAAAAAATCTTATAGATAAAAAATCTTATAGATAAAAAATCTTATAAAAGACAGTACAATTATGATGAATTCACAGTCAAACATTGAGTGTGCGACAGAAAGTGTCGATAGTGTTGGTACTAGAAATTACAGCTGCTGTGGAAATCGTGTTCCAAAGAATCAGTTTACATATATTTCACAGATAATAGTCATTTACGCAATTATTGCAACCTCCATAGTACATTTAAGTATTCAAAGTCAGGATCGTGAATTGTGTTTCATACTGTTAAGTAGTTCCCTCGGATATATTCTCCCATCTCCGGGGTTAAAATTCACAAAGACAGAACAAAAACAACCAGGACTTGATTTCATTGACAGTAAAAAATAAAATATTAAAAAATGAATTCATTTTATGTTACTCTACCTAGCGATAGTTCCATAAACTTTTATCCGAACAACACACAGTGCTGTTTTAAAGTTCATTTACCAAAGACAGTTCATACTGATAGGGAAAATTGGGAAGTTGCATTAGTTCAACTTATTACCCCCTCTCAGTTTTTAAACGTAAGTGAACAAGAAGCAAAGTTCGAAATTATAACTGCAGATAACGCTTTATACGATGCAGTAGCAGCGGTAGATAAAAAAAGAGATAATATGGAGATATCTGTATTAAGGCGAGACGATAAAGGTAGAGCAGAAAAATGGTCAATTCTATTTACCTTTCCACCGGGTAGTTACACTTCACCAAAGCATATTATAGAGGTGATCGATGATTTGGTTCAAAATAACCTATCCTTCAAAAGAATTCAATGCTACTGTCTATTAGCTATTCAACCTCATCCAAACGTCCGAAACTTGCAATCAGAAATATTACAAAAACCGGAATCAAATTCCACTCATCGCTGTTTTTAAAACTGGGAGGATCGCCAGAATTTCAAAACGAGGCGATTTATCCGGGTAGAAGATTTTTAAATGCATTTAAATACAGTCCTAACATCGATGCTGGCTACAACCATCTGTTTGTTTATTCAGATATTGCCGAACACACTATAGTGGGTGATACATTTGCTCCCATACTTCGTGTTTTACCGTTCAAACCAACCGAATCAGTTGAAAATAATTATGAAACCCAACATATCAACCATGATATTACATTACCGCATTATATCCCCGTTTCGAAATCTGATTTTGATACTATTCACATTCAAATAACAGGGGATTCTGGCATATCGTTTCATTTCATTACTGGTAAGACAATCGTCAAGTTACATTTCAGACAGAAAAAATAAAAAATATTTGATATTTTGAAATAATTAAACTGATACATTGACAAAAAATGCTGCCAGTTTATCGTGGCGTAAAACATCAGTATGGGTATGGATTAGGTTCCCTATTTAGATCAGCACTTAAAACAGTGACACCATTGCTTAAACCCTTGGTCAAATCTGGTTTTAATGCTATAAAAAAAGAAGGAATCAAACAAGGAATACGTGCAGCAGAAGATATCCTTTTACGTGGTAAAAACCCCAAAAAAGTTGCAGTCTCGCGGGGAAAACAATATGTTCATAATTTAGCGCAACAGTTAATACCTGGGATAAATAAACGAAAATCACAAAAGACAAGTCATTTATCTTCTCGATCTCACAGGGGTAAGATTATTAATAAAAGACAAAGAAATCATTACACTAGACCGAGACCTCTTGATATATTTGATTGAGAGAAAAAATCTTTTGAAAAAATGTTTTTTGAAAAAATCTTTTTTTGAAAATGATGCAAAGCGGATCTTGCGAATGCAGTAAATCAGAACTCGATGTTCTTTCTGTACCACCCACATTGACAACGATGCAAGAAAGTCAATGGGTTAAACATTTTCCAATATCATCTTTGACAAACAATTCACCGATGGAATTCATCATACCACCTCAAACCGAACATTGGACAGCTTTATCACAATCGTATTTGTATATCAAATTCAAAATCGTTAAAGCAGATGGCAGCAATTTAGATGCCGGCTCAAATGTAGCCCCTGTAAACAATTTCATGCACAGTATGTTTAGCAGTATCGATTTGTATCTAAATAATAAACTAATCAACAGTAATTCAGACACCTATCCATACAGAGCATATATCGAAAATCTTCTGTCATATAATGCCGACTGCAAGACTACGTTTTTGAAAGGTGGTGTACTTTGGATCGAAGACACCAGTGGGCAATTCGGAGCACTCAACCATGATGGGAATAATGAAGGATTACGAGGAAGAATCGGTGTAATTACACTAAGCAGAACTGCAGAGCTTTTCGGACGATTGCATCTTGATCTATTTCAGCAAGAAAAATATTTACCTAACAGTATTGAAATCAGACTTAGATTAAACAGAGCTTCACCAAACTTTTGTCTTACGGGAGGTACTGGTGCACCAGCTGCAAAAATTGTATTGGAATCTGTCAGTCTACATATGCGAAATGTCGAATTGTTGCCTGTTATTGCGAATGATCTAAATCAAATTATTTCTCAGCAAAACATGAAAATTCCTATCCGCAGAGTAGAAGTAAAGACTTTTACCATTGGTAATGGACTTCAGTCTAAAGTTGAAGATCATTTGTTTCAAGGACAGCTTCCGAAACGTGTTTTCATTGCAATGGTAACAAATGCTAGTTATAATGGAGGTTATGATACCAATCCATTTTTCTTTCAACATTTCAATCTGTCAAAAATAGATGTATCATGTAATGGTCACAGTATTCATAACAGACCCTTTGAGCCTGACTTTGAAAATGGCTTGTATTTGAAATCATATTTGTCAATGTATCAGGCTGTCTCAGCCTTTGGACTCAAAAAATAATTTGATATTGCCAAAGAAGATTATGGTGGTGGATACTGTTTGTGGGGGTACGATTTGACAGCTGATCAAGGCAGTGAAGAAGGTCAACTTCACCCTATAAAAACTGGAAGTCTTCGAATTGAGCTTCAATTCGCCCAAGCCTTGGCAGCAGTGGTCACTGTTTTTGCTGAATTTGACAATCAGATCGAGATCAACAGTTTGAGAGAAATCATCACAGATTACTAACTTCGGAAAAAAATCACATCAGAAAAAACAGTCCTTTTCAGGACTAAAGAGCATATATAGAGAAAACGATGCTGGGACTCAGATTTGCTATATCACTGAGAGGAGAAGCAGAAAAAGTGAAATATTCTACTTCAAAGTGCATCTCTACTCGGAAAAATGACATTCACAATAGCTTCGAAAAACATATGATTGAAGAATTACAAAATCTTATTGCCAGTGAAGTTCGCAACCAGTGTTACGGATGTCAAGTGGACCACCCCAGTCAAATACAGCACGACCTGTGTTTATTTAAGAACAAACAAGAACATACGGATATGTTCATAGAAAAAGCTATGATGGAATTAAATCCATACAAAATCATGGAAAAATGGTATCCTGAATTAATGGAAATGAAACTCGAGGACAGTGACTATGTGGAAACCTACAGATTGTGGAAGGATATAAAACAAAACATTTTATCTGAATTTGTGGATTCGTCTTGGTTACATAACTGGTGTAACAAAGTAAAACAATCCTGGGAAGAAAGTGACTAAGAAAAAACGTGATGTATACTTATGAAATTCAATACATATTAGATCACGGAACCTGGATAAAAAATCTACAGGCGAAAGTCTGTGCAAAAGATCAGTTGCCTCAACAGAAACCCGAACATGTGAAAGCTTACATTGTGAATACAGAGAGATCAAATAAACCAGGAGAACACTGGGTGGTAGTGATATTCAACAATAATGACAATGTGCTATACTTTGATTCGTATGGACTACCACCACTTGAGCCAGAAATCATTAACTTTTTAGACAATCATTCTTCAACGTGGAGATACAATCGACAAACTCTTCAGAGTCTACAGGGTAAAGTTTGCGGACTTTACTGTATCTTTGTATTGGATGCTGCTGCTAGAGGATACAATATACAGAAATATCTTCAACAGAAATTCCTCTCAACGAAACACCATCGAAACGATCGAGATGTATCATTGTGGTTTAATCAACACTACGGAATTCTATACAAGAAAATTTCAGAGACTCAAACCCACAAACAGTGAAAAATGATCTTCTTTTTTTGCTATCAATTCATTGTGAATATTTCATTTTTTGTCTTTTTTTACAGGTCATTGTAAAATATGTTCATTGTAAATATGTTCATTGTTCAGTTCTGTTCAATAAATAAAAGTTCAAAAAACAATAGAGTTCTTCATTCTGTTTTTTCCCAAGACTTGTTCTGTCTACATTTTTTCCCATACATCGGGTCATAACTTTTTTGCTATATTAGCATGAAACGTAGGATGGAAAAAAATGTATGTGCTTTCTGCCAGGTCCGAGCTCTTTAAAAAATTTCAATCCTCCTTAAACGTATAAAACCCAGCGATATTTTCATACATTCATCATTTTTCGACTCTCAGCTAACGATCACTTCGAAAGCGGTATCAATATTCGGAAGCAGTATCAATATTCGGAAGCAGTATCAATATGGAGGAGATAAATCATCAACTACGTGAGGCTCTCCAAGACTATTTGAATGCTGGTCAGCAGTTATTGCAACTAAACACTCATTTCGTAGGAGAGGAGGAACAAAACCAACTACAACGTATAACACAGCCATACAAAGATCTCGGCGAAAGATTAGTTCAACTATTTTTAAAGACAACGCCGGATGTCATTTTGGTTGATATCGAATTTGGGAGGAAGATTACTTTCGATAATGGAACAATGGTAATCAGAAAAAGAGTTGAAGCATGCCCTATTTGTCAGGCGAATTTCGGATGTTGTCATTAGAAGTGGAAAAAACAACGTGAGACGAAAAAACACAACCTCCAAAACAAACAGTCCTTTTCAGGGCTAACCCAACAGTTCTTTTCAGGACTAACCATTTACCAAGAAAGTTCTATCTTCAAATTGTCATTTCTTCAAATTGTCAAACTTCTTTCTTTTAGAAGAGTTACACTCCAAAGAGTTACACTCCAGAGAGTTACACTCCAGAGAGTAAAAAAAACTCAGAAAAAGACTAAGTCCAACTCAGTGCTCAGACTTTTAGAGAAATCATACCTAGATGCAGAAGAAACTAAGTCCAACTCAATGGTTAGGCTGGGTTCCCCTCGGTGGGCAATACTTAGCCTTTTATTGCGAAATAAATGTTCTATTTATAGTAACATTTTCATGCGGATTCTCGGACTTTATCGTTTACTCGACCCTTTGTGAACTGCTGCAGAGGCAAGCTCTAGCCTGAGAGGGATTTGTACCCAACTTGCCATCAAAACGTCCGCCATCTTGAATTCTGAGTATAGACACTCCGGGTATCAGGGTAGGCAAACTGGGTATTTTTTGGGCATTTTTTGTAGAAGTGATATAATGTAAATTCTTTCAGGGTAGGCAAACTGGGACAAATTCTCTGTAGGGTAGGTAGCGTAGGGCCTACAGGGACGTCTCTTTTAGGGTCTGACCAGGCCTGTCAGACCCTAAAAGAGACGTCCTATACTACTAACAATACCCCCCCCCCCCACACACACACACACACAAAGGTATTTCGTGTGAATTACATATTCGGAAACATTGATAGAGAATCGAGAAATGTCGACCAAGATCAGACTTAACGTACCTGCCCACTGATCTTTGTCTATACATTCCCCCCCACAATGCTCATCCAGTGTCAGAAGAGTCGTACGGAAAAGACGTATTATTCTGGTTCGGCGAGAAGCATAACACATTATAGGATACTGTAGATTTACAATCGGACTATGTAAAGTCTGATCTTGATCCACGCCGATCTTGAATCATCAACAAGGGCGGTGAAAATGTTAACCTTCCTGCTGCTAAGTGCGACTCAAAAACTTTTTGCGGACAATTTAGATCAAGATCAGACTGCACAGAACGTGCAGTCTGATCTTGGATCTACCCTGTCCGATGAGAAGTTGATTTTCCTCAAAAATACCTTTGAAGTAGTAATATTTGGTTTTTTCCAATAAGCTTGAAATTTTCATTTCACTTATTTAGTAGGTTAAGACTTAATAAAACTTATATTCAGTCGGTACAGAAAATGTATAAGTCAACTTCTGCGAGAAGATCTTACTTGACGTAAGATATTGTGGACCCAAGATCACACTGCTCATTTGTAGGGGTGTAACGATACATCGGACTATCGATGGATCCCGATGGTGCGCGTGTCGATGCTACTGCATCGATTGTTCCATTGAAAATCGATAACTATCGCCGATAGTTACCTCAAATATCGATAGTTTCACCGACAAGAAAGAGAGAAAATACCGCAATTCGCTAATGTATTCGGACACCCTAAAAGTTCGGACACGTTAAATTATTTACAAAAATAATTTATTTTTAATCCTTTCTCTGAATACTTCCAAAAGCAAGTTTTCCTAAATATTCGGACATTCTGTAATGTTCATTTCCCAAAATATTTGACATGTAATTTTTTGGAATATGCTTTCAATAATGATCGGCTGCATAATATTCATTTCTGCATCGCAATGTTCATCGTTACGAAAACGAATCCTTCGAGAGCTGACTAACTCAGCGGCAATTTAGAGTCATGGAATTAGAGCAAAACAATTGCAACACTAAGGTTGTTTTTGTTAAAAACTTCTCACCAAAGCGAATAGAGTGGATTTAGATCAAAGATCAGACCAAACAGTCTGCCTACAGTCTAATCTTAATCTACACAGGCCGCCAAAACAGCTAAAAACCACAACCATGCCTGTTGTCCCTCCATAAGCTATAAATAAATCTACTATGAAAAATGAATACTAAACCTCGTTCTTTCTTTTCTTTATTTATCAGTAATCCATTTGGAATGCATTCCTTTTATTTCGGCTGCAAGGAATTATTTTTAGAAAACAGCTGGACTTTTTTATGCTGACTACACAAAACATGTGACACGACTGGGGTGTTCTTGAAACAGCTATAATACTAAACGTAAAAAAGCACTATCAGCTGGTGTAAATCGTGCATGAAATAGGCTTATTGCGTAGTCACTTTGAATTGATTGGAGGTCAACCTGCAGCTATGTATAAGTTTCTTGGAGCAGACCAATTTAAGTGTGTAAATTAAACAGGTGCGTTACAACCCTGTCGCTTCGAATGATTTGCATGTTACGTCATACCCCTTATCCAAATTTTACTGCAAACATTTGTGTACCCACATACAGGGCGACAGGCATCTTGTAGACAGATGGCTTGTAATATAGATCTACATTTATGGTCATTCTTATTTACTATACTGATGGCAAGATGGCGATTTTCATAGCGTTGGCGGATGGTGTAGATAGACATCAGACTAAACAGAACACGCTGTTTGATCTACACCATCCACTTCTGTACTATGACTTAACTCGTATTAGAAAGCTACTTCTTTCTCAGGCTAAAAAAGGTAAGATAATGTTTAAAAGTGTTTCCACTCGCGCAAATTATTGCGTAAATCACGTTATAGAATTGAAATTCACGTAACAAATTCTGGTTACACCCGAGACTTCACGTAAGAAAATGCATGGACAAGAAAGGCCATTATCCGCTTTTCTTGTGAAAAATGACAGGTTTTGAAGGTACTTGTTACCCTTATTGACAAATTCTTTGTCAAATCATGTGGAAATACCTATCCAGAAATTAAGGGACATGAAAAACTAATCGGTATAAAAAACACGGAAACCCATTACACAACAAAATGTCTCTTTGACATTGTCCGATCAGAGTCACTTCAGATCGTCTTTTCAGCTTTTAAATGACTTTAAGCAGTAAATTTATACAAATATCTTAATATACATGTAACACACTTATTTGTTGCAAATCATCAATATGGAATGCTTTACGTCTAGTTGGGAACCAATACCGTGATACCCCGGCCTAATACAGAATCTTGCCCCCAGATTCACAGCTCAGGGGGTAAGTGTACCCTTGAAATAGAAAACTTAAGGGAACACTGGTTTAAAACATATGTATTTCAATATTAAAAAGATGACAAAACTACATGTATAGGTCTACTACAGTTTTGACTCCTCCACAGGTACTGTAAATAGATCTAAATTTGTCGGATTTTATCCTTATTGTTTTGGATACACATACAACAAGGTAAAACCTATTATTTCGACCACCCCCTTTTTTTTTCAGAATGATAATTTCCTAAAGATTTGGAGAATAAACAACAACAACAACAAAAAAAAAAAAAAAAAAAAAAATGTCTGAATATATTGGCCAATTATGGGTAAATCCAGATAAATTCTATCAACTCAAAAAAAAAAGAAAAAAACTTAGGGGCTCACATTTAAAAGGTGACCTCTTTAAAAGTTTAAAGTTGCTTTATAATTACTTTTTTAGTAGGTGTGCAGTGTTGTCAAAATAAGCCGATTGGCGATCGAAATCATCGCTTAAAATCACGCTTGGATCGGTTAGTTTTGCCGTCGATGCGAGTTTTTTTTTAACCGCTTGCATTGTTTATATTCGTTTAAATTCCGTTAGGATCCTTGTATTTTTAAGACGTTTTATAATAAATGCAAGCTTAGCGAGAAACCCCCTTTACACACCGTGTCCTTAAAAAATGTTCGGAAAAACCAATCTAAAAATAAATGCTGCTTTTATCACAATCGCAACGTCTTGTGACCTACTTAGTCATTGAGACTCTCTTTAAAATCAAATTGCTTTGTCAAGCGTCCAATTGTTACCGTTTTGGCCGATAATTGTCTTGAGTTTTCGCGGCGCGGATTTTTTTTTATTTATAGCCCCGCAAAACGAATGTTTTCGGGGATGTACTGGAATCAGCCTGTCTGTCCGTCCGTGTGTCCATCCGTGTGTCCGTCTGTGTACAAAATACTAGTAATTTTGTGTCGCGAACTCCTATAGTTTTGCTGCTACTGTATTGAAAGTTTGTTGATACATTGATCGTATACTGAAGTTGTGCAAGACGCACTTTTCAATCATCTACTCCCTATGATTCAAGGGTAATCTCCCCTTGAACTTAGAAATTTTTTTGTTAAATTGCCTGTTTCTGTCAAAGCGCTGGCGGGGGTACTAAGTCACATTCAGTGACAGCTCTAGTTTTTTTTAGAACATATCTCAGCCTGCTGAAAAAAGAAAGAATACACCCGAAGAGCGTTTAGAAACGCAAAGCGTATATGAAACAAAGCGCCAGGGCCCCTATCAGCAAAATTAGAAGGATGATTTCAAAAGAATACTTTATGACGAATTTTGAATCATCAAGCTCCTTCATCACTGGATTAATACAGTAACTTAAATCTATGTACATGCTATTAAAAACATAATATACATGATTTACTGTATATCTTCCATTTCTACAGCTGCTCAGTTGTTACTTTTGTCATAAATTTTGGCGTATTAGAGGTGGGCGAAATATTGAGATTTTAGGCCTGACGATTTAGACCCCTGACAATTTAGACCCCACTTTTTTCCCTATTTAGTGTGACACTCTTGGGACACTCATACCCATATTTCTGTTTTTCAGATCCCTATAATATAGTGTCTTACATGCTTGGCAGATGTTTTAGCTCTTTGTATGAAAGATGGCCATTGCACTACATGGTACTTATACAGTTGTCAGTACTGAATTTCTTGTGACACAGGCCTAAATCTATTTTCTTTTCACATGTATACATTACATACTTTGCTGATAGCCCATCTGTATTTAGTCATTTTTGATTGTATCACACAAGAAAGTCCATAATTATCTGAGTCATATTCGCAGGATTTGTGTGATCTGCATCCAACTTTTTCAAAAGTACAATAGATTATTGATGCGGAGGAGCAGAATGATGATCTGTTGGCTCATGATGTAGCCATTCTACAAAACAAAGCATACAAAATGCTGATGAATCTAATTTATTAAAAAAAAAAAAAAAAAAAAAAAAAAAAAAAAAACGAGTTGATCAATCAAAACATACTGTTTTGTAACTTCGGAGGGATCCCTGATAATCAGGAGGGCACCCAGATAAGGATTCCTGCTGGATCCCAAAGAAAAAAATTGTGTTGAACCCTGGAAAGCCGATGAATTTGCCGAATTTCGGCTTTACATTGGATTGTTATGACTCAGGTACGTTGTCAGAAATTTAAAGGTTGCTTAGTTTTTTCACAAGCAGATGCAAAAAAAAAAAAAGGAATAAATTGCACAAATATACAACTTGTTTCAAGGCATATAACCGTACCGATACATTTCTTACCCACTTAGATCTCACCCGCAGTAAAGCTTGACCAGTTCATGTATATTTTATAAACTCAAGGGTGATTCTGATTTATTCTTTTCTATACATACAATGTAGGCATGAGAATATGCATTTAGAACTACAAAGATGAAAGGCACTACACACCAGAAATGCAAATTAAGTGAATAACAGAATTAGAGTCTATAAACAGATAATTTTTAAACAACACTCAATTATAAAAATTCTTTCACTTGTATTTTATATCTAATGGCAGTATTTTTCTCTAAAAATCCACTTTTTCCCAGTGCAAAAAGCTTAGGAATATATTACAAATGATCTATTTTATTAAAAAAAGTTTAATATTATTTTCTCCAAAGAGCAAATGTAATGTATTTTGGCAAAGACTGGGAAAGAAGAATGAATGGATTTGCATGCAAGGAGATGGCTTCCAAGGTGTTTAGAATTGCTGAAATTCGCCCCCCCCACCCCCTGGTCCCCCTACCAGGGCATTGCCCTGGACCCACAAGGAGGCCTATGTGCCCCCTTGACCCCCGGCCCGATCCGTTAGAATTCAGTTTTGATCTGTTATTCAAAAACATTTTGACAACCCTGGGTGTGTTTATGAACCATCAGCATTTGCCAGCATTTTGTGCTTTGCATGCTGTTGTATATCAATCAGACTTAAAAGTTGACTTCTTCAAAAGTTTAGAGTAATTAGGTATGTTAAATTGTTTGCGAATTATCTGCGTTTAGAAAAATAGTCCTTGAAATTTATTGAGCATCTTGTATTTAACTCTATTTTTCCCTTTATTTGCTATTCAAAACATGTACTCAAGTAGAATTTAAACTACTCAGAGACAGTGTTAGTATAAAACATGGTTTCAAGATGTAATTTTCATCTCTTGCAATTCATTCAATAGTATTGCAATAGTATCGCAATAGTAACAGGCAATATCAATACTATTGCAATAGTATTTTTTCCAATGTCAGTACTATCGCAATAGTAGATTTTGGCCTCAATAGTCAACCCTACTCATTTGTGCAATCTGATCTTGATCTATGCGGTCTGGAAACCCTTTTAAATCGCCATTGGCAGCAAAAGGAGTTCATAAAATAGATATTTTCTGTCGGTATGGAAAACCTGTATTAGTCTGCTTTATTGAGAAACATTATACAAAAAAATCACATATTATAGATCAAGGATCAGACTGACCTTTTGTGCAGTATGATTTTGATTTTCACTCACCACTATCCTCATTACATTTTATGTCGTGATAAGCATCTTTATAGTTACAGTCGAACCTGGTTTAAGAGACCACCCAAGGGAAATCTAAAAAGTGGTCTCTTACAGCAGGTGGCCTCTTATTGCAGGGTTGCATTTAATCCTTGAAATTTGAAAGATCTAAGACCACTTTTAAACCATTCGTAATATGCCAATGTAACATATAAAAGTATCGAATGAGTTTATGCATAAACTTGAAATAGATCATTAACAAAGAAATATACATGTACCATCTACCACATTAATCTGCAAATACAATTTATTTTTCAGCAATTCTAAATCATTTTTTATTGTTTCATTTGAACCCACCTTTCTATATTCCCCCCCCCCCCCCCCCCCCTTGAACACATAAACAGTTCTCTGTCTTCTAATTTACCATTTCTAATATTTTGACCAACTTACACAGTTAATTTGTCATAATTTTGAGATCGAGACATGATAATTTGCACGTCGCCAATTTATGGCAGATCGCCAATTTTTAAACTTTCCATCATGCAGACCCTTTTTTTTTCAAAGATCAAACAATCAAAATAACAATTCACTCAGAAAAATAGACAAAAAACCTATCTAATGTGTGTGGTCATGCAAATCCAAATCACCTTAATTTTTATCTGCACGCTGTCAGTCTAGAGTTACAAGGATTTATACAGCTGAATAGATGTAAAATTAACACCTGCAGCTAACTCTTTATCGGTCAGTTATTGATTTTCTGGTTTACTGCATTACCTGTGTAAATCTAAATACACCCGTGCTATTTATAGCACAGCAACCAATCACAACGCGTTCTGATTAGCTCTGCTATATATGCAAGTAAAGGTGTACACAAGGAATTTATAATCTCTTGGAGTTTAATGACTAAAATGTATTGGATTTTGATTGTTGCCAAGATGATATTTTGAGGAGTGAACTCAAATTGAAATTACATATTTGAAGAGAAAGATGGAAAATATTAAAGTTATTTTTTTTTAAATCCCTACCAAGACTTAAATGACAGAATCTGTATGATCTGCGTAGTCCCCGGCGCTAACATGTGAACGGTCTGACATTGATTTTTTTAAGGTTTGTATGAAAATTAATGGTCGCTTATAGGGGATTATGGTCCAAAAAGTTGTGATTTGCATGGCCGCTGGTCGGAGACACCGGGGGGTCGCTTATAACAGGTCATTCACTTTGGAAATTTCGTCGGGAGGAATTTCATGTGGTCGTTTACAGCAGGGGGTCGTTTAATGCAGGTGGTCGTCGGTGCAGGTTCGACTGTATTTTTTTTCTGTGCAGAATGGAGCTAAATTGTATTTTACAAAAGTAAGTGCTTGTGCACCAAATATCGCTTTGGTATGGTAAAAAAAGCCAGTTCTTACGCACTAATTTCAAAAGTGTTCTTGATTCCAACCAATACATCTTTTTTGATAGCACGAGTATTTTCAAAGTCTTGGCTGAATGATTTTAACAGAAATAACTTTTAATGGTTTTTATAGTCAAAAACAGGAGCTTTTATGGTCGGTATAGGTCAAGATCAAAATGCACAGAAGATTTGGATCTGAAGTAGTCAATTCAACGTCCTTCCACAGCTGAAAATACAATCCACCGAAACTCAGACAGATTTTCGTCTTACTGGCTTGACTATAGGGTCGATGTCAGACTGTGCGTTCTGACCAGTCAGATCTTGATCTATGCATTCCCCAAAACTCTCTGTTTCTTGCCTATGGCGCTTATAAGGCTAAGGAAATTAAAAAAATGCGCATCGCTTTCTTAAGTATGTACCAAAGTGTAGTAAGCCAATGCCCCGTACTGTAAATAATATTTCGACGTGTGTAAATGAGAGAAGAAAAACAGGTTATCTAATTTTCAGAAACTGTTTTCGAACCCTTAATCCAACGGTATTTATGACCCCGAGGAAAAATCCTTCGAAAACATTGTGGAAACCAGCTAAAAGATAGGAAATCAACATTTTCTCCTTTTGCCATAACGTTGTCTAGCTATATGAACAACTGTCAATAACCCTTTACCACACAATCTCGAGTTTTAACGACCTGCAAAAGACATCTTTTGAAATTATTGTGGGAAAAGGAGCAAATGCAGGTAACCAGCATTTTCTCCTTTTCCCACATTTTCTTCTATATCATAGACCTTCACTTCATTTATACCCATTTCCAATTCTTGGTCCGCAAACGTTTGAAATTGGAAGAGTCTGGTAAAGGGTTAAATGACTCGGTTTTTATAAGTTTTGCCGTCTGCAAATCCTTTCATATTGTACAAGTATAACATTTTGTCGTTTGCTAAAAGCTTTAGACATTTGTAACAAACATTAATGAGCCATTGTCTGTTAAAAGGGGGCTTAATGCATCTGCGAAAAGTATCGGTTCATGTCAGACTGCGCAGCCCGCGCAGGCTGACCGTGGTCGAAACTTTTCTCTATTGGCCAATTTTCTGTATGTCCAAGACCAAGTCTACCTCATGGGTTGTTAAAAATATGACTATTATGGATCCATAATTGTGTAGTCACTTGCTTGGTGTCATACATCACGGAGATGCATTTGGCCCCCTTTTGCCATATCACGGCTTAATCATTATTCTCTATGGGGTTTGTTTTAACTTTCTTTCTGACACAGACCCTTCGACCTAAAAAGACTGTTTTATAACATTGGCACAAATTTATGAATATTGCAAAAAGCACGCAAAGAGATGTATCATACTAAATTCAAACGTACAATTAGGTCGACAAAATTGTACAAAGGAATAAATCAGTAACATAAAACAAAGAAAGAATTGTACATACTGAATTCTACGATAAGCCACCAACAAATAAATGTTTAGATGAGGAAAAAAAAAATCATCATGATAACAATAAGCAATTTTCCGTGTCCTAAGTTTTAACCCCAATTCACCTAACGTTTAGTTTACTAACACAAGAAGAAAACTGATTCAACTATTGCTATTGACATTTGATATGGATTGAAGTGTAAAATCATTATCAGAGAAGCGTAGAATGTACATGTAGATTAGGATCAGAGTGTACCTATGCATATGTGCAGTCTAATCTTTGTCTACGTACTCCGTAGTGTTTATCCGTGGTGGAGTAAAGCAAGATAAGGGTTATCCTAACTCACGTCAGAAATGTTTTGTTCTACCAGTAACACCTAGTGAGAAAAATATTTTTCGTACTTATTATCTAGCACGGTTCAGCAAGAATCAAAGTACCGGAATGGTGCTTACGTAATGGGACATATTTTAGACTGTAGTCAGGGCCAAACATTATTATCTCCCTTTAGGATTGCAAATGATACAGACTAGACAAAATACTGCGATGTTTGAGTGAATACATTCACTGTGGCCGAAACTTTTCCATTAAATGTCGGATGTGTCTGCATTGAGAGCCCCAGCTAGGTACATTTGTCGTAGTTCTGTGGCTGGTCTCAATTACTTTGTGTTACGACCCGGTGGTCGCGACATGCGGTGTAATTCAGGCAGTTTATTACGGGTCGGTTTACACAACTCATTAAAATTGTCATTCTAAGTTTAATCATAGACTTAAACGATAGATTAATTTAATATAGGCTATTTTAGTTAAGCAAATAAGAAATCGTGCACACAACTTTTTTATGTTTAGAAACAATAGGATATCCCACTGCCGCTTGGTTTTTGATAAGCTTCGTCCTTTATAACATCATATTACAGACAATGTGTCCCATAGTATTAGCTGCCTAACACCATCCAGAGCCATTTGCCGGTAATTTTCACATATTTCTTAACTGGAACTGGAGAAGTCGGTACTTATCTGAAGTATTTCGACATCTTCAATCTTGTGCATAGAACAGAACAAGTAGATAAATTAGTATCAAAGAAGTAATAAAGGTTCGAAATTTTGGAAGTGGACGGATATTCGTCTTCCCACCGTGACATGGAAATTTTAACACTGCAGTAAATTTACTAAATGAATTTGATTGGTCAATTAAACATGAATATCAGTTTTGGAATGACGGCGTGGTGCTAAAAATAATTTGGACCGATCAGATTCGTTCAAATTAGCAGTATTGGACAAATCTCATTGGAGTCACGCACGGCAGGGATAGAGTGTACACATTGTCTTATTTATGAGTATCAGGGCCCAGTTTCACGAAAAAACTTATTTTACTCGAATCTACTGGTGGTCCCAGGTTCTTACTTAAGTTGAGTTCATTATTTGTGTGGCATTTCACATTAACAGACTGCAGTAACATTCTCAAATCCTGAGTTGACAGTATTTTTTAGACTCAATTAAGCAAAATAAATGGACTTAAGTTAATTAACAGACATAAGCCCATTATTTTGCTGAGATGAGTCTTGAACGTTGTGTCAACTTTGGATTTTAGAATGTAACGCAAGTCTGTTAATCTGGAATAACAAACTGAAATTAAGTCGGAAAATAAGTCTGTTGGCGGATTTAAGTAAAATAAATGATTTAAGTTCTTTCGTAAACCCGGGCCCTGCTCACATAAGGCGAAGTTTGTCAAAATATAATTGCCTATAAGAGATCCACATCTGGGCCATGCTGTGTGAAAAGTGGGCATAATGTATCTGCAAAAAGTATTAAATCAGGTCAGGCTACGCAGTCCGAAAAGGCTGACCTGAGCAGAAACTTTTTGCTTTTGTTCATTTTTCTGCGTGTCAAAGGACCATTCTACCTCATTGCCCAATCGGTTGTTAGACCAAATGGATTTTATGGATCCGTAATGTAATGACTTGCCTGGTGAATCATGGTGGTGCATTAAACTCCGTTTTGTCAGAGCGTGGCTAATATCTTTTTGTACACAGATATTACACAACTATGCTTTTTTTTTTATTTATTTTGAAAATAGCAAATCAGCAGTATGGAATGAGCGATTACATTTATTGTAATTTGCAGTTTTTTACGAACATTGTATGTACGGCAAACATCTTACTGCCCACAGTTTACACACGTTGTATTTTAAAGCAAAATATTTCTAGAGATTTGCCCCAGTCGTTTAACCCTTACGCTGCTAAGTGGCCTACAACACGCGAAAAAGGGCATTCGGACATTTGCGTAAAGCGTCGTTCCTGATCAGCCTGCGCAGTCCGCGCAGGCTAATCCGAGACGACACTTTCCGTTCTTATGTAATTTTCTGTTTTGTGCAAGTCTACTGTAGGACAAAATCTAATGTAGTCGTAAAGTGCCGTCTCAGGCTGATCCGAGACGACACTTTACGCAAATGTTCGAATGCCCCTTTGTGCGTGTTGGAAGCCAAGTGTAAGTTGCACTGCATTTGACAATGAAGATCTCGATCACACGACACTGTCCGGTACTCTGTGATGTGTTCTGGTGGGAAAAAGAATAAAAGTAAAAGGATTAAAGTCGCAATACTGTTTTTTTTTTTAACTGGTTACGTAATCATGATCATTTTTTTTTTTCTTTTGTTCAGCAGTTTAAAGATGCATTAAATTAGATTTTGACCGTAAATTTTTTTGAGGGTAGAAAGTTGACATATTAAAAGGGTGTCAAGAGATATGATGACGAAGAGTGGATTTGTTTCTCAGGTGACAATGTCTAACCAGGGAATATGTACAGTTCTGGTGATACATAGAATTTTCCTCAGGCTATCTGGCCTCAATTGATTTGAAACTAAAGACACAAAAGCATCAAAATACTGTCTTGATAGATTATCCGTCGGACGCCAAACGACTGTCTTATACACTCTATGGAGACAAAGTGCCAAGCTCAAACTTCTGTCTTTGGTTTAACACGGACGGAGTATGAACGTTGCTTCAAACTGTCCTTCGTGACTTGGCTTCAAACACCCTCTCAGTCTTATTCGGCTTCAAACAAGTCCCTGTGAAGCACTTCAAGTCTGCCTGAAGCTGGCCAGGAACGGTGATTGTGCTGAACCGCTGTCGGTCTGTGTTTCAGACCGATCTGTTCAACCCTCACTGCCTAGGCTGGAAATGTGAGACAAGACTTCTCAGCTTCAAACTGCTTGGAACGGGTCCGTTTGAGCCTGGGTCTATATGGGACATGTTGAAGCAACTTCCCGAGTCAGCCTATCGTGTTTGGAATGAATCTGAGCCTCTCTGAGGCTGGGCTATTTGAAGTACAGACGAGGGTCGTTCGCTCCTCAGGTGTTGTAGAGGGGAAGACGAATGCTGAGCCTCTGTCGATCTGCTCAACCTTGTGTCGCCCATAATCCACAGAGATAAAAGTGATTTCTCTGTAATGGGTTGCGTAGAGAAACTGCTGTGGCAGTGTCATATTGCAACAACGCGGAACACTTATATGTTTGGCACTATTTATATTCACCAATTATAAGTCGACTGAACGAGGTCAAAATTTTGTGTTTCTTAAAGTGCCACGATTTCTTGATCTGATAATCTACCAAGACTTTAAATGTGAAATTACAATGTACCTATTGCAGAATATAACAAAACAAAAATTCATATTATTTAACACAATATTAACACTGATTGAAATTAAAATCTATGATTTATTCAAAAGAAACAATGTATTCCAAAAATAGTATTAAAGCATCAAATGATCAAAGTACTCCCGGTACTCACAATGATAGTCATTAAACTATATACAACATGTGGTACTGCCTGTATCTTACAGATTATTTCTGACAAAGGGAAAATTCTAAATACGCCACTTTTTACCCGTACATGGGAAAACAAAAAGCTGGGAAAAATGCCTTCTGTGGTACTTGAACCCACGACATTCAAAAGAAGACTGGGCGGCTCTACCAAATGAGCCATCGAACCAACTATTTATCACATAACCTGCCTTGTTTTCAGTGTAATATACTCATTACGAATTTTCTTATCTTATACACTTTTAAATTCACAATTACGTGATTTCATTTTTGACGTCATTTCGTACGTATTTTATTGATGTGAATGAGTTTTATGGACATGACCGCGGTGCATCTATTGATGGTTTTGCATCTTCTGATCTATAATTTGTGAAATATCGTTATGTGATGAAAAAGAATCTGACATTCATTGGGGTTTAAGGTGATATTTTATTAAACTCGTCAAGAAAAAAAAAAAAAGCTCGCTCAATAACATTTTCCCTAGACTCGTTGAATAAAATTTTATGTCAAACACCAACTCATGTCAGATCCTCTATGTCTGTTTAAATGTGTTTATCTCTAACTATTACCGTAAAATACATATCTCGGTTATTCATTGTGTTTTCTAAATTTATTTCTATCTATGTTTTTTGATTCCAAACCATTCATTGCCCTCCAATAGAAACAAACCGTCAGTGTTAAGATTTTCTGGAAACATGCCAAATACAATCAGGTTTAAGGCCGCCTCAACGGTCGCTAAGAACGCACAATATCGTCTGAAGTTGTGATAACGCTAGAGGCCACATAGATCTGTTGAAAGTTAGATAACAAGTACAGACAAATAGATTGATTACCTCCCCTGGTACAGCTCATCCCATAAGCTTATATTTGCATGAGCAACGCAGAACCGGGGTCCTTATTCATCCACCATTTGAATGCTAAATATACTGAACCAAAAAAGAAACTTCCCCTGTGTTTAAGTGCAAATGCAATGTTATTAAAAAAAATCAAAATATCAGATGACCTACATATATTCGGGCGAACGATTATGTGTCCGATAAAACAAATTTTAACTCGATTGAAAGCATTTTGCAGAAGAAACCCGCTGAAAGCGATTTTCACGTGCATGCATGGACCAGTATAATTCGTGTATATTTTTTGAAACCTTTCAGTCTAATTTTATAGACTTTCATGTCAATAAGAAAAAGACGTTGAAAAAAATTAAATTCTTTTTAGTTTTCTTTATTTTTGATATGCCTAGAATTCCGCAAAATTTACGCGAACGTGCCATTGGCATGCTTAATGCTGGTATGACGATGAATGCTGTTGCTATGAATATTGGATGTTCTGCTCGTGCCATTCGACACCTTAGGCAACGTTTTCAAGCAACAGGGCGTACGGAAGATCGACCACGTAGTGGACGTCCTCGCGTCACGACGCGCGGCCAAGACCGCTATATTCGGAACACCCACCTGCGCAATCGCTTCCAAACTGCCACAGCCACTGCTGCTAACACCCCTGGTACACATAACAACCGTATATCTGCCCAAACTGTGCGCAATCGCTTGCGCGAGGGGGGGGCTACGTGCACGTCGTCCATACGTTGGTTGTGTTTTGACGCGACGTCACCGCGTAAATCGTGTTAATTGGGCACGCACACACCAACGCTGGCTTAGACAACAATGGAATAGCGTTCTTTTCTCTGACGAGTCCAGGTTTTCCATTCATCGAGGTGATGGCAGAGTTCGAGTATACCGTAGGAGAAATGAACGTTATGCCGACTGTTGCGTACTTGAAGAGATCGTTTTGGGGGTGGTGGTTCTGTCTTGGTCTGGGCGGGCATTGCACATGGCTTTCGCACTAATCTCGTCGTTATCGAAGGGAATTTGAATGCCCAACGCTACCGGGATGAAATTCTTGCGAGGCACGTTATCCCACTGTTTCAAAATAATGCCAATATCACTCTTTTTCAGCATGATAATGCCACAAGCCATACAGCTAGGGACAATGTGAATTTCCTCAGGGCGAATAACATTGCATTTATTAATGACTGGCCTGCCAAAAGCCCTGATCTGAATCCCATTGAACACCTTTGGGATAATTTGGACCAGCGTGTTAGACGTCACCCTATTCCACCGTCAAACGTCATTCAGCTAAGACAAGCCTTAATTCAGGAATGGAACAACATTCCACAAGCCGAAATCAATACACTTATCCGTTCTATGCGCCAACGATGCCAGGCAGTCCTTCATGCTGAAGGTGGTCATACCCGGTATTAATTTGTGATTTTGGTGAGCGACCCTTTCCGCATTTTAACTACCATTTCACTACTTTTGGATAAACCCTCAGCAATAATTTTTTTCACACAAAGTCGCAATAAAATACTCATTCAATGCATATAAATCTAGTTTAATCCTGATTTTCATATTTGTGTATATCTGCACTTAAACACAGGGGAAGTTTCTTTTTTGGTTCAGTATATATGCTAATATACTCAGTTCCATAAATAAGTGTGCACTTAATTTTCTTTTATTTCTCGTCGCATGTTTTACTGAAGACCAACAAATTTGGTATCATACTTTAGTTCCGAGTCTGTAGAAAATGCCAGGCTAATCAGAATTTGACTAACAGAAAGTTTAAGTTAGGTTTTTGCAGTTTAAATGAAGGTGGTACTAAAATCAAAGTTGCAAAAGTACTCAAAGACTAAGGTAACATTAAAGTTAGGTTTTGGCCACCGCTCTCGTTCAGGAATGGAATAACATTCCTGATGCAATGATTTTACGTTATGTAAGGTCTATTCGACGTCGAATAATTGCCTGTACAAGAACTTTAAGAAAAAAAAATTAAGTGAACACTTATTTATGGAACTGAGTATATATAAGAATTTTCTAATTATCAAAGGAAAGCGATATCTGATATCTAAATAGCCTAGCCAAACAGAATTTGTGTTACTTTGTACATCTAGAATTAGACCAAGAATGCAATTTAGAACTGTTGATGAAGAAAGCCCTTGTTCTTACGGTCGAATTCGTTAGACTGACACCTGACGCTCCAGATACTAACAGGAGATCATTTGAAACTAATTTTATTCGATTATAACATAGGGGATTTGACCGCCGATAGGATTAAAAAAAAGTGGGACAGACGGTGGAATTACTAAAAATAACTAGTCGAAACTTTTTGTTTTTGTTACGGTAATTTTTTTTGCATGTGGAAAGGCCATTCTACCTCAGGATTCAGCTGGGAGTTAGACAAAAATATTGTTATGGATCCAATCATGTGATAAATCACTTGGTATAATGTATCATAGAGAAATGCCCTTTTGCCAGATCTTTGATCTACACTGACTGATGTTTTGATTCAGTTTCCAAGCTAAAACAAATCATAGTGAAAATTGGTCATTTCGGAATAGAAAGTTTTATTTGATTTGTTAAATAGTTTGTAGGTTAACTGAAGAACTGAATACTGATAGTGCTAAATTTTCATAGATTAGACCTTTTCTAAACAGCCGAACTGTTACTATTATCAAGGCATTTTATGGCCGGAACTTCTGACAAAGTAGAGAACAGTATAGATCAGAGATCAGACTACTATTTCTGTGCAGTCTGATCTTAACCTACACTGTCCGCAAAGTAACTTAATTCGGGTCTGGCCCTTTAAGAGTTAAGAGATGTCGAGACATTTTGGAAATCATTTTAGCAGTAGTTCCTGTCCTTCATCCATAAAGAACTACTGTTGCACTCTTTTACAACAACAATTCAAAGTGAGCCCATGTAAGATATAAGAAATTTGTCACACCGGTAGCTTTTCTAAGCATTATTATAACCCCCATACCACTGAGCGGTGTTTCCGCTACGCTTCAAAATTTTGGTTAAACCGCCCTGAATCGTAGCAAGAACGGCAGCAACGCAGTAGATACGTCTTGATCGTAGTAGAAGCGTATCGAAAGCTTCATGATAGCCACTTAACGGCGCTTGTTTTGACCTTACTCAAAAGTTACAGATCTCTGTGGACTCGAAAGTGTGGTAAAAACGTCAAAAGAAATTTATGAACGCAGTAGTATCATCTCCGCAGCGCGAGTAACGTAGCGCAGTCGCAGTCGCATCGTAACAAAAGCGTCGAGATACTCGTCCAACTTCAGGCCTGGTTAAAGTTCTTTCCTGACGTCGATGCCACTCTTCTGGATTTTAGGACCAACTCTGTGAAAGATCTCATCAAACTTGTGAGGCTTCATTCTCATATAATTGGAAAATACAGTGCCGTCTTCCTCTGGAGTTCTCTCATAAGTTGGTCATGATAACCAAACAAGAGCCTTTGTTCTGTAGACAACCATGGACGGACCCAAAACTTTATAACCCTCCTTCTCGTTTTGACACCAAACCTTATCAATAATATAACATAACATAACATTTATTGAGAATTATAAGGCCTCCGGCCCATAATACACATAGTTTAAGTTTAACACAGAAAGTTATGAGTGGTCCCACCCTAATCACTTTATCAAAACAATAATCGTATACAGATTTATGAAATTTACCCTTATGAATTTATTTCGTATGGAAGTGGACTTAAAGGGGAACTCAAGCCTCGCAAATGAGGGGTCTGTTCTCCCTTCCAAATCACTTTCTTCTGAAGATCTGACTAATAAGGAAAATGCCATTAGCAATAATATTTGACAAGAAAAGATAGAAAGAAAATTTCGCAAAAGTTGGGTAGATACATAACTAAGACGATGTATTGGAGCGATGAGTGTGTTAGTCTAAACCAATAGGTTAATTGCAGTGACTTTTTCTAATTTCAAATGCTGTATATATAAATTTAGCCAATTTTCTAATAATAGCTGGGTTTTCATTCGACATTATCCGATGAAAGAAATTCTGATCTATATGATTCGGTAGAATAGATCCAAAGATATTTTCTTGAGCAGCATTGTAAGCACTGCATTCACATAAAAAATGAAATTCGGACTCTATAACAGAAATTCCTTTACATTGGCAGTAATGACAATATCTATAATTTCTATCCAATCCAATATGTCTTCCTTTCTCTATCATCAAATCATATGTTGAAGATCGAAATTTTGCAAGCGCCTGTTTATACGGATAGTGGAGATTTACATAAGGATACTTTTCAGGTGTGAGTAATGACTTATAGCATTTATATGTGTCTGCTTTGCTCGTGTTTGTAAGTGAATCATGTCATTTTTGAGAATAAATGTCTTTCAATCTGATCTTAATAGTTTTTATAAATTGATTACTGTCCCCGACGTCTTGGG
This sequence comes from Hippopus hippopus, assembly GCA_946811185.2. Lineage (NCBI taxonomy): Eukaryota > Metazoa > Mollusca > Bivalvia > Cardiida > Cardiidae > Hippopus > Hippopus hippopus. The sequence goes on along the minus strand of OX328110.1, from coordinate 8,800,329 downwards.
CTATCCAAACAAAACAAAACCAAAACCCAAGGAGAATAAAAGATGTTTAATCGACCCTGCCCAAGTCTTGCGACCTAATTCATCTAAACCTTTAAGCATATTATAACACTGGCGAGGGTAACGATTTGGATCCATACGAAGTAACTTAACCAAATATTTGATACATTGTGCCATGTAAAACGTACAAAGAGGTAATCGACCACATTCTCCGTATACAAAAACGTTCGATGTTTGTTGTGGCAGATGACAGTACCGCTTACAAAAATATAAATGAACGGATTCAACAGTTTTATTAACTTCATATCCCCAGATTTCAGAACCGTAGCACAATATAGGTCTTATCATACTGTCGAAAAGTTTGAATATTTCATCTGGATGAAATTGTCCAAAATTATATTGGCATTGAAAGATACGGGATATAGCTTTACGGGCTTGTTTAGCAGCTAATTCATGTGTTTTTCCCCACGAAAGTTTTGGTGTCATGTACACGCCCAGATATTTATAAATTGAAACGACCTCAATAATCTTATCTTCAAAGTACCATTTTTCATGCTCTTTTAGATGGCCACCATTTCGAAATATAATGATTTTGGTTTTGTCTAAGTATATTTGCATATTTACTTCGTTACAAAACTGGGAAATACAGTTTATTTGCCTTTGCAGCTGAATAGGAGTGTCGCTCATACTAGAAATATCGTCAGCATACATTAGAGCATAAATATCCCATATACTATCATTGATGAATACTCCATTGGGAAATTTAGCTTTCATGTAATCAGTTAAGTTATTGATAAAAAGACAAAAAATCAGAGGACTTGTCAAACAACCCTGACGGGTACCGACGTTACACTTGAAGAAATTTGATAAGCCATCGTCTACTCTAATACACGCTTTAAGATTTTTATATAAAGACTGTAATGAATTCAAAAATCTACCGCTTATGCTCTTCCGACGTAGCGTGTTCCACAAAAGTTCATGTTGAATTGAGTCGAACGCTTTCGAAAAATCGATGAAAATACTGTAAAACCTTCTTCTTGCCCTTGAGAGATATTTTGTACAACTGATGTTAGCGTAAAAATGTTATCAATAGTTGAGTACTGTTTACGAAAGCCTGCTTAGGACTCATCTATAACTTGATTTTCTTCACACCAGACAGACAATCGATTATTTAGAATAAAGGTGAAAACTTTGCAGAGCGCGTCTATTAGTGATATACCGCGATAATTATTTGGGTCTAATTTGGATCCTTTTTTATAAATTGGAACAATAATACTTTTCCCCCATTCCTCAGGTACTAGTCCAGACGTGAATATTTCATTGAACAATTTATATAGATATGGTGTTATAGCAGACGACACGTGTTTTAATACATCAATACCTATACCATCAGGCCCAGTCGAGCGATTACTGTGAACTTGGGTTAGAGCTCTTGTTATTTCATCTTCTGTAATGTCACTATTTAAATAATCGTTATCTAGGTCGTGGCGGATGTGTTGCAATGTAATACTTTCATCTCGAGGTTCGGGGATATTTTTATAGTACAAGGATTGGAAGTGAACCATCCATTCATCACTACTGATATTGGTCATAGTATTTGTATCTTATTTTGTCAAAGAACTATTAATGGTTTTCCAAAATTTTTGTGGATTCTTACTCGAGTCTATAAGAATGCGACGGTTTTTATAATGATAATTTATTTTTGCCTGTTTGCAAACTCTTTTAAATATTTTTCTCGCTTCATGAAAAGCAGCTAGATCAGAAGGATGATTAGATATTCTAAAAATTCGTAAACGTTTGTATTTTTCATTCTTAGCAATTGCACACTCACCACTCCATCAAATCGGCTGACAAGAGTAACTTCCCTTAAACTTAAGAGAACCACAGTAGTTGGGCAGGATGACTGTATCAGAGTTATAAATGAATCGAGCATTTCTATGGCTGAAACTGTATTCAAATTATCATAGAAAGATCTAATTAATTGTGGGAAATTTGAATCAAAGATCAGCAATGTGGAAGCATTCCATATCGTTTTTGTCGTGAACATGAGCACGTCCATCCTGGTCATTTTCAGACTGAGTAAGATTGGTAACAGCTGTATTTCTAGGAAAACTAAATGTACAGTACAGTGGACAGTGAACTGAAAACATACAATTATCAACTTTAAAGTCAGTAACATAAGGGAAAATACTCGAGGATGCCAACATGTAATCGACGACACTCGCACCATTGTTTGCGAAACATGTGTATTGGCCGTTTTTGTCGTTAAATAACCTGCCATTAAAGACATGTATATTATAAGTACAACATAAGTCTATCATAGACAGACCAAAATTATTACAGACTGTACCTTTTGACGTTTCTGACATATCAAAGCTGTCAGATGGAAACTCTATATTGCCATTGAAAATGTAGTTAACGCAATCATTTGGAATGAAATCACATAGATCTTTTATTCGGCTGTTCAAGTCTCCGGCGACAAATATCGCCGCATCAGTGTACATATTAGTTAGTTCTAAAATTTTGTCACTTAAAATTTCAATGCCATTATTACTATTGGAACTATATATGGAGGAATGTTCTGGGGAGATATATGCAAAAACCATTGTAATATCTTTCCCAATATCAAATAGAGACCCTCTAAATTGCAGAACTACACATTCTTCAAGGTGTCTAGAGATACGCTTTATTAACCCCGATTCAACAAAATAGTTCTTGACAAGAACGGTAACTCCGCCAGAATTACGTCTGGCGAAGCGACCGCGTTTTCGCACAAAATCAAAATGTGTGTAATCCGTCATAAATTTTTCAAACTCGTGCTCATTACGCGCCCAAGTTTCGCACAATCCAAATATGTCGAATCGTCTAATGTAAGAGTGAAGAAATTCGTCAGATTTAAATTTCATAAAACCCTCTATATTCACGTTAGCAATCGACATGTCAAGACTGTCAAAAGAGAAAGGCACTGAACGTTGTTTGAACGAAGACGGTGAATTATTTTCATTTACAGAAACGTTCTTTTTGGGATATGTCTGCTTACTTGTCCGTAAAGGGTAAGTTATGTTGTGGCCTTGGCCGGAACGCTATTGGTCAATTACCACAGGGCTATGAGACGTAAAGTCGTAAGTGTAGGTGACTTTATCAATCACAAGTTTGTCATACCTGAAAAATGCCTTTTTGTTTTCGTTTATGCTTTTCATAAGGACAGGATATAAAGCAGTTCGTAACTTAGTCACGCGTTCAGGCAAATCCTCATCAATAGCATTTCGTTTTAACGATTTAGTATTTCGTTTTCTCGAGATAGTATTTCGTTTTATCGAAATAGCATTTCGTTTTAACGATTTAGTATTTCGTTTTCTCGAGATAGTATTTCGTTTTATCGAAATAGCATTTCGTTTTAACGATTTAGTATTTCGTTTTCTCGAAATAGTATTTCGTTTTATCGAAATAGCATTTCGTTTTCGCGAAATAGTATTTCGTTTGAACGATTTAGGATTTCGTTATTTCGAAATTAAAAAATGTGTAGAGCATGACACCTAAAGGGCTCCGTATAATTAAAATATTGGTAGGTGATAAATTTACAAATCACACCAATTTCAGAAGACATTTCTTAAACCTATGTGGAAAAAAAAGCACTGCTTTGCCAGAATGCCTGCCAAGTATTTACTTATTTTATAGATCCACCAAAACATTTTCACTTTCTATGTAGGATTATATGTAGATGTAAGAAAAGCTAGTGGTGATGTTTTACGAGAATCGACGTCTTCCTGCCATTTAAAAAGTGTTTCCTTCTAAACAAAAGCCAGGGACAGTGACATACATATTACTGACGTATTGTTGATATACAACTTTAACTCTTTACCAAAATACAGAAGTTTAGACATCCAAATCGTAAGCGTCTACAAACTAAATGTGATTCAAACACTGAAAATTATTTTTGAAAGGCTAGAAAACATTGTACATAGGAGAAAGGAGAAAATACTGTTTATTTTAAAACTACTTCTTCCTCGTAGAAAGTGAAATTGTTTTGGTGAACACCTTCCTCCCCCCCCCCCCCCCTTTTAAAAGTCTCTGCTCTCGGGGACTTTCGAAATTACAAAGTAGCACCGAAGGATGCAAATATTTACAGAAAAGCGTCAGCGGCGAGATTTTTAGTTCAAATTGAAACGTATGATATAATAGTCCTCCTTAGCGTCACGAAAAATAAAGTAGGACTAAAAACATGGAACTTGAATTAGATACACGAATGTCGTAATCCCGCAGCTGGAGAACAATCATAGGCGATGTGGAAACAAATACTAATCAGTTTTCTTCCGATGGTCCTCGATCTTTGTGCTAAACATTTGGAGCAGTCCCTTTAGAAAAAGGCCATCTTAAAACGAACAAACAAACAATCAAACAAAATAAGATGAAAATGAAGGGAAAACGAGAGAGCCATTATTGGTGCACATCGATTAACTTTCCCATAGATATATGAGCCATGGATGGTTTACTTAAAGCAGTTATCTGTAAGAAGCCTGTATTGCAGTAAAGATTCTTACAAAAACTAAGCCAAGCACAAAAATAGTCATATTTTCACATGCCAAGATATCAATGAATACAAAGGAGGTCTGCTCAAAGATCATTTGTTCTAAATATCAATGAAGTTTGATGAACAGATTATTTTATATATAATTATACTTCCAAACATTTTGTAGCAGATGGTATATTTTGTTTGCTAATAAAGTTTGAAGCAAAATAACAGACGAATACAAATCTTGTTTCATGTTACATATATAAACTAGATTGTTGCCTAGATGTACCCGTAAATCTTGAAATTGTCTGTCAATGTAATAGAAAACGATCAAGTGCATGCGACCCTTACCCCCTCACTGTAACCTTGACTGGTATGTGAAGCCTCCACTCTGCACGCAGTCTCAGAAAGGTGAGTGTGCGTGTGTGATTTCTTTTGAAAATCATACAAGGAGGTTCAAGAACTTGCATACTTCTAGTGCATGCGATCTTAGAACACCCGCTATCAGCTTGACCTTGGAGACATTTGTGTAAAACTTCTACTCTCAGACGGAGAGACAAAGCTTGTGAAAGAAAAAAATATGCTTATGAAAGAAAAATAATATTTCTTCTCTATCAGACACAAAAGTCATGTCATTAACATCAATACAAACAGTGCTAACGTTATTGTGCAATATGATAATCACGGGAGATATCTGTCACGAAATTTGTGAGTTATTTCTATATCATCGTAAGCTAGAATTTCTGCATATCAGTTTCTTTAGATTATTTCTTAAGAGGATGATCTTAAGGTTAGATATATATATTTTTGTCAAAATTGCTTCTATAGTTTCAGAGAAGAAAAAGGTTTGACATGAAAGTTGAGTGACTATCGCATCTACAGTGTATGACAGCTCACTGGCCTTCAACGCTAGAATAAACTTACAATGGGGACAAATGTCTTTGCATTTTGGTAACTACTCACAAAGGCTTCCATCCAATGACATTCGTTGAGAGGTCGAATTGTGTTTTCCTTTTGTATAAGAAAGTATAATCATCGCCACAATCAACAAACTAATCATTAAAGAAAAGATAAGGAAAGTTTGTCTCTTTTTTGCACGATTAGTTGCAAATCGCTTCGTTTAAAAATAATCCCGACTCCGTGAGATGTGTTTTGAGAAACAGAGACATGCCCAGGAAAACCTCACAAATTTGTTTTCCGTGTAAAGTGCATCGGTGATCCTTTACCTTCTTGTAGCCATAAACTCTTCTTCTCGTTTTGTCTCGTCTTGTGTCTTTTTGGCATGGCTGAAAGCTAACAGCTATAGTTTGAAAATAGCCAATTTGCTCTGAGATTAATCGGCGAAATACCTCTAAGCTCTTCAAAAGTGAATGTTCAATTGTTTAATTCTTTCAGGTAGCACTATATGCTTGTCATTTGGTACAACAGTTGGATTTCAACTTGAGAAGAATAAAACGCACTCCACCTCAGCAGCGCTTTCAGTGCTTGGATTTTTACACTTGTCATATTCTGGATTTGACTCCCTATAAGACGATTGGGGTCGCTAATTATGGCTGTATAGTTCTATTAATTTGATTCATCGAGACTAAAAAATGATATCTTTATACCCAAAATATTGTAACGACGGATGCAAATTGCAAAGATATTACGTGAAATTCGACAAGGGTCATCAAACTCACTCCGTTTAAACCTTTACCAGACGACAAAATTTTTGACATACCAAAGTATTTGCCGGCGATAAATTAAATGTTGTTCAAATTATTGGTTTTACCTATGATCAGGTAGAAAACCTTTGGACCAGCATTTTCTTTTTTTCCCACGAATCAGTTGTGATTCATATTGTTGGTTTTACCTATAATCAGGTAGAAAACCTTTGGACCAGCATTTTCTTCTTTTCCCACGAATCAGTTGTGATTCATATTGTTAGATTTGCCTTTGATCGGGTAGAAAACAATGTGGGAAAAGGAGAAAATGCAAGTTACCAGCAATTTCTCAATTTTCATAAATGTTTTCAAAAGCTTTATTCTTCAGGTCTTTAAAACCTGGGATTGTGTGGTAAAAAGTTAAAGCGATACAATATGTCATACCACATCGTTATATGTTGAAATAATTATGTTTTAATGTTCTGTTGACAAAACGAGGTCTTGTGGACTCTAACTAAAATGTTATCAAGATGCGGAATTTCGTAAGAGTTGCGTGTAGTTTATGACATGTATTTTTAGCGTTTTCAATGGTCAAAAAGCATAGGCGAATAACTAGAAGTCTCAAAGTAATAACACTTTGTTTATTAAAAAAGTTGTATCCGCCTAAACCGATGTGACTTCTTACCCCTTTATCAGACAACAAAAAGTTTAGACTAGTCTAAATCTAAAGCGTCGTCAAACGATAAATGTAATATGAGCCTTACTCGCGACAGATTATGAAACATCGCTGGAAATATAGAAATTATTGGATAACACCATTTTTTTTCTCTTTCCAACAATCCTTTCCAAAGCTTTCTTCCTCAGGGTCCTTGAATTTCGAATTTGTATGCTAAATGGTACATATGAAAAATACCACACATTTTGGATGCTGATTGAGATTATTTTGTGTGTTTTTTTCCCCCTCTCACGCATAGTCAAAAACGTTATTTTCCAGTCATCAATATAGTCCAGTAAATTAGTCCAATTTCACATATATTGTTGATTTGTTTTCGTAAAATTTTGACTAGGTCTTTTGGATTGTTTCTTTGATCTTCTGCTTGCCTTCACAGCATCTCTGGAAGAACGGAAGTAGGTTTATCAAAACACCACCAATTAGACTCATTGTTCCAATCACGTGATATGATGCAATATAGGAACCCGTTACGTCACGAATGTAGCCTGGGGAAAGAAAATAAATATTTTTACAACCAGGTTTCAAATTGTCGACAAGAAAGGTGAAGGTCGATTACGACTTATTTCATATTCGAAATTCTATTGGTATTGGTTGATGAGGTACTAATTCAAACTACGAAAATGGTTATGTCTACACACATTCTTGTAACAGCTAAAGGAAACACGGAAGGAAACGGCATCTTTGCTTTGCCCAAGCTCCCTTTCAAACAGTGTTTCCAAGCCATTGCAAAAAGGGCATATATTTTCGTTGTGTTCACCTGTAGCGAGTTCTGATAATTCTTATATAATAACTTTCGTGCTAGTTCGGGGCGGTCAAAAATAGTTTGCACATTAAAAGGCTAATGTAGCTTTAACCCTTTACCAGGCGACAAAATTCCAGATATACCCTAATTGAAAGCATTTGCAGACGAAAAATTAAGTGTGGATCAAACGATACAGCTTGTTTAAAAAAAGAAAAGCCTAGAAAATTTGCCTTTGTCTGATAGTAATAGTCATTCGACAAAGCATTGCCTACCTGCCCTTTTGCTTTGTCTCGAAAATCACTAGTTACTATTTAATCCAAAAATAGTTGAACTTACTATAAAAACATGATTGTAATTGTTTATATGGCTGTTCTCAAACTGTCCGTCACTCTTATATGACTATTTAAGCCAAAAGATGCTAAAATATTACTTTAGAGCGGGGAAAAGCAGGAAATTGAAAAGTTGTGAAAAAATAATTTCTGCGTGGTCTGGGTAGATAAGTAACATTGCAACAAAGAAACATTGAAGAGGTGGTTTCATATAAACGCATTTGATCAAAACATTAGGCTTCATACCAAGTAAAATGGTCTATACATTTAACCCCTAACCTGCTAAATAAATGAAATAAAACTTTCAAGCCGATCGTAAGGACCAAAAAGTTGCCATTTTTAATGTAAATTTTGGGGGAAATATCCCCGTATCGGACAGTGAAGATCCAAGATCAGACTGCACGTTCTATGTAGTCTGATATTAATCTACACTGTCCGCTAAAGGTCCGTGAGTCGCGCTAAGCAGCCTATGGGTTACTCAGCCCGTAATTCAGGAAACCAAGTCGTAATTTCATGTCACGTGTATAATTCGTGATGTCGCATATTGTACCAGCTCGTGGATTTGGCCATCATTTTTAACGTGGCTTTGCACTTCAAAAAAGCACTTATTCATAATCTGATCAGGCTCTGCAATGTGTTTTAGTTGTATCCAATGTCGAGGGCAGCAGGAACACTTATTAGCATATAAGTGATATTGGCAAGATTTAACACCAAATTCTTCTCTATTTAATACAAGTATATGAAATCTCATTTCAGTTGGCTTTGGTGGTTGAAACTTATTAAACAAAGCGAAGAAATTTTCTTGCCTTTAATGTTTAAGAAATAACGCAAGATTGAAAAGTAGATCTAAAGTCAACGTATTTAAAGTTCTTGTCATGACATTACAAAAAAAAAACCGACCGACATCTCACACAGAAGTGTACGTCACGGATGAAATGTAGTTCCAACGGAAGCTAATATATACGTTTTTATCTTTATACCTTTCTTTTAAAAATAAAAGAGCCATTCTCTGTGAAAAGGGGATTTAATGTATCTACAAAAAGATCGATTCAGGTCAACCTTCGCAGTCCGACCTTTGTCGAAATTATTTGATTTTGGTAAATTATCTGTGAGTCCAAGGACAACTGGCTGACTCCTAAGGTACAGTGGTCCCTCGACATGCAGAAAATTTACAAATGGCAAAATGTTTCGACTAGTGTCAGGCTGCGCGGACTGTGTAGGCTTAAATGGTTCGATATTTTTTTGCAAATCCATTTCACAGAGCGTAGCTCATATAGATCTATATCTTTGGTTAAATACATTTGAGATAGTAAAGGTTTGGGATTGCATTTAAAACTAAAAAAAAGCCTTTCACAGCTTTCGTTTACGAGTACCCAGAACAACATTTTGAAAATGATAACAAGAAAATCAATACTCACCCATAAGATAGAATGTCAGCGAAACGCCAGCACCATTGCATAATGCCACAAACCCTATGGCACTGTTCAGCTTTTCCAGAGTCAAGTAATCCACGATGACGACTGGGAATAGTCCAAAATAAGCACCAGAAAAGACGCCAAGAACGACAGTATAAATTAAAAGCAAATCAAATGTATGGCAAAAGACCAAAAACTGTGAAGAAATCCCAACCATTAATGATGCAATTCCAACGAGCGTTGAACGTCTTAGCCACCCTTTATCTGATATCACGCCAACAGCAATCCTTGAGATCAAATCTGTACCACTAAATATTGTTACAATGGTGGCTATTCCATCAGAGCTGATTTTGAGGTCATTCGCATGAGGTGCTAAGAAAATGGCTACCAGCAAGTTACTGGAGCATATAAGAAATGCAACGATGAGAAGCATTATGAAAAGAGGATTTCTGAACAGTTTAAAGTCGAAGGAAGCTATAAGTCCCTTTAGCAATTCTTCGAGTTTATCAGTCTTTTGAGATCTATTTTCTTTTGATTCATTCCACAGCTCCATATTCATATCCAAAGCAGAACATCGTATATAATCCCTACTGTTGTAAACATTACCGTTTGAGTCCGAATTTAGTTTTTGCATTTTAATCCAGTTACTCATTTGGCTAATATTTGTGTACGTTCTTGACCGCATTTCAGTTTCTTGGTAAGATATATCAGGGAGACTTCTAAAAGGAAGTTCTTCCTCAAAAACATTGAGCTTTGGTCCCTTCCTGGTTTTAGCCTGTGGAATAACCAATGACGGATTGCCCTTCGTGTTTGGTGCAGGTGTATGTTTATTTAAGGTAGCTGGTACCAGTTTTTGGAAATCACGCCTTAAATTAAAATGTCTTGTGTAGAATGACTTTGGTCTGAAGAGAGCTCCTGATACACAACCGTTCGATAGAATAGCACCAATAAGTAGCAGGCAGCCATTGTATCCGTATGTTTTAAAGAGGTATGTTATAAGTGGGGCCAAGATAAAACCACCAACCGACGCTCCGCTGACAGCCACGCTGTTAGCGAATCCCCTTCTTTTTAAGAAGTAAATCCCGAGAATTGAAACACTGGGTGGTACCATGAACGCCATACCTATCCCTGAAAAATAAAGATATTGGTACGAATTCATTATCGAATTGAAGTGTTTTGTATTTTCAATTGTGTACTAGCCAATCGTTTTGCGTTGAATGTCTGAATTCTATTTAATCATGCACAGTTTAGTGAAACTCCCCTGTAGTCGTTTTCAACAACTAGTCTAATTTTCTTTTCTTTTAAATTCAGAACTCAAAAAATATCTGGGCAAGAGGCAAAGACAGACTGTCACGACCACCCAGATTGCTACTGTTCAAATTTAGAGGTAAAATGATACTTAGAAATCATGGTGTGAATAGACTCTACTTATCCGTTTTACAAGGGACTAAACAGATAAAATTTGCTCAATATAAGTGTCCGTAATCACCGATCATTCTTAAGAACGTTCTTAGTCTTTTTCTCCACGATTTTCTAATTTTGAAAGTAAAAAACCTGATGAAGTTGTGTTGGTTTCATTTTTAGAAAATTTCCGAAAATTTTAAAAACTGACCCAGGTCTCATTTGGAACTGACATTAAAAACGTGTTACCGCGACATTCGTGTCTAAGAAATCCCTTAAAGGTCACATTGCTTTCCAATTTGCCCACAGTCTATTACCCTATCTACAATGTAACTAAAAGATCCACAAGCAGCCAAATGTTAACAGTTCGCGGGTCAGAATGCAGACGAGTTTAATCCATAACATTTAAAAGTATGACTAGTATTATGAATCTAATGATGTGTAACAGTGCAATTTGCAATGAGAGGTGCGACCGCCAGCAGAACAAGAAATATCTTTAAAAAAGATAGACGGCGTAAAGTTGCTGGCAAATAGGCAGGGGCCCTGAGATAAACATTCCTACGTTTTTTACCAATCACAAATTTCTGTCTATTCATTTGTTATCGGTACTAAAAAGTAGGTAAAAACCAGCACATTCAGCTATAGCGAAAAATAAAAAAAAAAACTTGCCAGTTCAACACATGATCAGACTAATGATAATATTGATACTTTTCAATTGCATAAATTAAATTTGTCAGCAATTTGACTCCCGCATTGTTTACTTTTGTTTGTTAGTCTGTTTTTAAATCAAACTAGCAGTATACAGAAAAGAATTGTTTCAACGGAAAGTGCAAAAGGTAAGAATCTAGCTTCTCGAGTCAAATGCTATGTATGAAAACAAGCCATATAAATTCATAGAATTCGCTTTTCAATGATAACACCGAACATAAATTCAGCATAAGGTAACACAAGTTTATTAGCACTAAGCTTCATGGTTTTGCCACCTCTAGTCACATGATTATGACCTTTTGGAGCGTGGGGACTCTTACTTTAAATACTCTCCTGCAAAATTCGCGCCATTTAATGGAAATAATTACACCTTCATTCACAAAGTAAAAGCTACTTAGGTTTACACATTGTATATGGAAGAGCATTTTTTTTTTCATCGTCTGAAAACACAAAACGAACCATGGTGTATAAACTCACCCTGTAGGACTCCATACGAAAACAGGAGGATTTGGATACGGTTGGCATAGGCGGATATCACATAAGACAGAGTTGTGATGATACTACCAATGAACAACATGGTGCGGAATGACGCCATTTTAAGCCCTATCGTCATGACTACGGGAGCTGAAATTGAACAAGTAAATGGATACTAAAAAGTAATTGACACGATCAGCTAGATCTAATAGTTTTGGCTCTAATTCAAAATAAAGAACGTCTATATGTTTGCAAACAAAGCTGGAGGTACACTTTGATTTATATGATTTATATTAGCTGCACTCTCGCGAAAGGGTTTTGATACATTTCCCTGCATTCACTCAATTCCGAAAAAGATAAAATTGTGGGGTAATATTGGTGAACATTACCTGACAAGCTATAGGCTGCATTCTGTACCGTAGATAAGAGTGACGTCATCGATGACGTTGAATTAAAGCGTTGTTGAAACGCTACAAATATAATTCCGCTGGACTTTTGAAGCCCCACTATAAGAGTCATCTGTATCATCGAACCTGAAAGTAAATAAAACATGACTTCCATAGCTCATACCTACATTTCAACTTTCTTATAATTAATCTAAATCCATAGCACCCCCTAGTGCGTATCCAGACATGTAGTAAAGATGAAGCCCAATTTAGTCTTTTTTATTTTCTTCTTAATTAGATGCTAGATCTAGCACCTCAAAGAGCTAGTCTAATCACAAATTGTTTAGACAATGTAAATCAAGCTCAGACTGAATTTTGGGGACAGTTTAGATCAAGATCCGACTGTACAAAACTTTGTCTGCTATTTTAATTTTATTTTATGACAAAAGCAGTTGTGAAATTGAGATGATTTGACCTCTTTTCCCCGCTGAGAAAGCGCATTTTGTTGAATTGATGCTTTGATCGTTAGTGTTGAAGTCCGGGCTACCGCCTAGCTATGCGCCTGACCCCCATATTAACTTTATTTATCAAATAAAACCTCCTCCGGCAATGTATTAAACCCATGACTTATTTTTGATAATACACTAGTGTATTATCGTTTTCTGGGTCCCGGTTCTCATCGTTTTTCAGTCTTGAGCCCGTGAAGCTTGAGAAACCAGCGACAGTATCTGTAAATGCCCGAATTTGTACTACTACGCCGTTTCGCAGAAAAAAAAAAGGCGTCATTGTTGCTAAGGCGTATCAGCGTGGACAGTTTTTTGATTTTCATGTTTATAATAAAAGCTAAGAAATGGAGCGAAAAATGTTTAAAAGCAGCGAAATTGCTGAATTAGTTGCACTTACCCACTCTAAAAACTGTTTTTTATTCTACTTTCGGTGTAATTCTCATGGAACTATAGATCTACTTGTGTATGTAGGCCTACACATTTGAAACCGAACTACAACTGTAAACATGGACCCGTGAACAGTATATAGGCAAAAGGTGATGATGCAGGATACTTGCTTGTCTGTCATCCCTTTTATGTGATAAATAGAATCTCACATTCGTTCACGGTTATGTATGATCATTTTTATCAAACTCGTTGACTAAACTGTATTTGACGCTCGCCAAGGTTCGTGTCATACAATTTTAGTCAACTCATTTGATAAAAATGATAATACATAAACACTCATATAAGATCCTCTATTTGTGTTTGTGGACAACGTAGATTAAAACCTTAAAACTAGACTAGATCTACTCAAACCTACAGTTTGATCTTTGATCCATAATGTACAATATCTTATCAAACAGTATGATATAACAACCTGTAACTGCTGTAGTTCTGTGTCTTGCTGACTGACAACGTCCATCCAATTTGAGCCATTCTCTAGCAAAATGGGGCTTAATGCATCTCTGTGATGTATAATACCAAGCAAGTCATTACATAATAATGGAACGATGAAATCCATTGCGGTCATCAACCAGCTAAATCCTGGGGTAGAATGGTCTTTTGACATGCAGAAAATTCACCAAAAGCGAAATGTTTCGGCCCATGGCAGCCTGCGCGGACTGCGCAGGCTGACGTGGGTCGATACTTCTTGCAGGTACGTTAAGTCATCTTTTCACAGAGTATGGCACATTTGTTTTGTGCTCGAAAAATGTACTTACTAATCACGTTCGATAGATACATTACTGTGATCTACAAAGCAAGTGGAATTAGCGCAAAATGGATTACAATTCACTTGTGCTGTCTTAAAGTTACTTATTCTATAAATTTTCCTAGAAAAGGGCAAGTAAAACGAATTATAATTGCTACTAAATTTGGTGTATCGGTTTATATGAAATAATTTGTTGGCTTTCTTCTAAAGTTGTTCGTGTTAACATATTTGTCTAATCGAAAAATGGACATGGGACCCGTGACCTCTGAATAATTGAATAAGACTACCAATGCTCCGTAAAACATGGATATGACAAAGACGGTTTTTGAAATTAACTTAACATATCAATTCTGTTAAAGATTCGACAAAATGAAATATCTATCTCCATTTTTCAACTGTCAACAATCACTGCTTTTGAGGCTTTGGTAATTGAATGAAAAAAAAAAAAACATTCCAGCCATACTCTGGCAAAAGGGGGTTTTAAGCATTTCCATGATGCATGATACCATATGGCTCGCAACACGCGAAAAGGGGCATTCGGACATTTGCGTAAAGTGTCGTCTCGGATCAGCCTGCGCAGTCCGCGCAGTCTGATCCTAGACGGCACTTTCCGATCGTGTGTGATTTTCTGTTTCACGCAAGTCTAATGTAGGATAAAATCTAATGTTGACGTAAAGTGCCGTCTCGGATTAGCCTGCGCTGACCGCGCAGGCTGATCCGAGACGACACTTTACGCAAATGTCCGAATGTCCCTTTTCGCGTGTTGCAAGCCATACAGGTCATCACATAATTATGGATCCATAAAGTCAACTTTGTATACTGACTGACTGATTCATTAGGAACACTGGTCCTTTGATATACAGAAAATTGACCAAAAGCAAAAAAAGTCGACCCAGATCAGCCTGGTCGTAACGTCTTACAGATGCGTTTAGCCCCCCTTTCATAGAACAAGGCTCATATCTAGGCTAATCTACGAAAAAATGGCAAGCATGCCTGCCCTCATAGGGTTCATAGTATGATGCATGATTAACAGACATAGCGTGTATGCACGTGATTTTACACGTGCAGGACGTTGAATGGTTTAACTCATTACTGTACAAGAACTGTTTTCGAGATCTACCGAAAGCTTTTAATCCTTATCATGCTTAATACGTTAAATGGAATTTTTTTAAGCCGATAGTAAAAACCCGAATAATGTTATTTCCAACTTATTTTCTGGGGGAAAAAAAATCTCCTTATCGGGCAGCGTAGATCTTAGATCAGACCGCACGTTCTGTGCAGTGTGATCTTGATCTACGCTGTCTGCAACAGGTCAGTGAGTCACGCTAAGCTGGTTAAGGGTTAATCTTAAAAGTTCTGAATAAATTAGATAAAAATTCCCAGTCGTTATTAAAACATCTAAACATCGCAACATCAAAGTTATTTTCACCGGAAAAATCCCACTATACCGAACAGTGTAGATCATGATCAGACTGCACCATCTGAGCACTCGGATCTTAGTCTACACCGACTGAAAAAGCGTCTGGAGTCAATTTCGAGCAGCCTTAGGGTGACATTAGACGAAATATAGGCGTTTGAAATAAACAAGAAAATAACAATTCCGAACGCCTTGGAAAGCATTGTGGGTTGAGAACATTAGCATTTCTGTTCTACAATCAAGTTCACCTTTTCCCACCACGTTCCGAAACTTGTAAACGGAAGTGGCCAAAAAAAAAATGTTTGCTCTGCAAATGAGAAGATTTATACGGTTCAGTGTGCAGTCTTAGACACTTGTAATGAAGTTTAAGCAGTGTATCTGGAATTATCTATTCATTGTTTATTTTGATTGGTTGGTTGGTTGGTTGGTTAGTTGGTTTGTTGGTTGGTTGGTTGGTTGGTTGATTGGTTGGTTGGTTGGTTGTTTGGTTAATTGGTTGGTTGGTTGGTTCATTGATTGATTGATTGATTGGTTGTTTGGTTGATTGGTTGGTCGGTTGGTTGACTGACTGACTGTCTGGCTGGCTGAATGACTGATTGATTGATTGGTTGGTTGGTTGGTTGTTTGATTGGTTGATTGGTTGGTTGGTTAACTAAGTAACTGTCTGGCTGGCTGGCTGGCTGGCTGACCGATTGATTGATTGATTGATTGATATTTAAGAATTTCATTAATAAATTCTCAGTCTGAATACTTTGAACAAAACAAAAACACTTTACACTAATTTTGTAGCAGGCGACAAAATTTTAGAATCATCCAATTTGAAATCATTTGCAGACGACATATGAAATATAGTTATATAAATATTTCTGTATCTAAAAGGTTAGAAAACATTGCGAAAAGGGAGAAAGTGCCGGTTATCAGCATTTTTTTTTCTTTTCACACGATGTTTCTCAAAGGCATTGTTTCTTAGGGTCGTTTTAAACTCGGTATGGGGTAATGACATCGAAAAAAATAATTTATTTATTAAGCGGAAAAAAAACCCCAGAAAAACGGCAGAGTTCAAGCAAAACTAGGGCTCGATTCTAGATTTTTTAGTTGCCGAACCAAACAGATAAATAGGTTAAATCCTCCCTTAACTCTTTATACGACACCGAAATTTTGGGCTAACCCAAATTCAAAGAATTTGTAGACGACATCTTAAATGTGACTCATATGGGGAAATTCGTCTGTGACAGGATAGAAAACTTGGTGGGAAAAGGAGAAAATGCTGGTTACCAGCATTTTCTTCTTTTCTTACAAAGTTTTCAAAAAGCTTCTTATCTTATTGTCATTAAAATCGGGACTGTGTGGTAAAGGGTTATATTGTTTGATCCTTTACAAAACAATCCCGGTTGTTGAATGACCCTGATGAAAAAAAAAAGGTTTTGAAAACATCAGGGTAACCGGCATTTTCTCCTGTTCCAAAAATGTTTTCTACTCTACCACTGACAAATTCCGTCATTTGGGCCATCTTAAAGTTGTTATTTGCAAATGCCTCAAAGTTGGACAAGTCTTAAATTTTGTCGTATAATAAAGACTTTATAGGTAAAATGAACATTTTCAGCCAGTTTTAAGATTTGAAACAATGCGATGTCAAAGGTTCGGTTTTTTGCACAAAAAATCTCATCGTGCGGACAGTGTAGATGAGATCGAACTGCAGCTTCTGTACAGTCTGATCCTGATCTCGCTGTTCGCAAAACATGCATTGAGTCACTTTCAGCGGTCAAAGGGTGAATTAATGAGAAATCATGAAGGAGTTAATCAATAATGTATTTAACTTTCATTTAGACCCTTGGGAAGAAGACTTTGGAAAACGTCGTGTCAAAAGGGGAATTTGCTGGTAACCAACTTTGTTTTCTGCTTTCTGAAGTTTTTTTTTGAAAACATTGTGGGAGAGTGAGAAAATGCCGGTAACGAGCGTTTTTTTTTGTTCTCCCATAATATTTTCTCCCCTATCAAGGACAAACCCTTTATTTGAATCACATCTGAAGAAGACTGGAAAACGTCGTGCCTAAAGGAGAATTTGCTGGTAACCAACTTTGTTTTCTGCTTTGATAAAGTTTTTTTTTTTTGAAAACATTGTTGGAGAGTGGGAAAATGCCGGTAACGAGCGTTTTTTTTTTGTTTTCCCATAATGTTTTCTCCCCTATCAAGGACAAACCCTTTATTTGAATCACATCTGACACGTCGTCTGCAAATTATGACAGAACAAGTCTGAAATTTTGTCATCTGGCGAGGGCTTAGGATGATTGGTGAATACAAGCCGTGGATTCAGATTACTTTTCTTTTGTTTGTTTACTTTTTAGACTGATAATTGTAATGTCATCATAGGATACCCGCAGAACTTTGATTATGTTACATTTTTTGTTGTACCGTGATATTGTAACAGTTGTCTGCGCATGTCATATTCTTCAAAGATTGACCTGTCTGCTAACACGAATCACTACCCAACACAGGATGAATATTACGTTGAGTGCATAACTCAAATTCTGCAACTGTAAAGTAGCAAGCGGAAAATGGTTATGAAAAATATGTATGCGGAGAAATTAAACCTGTTTTTTCGCTCCAAATTTCGTAAAATACAATATATGTAATTTCAAACGAGGAAAATTATTTTAAAAAATACCATTGTTTACTGCAAATCGTAGCGTACAGTTCCTAAATTAGATTTAGAGAACACCGGGATTTGAATACAGCTTTTCACAGACTTTAACAACAACAACAACAACAACAATAAAAATGTCCCTACCATACTAGGCTTATACCGGAGCTTTTCCCAAACTTATAGAGACTGTGTTTATAAATGAGCGATGCAAAGGTTATAATTATGCTAGTTAATCATGGCTACATGATCCGTACCAGTTGGGGCTGTTTTGGATAAACATAAACTTGAAATTTGCTGCATCAATCGCCATCTTGAATATTTTTTTGTAGTCCGGTATTGTACCAAGAATGGGCAAATTATGATACGTGTATGTTCCCGACAGCCACGTTTCAGACAACCGTGGACGAAACGGGATTGGCTTAATAAAACGTAGAGGAACGGGATAAGCAAACGTGTCAGACCGTGTTTGCCGTCGTTGCCGAGCAAGATTTTTTTAGTTGTCAAAAATTTTGCCACTGCAGTCCCGGTGCAGATGAGAAACCAAACAGACCATAGTGGAACGGGTCGATCTCAACAGAACTGACCAGCACGTAACAAGCCGTAAGGAAACTCAGAGACGATCCATGTTGGGACGTGGAAGCACTGTTTTCACTAGTTTCTCACGATTCTTTTAAGTTTTGTCCGGTTGTGTTGTGTTTCTTTACGTTTCTACCGGCAAACTCAGGTATGTCCTAGCCATTTTGTTGCGTTCTATCAAGGCATATCCAAGCATGTGCCGGCTTATGGATCCGGCGTGCCATGGTGCGTTGCGCTCTAGGTTTAGTTTTATTACGAATCCACAAAGATTAGTTTTCTTTTTTCTTTTCTTTTTTTAATCCTAAGTTTCAAGCCATAGCAGGTCTATGATGATTTTTTATTGAAAGAAAGGGATGAGCTTCAATTGTTTGAACAGTACCATTTTAACATCTAGCAATGTAATCTAGCATGGATGTTTAACACTGACCGGCTGACGGACGAGGTAATCATGTTTCCAGTATTTCCGCAAACGATATGTAAATTATTTTCGCAAATGAATTTTTTTCGTTTCGCAAACGAAGAGAAAATTTTCTGCAAATGATATGCCTTTTTTTTTTTCCGCAAATGAAAATCTCCACCCCTTGCACACCACGAGGAGGTGTTAGTAAGATTTTGAGCAAGATAATGTCTATGTGACATGCAAAACGATAAAACACTTTTATCTATCACTTGTCATACAACCAAGTAACAGCATGCGTCTGGTCACATTTACGGACATGCACGTTCGAAGTAGGTTCAAAATTAGCAAAAAGGGGAAATATAGAAAGTCTAAGTAGATTGAACTATGTGTAATTATGGCCAACTACATTCAACTGCGGGCAAAGTAGCTAGGGTTAAGTAGGGTATTACTATGAGTAACTATGTTACGCTACCTATAAACTACGTCCTAAGTACGCGCAACTAAGATAAAGCCATGGTCACATTTACGGTCATACACGTAGTTGTCCGTAGTTCATTTCAAACGTAGTCTGCCGTAGTGTTACTACGGTCAACTATGTTGAAGTACGTTCAAAGTAGGTTCAAACTTGGCAATAAGAGAAAATATAGAACGTCTATGTAGGTTGAACTACGTGTAAGTACGGTTAACTACATTCAACTGCGTGCGAAGTGGCTAGGGTTAACTACGGTATTACTACGTCTAACTACGATTAACTACGTTAAACTACGTATGAACTACGACCTTAGTACGCACAACTACGGTAAATTATGACCAACTGCGTTAGGCTACGGTAAAACGTTTGTGTTTGTGCCTGCTCGGTACGGGTAAGCTGCAGTCATTGTACTTTTAACCACTTTCACATCCAGACCTGGATCCAATTGCAATTATAATTTATTTAATTATAATTAATTATAGTTTTTCTATTATTTGAAAGTAATTGGTAATTGATGTAAAATGAATCACTTCAATTGAAATTAATTAATTTAAAGAATATAATAAGTAAATAATTAACAATTTTATTCAATTACTTTTCAATTACATGTAGCAAACATTGCAACAAATATACCTTTGACAAAAGACAGGTTTTTATGCAGTAATTATTTTTACCTGGGAGTATAAAATTCACCCTTGGTTATCACCTAAAAAGGTGTTGCCAGATCATTCATGAATGTTAAACTGTTGAAATGGATAAACCCTTCACCAAAACTGTCCAGATTGTAAGACCAGTCAGAGAACACATTAATGTAGCTCAAATGCTGGAACTTGTCTGATAAAGGGTAGAAAACATTTTGGGAAAAAGAGAAAAAGCCAATATTTTCTCTTTTTCCCACAATGTTTTCAAAAACTGTGTGTTTCAGGGTCGTTGAAAGTCAGGATTGTATGGAAAAGGATTGTATGGTAAAGAAGTAATCAATTTTATATTCATCATAACTGTGTTTTGTTTTACATTTCATTGAATAAATAGATCTAATTTGTTCTTTAATCCCTTACCAAACTAACAAAATATGGAATCTACCAAACTGAAAGTATTTGCAGATGATAGATCTAATGTAGCTCGAATGAAAATTTCTGTCTTTGATAAAGTAGAAAAATTGCGGGAAAAGGAGAAAATGCTGGTTACCAGCATTTTCTCCTTACCTGGCAATGTTCTCTGAAGCTTTATCTTTCAGAATCATTAAAACTTGGGATTGTGTGGTAACAGGTTAAAGTTTCATACTCTATTTATAAATATAATGCCAAATAATTAAAAATTATTAAACACACTACGCTTAAGTAAGGTCAATTACGGTTAACTACGGTCAACTACGTTTAAACTACGGTCACAGTAGGGTCACAACATCGTAGTTAAGCGTAACAAATTTTTGAACATGTTAAAAAATTATGCGCTTACTACGGGCAAATCGTTCGAACTACGTTCATTACTACGTTGAACGACGGTTAACCACGTGTAACTACGCTCAACTACGTTTGATACGTTTAACTACGGCCATCTACGGTCATTCCCCACTACGGTCAACTACGTAAGGTGTGACCACGGCTTGAATTAGTGTCAACTGCGATGACATACGGTATTTTAAAACGCCTGCTCAGTACGGGTAAGCTACAGTCATAGTGCTTTTGGAAGTCGACGAGCCAAACTTGCTGATGGCTTATTCTGCCATTCCGCCTAGGGAGAAACGATATTCTTCCAAAACTACGGTCAGCAATATACACTAAGGTTAAGTAGAGTCAATTACGGTTAACCACACTCAGCAAAACTTCTAACAGGCCACTTTTGTTTCTCCTGTAAATTTGTCCACGTAATAGACAGGTAAATAAAAGTAACTTATAACATACGTCTGGACGTTAGACATGGTATTGTAATGAAAAGATTCTCGATTTTGCTGATAGAAGGCATCTCTTTTTTAAATAAGGGAAAACATAATTATGGTTTGCGCATGCGTGATGTCTATCAGACAAATCAGGTTAAAAAGAAAAGCGGTATATTACTGAAATTTTGTCAGCAATAAGGAAAAACATGAAAACTATTTTCTGTACAAAAATATAAACCGAGAGAATGAGCGTGAAGTTTTCAAAAAAATATTTTTTCAATTTTCAGTGTTAAGTGAATGAATGTCTGATAACTTTATTTCAATAGAACAAGTAAACAAATTCTTTTCAAACTTAGGCTGGAGTATGCTTTTACACTGGTCAATTATTCTCTAAAACATCAAACTAAATGAACTGCCTCTTTTCTGGACAGCGGATGCCAAAAGAGGTCTACGGGCAATTCCGGCTTGAAAGTGGCCGTTTAGAAGTTTTGTTTAGTGTATGTTTAAACTACTACCACACTAGGGTCACAACATCGTAGTTACCCGTAACCAATTTTTGAACATTTTGAAAAATTATGTGCTTACTATGGGCAAGTTCACACTATGTTCATTACTACGTTGAACTACTGTTATCTACGTTCAACTACGTTCACTACTTTTTATACGTTCATCTACGGCCAATTACGGTCATTTCCCAATACAGTCAACTACGAAAGATGTGAACACGATTTTTAACGCAATACTGCGGTACATAATTAAGTATAATTCACCTATAAAATATCAAGTATGACAAAAGGTCAGTGATGAAATAAAAATTTTAACGTAACGTAAATTAATTTATGATATTGGGCTTTTGAAATACTGAACCGTTAAATTTAAATGCGCAAATGAAAGGGTAGTTTTTTTTTTCTTTTTGATATGCAATTAATTTTTCGTTTTTCCACAGATGAAATTCGCCCGACAGCCCTTTTACAGAGCATAGCTTATATATATGGTAATGTTTCACACGTAAATGTGATGAATTCACTACATTTTTTCAGTGTAGAGTTGATAACAACGATGGAAAATTACGCTGTATGTGCACTTAGCTATGGATATAAGATAACGTTAACCTTCAGAGTGCCTTTAAGAAGATACCCAACAGACATTTCAATTTAGAAATAAGACCCATATATTTGAGCCATGCTCTAGTAAAAGGGGGCTTAAAGCATCTCATTGATGCCTTATACCACGCAACTTATCACATAATTATGGTTCCATAAGATCCATTTTGTCAAACATTCGACTGAATCATGGGGTAGAGTGGTCCTTTGACATGTAGAAAATTGACAAAGAGCAAAAAGTTTCGACCCCCGTGCAGGCTGACCTGAATCGACAGTTTTTGCAGATACATTAAGCCCCCATTTTACAAAGCATGGCTCAACTGTAATATTATGATGACTTTAGTCTATGGTATTTCAGCAAAGTGGACAGTGTAGATCAAAGATCAGACTGCATGTTTTGTGATATCTGATCTTTATTTAAACTGGCCTCAAAAGGAACTATAGTTGTGAAAGGCCGTTTAACTCTTTACTATATGACAAAATTTTAGACTTGTCCAAACCAGAAATATTTGGTTACCAGCAATTATCTCTTTTTCTTACCATGTTTTCAAATGGTTTCTTTCTCAGGATCGTTAAATCTCGAGATAATGTGGTATAGTGTTAAGGATTAATATTAAAAAGGGGACAGCTCACGTACTATTCTGTTTCGGGGTCCTATGTGGCTCAGTGCTGAAGTGGTATGATTTGTAACCTGGTTCGATCCTCACTCAAGGCGCTTGGTTATCTGTGGCAGTGCCCTTTGCCAAGACACTGCATAGCCACAGTGATAAGAAAATTCATAATCAACTTCAGCCACAAATTCAAAAAAAAATTTACGTCTTGGAACAATACATAGCTGTATTAATCTCACTCGTGTGCATTGAAACAACAAGACGAGTTCTACATATTTCTCGTCACAAGTCGGCCAAATCCGTCACCTAACGGC
Source organism: Hippopus hippopus (assembly GCA_946811185.2). Lineage (NCBI taxonomy): Eukaryota > Metazoa > Mollusca > Bivalvia > Cardiida > Cardiidae > Hippopus > Hippopus hippopus. The sequence goes on along the minus strand of OX328110.1, from coordinate 8,776,874 downwards.
TTGATAACTGGATCAGCCGAGGTTTGCCGAATGTCTCTTATGCTGACTTAAACTTAGATATAGGTCTAAAGAAAAACTATCTATAATTAGGTCACATTTCTCTACACGAACTGTTTACGTAACACAGTAATCTAGATTTTGTAGACCTTTTTTATCGTCTATTAACCAGCAAAGTTACTTATCATGGGCAATAATCTATCGACATTTTGTCTGAACTGCTCTCACCGTAATAAGTTAAGAAAATCTGCGGAAAGTAACGCAAAAATTCTGATTTGAGTCAGGCCTTGTTGAAAGAGGGGGGGGGTTTAATGCATTTGCAAAAAGTATCGACCCAGATCACCCTTGCTACTGGTCAATTTTCTGCATGTCGGAGGACTGGTTTACCTCATGATTCAGTCGGCTGTTCGACAAAATGGATTTTGTAAATTCATAATTATGATATGCATGGTATGCATGGTATAATGGATCACGGCGATGCATTAAATACCTTTTTCTCAGGGCACGGCTTTTTTGTTTTAGCCAGTCAGAAACGGTGTTACTTTTAAATTTAGAAAATTTTCGAGAATTAAACTGAGAACGTTATTAAGATTGGCTGGTGAAGATAGACGTTGATAAGTTTAAAAACGAGAAAATTAAGTCATTCTACAACACAAAAGGGGTGTCCAGATGAAAATTAGGATAGACTGTCCTCCGAAATATCAATATGCGAGTGAACACTAGAGGAATTTCATTGAATGCAATCTCCCTGTGGTAACGAACGCCCTGTTTGTCGAGTCAGAGAATGCAACATTCTGTGTGAATCTGTGAATGTACTAATCGTATTGTTTAACAATGCAGTTACGGTGCGCATGTACTTAGAGAATTCGGTCTCTAAAACTGTTCTTTCTTTACGATTCGAGATGCAAGTATTGCGTAGAATCTAGTCTCACAATACAACCCCTTTGTAGTCTTAGAAAATTCGTCTTGTGTTTTCGTATATTCTGATAATGCAGGTCCCGCGTAATTTAACTCTCAGGCTGTTAAACGCGACACAAGGATCTTTTGCGAATAGTGTAGATCAAATCAAACTGCACCGAGCATACAGTCTGTTCATGGGTCTACACTGTCCGATAGAGAGATATTTTTCCCACAAAATACCTTTGAAATGGCAAAATTTGGGTTTGTACAAAAGGATTGAAGCTTTAATTTCTCTTATTTAGCCGATTAAGAAAGCAATGTCTTAGCAGTCGTAGAATGCAGTGTACATGTAGTTTGGTAATACACTTTTTGTTTAGTTTGAGAGTACGGTGGCACAAAAGTGACATGGAAGATATATTTTATACTACGTGCGCACGCAGTAGCTAATACGTGCGCACGTAATAAGTAATACGTGCGCACGCAGTAGTATTACGTGCGCACGTATTAGTTATTACGTGCGCACGTAATAACTAATACGTGCGCACGTAATAATCCACCAATCAGAATCATGAACGGAAGCCATTGTTTCAAGATGGAAGTGGAAGATAGACATTTATTGATCCTTATAAACTGATTGGTCGATTATTAGTTAATACGTGCGCACGTATTAGCTACTGCGTGCGCACGTAATAACTATTACGTGCGCACGTATTAGCTAATACGTGCGCACGCAATAGTATTACGTGCGCACGTATTAGTTATTACGTGCGCACGTATTAGCTACTGCGTGCGCACGTAATACTACTGCGTGCGCACGTATTACTTATTACGTGCGCACGTATTAGCTACTGCGTGCGCACGTAGTATAAAATATATCTTCCATGTCACTTTTGTGCCACCGTATGAGAGTGTTATTTCAGTTTGAGAATGTACTTACTGAGTAGTTTCAGAAAGTAATTTGAGAATGTGCTTCCAGTGTAGTGTGGGAACCCTGTCAAAGTAGAGTAGGAATGAAAGTTTTGCCTAGTCTGGAAATGCATTTTTTTTGTAAACCAAGAATGCACTTTTCGTGTTGTCAGTGACATCATGAAAAGTCTGAGAATCCCCTTTCTTTCTTTCTTTCTTTCTGTGTGTGTTTCTCCCCCTCTTTTTTCTTTCTACCTCTCTCCTCTTTCTTTTTCTTTCTTGTTTCTCTCTCTCTCTCTCTCTCTCTCTCTCTCTTCTCTTTTTCTCTCTCTCTTTCTCTGTCTGTCTGTACGTTCGTCAGTCCGTTTGTTCATCTCTCTCTCTCTTGCCAGAAGAAAGCGGCAAACTCGAAGTTGAAAAAGAAGATGAACAACAAGAACATAAACACTAAGAACACGAACGAGAATAAAAAAAAAAACAGAAAAGGAAAGAATAAGAATAAGAACATGTAAAAGAATCATAAGAACAAGAAGAATAACAACATGAAGAAATAGAAAACTGCGTGTAAAAAAGGAACGTCTACAGTGTTTGGTACAGAAAACTTCTAATCATGACCTATGACGTGTTTAAAATGAGTACGCTCAGTCCAATTTTGATCTACATCCTTTAAATTGAATGTTTCAGCTAGTTTACACCTCTTTTAAATTAATCAACCTGATCCTGAAAAGTGGTTTGGTTCCGTCCATTACTCAAATTCTACAAGATAAAGGTTCAGATAGATCTAAACGTGACCCAGTTGATTGACAAATTGCAACAAGTGTGTCAATTAAGATTGTATTGTTATTTAGTCGACTAGAAAGATTTACTGGCACGTCAAACCTCTGTTTGAGGTTAAAAGTTCAAATGCAGTGTTTTTTGTCTGATTGTCTGTCTTCTGCTTTGTATGTCTAACATGCCTAAGTTTTTTTTTTTCCCATCTAAGATTTCTATAAATATTTTTTTTCTATTTTTCTCTGTGTCTGTCTTATCTTGTCTTATGTGTGTTATTGAATACAAAGCCATTTGCTAGTCCGTCAGTGTCTTATCTTGTCTTATGTGTGTTACTGAATACAAAGCATTTGCTAGTATGTCAGTCCGTTTGTTCATCCTCTTCATCACCTCTCTCTCTTTCTCTCTGTGCCTCTCTCTCTGTGCGATTTCAAAGTTTTCTCGCCAGAAAACATCTTATAGTTTCTGATAGTGCAGATTTAGGATCAGACTGCACGATCTGACACGATCTGAGCCATCTAATCTTAATCTACATTGTCCTAAAAACCGCATCCATTTGCGTAAACTTATTACCACAAATAAAAATTTAGACTCATCTACAATGAATGTATTTGCATGGCTGTATTGATGTGAAAATGTGAGAAAATGTAGTCTAAAACATTGTAGGAGAAGGCCAAAAATGCTGATTTCCAGCATTTTCTCCCTTCCCTTCAATGTTTTGAAAGGCCCTTTTTCTTTAGGTCATCAAAACTCAGGACCCTATATATAAGAGTTAAGCAGCATAGCGGCTTTAACCTTGAAACTGATTGCACTTGACATAATATACACTGAGATTTATTATGGATTATTTCTAAATCTATACGTCGGATTGAATCTTACAGTGCCGCATAAACTCTACACTGAACATTTACAGTAAGGGAATAAGAACTGAAGAGGTGCAATTGTACGGTTGCTTTTGCCCATATTGTCTTAGCAAGGCGGGCACGCTCTGTGCAGTCTGATCTTGATCTGTACTTGCCGCAAAGGCAACTTAAAATATGAGGGGTGCTGAAAGGGCTAAAAAATTTCTTTACATGTATATAAGGTTGTAATTGATAAGGCCGTTCTGGCACTAATTTCGGACAATCTGGATAAAAAATTATGGATCGACGTTAAACTGTGCAGTTTGACTTTAATTCTTTACCAAACTACAACATTTTATAAGACTGCCAAAATTCAAAGCAGTTGCCGATGATAAATCGATTTGGGCTCAAATGCGGGAGATTGTGCTTGAAAGGTAGGAAAACATTGTAGAAAAAAGGAGAAAATGCTGGTTAACAGCATTTTCTTCTTTTCCCACAAAGTTTTGAAAAGCGTTGTTCACCAGGGTCCTTTAAAGTCGGGACTGTGTGGTAAAGGGTTAATTTACACTGTCGGCAACTAAATACAAAACATTCAGAACAGAACAAATGTGCGTCAGCAGTTCTTTTTTCCAAATAAATAACCAGAATTTTGGCTGAACAAACTTTTGCATAGGTGAAAGGCATTTGAAAATCTTATTGGGAAAGAATAAAATGCTTGACAGCATTTTCTTCTTTTGCAACAATGTTTTCATCACCTTTCGAAGTAAATTCCAATGATTTCAACCAAAGCCAATTTGTCGTCTGCAAACGCTTTCAATTTGGACAAGTCTTAAATTTTGTCGACTGATATAGAGTTAACGCCTTGCCACACAATCCCGACTTTAAACAATCCAAAAGTAAAAACACTTCTGAAAACATTATGGGAAAAGGAGAAAATGCCAGCAACCAACTGGCAACCAGCACTTTCTCATTCTCCATCAACGTTTTCTACCCTTTCAGCAACAAGTTTTAGAGTCACATTTTTTTTCGTCTGCAAATGTTTTCACTTTTAATACAAGTCTGAATGTTATCGTCTGGTAAAGAGTTCAGTCAATGCAAGAGTGTTCATAGCCAGATTTTTATTTTAGATCTTTGTAGCCTTAAAGAACGGAGATAAAGCAAAATGAAATTATAGACCGATAAAAACACTAGGAAAAAAAATTGTTCATTCGTCAGCGTTTTTATCAATCTGACAAATAACCTTTTCCCTCACGTGATAGAACCGAGGTCAGGGGTCAAAGGTGAATCCATACACTTAACTCGTAACATGATAGCAACTGTCCTAATTTTTCAAACTATTTTTTCTCCGCGGATAAAAATCACGTTTACCAGCACATGCCTGATGTAAACAAGGAAGACAGGCACACATGTCTGCCTGTAGGTCTTTTCCCCCCCTACGATCTAGAAGTATAGTATAGCGACGATAAGCTGTCACTCGGTATAGTTCAAACCAAACTGGTATTTAGGTAGAAAAGTCATACTCTGTGAAAAAGGAGTTTACTACACATGCAAAAAATATCAACCCAGGTCAGCCTGCGCAGTATGCACAGGCTGATCTTGGTCCTTACCTTTTTTCTATCAGTCAATTTCTGCATGTCAGAGGACCAGCCTAACTCATGATTCAGTTGGTTATTAAACAAAGGCGGTTTTGTGGATCCCTATTTATATGATAACTTGGTATAATGTATCACTCAGATGCATTAAACCTCGGTTTGCCTGAGCAACGCTCATATGAAATGAAACCTGGTAACAAAATGGCCTTGATGGAGAAAATATATTGTAGTAACTGGGTAGTGGTAAAACTAAAATAGTGCTTCGGTAGAAAATATATATGCAAGTATTAAAAATTTATTAATCTAATGAATTATGAATTGATTTTGCAAAAAGAAATATCTGATAATCCCAAAATTCATTATACCCGTACTGTGTTGTTATGATTTTTTTTTACACACAAGTGATGAGTAACGACTTTTTTTTATTTCGGCGAAGCTGAATGTACTGACTTTTGACCTGCTTCTTAGAACTGATCATATCGAACGAATAGACGGTACTTTGCGATTAGTCAAAAATGTGCACATGTTCATTCGGCTGCCTCCCTCTGTCCTACTTTCAAAACGGTCGAACTGTTCACCAATAAAGAGATCTCGAGATCGAATCAGCAGCAACTCGCTTAAATATTTTCGGAATCCAAAAATGAACGAAAGGAACAGTGTAAGCAAATGTCCAAGGTAAATCCGAAAGAAAACTTAATAGAGTGCCAGCATATCCTTACATATCTGTAGCGCAATGTCTCATACTCTTGCTTGCAGAATATTTTTGTCGTCTCATTCTCCTGACAGCAAATATTATATTTGAGCTATGCTCTAGTAAAACGGGGTTTAATGCATCTCCGAGGTGCTTTATACCAAGCAAGTCATCATATAATTTTGGATTCATAAAATCTATTTTGTCTATTGACCGTCTGAATCCTGATGTAAAATGGTCCCTTGACATGCAGAAAATCTACCAAAAGCAAAAATTTTCGACATGGGTCAGTCTGCGCGGACTGCGCATGCTGATCCGAGTCGATACTTTTTTGCACATGCATTAAACCCACTTTTCACAGAGCATATCTCATATCTATTAACCCTGTACAAAAGGATCCCGTGATGAACAAACTTTAAGAAAAAATGTTTTTGAAAACATTATGGGAAAAGGACAAAATGCTAGTGAACAGAACGTACGGTCTGATATTGGGTGTATGTAGTCTGTAACCAGATACTGATCTACGGGCCAAAATCATTTTTAATTGCACTGGAAATCTTCTTTAGCCTTTTACTTAACAAGCCCGTGTTTTAACCGCCCAGTAGAGGAAGGCTTTGTAAATCATTGCAGGAAAAAGGGAATGTGTTGTTAACTGCCATTTTCATCTTTTCCCGCAATGTTTTCTAACCTTCCAGAAACAAATACAATCATTTGAGCCTTATTTAATTTGTCGTCTGCAAATGTTTTTAATGTGGACCAGTTTAAAACATGGTCGTTTAGAATAAAGTTAAAGCTTGGTGTTCAGGTATTGCAGTTCCTTAGATTCGATATCTACGTCTGTCAATTGTGTTGGTTTGTTTATCTTTTGAATTATTACTCTCTTCTTGAACGCTGATCAACCAAAATCGATGACCGGACGCTGACCGGCACGCCGGGGTCAAAATTGACATAAAATGTGGAATTCTTTGGCAGGTATTCTAGGCCGTTATCTCTCAATCGCGTGCGCTTTTGTGTTTACAGACTGTTTAACTCACGCTAAATTTATTTTTAGAATGACCGTGTCATCGTTACTAAATATAGCGTTTCTGATCACGTGTTTAAGCAAACATCCCCCCCCCCTCAAAACTTCCACTCGTCACGACTCGGCCGATTCCGTAACTACATCTAAACAACGGATCACCAGAGGTTTGCCGAATGCCCGCGTTAACTAAATAGAGGACCAATCAAATTGATGTCACATGTCGATGATCATTCGACATACCTCAGGTGATGGGAGCCATCAAATCCCTCGGCTGTATCTGGTGGATAGATATGCACCTAAACGGTACATTTCATCGCCGGAAATACGCCGGTTTACCGTTCTGAAAATTATAAGGCTCCTTTACAAAAAGAAAACTTGAGTCTCAATTTTCTTTCGAAATCTTTCTAACTATATTTCAGTAGACAAACAGTTCGTACAATCATTTTTTAACGTGGTTTATCAATTCCGATTGAAGTTTTCACCGACAGATCTATAGACAGATGTGAATAACTTCATCGAGGTTGTTTATGTCCGGTTGCTAAACGACTAACAGTGGCGCCGCCATGCGTAGGATCACGTGATTGGCAGTTCAAATGGAAACGACCGTTATACGAAGTTAGATGTAGGTATGGAATAGGCCGAGTTGTGACGAGTGATGTCGATGATGTGACGTAGATGTGATCTCATTGGCCTTCAAAACAACGTATCCCGATTAAAAGTCATTTCGAAAAATCAACATAAGTTTTCAAAATGGTCAGTACTGGTACTTGCGCTGACACAGTCAATCCTTAAAATAACAATAAAGGCCAAATGTAAACAAAACGGGTGTTTAAATGCATTTGAATTTATATCATACCATTTAAAAGTATGGAAATTATTGTGAAGATGACAATCTGTCATTGTACGATCGGTCCAAGTGTCAGTCGCTGACAGAGAAATTAATTTCAAAACTAGGTTAAAACCTGCCAGGTAGCTGTGTCTTTTATTCACTTTTTGCCTAATTTTAAAATTCCTTTTTCTGCCAGCGACAAACATATGGCCCGACGACACAATAACAGACTGTCATCTCCACAATATTTTCCATCCTTTTAAATGGTATGATTTAAATTTAAATGTATTATGACACCTGCTTTGATATTTTGGCCTTAACTGGGCCTTTAACTACGCTTCAGAGAACGATATCGCATAGTCCGATTTTGTATTAACAGTATCAATGACATGATTATGATAATTTTTCAGTCTTTCAATCATTCTCTAGAATGTTAATTGTGGTCTGTTTTACTCTGCACATAATGTGCCCTCACATCCTTGATCCTCATTGTACACTACCTCATGCTTAAGTATGAGAAAATCAACTTCAGTTGCGGGTGGATATCTATTTTTTAAACCTGGAAAATGCTCAAACGTTCTTTGTTGGCAGCGAGAGAGTAAGACTAGTACTTAGTTACATAATGCATTTGTCAGTGGCTTCGATTCATCCCTTGAGACACCATTACCTAAAGCCTTGGTCACACCGAGCTAACGGACGAGTAACGGATAAAAAATCATTTTATCCGTTCGTGTCCGTTCATATCCGTTTTATGTCCGTTTCTTATCCGGTGAATCCGCTACTTGTCCGGCGATGTCCGTTCCGTCCGTTGGGAAGTTTTGAGCATGTTCAAAACTTTCCACCGGACAAAACGGACAGAGACATGCAAATGATAGACTTTGGATGCATCTGACAATTTATACCCTCGGCATGTCACGTGACCGGTACGTTCCTCGTACGTTGGTGTTCGGTACATTTCCATTCATCGTACGTTTTGTCCGGTTCTCATGCATTGCACTTCCGTTTTATCCGGTACAAGTCCCTTACTCGTACGGTGATATCCGTTGATAGACCGTTTATTATCCTGTACATATCCGTTAAACGTGCGTTTTTTTCCGTTACATGTGCGGTACTCGTGTGGTCATTGTGTGGCTTCCTCGCTCCACACACCGATCGCGTGAGCCTCGAGCGGCAGAGGAGATGAATTTTGTCACCGGATAACCAAATTCTACATGTTTTTGTCCGTTTCCCCCCCGTTACATATCCGTTAGCCGGTCTGACCAAGCCTTAAGAGATTAAAATGCCAGAGAAAACCGTGGTTTATAGACATTGTAGATCAAATGCCGATGACATCGGGACTATTCTAATGAGCCCGCATTGTACCTTTGATGAAAAACTTTATATAACACCTGTAATTATTCCTGCTTCGACATAGACTTTTTGAGCTAGCCCACACTTTTTCTTTGTTAAAAAGACACACTGTTGACTAATGAAGCTGAATCAAAGAAATCTTTTGCCTGCATTCTCCTTGTCTCACAATGTCTTCAAAAACCATTCTCCCAGTCCTGAAAAACTGGTACCAAATATACAAACAATTATACAAACAAACAACGAACCAACCAAACAAACAAACAAAAGAGAACAATACCTAATAGAATCATCCAAGCCCATCCGCGATCGATCGGTAACCCACAGTTCTCGCTCTGATAGGTTTGCTCCTCAAGGTCCTTTCTACTTTCACTTTCCTTCGTCGTTTTCGTCATTTTCCCCTTCAGCTCTTCCTTTTCTTTTTCCGGAGACATTTCGAACTATAATTGTCTTTTTTTTCACTTTTATTTATATCAGTTTTGGCTACTTATAAGCATATTCACTGTTACTTGATACGTAGATCTCTGAAGTAAGAATTGTATACTAATATTAGTACTTTCGGTAGGAAAGGCGAAAACTTGGGCTTTTGCGGACGGTATAAATCAAGATCAGACTGCATAGAACGTGTAGTCTGATCTTCGATCTACAACTTCCTCTCGTCTAGTTGAACATTTCACATAGAATACCTGTCCTAGTTTTACCGTTTCAAAGTTATTTTTTATGTGAAAATATCTCTTTCTCGGACAGTATAGGTCGAGATCAGACTGCACGATCTCTGCAGTCTGATCTTGATCTACATCGTCCGCAAAAGGTCCCTGAGACGCGCTTAGCAGATTTCTTGTAAGGTATTCTGGGAAAAACGACAAACTGACTATAAAGAACATTTTTATCCTTTTGACACAATGGTTTCACACATAATTTATTTTCAATTTTTTTTTTACCCTATTTTATTTAAAATTAGTCCGCTGATTTTTTTTTTCAAGAGATTACGAGCGAGAACCTCTGAACTAATCAATTGTGATTTATTGGTGTTTTACACCGCTTCCAACATAATGTCAGCAATATTACGGCGACAGTTCACTTGTAATGAATATGCAAGTATGCCCTGGGTTTTATAAATAGACCTACATGGCTAGGAGTCTAACATGTCCTGCCCAAGGCCATTTTCACGAAAAGCTCAGATCCTACGATGGGGAACCAACCTGAGAACCCTTATTGTGAATCCTTAATTGTTATCACTGAGCCACACAGGACTAAAACGACTCTCAAAGAAAAGAAGATAAACTGTTATGAGTCATGTTCTGGCCCTTTGAAATGCAGAAAATTGGCCTAAAGTAAACAGTTTCGACACAGGTCTTTTAATTTGCAAACAGTGTGGAAGAATGATCAGATTGTCCTTGTTTGCTCTACAAACTGTACACAAAAACACCTTAATTTCTAATAGGCGCCTCAAGGGTTAATTTAGTGATCAAATTCGGAATCTTTTTTTTTTCAGTTTAATTGCAGTGTATAACATAAAATAAAACTTGTGTATTGGACATAAATTTATGCGGCTTATAGACTGCCAAGTGGCCCAATGCAAAATGTCAACCACAAAACTTACTTTCATTTTCATTTCAAAGCAAAGTAAGAGAGAAAGAGACAGAGAGACCGAAACAGAGAGAGACAGAGAGACAGAGAGACAGACAGACATTGCAAATTTTTCAGAGCAATTCTATCTGTTTGAAAAAAAAAAATCCGAAAAAACTGCTTTTTCATATAAGCTTAATGTCGGTATGTCCTTTCAATACGAACGTCAAATAAAGAATACCTCGTCGTTCAAGCTAACTTACTGTATCACGGAAAACTTCACATAACTACGTCCTGATATATATGAAGTGTGGGCCCTCTTCTTATTCAATATGAGAGCATGGCAAGGCGTATATACCTATCTATACTGTACAAAATTACTAACCCGCTACCTGCCGCATTTAACTTGTTGATTATTACAGTAACAGGTATCGTCAAGTTTATTGGTATTGGATTTGGTTTACATGACCGAAACAACTAATAGAGCAGCGGAGAGTTTAGTGCAAGATCAGACTGCACGTATGTGCAGACTGATATTGCTTTAAACTTTCTGAGAAAAAAAAAAAAACAACCTTTGTTCGCATACGGCGGGTAAGGGGATCAGCACAATATAGGTAAACCTCTGTCTATATTTCTGATTCAACTCAGTGTTTCAGATTTCATCAACCGTTGTAAATAACATCTTTAGTATAACTATAGATCAGAAGGAAAGACAAATTTTGTTTAGCAAAAACAACTAAACCATACTCTGTGAAAAGCGGGTTTAATGCGTCTGCAAAAAGTATCGACTCAGTAAGCGAAGGCTAACCCGGGTCGAATTTTTTTTCTATTGGTAAATCATCTGCATGTCAAAGGACCAGTCTATCTTACGAGCCAGTCGATTTTAAGACTGAAAGGATTTTATGTATCTATAATTTGTGATATCTTGCTAGGTATAGCGTGTCATGGAGATGCATTAAACCCTCTTTTTTTCCAGATCATGGCTTAAGTGTTTCAGCCAATCAGAAATTGCTCTGCATTAAACTTCTGAAGATTCTTGAGAATCTGAATATAAATGAAATTAAGAATGTCACACCGATAAATAATTCCGCAGTTAACTGAAGTACAATATATCACATAAATCGTCACATAAAGTAAAACACTCTTTCAACAACAAAAAAAATGTGAAAAAGAAAACAGAGCCTTCCATCATGAACGGTTGGTGACTCCGTACGAATATATTGTAGACTTGTCTCACAGACGACAAAGTGAATGTTGCTCAAATCATTGCATAATAATTTGTCTTGTAAAGATTAGAAAACAATGTAGGAACAGGAGAAAATACTGGTTAACAGCGTTTTCTATTTTTTTTCGACAATATTTTAAAAGGGCTGTCTTCCCTAGGACTGGCCGAGCCCAGCTAGTGCAGCCATAGCGTACAGCTCTTGAGAACAGTGGGTCGCTGCTTGGACGAGAACAGGTGTTTGTAGCAAGTTAAATGATTTTGATCCGATCCTGGGCTGAAAACTGTTTTTCGAAATCCATGTTGTCATCAGGTTAAAGTCACAGCTATACTCTACCCTTTTCTAAAAATAAAAATTAAATATTTATTTCCATTAATAATATAAGACTTTAAAACTGCACGGTTTTTATGGCTCATCCTTATAACTAATTTGGTTAAAGCAATGGTTTAAAACAATAATATCATTTTATGTAAATTTCAAAACCTCCGATTTATCTTTATTAACCCTTAGGCTGCTATGCGCGACCCACTCGCCTTTTGCGGACAGTGTAAATCAAGATCAGACTGCACAGAACGTGCAGTCTGATCTTGGATCTACACTGTCCGATATGGATATATCTTTTCTCCAAGTAATGTCTTTGAAATAGCAAAAGTTTGGTGTTTATTACCAGTTTGAAAGTTTTATTTTACTTATTTAGCAGGACGCGGGTTAACATGTAACATAATGCTATTATGAGTCCAGAACCTCAGTCAGTGACGTAACGGGTTTGAAACCAGGGGGTCGATTCATTTCCGAGGATTGATGATGTTCATTGCGACAAGGTTCACTCCCCTCTCACGGCTGATCATGGTTTCAATTATGGTTATGCGTGAAAGCAGCCACTGGCTTAGGAAAAACGAGCCATTAATTTTCTTCCATCATCATATTTAGTGTTTAAACCCTGTTAAGATTATTTGGTATAATTATGAAAACATGACTGTAATGTAGCTTGATCTTTGCCCTTCTAGGAGGAGAAGATCTTTATCAGACAGTCACTAAACGTAATCTGTCCCTCGATCTACATGACAATCACGGGACTGTACTCTTGTTACTTAGCATTCCAATTGTACAGCATTGTCCAGGTGAGCCACCCAGGTCATTCATGTTTATGTCATGTGAAAAAAAAGACACTACCAATGAGGGGTTTTGAAGTTACATTATAAAGGTAAGGTGACTTATGTAAGTAGTGCTCTGGCTGCGTAATCTACCTAAGAGGGTTCGAGACTTTTGCTTAGTCACACTCTTTCGCCCGATTTTGACAAAAGCAAAAGTTAATTATGTGCGTTTGTAAACAGTTTGTATAAAAGATGGAGTATGCTTCAACATAGAATTTGCAACCTGAAATTGGATCTAAGTAGGAGAACTTATAGCTGCATATGACAGGTTTAAAATGATAGGTAACTGAATATTGGCTTTGAATAGCGGAGTTTTTGCCGCTAGCATTTCATAACAATCTTGTTAGGTACTATCTGCTGGTGTGGATTTTAGATCTCTCTTTTGAGCCTGACAGAGAAAGCAACTGTTCAGTCAGTTTGATCATAGAGCTTTGATTCGAAGTTTTTAGCTAGGCCGTTTCAAAAAGCTCTGTTGTCCTGTGTGGTCATCGTACAAAAACTTTGACATTTTATAATATATCTGTTATTACTGAGGATATTTACTTCAATCTTAGACAAGTTGTTAACGAACAAAGAGGAAAACTGTACAACAAGGGCAGGTAACTAGAAAAGTAGTTTTGACACAGTTATGTCCTTTTTTTGACTTAGAATTTTCATTGGAAATCAAGCAGCTGAGTGTTTGCACCCGGATGCAGTGCTCTTATATGGGATTACAATTTAAGGCCAAGGGCCTATCCATGTACCACTTTTAACTGTGAAATACTGAATATACTAGACACACTTAGATATGGGATACAACTGGGTTTCGGCTATTGTCATTTAAGTTCCATGCGATCTTTACACACTTGGGATGTACGCTACAGCCCCATCACCCTTGGCTCGGCTTTCCCAAGCCGACACATCATGTCAATTCAGATGTGAGGATCTAACTGTTACAACATAGGAAACTATGTGTATGGGCTCACCAGACAGCATTTCAGACACATAACAACCTTACAAGAAGTATGTTTAGTCAACACTGTTCCACAACAGTGTGTCTCCAGCGTGCCCTGATTCTACCTTGACATTCACTCTTACTTTTTAAAGGGTAAAAGAGTTTTCTCAAAATCTTCATCTACTAGGCTTCAAAATCCAGCAAAACATGTAAAAGTACACATAGATATTGTCACAATATACTTTTACAACTGGTGGCCAACTTAAAACTCTGGCTACGCTATTCAGCCAGTACCTTCATACACTTTTTTTTTTATTTTATTTTACATGTCCTTTGGACAATATACTAACCAAAGAGCTTTATATGCATATGCTTAGCAGCCCTTGCTGAAAATCATAAGGTCTCAAACTCTAGACTTACGTAAAGCGAAATTCTCACTCTACCTGAATACCATTGTATAACTCGTCCGTAATCATCCATGTATTATCTTTAAATTGCTTAAATGCCAATTACAATGTCGTAAGGCCAAAAAATGAACTCCATTGCAGTTACAAAAAAAAAATCAAAGTTAATACTCCTGTGGTGTTTAATTAAAAGAATGGATTTTGGCGGGAAAAAAGTGGCCAATTTGAATTATGGCCGCCATCTTGCAACATCATGACCATCTATAAACCATCTATTTACTCTTATTTTGTCTTTTTTTTAAGCACAGGACCTACAATTGTACCAAAAGAACGACACATTTTGCCATAAGTTATTACAGCAATTCCAAAATACAGCATTTTAATATGCCTTTGCGGCCATCTTGAAAAAATGAAATTTGAAATTTTGAAGTGGCTAATGGGTTTTTCCATAACAGGGTCCCTATATGAGTATATGTGCCAAGTTTCATGCTTCCATCACTAAATGCATGATTTTGGTCAAAAACTGATTTAATCTCCTCAGCTTATATTTCCGCAAGTCTTACAACTGTTAAAGTACATACTGTGTGAATTTCTTAAATTTTGATAATATACATCTTTATCCTTCATAACAAAATCCCTAGTTCTGAATACCTTGTAAAAAAGGCTATTGAAAACATTGTGAAAAAAGGAGAAAACCCTCTTTTCTCACAATATGTTCTACCCATTTAATTTGTCTGCAAATGCTTGAAGTTTGGACAAATCTAAACTTTTGTCTCCTAGTAAAGAGTTAATTGTTAAACTGTTAAATACATCGAATCATCAAAGTTTTCAAGCGTAAAAACCAAAATCAGTGCAATTTCAAAGCTCGATTTGGCAGGAAAAAAATTCACCGTAGTGGACAGTGTAGATCAAAGATCAGACAGCACGTTCTGTGCAGTCTGATGTTTATCTACACTGTCCACAAAAGAAAATAAGGAGGCGGTAATACCAGCATGAGAGTTACAACACCTACGCAAACATGAACTAGTATACAATAACACACGAAATAATACATGTAGATCAGCGATCAGACTACACATTTTGTGCAGCCTAATCTTGATCTACGCCATTCCCAAAATGTGGTAAGGTCGCGATATTACCGAGGAACTTTCGTTAACTTGAACTAGTTTTTAATGATGAGACACAAAATTTTCCATTGTTTATTTCATTTTATATGCATAATCACGAATACGTGATGCTTCGTTAATAGAGACAGAATATCTTGTTACTTTAATTTGTGTAGCCATTCTATAAATGAGCCATTCTCTGGGAAAAGGCTGGTTAATGCATCTCCGTAATGGATGATACCAAGCAAGTCATAACATAATTATAGATCCATCAAATCCATCATGTCTAGCAGATGGCTGAATCATGGGCATGGTTGGTTGGTCATTTGGTTGGTTGTTTGATTGGTTGGTTGGTCGGTTAGTGAATTGATTGATTGATTGACTGATTGATTGATTGATTGATTGATTGACTGATTGATTGATTGACTGGTTGATTGATTGATTGATTGATTGGCTGATTGGAGAATAGGGGCCTTCCCAAATATTTTTTAGACCGAGCCCTTACAGAGGCTGTGTTCCGCCCCTTCTTCCATATCAAACAGAAAATCTGAAATCTTTTGCATTTGCGTCAAGATGGTTTTTTCCACTAACTAAACCCTACGGTTTCTACCATGGCTCAACGATAGGTGAACAGAAATGTTTTGTTTGTTAGTCGTTTGGATAATGCGAATGGTCCGAAATATTGACAAAATTTAGCATGGTTCAAAAAGCTTTTTATCGCATAAACTTATTTGCTGTTAGTGCAATACAGCTACATGTATTACGGATCTTGATATTACACATGTTTGAGATAAACATTATGTGATGTCATATGTGACGTCATTTTATACTTCTTCCATAGGAGTTTATCCTTGGAAATAACCATGTTTGCGTGTATGGTTTGGTGACTTTGACCCATGTTTTGTGAGATAACTTGATAAAACGAGTCTGACATGCCTCGGCCTTTTAGATAAATTTTCATCAAACTCCTCTTCAAAAATGTTATCAGGCGTGCCAAATGCTCGTAACTATGATAAGTGTAATTAAATTTCATGCTCAAGTACCAACTTATGTCAGATCCAATTATGTTTGTCATGGACTAGATCTACTGTTCTCCTTGTTTGTCGCGGTGAATTGAAATAGTCCCCTCCTCATGTTGGATATTTATTTATTTATTTGTTTATTTGTTTATTTATTAAAAGGTATTTCACGTCGCTTTCAACACTATTTCAGTCATATCACGGCGATAGCTCGCTTATTTATGTTTGTCCTGTACTAAGCTAGCGTTCTAAAATGTCTTGCCCAAGGACACTCCCGCAAAAACCTCAGTGTCTCCAGTGAGGCTCGAACCCGTGGCCTCCAGATTACGCGTGCTACATTTTACCAGTGAGCCACGCAGGAACCCTATTCATATAGGAAAGAGTCGGGAGACATCGACTTGCTACATGTATATCTTCCACAACGTGTTGGTGTCCCCATTTACTTATGATAAACCATCAATGTTACGATCATGTTGTTAAAAGCAAAAGCTCTTTACCAAGTGACAAAATTTCAGACTGGTCCAAATCGAAAGCGTTTTTAGGCGAAAGAGGGGGTCCTGCGTGGCTCAGTGTTAAAGTGTAGGACTCGTAACATGGAGGTCCCGGGTTCGAGTCTCACTGGATCCACTAAAGTTTTTGGTGAGAGCGTCCTTGGGCAAGACACTTAAGAGCCCTATCCTTGTACTATTGAAACCCAGGAAATACATGATTATTTGAGCTGATACCGTGATATAACTGAAATAATGTTCAAAGCGGCGTAAAACACCATTCAATCAATCAATTGTAGACGAAAAATGAATGAGTCTAAATATTTTAAATATGTTTTTGGAAAGTTAGAAAACGTTGTTAGAGAAGGAGAAAATGCTGGTTACCAGCAATTTCTACTTTTTCCTCAATGTTTTTAAAAGATATTCATCGGTAAAACTCGGGATCGTTTGGTAAAGGGTTAAGTCTTTGAACGTTAAATATGATATAAGTTAGACCTCATTCGACGGATAAAAATACAGTCCACCGAGCTCAGACTTGCAAGTCACAGGCTTGACTAAACGAGCGGACGATATAGATCAAAGATCGGACTGAATGTTCTGTGTAGTCTGATGCTGAATCTATACCGTCCACACAATTCCCGGTTTTCACTTATGACGCTAAAAGGATTAAATTGAACTATGAAGTAGATATAAATGCTATTAAGTGGATACACGGCGACTAAAACATGTTATAAAATATGAAAATATAAACTAATGATTATTGTAATTAGTTTTTAGGACATTAAATATCGTTTACAAAAGAAATCTTGTTGAAGAGCTGTAAGCGGATAATATTGATGAAGACAAGGCTTAATGACTACTACTATTGGTACTACTAGTTTACTCTACTACTTCTATTACTATTAGTACTCCTGATGATATAATCATCATCACCATCATCATTATTATTATCGTTGTTGTCGTGGATGTCGCCCTTTTCGTTGTTATCATCATTGTCATCATCAGCAGCAGCTGCAACGGTAGAAACAACAATAACAACATAAACACCTTCAGCAACAACAGTCACCGTTCTCATATTGCTTCAATAGAAGACTTCCTAGCATCAGAAACGAAGCAAGGTTTTCAAAATCGAAGCACCGAAAGTAGGCCTACTTAAAAGTACAGAGATCGAGGAACACTGACTATAAAGAAAAACACAGAATGTAAGCTTTGAAAAACTCAGAGAAACGAGTAAAGTATCTAACTCATAGCCTTGACTTGTAAATGTTGTAAGCGGATAATATTGATCAAGATAGGGTTTTAATACTGTGCTACTACTATGAGTATTACGAATTGAAAACTTCTATTACTCCTGATGATATAATCATCATTATTATCATCATCATTATCATCATCGTGAGCAGTAGCAGCGGTAGAAACATCAATAACACCACGGACAACATTAACAATAACAACAATATTCATCGTTCTCACGGATGTTGTTTGAATAGAAGACTTCTTAGCAACAGAAACGAAATTTTTCAAAATCAAAGCACTGAAAGTACTGAAAAATACAGAAATCGGGGAATATAAACCATACAGAAAAACTCAGAATGTAAGCTTTGGCAAAACTAGCAGAAATGATTTAAACCTTAACCATATGGCCTCGATTTATACGACTCTGCTGTCGAGGGACATTTTGTCCCTTTCCAGCAATGTTTTTCTACTCTTTTAAAGACTAATACCATCGTTTGAGCCCACCTACATTAATTTTGTGGTCCGCAAGAACTTTCAATATAAATGAATTGTTTAATACATTTAAAGCAAAATAAATCGACACTTGGAGAAAAAAAATTTTTTTCGTAAGATATTACCTTTGCCATGCTGTTCTAGAAATTGCTTAAAAGGCGATATCTATGTTTGCAAAAGTTTTGTATTGATAGTCTCCCTTATTTTGTTTTGTTTGGAAAGATTTGAAACAGAGAGAGAGAGAGAATGAGACAGAGAAAGAGACAAAGAGAGAAAGTGAGACAGAGACAAAGAGAGAATGACACGAACAAAGAGAGAGGGAGGAGAGAGAGAAACAAAGAATAACAAAGACAAAGAGACATAGAGGCAGACAGACAGGCAGGCAGACAGATAGGTAGGTAGGCAAGTAGGGTAGGTAGGTAGGCAAGCAGGCAGGCAGGCAGACAGGCAGGCAGGTAGGTAGGCAGCAGACAGACAGGCAGGCAGGTAGGCAGACAGGCAGGCAGGCAGGCAGGCAGGCAGACAGACAGACAGACAGACAGACGGACATAGAAAGGGATTGAACAGTAAAGAATGTGCAGTCTGATCTTAGAGCTTTGACATCCGCTTATTTACCCAAGCCTTTAAAGTGAAAAAAAAAAAGAAATCTGTAACGGTTTCAGTTGGTTTGATTTTCAGCATTCCAGAGAGGTCGAGATTACATACATGTATACATGTGAGCCATGCTCTGGCAAAAGGGGGCTTAACTCATCTTCTTGATGCATTGTACCAATCAAGCCATCAGATAATTATGGATCCATAATAGCCATTTTTTAGTAACCAACTTAGTCATGAGAAAGACTGGTCCTTGGACATAGCCTACAGAAAATTGACCAATTGCAAAAAGTCTCGGTCCAGGTCACCCTGCGCGGAGTGCGCAGGCTAACCTGAATGGATACTTTTCACAGATGCATTAAGCCCCCTTTTCACAGAGCATGGCTCAATTATATTTTTGCTCTGAGAAAAGTCAAGTATTTTCGACCCTGACCTTCACATTATTACTCGCATTAAGCTGATCTTAAAAATAGACTGAATCCGTCAAATATATCCTAATCCCTAAACTGTGCTTAACTGTTAAATCCTTATCCTGCTAGATACGTGAAATGAAACTTTCAAGCCGATAGTAAAAACCCAAAGTGTGCTATTTCAAAGGTATTTTTAAGGGAAAAAACTGTCTTGTGATCGGACCATGTAGATCAAGATCAGACTGCACGTTCTGTGCAGTCTGATCTTGATCTACGCTGTCTGCCAAAGGTGGTTGAGACGCGTTTAGCAGCCTATGGTTTTAGGGCCAAAAAGATAAACTCAACCGATTTCGACGGCTGTTAATACAATCCACCGAAACTCAAATTTTATTTTTCTAACAAGATTGAAAAAGGCGGACGATAGAGATCCAAGATCAGACTGCAGTTTCTGTTCAGTCTGATCTTGATCTATGCCGTTAGCAAAAGCCCCTGATTTTCGCGTACGACACTGAAGAGGTTCAATCTTTGTTCTAATGGGATTAAATGAAAATTTCCAGCCAACAATTAAAAATAACCATGCGATATTGGAAATTTCTATCCACTGGATAAAAATCTCATTTGATCGGAGAGCGTAGATCTAAGATCAGACTGCACGCTCTTTGCAGTCTACTTTGGAGAGATCTACACTGTCCGCAAAAAGCGCATTTAGTCGCACTTAAGAGCCGGTGTAATGCAGAGAAATGACCCTCCCCTACAAAATGACCCATGGGTCATTTCACTACGTAGAGGAATGACCCGAGAAATGACCCCAGACCGTAGAGAAAGGACCCCCCCCCCCTAGCTGTAGTAGAATGACCCCCTCATGAAAAGAAAGGACCCCCGTAGAGAAATGACCCCCCATTTTTTTCGCCTGTAACATTGTTGTTGCTGCTGATGCTGATACTACTACTACTACTACCATTACTACTACTACTACTACTCGTACTTCTACTACCCCCTTTTTGCCTTAACATTGTTGTTGCTGCTGATGCTGCTGATGTTTCTACTACTACTACTGCTACTACTTCTACTTCTACTACTTCAGCTGCTGCTGCTGCTGCTGCAACTACTTCTACTAGAGGGGGGTCCTTTCTCTACAGTCTGGGGTCATTTCTCTATGTAGAATAATGACCCGGGTCATTCCTCTACGTAGTGAAATGACCCATGGGTCATTTTGTAGGGGAGGGTCATTTCTCTGCATTACACCGGCAGATCAAGCGCAAAAATATAAAGACTTAAAGCGGGCGCTAACCTTGTAATACCATCCTAAGATATTATATTTAACCCTTAGGCCTCTAAGTGTAACTCAAGGACCTTTTGTGGACAATGCAGATCAAGATCAGACTGCACGTGATGAACAGTCTGATCTTGTCTCTACATTGTCCGATTTGGAGATATTTGTCCCCTAAAAGTACCTTTGAAATAGAAACATCTGGGTTTTTACTATTAGCTTGAAAGTTTTATTTCACTTATTTGGCATGTTAAGGTTTAATAGAGATGTTGAATGTATGACATTCAGGCGGCAGATCAAAGGATTATATTATTGATTTTTTAAATGGGTGTGTGAAGTTGGCAGTAAGTTCGATAATCGGAGTTCGATATTCAATATCGAAATGAATATGCGGATGAGTTGAATTTCATGTCGCAGTAAATTCGCTTTTTTTTCAAACTCAAGGGATAGTTACGAAAATTAATGAATCGTGATTTGAATATAGAAATGAATTTCATGCTAGCAGCAGATTCGCGTTATTTTTTTAAGTATGGGTATATGGATGGTGTATGAAGTCGAATGTCGATTTGAATATCGAAATGAATATCATGCCAGCAGCAGATTCGCGTTTTTTTATGTATGGGCATGAGGATGGTGTATGAAGTCGAATGTCGATTTGAATATCGAAATGAATATCATGCAAGCAGCAGATTCGCGTTTTTTTCCTGTATAGGCATACGGATGGTTTATGAAATCGAATGTCGATTTGAATATCGGAATGAATATCATGCCAGCAGCAGATTCGCGTTTTTTCATGTATGGGCATAAGGATGGTGTATGAAGTTGAATGTCGATTTGAATATCGAAATGAATGTCATGCCAGCAGCAGATTCGCGTTTTTTTATGTATGGCATACAGATGGTGTATGAAATCGAATGTCGATTTGAATATCGAAAAGAGTATCATGCCAACAGCAGATTCGCGTTTTTTCCTGTATAGGCATATGGATGGTATATGAAATCGAATGTAGATTTGAATATCGAAATGAATATAATGCCAGCAGCAGATTCGCGTTTTTTCATGTATGGGCATCAGGATGGTGTATGAAATCGAATGTCGATTTGAATATCGAAATGAATATCATGCCAGCAGCAGATTCGCTTTTTTTATGTATGGGCACAAGGACGGTGTATGAATTCGAATGTCGATTTGAATATCGGAATGAATATCATGCCAGCAGCAGATTCGCGTTTTTTTCCTGTATAGGCATATGGATAGTGTATGAAGTCGAATTTCGATTTGAATATCGAAATGAATATCATGCCAGCAGCAGATTCGCGTTTTTTCATGTATGGGCATCAGGATGATGTATGAAATCGAATGTCGATTTGAATATCGAAATGAATGTCATGCCAACAGCAGATTTGCGTTTTTTCATGTATGGGCATGAGGATGGTGTATGAAGTCGAATGTCGATTTGAATATCGAAATGAATATCATGCCAGCAGCAGATTCGCATTATTTTATGTATGGCATACAGATGGTGTATGAAACCGAATGTAGATTTGAATATCGGAATGAATATCATGCCAGCAGCAGATTCGCCTGTTTTGTATGTATGAGCATATCGATGGTGTATGAAATCGAATGTCAATTCAAATACCGAAATGAATATCATGCCAGCAGCAGATTCGCGTATTTTTATGTAGGGGCATACGGAGGATATGTAAAAATTTAATGTCGGTTTGAATATCGAACTGAATTTCATGCTAGCAGCAGATTCCCGTAATTTTATGTGTTGGCATTTTGATTCTATATGAAATCAAATGTAGATTTGAAAATCGAACTGAATTTCACGCTAGCAGCAGATTCGCTTAAATTTCTGTAATGGCATAACGACTATGTATGCAATCGAATGTAGGGTTGAATATCGAACTGAATTTCATGCTAGCAGCAGAATCGCTAAAATTTCTTTACTAGCAATAGATGATGAATGAAATCGAATGTAGGTATGACTATCGAACTGAAATTCATGCTAGCAGCAAATTTGCTAAAATATCTGTACGGGCATAAAGACTGTGCATGAAATATAATGTAGATTTGAATATCGAACCGAATTTCATGCTAGCAATTTAGAACAATTTGTCACCTAAATATACCCAAGTACTTATTGTTGTCAGATAGGCTGTTTATTCAAGATGATTGTGAATTTCTTAAAACGCATTTTTAAGAAACTTCATACTATTTGCATTAGGTTGCCTGTTTAAAAATAGCTGCTAAGACAAAGGCTTAAAGCAGATAAGCTTTTTTTAAAACTAACTTTCACTTTACATGAGAAGTAAAGTTATATACAAGAAATTGGATTTAATTTGGCAGTGCGGCTACTTAACGACGTTCGCGACAGTTTCCATTTTCACGCTTCGTGTAACTATCACGCTCACCTTTTACTCGAAAAACGGTGAGCACCCAACAGAATTGATCCTGCCACACTTGTCAATGTCTGCAGAATGGATAAACTAAGAACTAAAACGGGTCGTTTAATGTCAGCAAAATGAAGAAAAAAGTATTTGAATCAAGCCAAATAATTATATGCAAGGCAACAATCCAAAATTACGCTTTCAAAAGATCGGACTGAAAGTCAAAGTGAATAACCTAACTACGTCACCCAACAACGGAAATATGGACACAGGTCATGCTATTACTAGCGCTCTATCTGGCAGAAGTATCGTTGAGCTAAAACATCCTTTCAGATGCAGATGCTTTCAGTTTGGTCTAGTCCAAAATTATATCGCTTGGTAAAGACGTGCAGAAAACGAGGGTCTGTATATAACTCTTTCTCCTTTACCAGGTTGTCCCTTAGCTTGATGAGTCGGCAGCAGACAACATTAGAAAACATTGATGTCAAAAGGAGAAATTGCTGCTAACGATTGATTTCTCTTTTTTGCACAATGATTTCTGACCCATCAAAGAACTGTGATACATGAATACCAGGTTTTCGTTTAGCGTCTGCAAACGCGTCAAATTTAGAAGAGTCTAAAATTAGTCGTTTGGAAATGGGTTAAATGCTAACATCAGTATTACATTTACATGCTATGAATTGGTTTATTATGACCAACAAACTTGATTTTTATAAAAAAAAAGTTGTGTTATTGAAAAAATTGAGATAATTTACTTCATATAATATCTTTGTCTTTGACAAACCCTACATTTATTCATTAGTTAGTGCCCCACCCACAAACTTAAAATGTATTTTCTCAAAAAATAAGGCTGGTGACCTATTTGTTTTAAGCCTGATTCTTTTAGTTTAGTACCTGAATATTATTTATAGAAAAAATAAGAAAAATCTGAATGTTAGAACATTTGAAAAAATAACTTTAAAAGATACTCTTTGGTTTTTTTGGTTTTTTCCAAAATAAAGGTGTTTTAGCCATAAATTAACGGGTTTTTTTTTTAAATATTGATACTCAGTATATTCTAAATTATTTTTTTCATTAAATTTGATGTTTCACCAATACAATGACATAAAATTTGCTTATAATTGTTGTCATTTAAAAAAATATACATTGACTTAGTTTTCATAGGTGAAATTTCATCCTTAACTGCCGCAATGCAGGGTGTACTAAAAAAAATATTCATAGAATTTTCCCAAAGCTGGTGACCCCCTCTTTTTATCTCCTATTTTTGTAGATCAGATATCAAACTATCACCAAAGAAAGTTTCATGAAATTCTGAATGTTATGAAAAAATGGTGAAACTGTAGCGATCATCTTTAAGAAAAGTCCAAACTGGGTCTTAATTTCTACTCATGTGAGCTAAAAAAAACTTTGTTTTGTCATAAAAGTGTACGTATAACCGACTCAGGTTTGCTTTCAGAAGGTAGAATCTTTAAGGCAAAATAATAACAGATAAGAATTTACCATTACGACGACACTTTTATTTTACAACTTGACTCGTCTTCTAGAATTCTGAAGCAATGAATTACAGGGTACTATTTTCACAACTTGCTGCTTGTTTTTGTCGATCTGCTGCTGACATGAGATTTAAATCGCTGATGAAATCTTTATTCGACTTCATAAACAATTTACATGCTCAAATCGAAAGTTTCGCGAATTAGTTGCCGCCATGAAACTAGTATCACTTGTCGGGTGCAGGACAACTCGCCCCAAAGACAACTCGCCCCAAGACAACTCGCCCCACCTTCAAAAGACAACTTGCCCCAAATTCTGAGACAACTTGCCCCATTTTTATTACTATCAACTATAGGTAATACCCCCGTCACACCGAACTCGTTCTCACTCCGTTCTGAAATTAGTTGCAAAACGGACTTTTTCGAACGGAGTGAACCTATAAGCAAACTTTCACGATCTGTTTACGAACTTAATGGACGGGTTAGGACGGGAAAGGTGCTCCAGAACTTTGAGCCTGCTCAAATTTCTTGCCGTCCAACCCTTCCTGTAATTAGACGGAGTGACAACGTACTTAAAACGACATTGACATACTACAAACGGAACTGCCATACTTCGATCCTGTCGCGGTGTAGTCGGGCATCAAATGGCAGTGCGTTTGCATTTTACCGACAGAAATTGCACGTCCTATCCCGACCGCAGCCCGATTTACGATTTTTGTTGACCGGGTTAAGACTTTTTATGAACAGGTTTGGTGAGACAGGGGCTTCAGGCATTATCAGGCAAAAATTACACGTTCTACCCGCAACCCGTTTTCCGATTATGTCAGGGCGGGGTAAGACGATTTTGTCAGGGAGGGGTAAGACGTTCTAAGAACTAGTTTGGTGTGACGGGGGCCTAAATAAGATAGAGCTCTACAACTATTATGATTTTTATTCAGTTTTTATATTCAAATGTGTGGTGATTAATGCCATGCCAAATGTGTTTAACGGCGACAATTCACATATCCATGGTTCCTTACTATCTAAAAAACCCGTCTTTGGATCTGCAGGCAAACTGTTTTGCCTTCATTTCAACTGAAATCATCGAGAAAGCGCTAGTAAGCCCTTGTAGACTCATGAAACATCGTGGTGAAAAGCATCGTTTTGAGATTGCTCCGTGGGGAGAGGTATACATGTATGTAAGTAATTAACCTTTAACCACACAATTCCGAATTTGACGATCCTGAGGTAGACGGCTTTTGTGGAAAAATGTGAAAATGTTGGTAACCGGGACTTTCTCCTTTTCCCACAATGTTTCTGACCCATTAAAGACAAATTTAATAATTTGAGTTCAAAATCAAATTTTACCTACTACTACTGTACAAATATGACTTCTTACGACCCTGCAGTTGGTCGCATTTGAAAAATCATGGAAACATCCGCAGTAATTATTTTTTTACAAGTCAGGGCCGTTGTCTACGGTGGCACAAAAGTGACATGGAAGATATATTTTATAATACGTGCGCACGCAGTAGCTAATACGTGCGCACGTAATAAGTGATACGTGCGCACGCAGTAGTATTACGTGCGCACGCAGTAGCTAACACGTGGGCACGTAATAACTAATACGTGCGCACGTAATACTATTGCGTGCGCACGTATTAGCTAATACGTGCGCACGTAATAGTTATTACGTGCTCACGCAGTAGCTAGTACGTGCGCACGCAGTAGCTAATACGTGCGCACGTATTAACTAATACGTGCGCACGTAATAATCGACCAATCAGTTTATCACGAATCAATAAATGTCTATCTTCCACTTCCATCTTGAAACAATGGCTTCCGTTCATGATTCTGATTGGTGGATTATTACGTGCGCACGTATAAGCTACTGCGTGCGCACGTATTAGTTATTACGTGCGCACGTATTAGCTACTACGTGCGCACGTAATACTACTGCGTGCGCACGTATTACTTATTACGTGCGCACGTATTATTTATTACGTGCGCACGTATTAGCTACTGCGTGCGCACGTAATAACTAATACGTGCGCACGTATTAGCTACTGCGTGCGCACGTAGTATAAAATATATCTTCCATGTCACTTTTGTGCCACCGTAGTTGTCAGCTTATTAAAAGTGGTATGGCTATGGAATGCAATGCAATGGAATGCATTTGGCGTTCCCTGACAGCCGAAGGCACAAATGTGTGTGTGTGTGGGGGGGGGGGGGGAAGCAAGACAGGGGATATCCCCTCTGGTGACGGATGTTTCGGGGCCTACCTCTTGGAGACTTTTTATTTTGTTACAGGGCATATTGCAGGATACAGAACGAAACCCACACTGAGTTGAGCCTGTTTCTGTCAGTGTAAAGTACTGTCACACGGGACCTCGATTTAACGTCCGAAAGACTATTAGTATTTTTAGATAGCCAGCCATGTGGCTCGAACCCACACCCTCAAGTGACCCAAGACTTGATGCTTACACGTCCTACGCTCTACCAGTTGAGCTTTGCCGGCTGGTCAACTCAGAAAGATTGATTGAATTTGCGTTTATTTATTGTCACCACCGGTTTCCCATATGGGCGACGCCCCCTGAAGACTGTTAGTTTTGTTCCGAGGGATAGTGCAACATACAGGTTACAACCACCCTAAGTTACGCCCTGTTCTTTAACGTGCTCGGTTTATGGCACCGTCACACGGGAAATCGGTTTAACGTATCATCCGAAAGACTATTGGTAATTATGGATGGTCAGCCGTGCGGCTTGAACTCTCACCCTATAATAACCAAAGACTTGACGTTTACAATTCAGGTACGCTCTAACACCTGAGCAATGCGGGCTGGTCCAATTCAGAAAGGCAGTTTGTCAAAAACTTTATACTTGATCTGGCCGTCGGCATGTTGTTTGATTTCATTTCATAACTAGTTTGTTTGGTGAAATCACTTGTCTAAATATATCTGTATGCGCGCGTTGAAATTTTTGTGTATCATACTGCAGTATGAAATTCATTTTGATATTCAAATCGTTATTCGACTTTATACACCATTTGCATGTATATATGCAAATACAATGTCGTTTGGAAATCTGCTGCTCGCATGAAACTCGCGTCAGTGTTAGATTCTACACACTTTATACATGAGCATTCATTTACTGATATCCATTATTGTCATTTTTATTGTTTTTCCTCCAATCGGTGAACATTTTAACAACAGTGATGATATATATACAACAGAAAAGAAGAGAGAGAAAAAAAAAAAAAGTATTCAGCAAAAATGGTTAGAATGAGAAACATTGCACAACTAAATTACAACCTGAAAATGGCAGTTGCAAAAAATATGAAAATCAAGTTTTGGAACTTTGCAACGATAACGAAATGTAAGGTCAAAAAATGGACCAAACAAAAATATGGAAAAAAAAGAATAAGTTGACAAATGAACAGACGTCTAGAATAAATGCATTAAGTGAGCAAGTGAATATATACTTATAAGATAAATAATCACTCAATCACTCGATCCAATCAATCAATCAATCAAGCGATCGATCAGTCACTACCAATAGAAGTGCTCTAGTTAGCGACCCCTTAAAAGATACTACAAAATTTCATATAAGACAGGGTAATATGTTCACAAATTATTGTTGGTTTTTACCGAACTGCTTCTGACATAAGATTCAAATCGATGGTGAAATCTTTATTCGATTTCATAAACTGTTTACATGCTCAAATTTAAAGATTTCATGGATCAGCTACCGACATAAAACTCGTATAAATTATTAATTCTACATTTGATTTCATAGACCATTTTCATGTCCGCAGAGAAATTATTCCGAACCATATTCTAGTACGACATTCAAAATCGTTATTCGGTGTTAAACCCCATCTATATACACCTTGCCTATGACCATATGGAAATTTCGCAAATCCGTTGTTTGCATAAAATTCGTATCTATATTCAAATAGATATTTAATTTCTTATAAGAATTATAAGTACGGGTAATTTTTTCTGTAAAGAATCTAATGCCGTCATGAAATCATATTTCAATGCCAATGTTGGTATTTTTGCGAATCGGCTTCTTGCATGAAATTCAGATAGATATTTCAAATGATTTTTGATTCCAAATATCATTCATATGTCCATGTGGATATGTTTGCAAATCTACAAATATTTTTGCTTAACCAAAACCTGCTCTTCATTTAAAACGCCATCTTCGTGCCTAAATTAACATTCGATTTCATTCATTATCTACATCTGCTGCAAACAGAAAATTCACTTCGATATTCAAACCTACATTTGATTGCATAAACAATCAATATGTCCATATAGATTTTTTTTCCAAATCTGCTGCTAGCATGAACTTCACTTCAACATTCAAATCTACATTCGATTTAATAAATCATCCACGGGCCCGTGCAGAAATTTTGGCGAATCTGCTGCTAGCATGAAATTCAGTTCGATATTCAAACCTACATTCGATTTCATACATCATCTATAGCCCGTGAAGAAATATTGACGAATCCGCTACTAGCCTAAGATTCAGTTCGATATTCAACTCTATATTCAATTCCATACAAAATCCCAATGCCCATACAAACATTTAGCGAATCTGCTGCTAGCATGAAATTCAGTTCGATACTGAAATCTACTTTGGATTTCATACTGTATCTGCATAACATACAGATTTTTTTTTTTCATATCTGCTGCTAGCATGAAATTCAGTTCCAAATTAAAATCTTAATTCGACTAAATAATCTATCTACATGACCATTTAGAAATTTAACCGAATCTTCTGCTAGCATACATTCAGTTCCAAATTGAAATCTCAATTCGGATTAATAATCCATCTACATGACCGTATAGAAAGATTACCGTATGAAAGTTCAACATTCAAATCTACATTCAGTTGCATACATAGTCTTTATGCCCCTTCAAAAATTCTAGCGAATCTGCTGCTAGCATGAAATTCAGTTCAACATTCAAATATACATTCGGTTTCATGCATTACTTACACGCCACTACAGAAATTTTAGAGAATCTGCTGCTAGCATGAAATTCAGTTCGATTTTCAAATCTACAAACGATTTCATTCATCATTTTCATGCCCCTACAAAGTTTTTTCGAATCTGCTGCTTGCATGAAATTAAGTTCGATATTCAAATCTACGTTCTATTTCATGCATCATCTTCATGCGCGTACAGAAATTTTAGCGAATTTGTTGCTAGCATGAAATTCAGTTCGATATTCAAATCTACATTCGATTTGATAAACAATCTAATACCCGTACAGAAATTTTTCGAATCTTCTGCTAGCATGAAATTCATTTTGATATTCAAATCTACATTCGATTTCAAACACCATCCATATTCCCAGACATAAAAACACAAAAATCTGCTGCTAGCATGAAATTCTTTCAAAATCTACATTCGATTTCATACAACACCCTCATGCCCATCAAAAAAAAAAAAAAAAAAAAAACCGCGGGCTGCTGCTGGCAAGATATTCATTTCGATATTCAAATCGATATTCGATTTCATACAACATCCATATGCCAAACATAAAAACAGACGAATCTGCTGCCGGCATGAAATTCATTTCGATATTCAAATCGACATTCAATTTCATACAACATCCATAAGCCCATACATAAAAGAAAAACGCGAATCTGTTGCTGGCATGGTGTTCATTTCGATATTCAAATCGACATTCGATTTCATATACCATCCCTATGCCTATACATAAAAGAATGCAAATCTGCTGCTGGCATTATATTCATTTCGATGTTCAAATCGACATTCGATTTCATGCAGCATCCTTATGCCTATACATAAAAACAGACGAATCTGCTGCTGGCATGATATTCCTTTCGATGTTCAAATCGACATTCGATTTCATAAACCATCCTGATGCCTATACATAAAAACAGACGAATCTGCTGCTGGCATGACATTCACTTCGATATTCAAGTCGATATTCGATTTCATACACCATCCTTATGCCCATACATGAAAAATGCGAATTTGCTGCTGGCATGATATTCATTTCCATATTTAAATCTATATTCGATTTCATATACCATCCATATGCCTATACAGGAAAAAACGCGAATCTGCTGCTGGCATGATATTCTTTTCGATATTCAAATCGAAATTTGATTTCATACACCATCTGTATGCCCATACATAAAAAAAAGCAAATCTGCTGCTAGCATGATATTCATATCGATATTCAAATCTACATTCGATTTCATAGACCATCCATATGCCCATACAGGAAAAAACGCGAATCTGCTGCTGGCATGATATTCATTTCGATATTCAAATCGACATTCGTTTTCATACACCATCCTTATGCCCATATATTTAAAAAAGCGAATCTGCTGCTAGCATGAAATTCATTTCGACATTCAAATCGACATTCGATTTCATACACCATCCATATGCCCATAGATGAAAAAACTCGAATCTGCTGCTAGCATGAAATTCATTTCGATATTCAAATCGACGTTCGATTTCATACACCATCCATATGCCTATACATAAAAAAAAACCGCGAATCTGCTGCTAGTATGAAATTCATTTCGATATTCAAATCAGGATTCATTAATTTTCGTAACTATCCCTTGAGTTTGAAAAAAAAGCGAATTTACTGCGGCATGAAATTCAACTCATCCGCATATTCATTTCGATATTGAATATCGAACTCCGATTATCGAACTTACTGCCAACTTCACACACCCTTTTTAAATGACATTGACCTGTAAAAATATATTAACTAGGGCATGGCCTTGACTTGATAGATATTTTTAGTACTTTTACTGTTTTTTCGATCGTGTTTCCTATAAATAGATCTCTGAGAAAAAATGTAAACTCAGTACTACGCTTTAATCTTGCAAAAAAGCCTAAGGTGGCATATCTTGGTCTTTCTAGGAGCTTAATGAAAAATAGATAAAATTAGTTGACTGACGTTATCAACAGGCTATTACGGTGATGACAAAGGCTGAAAATTACAACCCATTGATACTCAGAAATATTTTTATCTTATAATCTTGCCTAAACAAGCGGATAGTATAGATCCAAGATCAGACTGCTCGTTCCGTACAATTAGATCTTGATCTATGCCGTTCACAAAAGTCCCCGTATAACACTGCCTGAGTCAACGCCTCTTTCAATTGCATGTACTTCAGTTCCATGAAAGTGCTCGCTTTCTTTTATTCAGGACGGAAAGCAGCCCCAGAATGCAATCTGGTATTTATTCTTATTCCAATGTGTATTTGCATTATTCATTCGTCCCAGTCCAACATCAAGGTGTAGCTTTGGCCTAGTTTCCTACTTACATAATTTCCTTTAACAACATGTTTGGGTAACCATGACTTTCATCATGTAGACAAGAAGTTAAAATACAAGCAAACGTTTCTTTTTGTAAGGGCGTTGACGATGTGAAATGTCCAATGAAAATCAACTTGGGCGACAACGTGAGGGAGAGCTATTAAGGTGCGTGAGAGAGACAGAGAGACAGAAAGCAATGGGGATCTTTATAAGAGAGAGAGAGAGAGAGAGAGATCAGAACCTTTCATTACCGTAGATATAGGCCTCTGGCCCAAAATGCATGTCATGCTTACAATTAAGTATTTTGAGAGACAGAGAGAGGGGGTCTTTCAAATGGACAATCCACCTATCAGTCAAAAAAGGGATTGTTAACCCTTAGGATGCTGAGCGCGATTAAAAGACCCTTTGCGGACAGTGTAGATCAAGATCAGACTTCACAGAACGTGCAGTCTGATCTGTGATCTACACTGTCCGATAAGAAGATATTTTGCTCCAAAAAGCAAGTTTGAAATAACATCACTCCGGTCTTTACTATCGGTTTGAAAGTTTTATTTCACTTATTTAGCAGGATAAGGGTTAAGGGATCGCCTTATATTTACTGAACAATTGGCTTCTGAAAAACGGCGAGATTCAAACTAGAACTGACCAGTTAGATTCGTCTAATACATTTACTCTGGTACTGATATTTACATTTCGAGATGGAGAGAGAAAAAGATTGTTTTCTTCCTAAGTTTCTATATTTTCTTTTTCATTTCTCCATACGGAGAAAGTAGATAGGTTTAAAAAAGTACGTATACTTATTAAAACTCAACTCTAGAAAGTTTCAAATGCCAAATCATCAACCCGATTGTTTTTTATTTGCCATTTTTATTAACGATCAAATAACATAATTTTTTATGGTGTTTCCGACTGCGATGAGTAAAAGGCTGTGAGCAATGGCTAATGTCACCGGGTCGGTCCGGATCGGACCAACAACCGGATTGTATCGGGCTGAACCGGACTAACCAAGTTGTATCGTTACCAAGGCTGCTTATTCCACATTAGCTCGTCTGTCAGTACTGTTAGTATTCCGATTCGTGTTTTGAGATCTAAAAACCTTCAGTTCTAAACACTTTACGAATTTCCATAATAGGGTTAAATTGAAGTACTGAAGAGTTACAAAACACGACGAGGGTTGAAGGGTCAAAAGCTGACTTTGCACGTTTCAAATTAATGTGCCAGATTCTTCCTATTCGCATTTTATAATTACTATTCTATGACACAGGGTAACATGATCACCACTGTTTACTTTCTATCCTTTCTTCTACTTAGTGTATAGATCAAGATCAGACTGAATAGAATATGCTGTCTGATCTTAATCTATGGAAGTTGTAAAAAATGCTACCAGTGTGCACCACCTTTTCAGTGTTTTTTTCACTGAAAGGAAATCTTATAAATGCTGTTGTGTAAGAGTTGCTCAGATAGATATAGATAAAAATGTTAGGATGAATATGTAACACACCTTCTTTAATTTAACCCTTATCCTGGTAAATAAGTGAAATTAAACTTTTAAGCCGATAGTAAGCACCCAGTTTTGCTATTTCACAGGTAATGTTTGGGGAAAATATGTCCTTATAGGACAGGGTAGATCAAAGATCAGACTGCACGTTCTGTACAGTGATCTTGATCTACATTGTCCGCAAAAGGTCAGTGAGTTGCGCTTAGCAGGCTTAGGGTTAAATCCTCGACTAAAGTTTATACACATTCGTATTGATATCATTTGTAGAAGAAGAAATACTCGTAAATACGGTTTAATTTTTAGGATTCGTTTTTTTCTTTCAGGTAGAAAACACTGCTGGTCGCTACCAGCATTTTCTCCGTCTCCCACAATGTTTTCAACAGCTTGTTAATTAGCATCAGCAGGGTCATCAAAACAGGTGATTGTTTTGTAAAAGGTAAACACGTGAAAGGGATCATTTCAGTCCTTAAAAGTGCCCAAACTATTGGTATTTAAGTGTGCGAGGTTCAAAGCTTTATATGGAATGTTGTAGAAAGTAGATTCAAGATTAGATCAAAGGTTTTGTGACATCTGATCTTGATATACACTGTATGAAGAAGACCAGACAAGTTTCCCTTGTTAGAACAAGAGCAGACTTCTTTACCAGAAGACAAACTTACAGTCATGTCAATAGTGAAAGCTCAAAATTCCAGATGACGTAACTCACCTCACATCATAGGTGTATCTTTGCCGTGACAGAAAACGTTATGAAAAAAGGAGAAAATGCAGGTAACTAGTATTTTCTCCTTTTCCCACGAAGTTTTCAAAAGCCGTCAACCTTTGGATTGTAACATATGGGATCATTTTGTAAAGTGTTAAAGGAAAAAAGTATTTCGTAACATGGGTCACCTCGATTTAGGTCTCATAAATACGTGTTTAAGCCTTATATGGTTACATTTGAAAACTAGATGTAGCTGTCATGCTGTCTGTTAACGCACAAAATCATTTTACAATCCACTCGTAAACGCTTCTTTTTCGCAAGATTCCTGTAAAGGGTGCATTCACTAGCTCTGGCATTCAACTTTGTCAGTGGTGGTGAGATACGGACAACACTATAACTAATCGCCTCTTTCCGCGGATCACGGATCCAAAGGATGGATCTAGATGGATGGATGAATAGCAGGGCGAGTGGGTGGGTGGGCAGATGGGTGGACGGATGCATCGATACGTGGGGCATCAAAACTCAAAACAGAAATAAGGGTTTTAATCATATACAACTTTAGGCAACTTTTGATTTAGTATCAAATAAAGAGTTGTAAGAGTTATTTCCCTTCTAAGTACATATGTAGTATTATGTTGTTCAAGTAACTTTCCTGGTGCTTGTATTCAATTCGAGCAGCGTGAGAAAATTTGATATCGCGCGAGACCGAAGGTCGAGTGCGATGTCAAAATTTTCTTACGCAGCGAGTAGTAAATACAAGCACCAGGAAAGTTACTACAACATAATATTCCTTTTATGATATACCTTCAGCTTTCAGCGATAACATTTTGCAATTATTGACATTTTATTCAAAAACGGCAAACAGAATGATGCAATTAATAGTGTGGAGTGTGGATGTTAGTAACTCTGTTTTTATGAATAGCGAATTAATATTACAGGCAACATTTTGACCAATCAAAGCGCAAATCAATGCATGCTTAGTCCGAGCACGATATACGCCATCATACAATATTTGGGACCGTATTTCACAGTGTGTAGATACGGGTTTTTTTTTTCTGTCGTGTGTGTTATTTCATCCGATTGCAACCAATGTATTGGAGCCGGAAAATTTACTGGTACATAATAAAGGACAATCAATCCTATCTGTTCTGTTCTGTTCTGTTCCTATCAGGATTTTCCCTTTTTCAACAATGATTCTCTTTTCTCGACATTTTCCCCCTCCTTTACCAAACAGTTCCGAGTTGATCGACTGTAGGGAAGAACACTTTGTGAAAATATTGTGGAAAAGGAAGAAAAGGCTTGTAGCCAGCATTTCCTCCTTTTCATTCAATGTTTTCAGAAGCCGTCTTTCATGGGATCGTTAAAAAACGCGATTGTATGTTTGAGGTCTAACCCGTCTGTACCAAGGAATTTTATCGATTAAGTTTGTGTAGCTTTAAAGATTCAAAACTCGTTCAAACAACAAACTTTAAATTTACCTTTGTTGACTGCATTTGCAGACAACATAGTGAATAGGAATAAAATCGAGAAATTTGTCTTTGAAAGAATAGGAAACATTGTGGGAAAAGGTGAAAATGCTAGTAATCATCATTTTCTCCTTTTTCTACAATGTTTTCAAAAGACTTCTTTCCCAGGATCGTATACCAATAAAGAGTATACCAATACTTTCCCTATGGTAAACTGTTAACAAATTTGAAAAAAAAAAAACCCTTGAGGGCCTGAAATCGCTCAACTGGCAGTGGTCTTGCTTTTTCGCTAGCATACATTATGAATTCATGATGCAAAAAGGACAAAGAAAAAAACACAAAAAAGGGGGTGATGTTCTTGCAACTGCATGGGCTTGAACCCACTTAGACAGCGTAAGTAGTCATGGTGAATTAGACAAATAGAGAGGAAAAAGAATGAAGTACAATTTCACAAAACCAATTGTTTGAAATCCAGCCAAATTTGATAGGGTTTCAGTTCGCCTTGTATTAAACAATCCTCGCAAATTTCAAAGAAATGTGACCAATAATGGGAACTTTGTTGAGTAAACTAAGTCATCAAATGTCTGCTTTTCCTACACTGACTACTAGATTTTCTTCACTTTTAATCGCGTTCAATCCCTTGATGAACCAAAAAATTTGCAAGTTTCAAAAGAATTCAATAAAAAAATGCAGACTTTATTGCCTAAACAAAAAAATGGACATTTTCAACTTTAAATGGCTACTTTTCCCATACTGATTGTCGGACTTTTTCTTTCTAAAATCAATAGAGTTCAATCTGTTGATTATACAAAGCAACTTTGAAAGTTTCATGAAAATCCAACCGCACATGCAGACTTTATCGTGTGAACAAGAAATGGATATTTTTAATTTCAAATGGCTACTTTTCAAATACTGATTGTCAGATATTTTTCCATTATCAATAGGATTCAAGCTACTGATGAGAGAAACAAACTGCGCAAGTTTCACAAAAATTCGATCACAAACGCAGACTTTATCTCATAAACAAACATACAACAAGAGCGGCAAATTGTCGCAAGATACGCCCGTCCCACTGCCAGTTGTCAAGGGGGTATAATAATCGTAAAGGGCAGGTAATGCAACAAACATGTTTACCAAGTCTCAAGTCAATTTGTCTTGAGGTGACAAAGTTCCGTTCCAGACAAGCAAGAAATACTGTAAAAATGAAGATCAAAGTGGAATTACTCAAAATCCGCACTAGGTAGAGTTATTGTTCTTGCGCACTGTACTCCGTAATATTGCAACAAACATGCATACCAAGTTTCAATTTAATCGGACTGGGGATGACAAAATTATGCTCCAGACAAGCAGAAAATGCTGTAAAAATGACGATCAAAGGGAAATAATTCAAAGACAGCACGAAGTAGAGTTATGGTTCTTTTGCACTGCAATCCGTATTATTGCAACTAACACACATGCCAAGTTTCAAGTCAATTGGACTGGAGATGACAAAGTTATGCTCCGGACAAGCAGAAAATGCTGTAAAAATGACGATCAAAGGGAAACAACTCAAAGACAGCACGAGGTAGAGTTATGGTTCTTTCGCACTGCACTCCGTATTATTGCAACAAACACACATGCCAAGTTTCAAGTCAATCAGACTGGAGATGACAAAGTTATGCTCCAGACAAGCAGAAAATGCTGTAAAAATGACGATCAAAGGGAAATAACTCAAAGACAGCACGAGGTAGAGTTATGGTTCTTTCGCACTGCACTCCCCCTTAATGAGATCTATCCAACCATGAAGCTTCATAACCGTAGCTGGCATAGTTTTGGAGATATGCTTTGGACAAAATTCAAGTGTGAAAAACAACAAAGAGCAATAACTCAAAAATTAAGTGCACTCCCCCTTGATGAGATCTATCCACCCATGAAATTTCATAACCGTAGCTAGTATAGTTTTGGAGATATGCTCCGGACAAAATTCAAGTATGAAAAACAACAAAGGGCAATAACTCAAAAATTAAGCAAGCGAGAGTTATGATTCCTGTGCACTGCACTACCCCTTGATGAGATCTATCCACCCATGAAATTTCATAACCGTAGCTAGTATAGTTTTGGAGATATGCTCCGGACAAAATTCAAGTATGAAAAACAACTAAGGGCAATAACTCAAAAATTAAGCAAGCGAGAGTTATGATTCCTGTGCACTGCAGTCTGCCTTGATGAGATCTATCCACCCATGAAATTTCATAACCGTAGCTAGCATAGTTTTGGAGATATGCTCCAGACAAAGAATGGGGACGCCGCCCGCCCGTCCGCCCGCCCGCCACGGGTGATCCCATAATACGTCCCGTCTTCGACGGAAACCGCACAATGACATAAGTTCTGCTGGATTTCCGCCAGTAGAGCTAAAAAAGTGAAGCCTAAGATCAACCTGCGCCTCTGAACAGTCTGATCTTGGTTTGTTCACATAAATATCTTACGATTCATTCTTAGGCTGCTCAGCACCACTTACTGCGTTATAGCGGGCAACGTAGATCAAGATCAGGCTGCACAGAACGTGTAATCTGATCTTTGATCTACACCGTACGATACAAAGGGAATTTTCAGGCGTTAAAAAAACTGAAATTGCAAGATTTAGGTTTTACCATTGGTGAAATTTTATCGTTTCACTCTGTAGCAATTTAGGCTTAAAGGAGCATTAAAACAGAATTTGACCCCCGTCTATTTTTGGGAGAGGAGACGAGAAGAGAGAGAAAGGAGATATTTTGTACGAAAAAAAGACGTGACCCTAATCTGGGGGAAAAATAGTTTAAAAAAAATCCCTGGAGGAAGGGGGGTGGGGGTGGAGTCGAAATGACGACCTTCGAAATCATCAGAGTCAGCAACGCAACCAATGCAATAAGGGCTAGATCTATATCGATTCTAACGGAATAGAAAATGTTAATGTAAAGGTACGAAAAACTCTGAAATTCCTTGTTTTACATGTATTTCTATTTAAGTGGTAATTTCAAAGTTATCCTTACACACAAATGAAAATTACCAGTCTTTGTTGAGATTTTCTGAAAAAAATTGACAAAGAAAATCTAGTTTATGGCCTCTTTAATGCAGCAACACGTAGATACCAAATAAAGCAGCGATACTTAGAGAGGTAGATACGTGGACAATACTTTCACTGGTCCCTTTCTTTATTTTATCCCACCGCTGATCATTGTTTCCACGATAGTTATGTGGGAAAGTAGCCAGTAGCTTGGGAAGAATATTGTGCGAAGTACAAGACTCCAGGAAAGTATGCAGAGGTGCACTAGCCCCAGCGATATAAATGAAAAAAATGTTGAAAACGGCGTGAAATACCAAAAAAATTGTTTTATCTTAAATACAGGAGAACGAAGATTGACCGACCCTTTACCACATTCTCTCGAGTTTTAATGACACTGACGGGGAATGCCTTTGAAAATGTTGTGGAAAAAGGAGAAAATGCTGGTAATGAGCATTTTCTCCGTTTCCCACAACGTTTTTTTATTAGTGTAGTCTAAACTAAAAACATTTGAAGACGACTATTTAAATTCGGCTTACACAATATGATTTGTCTTCGAAAGGGCAGAAAGCATTGTGGAAAATGCTGGTAACAAGCATTTTCTCCTTTGCTCAAAATGTTTAAAAAAAAAAGATTCCCTCTCGGGGACGTTAAAACTCGGAATTTCTAAGTGTGATTGCTATCTTTATTTCCATTCCAATAGACTAAGATTAAATTCTTAATTCCTCATCAGACAACAAAAATTTTAACTAATCGATATTTCAAAACTTTTTGTAAATTATCAGATCAAGTGCGGCTCTAATGATGGTGAAAAAGGACAAACTTCCGGTTTTCACAATATTGTCAAAGTACGCTATCTTCAGTGTCGTTAAAACATCGAGTTGTCTGTTGAAGGCTTAATGTCCCTGAAGAATTAAAAAGAAATAAAAAGAAGAAACTTATAGTCTTTGTAAAATAAAAGCCAATGCAAGCATCAAAAGAGGGGCCAAGGTCAGCTGAACCCTTGAACTGCCACCCTCTGGGGGTGGGGCGTCATCCACCATCATGTCCCCTCGGTTTTTCACGGCCGGAACTACTTTCATGTCACAGGCCTCGGGTAGGTCATGGATGACTAGATGGGCCGTGTTGACGATGGTTTTGGCATTCTTGGCGCCACATAGCCTCCCGATATGGTTGTCTATGCACGCTTTCCCTTCGTGGTAATACCTGGGCAGAAGATAAAAAAAAAAACAGAAGAGTCTGAATAGCCCAGTTTCAATCTTTAACTTTTTATAAGAAGAGGAAAGTTTTAGATTCGCACATATTGAAAGTATTTTCAGATGACAAATTAAACACGCGTCAATTGTGTGATTTTTTATTTTATTGAAGGAATTAAAAATAATTGGGAAAAGGAGAAAATGCTGGTTACCACCATTTCCCCCTTTTCCCACAATGTTTTCTGAAGGCTTCTTCCTTAGGCTCATGAAAACATGCGGATGATTTGTATAGGACTAATACGCCATTAACCAGATGCGACACATCGCTTCCACGCAGCCGAATACGGGAAGAAAAAACTTGCAGGAAAAAGAGCCATCGCTTGTCACAGGCTATGCGCTTTTTTACCCAGCGTTCCATACAAGAAAAGATTTTTCCTGTCTTACGGAAAGCAGCCAGTGGAAAGGATTAACTCTGCGCAGCACTGGTAAAAGAAACTCAAGGAAAGCATCGATAGGTGCACTGGACGCCGTGATACAAGTGAAACAATTATTTCGTTGAAATGATATCCCCCGCCCAAAAAAAGTCTTTTTTGATAGAAACATATAGGAGGTATTCTGTTTTGAATGTACACGTTGCCTTTTTTTTTTATTGGTCCATGACGAAATTATACATTAAGCCCCCTTTTTCCATGACATATCATTTCATTAAAGAAAAACAAGCAATGATTGTCTGTGGCTTACGATAAATAAGATAAATGAAGTTTAAAAAAATTCTGTCCAATAGTTAAAGAGAAATTTTTACATAATGGAAATATATACCATGCCCCCTTTTTCCGTGACACGTCATTAAATATTAAAATAAAAGAAAGAAAAAAGTATATCGGCAGACTATCATAATAAACGCATTCATGAACTTTCACCAATTTCCGCCTAGTAGTATAGAAGATATCTGTATGGACGGACGAACAGACAATTATTGATCCATAATGAAATTATACATTAAACCCCCTTTTCACATGACATGACATTTCATTAAATCAAAACAAATAATGATTGTTTGTGACTTATGATAAACAATGTAAATATGAAGCATTATAAAATTTTGTCCACAAGTTAAAGAGGTATTGTTCCATAATGGTGATATACATCAAGCCCCGCTTTTCAATGACACGGCATTAAATAGAAAAAAAAACCAAAAAAAAAAAAAGTATAACGGTGGGCTATCATAATATGAAGTTCACCAATTTTTGTCTAGTATTTAAGAAGATATCTGTATGGACGGACAGACAAACAGACACTTATTGGTCTATAACGAAATTATACATTAAGCCATCTTTTCCCATGACATGACATTTCATTAGATAAAAACAAAATTAATAATGATTGTATGTG
This sequence comes from Hippopus hippopus, assembly GCA_946811185.2. Classification (NCBI taxonomy): domain Eukaryota; kingdom Metazoa; phylum Mollusca; class Bivalvia; order Cardiida; family Cardiidae; genus Hippopus; species Hippopus hippopus. The sequence continues at coordinate 8,735,625 of OX328110.1, read as the reverse complement.
GTTTATGATAAACAATATGAATATGAAGTATCATAAAATTTTGTCCAGTTGTTAAAGAGATATTGTTCCATAATGGTCCCCTTTTTCATTAAGCCATCTTTTTCCATTGCATGGCGTTAAATAATAATAAACAAGAGGACCATGATGGTCCTATATCGCTCACCTGAGTAGGCCCTGATCTATCGATGTGGGGCAGAAAATGCAACAATTTGAAATTTGATCAGTCTTGAATTTTGTCATTATTACCATGGATACGAGTTACAGACTAATCCAAATGGAAAGTTGTAGCAGTAAGTGATAATATCATCAAAAGGGCAACATAAATCTAATTTGAGTAAAAATGGGTACAAAACATTGATTGTAATTGATTACGTTACCAGCATTTACAACTTTTTCTTTTACCTTATTTCCATACTATGGCCAAAATTTGAAGTATTTTGGTAAAGGGCCACTAGATGATTCTATATGCCAAATATGAAAGCTCTAGCCCTTACAGTTTGGGACAAGGAGATTTTTAAAGATTTCCTTCTTTATCTCTATGTGAAATCCAAGAACCCACAACATAGGGCCAAATTCGACACTAGGGCCATAATTTGAAGTATTTTGGTAAAGGGCCACTAGATGATGCTACATGCCAAATATGAAAGCTCTAGCCCTTACAGTTTGGGACAAGAAGATTTTTAAAGTTTTTTCTTTCGGTTGCCATGGCAACCAGAGTTCTTCATGGAATTCAAATCTTTGAAGTATTCTGAAAGTGAATCACCTAAGGATCATTTCTGTGAAGTTTCATTGAAATCTGATTGGCGGTTTAGGAGGAGAAGATTTTTTTGTAATTGTGGACGGACGGACGGACGGACGGACGGACGACGGACATTGACCGATCACAATAGCTCACCTTGAGCACTTCGTGCTCAGGTGAGCTAAAAAAAACTGGAAAAAAAATTTTTTTTCCTGACCGACCCTACCTACTGCATCTAGGACTGAAACCCGAAACACAGATATTTTTTATTTAGGCCTCGGTAATATTGCAACAAACATGCATACTAAGTTTGAAGCCGTTCTGACTTGAGATGACAAAGTTATATTCCGGACAAGCACTAAATGCTGCAAAAATGACATTCAAAGGGAAATAACTCAAAGACAGCACGAGGTAGAGTTACAATTCTTGTGCACTGCACTTCCAAATATTGCAACAAATAAGCATACCAAATTTCAAGTTATTCCTACTTAAGATGACAAAGTTTTGCTCCGGACAAGCAAGAAATGCAATAAAAATGAAGGTCAAAGGGGGAATAACTCAAAATTCATGCTAGGAAGAGTTATGGTTCTTGTGCACTGCACTCCGTAATTTTCAACAATCATGCATACCAAATTTGAAGATGTTCAGGCTGGAGATGACAAATTTATATTCCAGACGAGCAGAAAATGCTGTAAAAATGATGATCAAAGGGAAATAACTCATAGACAGTACGAGGTGGAGTTATGGTTCTTTCACACTGCACTCCGTATTATTGCAACAAACACAAATGCCAAGTTTCAAGTCAATCGGACTGGAGATGACAAAGTTATGCTCCGGACAAAGAACTATTCTAAAGAACTTTCTAATTCAAGGGCAAATAACTCCAGTCGTTCCCGTCCGATTAGACCCATAATGGAACTCATCCCAGATCTTACAGTCATATATATTTTGACCAAGTTTGGTGCTGATTGGTTGATATTTGTAGATGCTAGAGTGTAAACAAAGTCAAATATAGCAATATTTCTAATTCAAGGGCAAATAACTCCAGTTGTTCTGGTCCGATTAGACCCATAATCGGTCTCATCCGAGATCTTATGGTCATATATATTTTGACCAAGTTTAGTGCCGATTGGTTGATAATTGTAGATGCTAGAGTGTAAACAAAGTCAAATATAGCAATTTTTCTAATTCAAGGGCAAATAACTCCAGTCGTTCTGATCAGATTACACCCATAATCAAACTCATCCAAGATCCTATGGTCGTTTATATTTTGACCAAGTTTAGTGCTGATTGGTTAAAAATTGTAGATGCTAGAGTGTAAACAAATGCAAATATATAAATTTTTCTAATTCAAAGACAAATAACTCCAGTTGTTCTGGTCCGATTAGACCCATAATCGAACTCATCCGAGATCTTATGGTCATATATATTTTGACCAAGTTTGGTGCTGATTGGTTGATATTTGTAGATGCTAGAGTGTAAACAAAACAAGAAGATTTTTAAAGATTTCCTTCTTTATCTCTATGTGAAATCCAAGAACCCACAACATAGGGCCAATTTCCATACTATAGCCAAAATTTGAAGTATATTGGTAAAGGGCCACTAGATGATTCTATATGCCAAATATGAAAGCTCTAGCCCTTACGGTTTGGGACAAGGAGATTTTTAAAGATTTCCTTCTTTATCTCTATGTGAAATCCGAGAACCCACAACATAGGGCCAAATTCGACACTAGGGCCATAATTTGAAGTATTTTGGTAAAGGGCCACTAGATGATGCTACATGCCAAATATGAAAGCTCTAGCCCTTACAGTTTGGGACAAGAAGATTTTTAAAGTTTTTTCTTTCGGTTGCCATGGCAACCAGAGTTCTTCATGGAATTCAAATCTTTTAAGTGTTCTGAAAGTGAATCAGCTAAGGATCATTTCTGTGAAGTTTCACTGAAATCTGATTGGCGGTTTAGGAGGAGAAGATTTTTTTGTAATTGTGAACGGACGGACGGACAGACGGACGACGGACATTGACCGATCACAATAGCTTACCTTGAGCACTTCGTGCTCAGGTGAGCTAAAAAAAGGATATCGGCGGACTATCATAAGGAACACAACTATGAAGTTTCATCAATTTTTGCCAAGTAGTTTAGAACATATCTGTCCGGACGGGCAGACGCATGGACGGACGGACGGACGGACAACGCAAAAAACTATGTCCCCCTCCCCCGAAATTCGGCAGGGGATAATAATGTTGTAAAAGGTAACAGACAAACAAAAAAGTTCCCCTGCGTAAATGTTTTTCATACTATTCAAGAAACGATTTCCTGTTCCTTTTCTATCACTGTTTAGACAATATTTTTGAGAGTCGTAAAAAACGTGGGATTGCCTCAGTACCAGGTTGTTTGATTTTGAAGTTTTCATAAATATAAAGAAGTAAGAAGTTAAATAGAGAAATACAGGATTTGACATGATTAGGTATTTGAGACTAAATATTGAATGAGTCAAGACAAAAAGTTAGTAACCCTTTACCAAAAAATAATGTTTTTTAACGACACTTAAAAAATAGGCTTTGGAAAACATTGTAGGAAAAGAAGAAATGGCTGGTGACCAGCATTTTCTCCTTTTCCCACAATGTTTTCTACGCTTTCTATGTTTTCAAAGACAAACCTCATCATTTCAACCACATTTAATTTGTCGCATACAAGGGCTCTCAGGCAAAATATATTTAATTTTGCTACATGGTAAGGGGGTTAAATGAGCTTTAAGCGAGCTTAACGACGTATATCACAAATTTTTCTAAAGGACAGATTTTTTAAAAACTTTGCACATAGAAAGCTCATCATATCTCTAGGAGATTACCGTAAAAAAAGATACAGGTCAACGTGCTCGTTTCTGAGAAATTTGCCTTTGAAAAAAGTATATACAGTTCCAAAAATCAGCTTATACTGGATTTAACACGCCTTTCTTTAATAGTTCCTTAAACAGGAAAATTACCGGAAAATTCGTAATGGCTATATTACACAGAAAACAAGGGTAGTTATGTGAAACATTAAGGGCATACCTGCACTGTTCACTTCTTGCCGCCTTGGACGAGAGCTTCTTTACGTTCAAAATGCACGACACAAATCCGGGGCTTTCTAAATTCTTTCGGACACACTTGTTGCTGGTAAAATCTGAAATTGTCGGGAAAAATAAGTTTATTTTTTCTACGAAACTTTCAAGCCGTTAGAAAAAACCTGAATGTTGCCGTTTGAAAGTTATTTTTTGGTGAAAAAGTATATTCTTATCGGACAGTGTAGATCCAAGATCAGACTGCACGTTCTGTGCAGTCTGATCTTGATCTACACTGTCCTCGTAGGTTCCATGAGTCGCTCTTAGCAGCCAGAGAGTTAGGAAAACATGTATTTTGTTTATAGTTATGACAATTATGTCAGTTGAAAGAGGGGTGTTGCTTGGCCCAGAGGCAAAGTGCAGGATTCGTAACCTGGAAGCCCTGGGCTCGAGCCTCACTGAATCCACAGGGCCTTTCGTTGGAGCATTTTTGGGCAAGACACCTCAGAGCCCCAGCCTAGCACTGGTAAAACCCAAGAAACACATGAATATGCATTAGCATGAGCCGCTCCCGTGATATGACTGAAATAAAAGTGGCGTATAACACCATTCACCAATCATATGCCAGTTAAAATGTACATGTACTAATCATCAACAACAGAACAATTTTCCAGTTAGGTTGCACTTGCAGACGACATACTAGATGTAGCTACAATGATTGGATTTGTCATTAAAAGAGTAGATTACATTCTGGGAAAGGGAAAAAAGTTATGGTTACCACCATTTTCTCCTTTTCCATAAATTCTTCAAAAGCCTCCTTCCTTAGGGTCATTAAATCTCGGGTTTGCAGTTTATCAAGTACCTGCCATAACCCTTAAACTTCTTTATAAGTGAAATTAAAATTTCAAGCCGATAGTCAAAACCCAAAGTTTGCTATTTCAAAGGTATTTTGGGGAAAACATTTCTCTTATCGGACAGTGTGGATCCAAGATCAGACTGCACGTTCTGTGCAGTCTGATCTTGATCTACACTGTCCGAAAAAGGTCGTTAAGACGCGCTTAGCAGGCAAAGGGTTAAGCGAGCTCATTATCGATGTCCCTTACAGGCTCCCTTAATACAAACTGGACTTTACATGCTGGTACAGTTAAAATTACATCTTTATTTGTTTTCATGCAGTTTTGAGCAAGTTTTTAACCCATCGTATCCTTGTTTTATGAAACTATAATCATTCTTGTATCTTCATGCGAAATATTGCACCTGACGGCTGCAAGGTCACACAGATTACGACGGACAATAAATGCACTTCATGTTTTGGAAGTACTCGCTGTTCTCGTTTCCGGTTTTAAATGAGCACAATTCCCTAGAATTTTTCTATCATATAAATTGGTAAATTATCTATGTTTACATAGCTGAACCACTCTACACACTTTCAGGATTTAACAGCGTTTTTTTCTCTCAAGCTCTAAGGATGTATCTTTAAACCTTACTCAGCGACCCCCTCTAGATAGCTGACAACCTGTTCTAGGTCTTTACCTGACGGAAAGTATTTAGACTCGTCCATTTTGAAGCATCTGCAACGACATTTTGTTAAATTTTCTGTAAAAAACGTTGTGGGAAAAGGAAAAAAAATGTTGTTATCAATGTTCCGCCCCAAAAACTGTCACGAGGTGTATCAAGTACATTAAATCAAATCAAAATCAAATTAAGTCCAAAATTTTAAACCGATAGTGAAAGAATAAGAGACTGACAGCAAAATCAAAAATATAAAGGAAGAATAAAAGTTTGACTTTAAACTAACCCAAAATTATTACACTGTAAACGTTTTCTACCATGTCGTCTGAACTTGCTTTCAAAATGAACGAGTCTATTTTTTCTGACTGGTAAAGAGTTAACAAAAAGCAGATAAGAAACTTTTACGAAAAGTTTATAGACAGCTCTCTTATCACGTTTATGGCCTTGTATTACGTAATAAAGTTTATTGTGTTATTGTAATGTATTGTATTGTATCGTTACACAAAACCTTTGTACAGAGGGAGACTTGGCTGAAAATAAATCGGGGCATGACGATGGCGGAGCTATGATAATATCGGGCCACGACAACGGCAGGGCTATGACAATACGAGCCACGAGGACGTCAGGGCTATGACAATTCCGGGCCACAATGACGACGGGACTATTACAATGCGAGGCCACAAGGACGGCAGGTCTATGTAAATGCTGGGCAACGACGACGGCAAGGATATGAAAATGCTAGGTCACTACGGCGGCGGGGCCATGACAATACCGGGCCAAGACGACGGCGGAGCTTTGACAATGCCGGGCCACGACGACATAAAGGTTATGACAGTGCTGGGCCATGAGGACGGATGAAAATGCCGGGCCACGACGACGGCGGGGCTATGACAATGCTGGGCCACGACGACGGCGGGGCTATGACAAAGCTGGGCCACGACGACGGCGGGGCTATGACAGTGCCGTGCCACGACGACGGCGGGGCTGAGACAATGCCGGGCCACGACGACGACAGTGCTATGACAATGCCGGGCCACGACGACGGCGGAGCTATGACAATGCCGGGCCACGACGACAGCGAGGCTACGACAATACAGGGCCTCGACGACGACGGGGCTATGACAATTCTGGGCCACGACGACGGCGAGGCTATGACAATACAGGGCCTCGACGACGGCGAGGCTATGACAATGCGGGGCCACGACGACAGCGGGGCTATGACAACGCGGGGCCAAGAGGACGGCGAGGCTATGACAATGCGGGGCCACGACGACGTCAATACCTCGATGTTTTCTACGAAAACAGTCTAAAATACAAGAGCAGAAAAAAAAAATACCTAGGGGTATCTTGGGACATTCCTCCTTTACAAGCCTCTTGACCTTGTCTAAGTCTAAATCGATCGAACGTTCCTCAGCAAGACTTTCAGACACAGCCGTCTCCGCAAAGTTGACGACCTGTGGGCATGCTGTTCTATACTCGTCATTGCAATTCATTTGTATCTTGAACACCCTGTTATGAAAAAATCAAAGCGTTGAGAACGCTGAAGTGGTATTTGTCAAGGAAGCCATTGTGTGGAATTAATAATTGGAAAGAAAAGGAAAAATATTATTCAAATATTGGCTTGAAAGTCGACCTACTAAGGAAATGAATACCTTTTTAGTTGAAGGGAGAGTACTCATGACAAAGTTAGGATTATTTGTGGTCTCCCTTTGATCATTAGGAGGAGTCAGGAGTGACGTCCCTTGCCAGTAGGGTGCATGATAGATAGAGAAATCATGTGAATATATCAAATAAAATTAAGTTTGTACCTGAAAACTATGATTTTGAAATATATTTGGCCGTTAATATTTAATTCCCAACATTACAATCAATTATTTCGATCTATAAATATTCATGCCCAACCAAATGAAGTAGTGCGCAATCATGGGACGAACAAGCCATGGGACGAACTGGTTTTGGAACGAAAAAGCCCAGGACTAAGCGATCAGTAGACAAATTATGTGTATATCATTGCGCCAATAGAAGGCTATGAGCGAGTGAAGCTATTTTCAATCAAGAATTAGTATTTCCACGATCGATGGCCTCACCCAGTGTATTTTAACATGCCATTTCCAATTACATATCTGAGTGCTACCGAAAAACTCATTTGCCTGAGAAAAATTGAGTTTATTAAGGTTTATTTCCTTCGGCTTTGCACAAAAAACGATACATGTTCTTCAAAATTCAATATTGAACTCATAGTGGTATTGTCTTCGACAAATACCACAATAAAACAGTTTCTTTTTTGTATGATTTATCAGAAAATAAATCAACGTGAAAAAAGAGGAAAAAGAAATAGGTGATGATGATTACTATTGTTATTATGATTTTGGTGATGATAATGATTGTGATGATGATGATGTTGATGATGATGATAATGACGACGACGATAACGAGTAGTAGTAGTAATAGTAGTAGTAGTAGCTGTAGTAGTAGAAGTAGTATAAGTAGTAGTAGTAGAAGTAGTATAAGTAGTAGTAGTAGAAGTAGTATAAGTAGTGGTAGTAGAAGTAGTATAAGTAGTGGTGGTAGAAGTAGTATAAGTAGTAGTAGTAGAAGTAGTATAAGTAGTAGTAGTAGAAGTAGTATAAGTAGTAGTGGTAGAAGTAGTATAAGTAGTGGTGGTAGAAGTAGTATAAGTAGTAGTAGTAGAAGTAGTATAAGTAGTAGTAGTAGAAGTAGTATAAGTAGTAGTAGTAGAAGTAGTATAAGTAGTAGTAGTAGAAGTAGTATAAGTAGTAGTAGTAGAAGTAGTATAAGTAGTGGTTGTAGAAGTAGTATAAGTAGTGGTGGTAGAAGTAGTATAAGTAGTAGTAGTAGAAGTAGTATAAGTAGTAGTAGTAGAAGTAGTATAAGTAGTAGTAGTAGAAGTAGTATAAGTAGTAGTAGTAGAAGTAGTATAAGTAGTAGTAGTAGAAGTAGTATAAGTAGTGGTTGTAGAAGTAGTATAAGTAGTGGTGGTAGAAGTAGTATAAGTAGTAGTAGTAGAAGTAGTATAAGTAGTGGTGGTAGAAGTAGTATAAGTAGTGGTGGTAGAAGTAGTATAAGTAGTAGTAGTAGAAGTAGTATAAGTAGTAGTAGTAGAAGTAGTATAAGTAGTGGTGGTAGAAGTAGTATAAGTAGTGGTAGTAGAAGTAGTATAAGTAGTAGTAGTAGAAGTAGTATAAGTAGTAGTAGTAGAAGTAGTATAAGTAGTGGTAGTAGAAGTAGTATAAGTAGTGGTGGTAGAAGTAGTATAAGTAGTAGTAGTAGAAGTAGCATAAGTAGTAGTAGTAGAAGTAGTATAAGTAGTGGTGGTAGAAGTAGTATAAGTAGTGGTAGTAGAAGTAGTATAAGTAGTAGTAGTAGAAGTAGTATAAGTAGTGGTAGTAGAAGTAGTATAAGTAATAGTAGTAGAAGTAGTATAAGTAGTGGTGGTAGAAGTAGTATAAGTAGTAGTAGTAGAAGTAGTATAAGTAGTAGTAGTAGAAGTAGTATAAGTAGTGGTGGTAGAAGTAGTATAAGTAGTGGTGGTAGAAGTAGTATAAGTAGTAGTAGTAGAAGTAGTATAAGTAGTAGTAGTAGAAGTAGTATAAGTAGTAGTAGTAGAAGTAGTATAAGTAGTGGTGGTAGAAGTAGTATAAGTAGTAGTAGTAGAAGTAGTATAAGTAGTGGTGGTAGAAGTAGTATAAGTAGTAGTAGTAGAAGTAGTATAAGTAGTAGTAGTAGAAGTAGTATAAGTAGTAGTAGTAGAAGTAGTATAAGTAGTGGTGGTAGAAGTAGTAATTACAGCAGTAATTTAATGAAAATACAATCCTAGGCCTGTTTTGACTAACCTTTCATTAAAAAAAAAATGTCCTAGTCTAGTTCTTAAGTTTGAGAGTTACGCAATTTCTAATTGGCTTCACCGATTGATTTAACCAATCAAGAGTTGCTTTACTTTCTAAATTTCTAAAGTTTCTAAGAATTAGAATACCAATATATACATCAGACTGGTGGGTGAGTAGGGATCCTTGAATTCAAAACTGCAGCAGACGAATTTCAAACATTCCTCTTTGTACATGGATTGTCAACATGAGTCATAGTGTAAATCTGTACCAAACGACAAAATTTTAGGCAAGCCCAATTTCAAAGCATTTGCAGACGACAAAATAATTGTGACTCAACAATTGACATTCGTGTTGGGAAGGGTAAAATACATTGTGGGAAAAAGGGGGAAATGCTGGTTACCATCATTTTCTCCTTTTCCCCAAAGTATTTTCTAAAGGCTCTTTCTTCAAGGTCGTTGTTTTCGTGATTTTGTGGTACGGTTTGTATATTGCAGCAATATTTTGAAGACGTAATCTCATGTAAGACGCAAAACAATGTCGTAAAGCTAAAAAACTTACGTGCACAGGTTAAACACTGCAGCTGGCAGAATTGAAAATGGCGTTGAGTTACCGCTGGGCTGGGCTTCAGGAACACGACTGAAGGTTGTGACGTTCTTCACACAGGCGTTATAGCCGGGACACGAGCTTGCACCTGATGTTAAAGCACAAGATACAAAATAAATAACTAAACCATACTTTTTAGTATCTCATGATTCAGTGAATTGTTAGAAAAAACTGAATTCTTATAGTTCATCACTGTATGATGAATTCCTTTCTTTTTTTCAAAAATGCATCACAGAGATGCATTAAATCTTCTTTTGTCAGAGAATGGATCAATCCATAATACAAGGGAGTAACGTGAAACCGCGCGTTATCAATTTTTATTTCTTTATTTGCAATTTATGAAAATTCCGGCAATGCTATCATGTGTAGATATAATTTTATTACCCGTTAGGATTGGCCTTAAAAAAACGCAAGGTTTGAATACAATTTTGCCACAATTTTAAAGCACTGAACTGTCGTTGTAATCATTAGAAAATTTTAGTCTAGTCAACCCTAGTCTTTCAACTAGGTTCACTCTACCCTCTGTTGCCCTGTGTTGGTCACGTCTTCTGACGCCGGCCCAGTAAAACAGTCGTAGGTCTGGAAACTCGCACTGTAGTCAACTCAGACATATTGACCAGCTACCCACGCATCCGACTGTTACACTGGTCCTTCTTTTTGACCCGATATGATCCAGTACCGAACTTGTCCCAGATATCAATAAGACAAACATTGTGACAAGTTTAATGTGTATCGGACTCAAAATATAGCCTCTAGAGTGCACACAAGGTTTTTCTAAGATTTGGCCCAGTGACCTACTTTTTGACCTGAAGTGACCTAATTTTGAACTTGTCCGAGATATCATCAAGACAAACATTCTGAACAAGTTTCATGACTACCATACTGACGTGGCCTTTAGAGTGCACACAAGGTTTTTCTAAGATTTGACCTGGTGACCTACTTTCTCTCCTAACATGAACCCAATATCGATTATGTCCGAGATATTATCATGACAAATATTCTGACGAAGTTTCATGAGTATTCTATCGAAAAAGTAGTTTATGGAGTGCACACAAGATAATTGTTTACGCCTGCAAGACGGATGACAGACACAGCACTATCACAAAAGCTCACCTTGAGCACTTTGTGCTCAGGTGAACTAAAAACATTGTGGGTAATGGTGAAAATGCTGGTTACCTGCATTTCCCTCTTTCCAAAGATTCGTACTGTTTTACCGATGACAGATCCATTCAACAATATTCAATTTGTCTTCAGCAATGCTTTAACTCTTTACCAAACAATCCCTGGTTTTCACGACTCTGTGAAAGAAGCCTTTTGAAAACATTGTGGGAAAAGTAGAAAATGCTGGTAACCAGCATTTTCTCCTTTTCCCACAATGTTTTCAAAAGGCTTCTGGTAACCAGCATTTTCTCCTTTTCCCACAATGTTTTCTACCCTTCCCAAAACAAATTTCAATTTTTGAGTCACTTTCATTTTGTCGTCTGCTAATGCTTTCAATTTGGAATAGTCTAAAATTTTGTCGTCTGGTAAAGTGTTAAATTCGGACCACTTTAAAATTTGTCGGCTTGTAACACTTCTTGTTTCCATTAGTGGAACTTTTCAAGTTAAAGCCGCGTTTAGACCTATTACAGCGACCACGCGTATACAAAAACCAATGGCAAAATAAATAACATACAACCAAAAGCGACTATCAGTATACTACTCAAAGTTTGCTAAGCACAAAGATTTCCTGGTGGGCCCCCCCCCCCCATAGCAGAGTCTGTATTCTATATTTTTGTGATGGTAATATTGGAAATCATTCATTGGTTATCGAGAAGGTCTCCAGTACACACATTGCCTTGTATGACAGGCAAATTCCTCGTGCAAGTCTTCCAAATGCAGATACCTTCAATTTTCATAGTGTTTTGAGACAATGCATACATGTATCAAACTTTTGTACACTCTTTATTCTTCACGTTCATTTGAAAGACTGAACGTTTTTGATGTTAATGTGGCAAATGCGAATGTTAGAAGACATTTATCAGTTACAGACATGTGGCGGGCAGTTGGAACGCTGGAACAAGGGGCTCTTCAATGAGGCACTTGGACTGCCCAGCGGTATCAAGATGAAATTCTTGACACAGGGGTAAGGTTATACGCTGGTGCTGTTGGCGATGGGTTCATTTTAATGAACGATAATACTCGTCCTCAAACAGCCCGTGTTGTCCAAGAGTACTTGCAAAGGACGGTTATCATGCGTATGAATTGGCCATCCCGCCCCCCCGACTTAAATCCAATTGAACACATGTGGAATGAGTTACAAATCCTCATTTTCGCCCGTCAGGTCAAGCCACAACTTGGTGCATTCCTTGTCGAGGAATGGAATTCCATTCCACAAATGGTTATCCAAAACCTAATTGGGGGCATGTTAAGACGATGCTGAGCTGTCATTGACAGCAACTGGTCACGTACTCGTTATTAGTCCCATACCAAATCAATCGCCAGTTGTTTTCGTAATTTCCGATTTTTACTCGTTTTAGAAAAACAACCGTTTCAGCTACCATCCAGTTATACATGAAAATAAAATCAAAAGAGTGCATAATAAGTGCATAAAAATCTTTTTATACAATAATAAATAAAGTACAAGGTACATGTTCAACAAGGAAAAAAAAACACCAAAAATTTAGCTACAACCTAAGATAATTATGTACAACAATATTCTAGTGCTTAGCAAACTTTGAGTAGTATAATATCGGAAGCACTTTTCATTGCGATGCAGTGTCTAATGAGTACGTTCAGGCTTTAAGTTCTCATTTGTTATTCTCGTAATGGGTTAGTTAATGTTTTGTATACGTTGCAGGCACCGTATTTTACCTAATAATATCGCGCTGTCTCGCGAGACTTCTTCATTTTCTTACTAAACATACAGATGGCAGACCAAAGAGATACAAGACAAATTTATGATGCATGGCATCATAGAAGCCGCAATCTTTTGGTGGACAGTTTCAGAAATATTGACTTTCTAGAAAAAATGTGATGACATTTTTGTATCTGCTTTTCCCCCTACAAACGGAAGATCATGACAAATGATACTAAATGCAGAAAAAAAAAAGGCAGAAGTTAAGAGAGGAATCTTAAATTATCTTGTACCATTATTATTGTCATAATCATCATTATCATTTAAAGTAATAATGCGTATGTGAGGAAACATGTAAAAGCACTGGAATTTTCAAATTTCTACTCCAAGTTTGAAAATGGAGAAATTGCACATTCAAGTACAGCATTTTTCATTATTAAATGATTTTAAAAAGCAAACTTCTGTAGGGGCATCAAAGGCGACACTGCGGAATTTTGTAAGTTAGTAATTATTCAAAGTGATATTTAGATCGTTATTCACGTACATGTAGATCTACATGTATTTAAAATTTTTAAGTGATATTTTCTTTGTGGTTCATTTAAAAAAAAAAATCAACAACTTTCTTCTAAAACATTTTCTTTTTGCTTGTCAAAAAGTATCTTAGCTTGCTTGTAACAAAGTGATTTTTTTTACATTTCTACTCCAGAATTAGAGACTTTTGCATAGTATCTCCAAAATTCTTCTGATCATAGCCTTCACAGTTGGCGCGAACCACTAAAAAAAAAACAAAATTATTTTTTTAAGTCTTTAAGGATCTGGATCTATTCAACAACATAGTAACTATTACTATATATACTCGTATATCGTTTAATAAAAATTAGTTTGAACCATTTTCTGCATAGGCCTTGTACAAACCTATAAAACTTCTAATGTAAACTTCAAGAGCCATTCAAACCCTTGACCAGCAGCCACGTAAAAAGTTGTATATGCACAGTGATAGGTTCAGCAATAACTTTATCCTTTCAACTACACCGAATGAAATTAATTTACTAAGTAAGGAAAAAGAAACAAGACATTTTTACGTTTACAATATCTTATAAAATAATAAAAAATATTACACAGGCTATGTACTGTCTGATCTTGATCTATTTCTGTCATTTTCGAACAGTTTCAACTCTGAGAGCACTACGCACCACTTTGGTAATTTTTGTGGACAACTTACATCACGATCCATACATTTTTCACGGGTATAGTAGATCAGGACCATACTGTACAGAACTTACAGTCTGATCATAACAGCTTCGACACACAATATATTAAATGCTAAATTTTACAGGGCTCATAAAGTAGATCGTCCATGTAACAAAATTCCATTCGGCTAAAGTGTCGACGAAGGGAAGAAAAAAGGGTTATCTTTTCACAAGCTTTCTATAAATAGCTGATGCAGACTGCTCTTTGTAATACGATTGACTGTGTAGGGAGGTAACCAGTCTATAACTTGATCAAAGGTTAACCGCCCTATTATCTTTACAGATTAAAACTGGACGAAACACTTGTACATAAAACTGCTTCTGATTATCATAATTTAAGATGCTCTCCATCTCATAATTATCATTATTTTGTCTTGGAAAAAAGTAGACACATGCGAAAACCGTTTAGAGGTGGGATAGCCTGTGATAGACGGAAAGCATTACAAGTTCGTTTGGGAACAAGGAAGGAATCCTTTAAGTTGGAAAAGTTCGGGCGACTAGCCAATAGAAGGAAGTTTATTTTTCTGTACCTCCGTTGTTATTTGGGAATGAACTTATATTGCAAGAAAACCAGACTTGGTGTTCACGGAGGTGATTGAATATTTAAGGAAGAGCCATGTGGAGTAATTTTGTTACACAAACACGATATTATTAGAAAATTTACAAAAATATTAACCAATCGAATAATTACTGATCATCTACATGGTAAATAGTTTAGGTACATTCCTACTGGAAGCCGCTTTCTATTGGCTTCCAATAACTATACTGGAGTGGCGGTAATAAGTATAGTTATACAACGATAGCTGTATCAGGGGAGGTACCATAACCATGTTATGTGTAAATTGATTACCTCCCCTGATACAGAATTTAAATGCAGTATTTTTTTCCCGTTTTCTTTTTCTGTAAAATTACTCCTGGTTCATAGATAAAGCGCAGCATAATCGATGTATCAATGGTAGCGACGACGGTCTAGAAATTACATTACCCGTTGACACAGCCTAGCTCGGCAGCTCAGTAATTAACGTACAGGGTTGAAATGATGTAGTCCCTGGTTCAGTTCCCGGCTCGGTCAAGTTCTCTTTGAGGAATGATAACTGTCCTTGTGACAAGATACATTTATCTCTCACTGCTGAGCATTGTTTTGACGATATTTTGACGGAAAGCAGTCAGTAGCTTTGAAAACTCCAGGAAAGGATGGTAGGTGTACCTATATTGCTACGATATAACTGAAATAATTTTGTAAACGGCGTAAAAAACCAACCAACCAACTATCCAAACTAGAGGCCCTTTACCCTAAATCACTGTACTGGCAGTGACTTCGCTAATTTTCTAGCATACAGCATCATGTACACATGGTGAATTGAAAAAAAAGGGAAATAATTGAATTACCATTTCTCAAAACCAATTGTTTGGAATCTCGGTAAATTTTATACAGTTTTCAGTACTCATTGTATTAAACAATCTCTGCAAATGTCAAAGAAATGTGACCAATAATGTGGACTGTGTTTAGTAAACAGGACCACGTTATCAAATGGCTGCTTTTCCTAAACAGATTGCTGGATTTTCTTCATTTTTCATAGGCTTCAATCCCTTTATCATACAGATGAACTAGGCAAGTTTCAACAAAATTGGTAGAAAAAAAAATGTGTACTTTATCGCGTAAACAAGAATGTCAACTTTCAACTTCAAATGGCTAATTTTCCCTAAACGATTATCAGATTTTTTTTTTCAAAATCAATAGGGTTCAAGCTATAAATAATATAAACAAACTGTCAAGTTCCACGGAAATCCCACCACAAATGCAGACTTTATCGCGTAAACAAGAAAAGATTAACGGACGAACATGCGGACAACGGAAACAATACCATGACATAAGCTCTGCTGCCTTTCAGCCAGTAGAGCTAAAAAGGATAAACAACCAACCAACCAAACATACAAACCTAGTGACCCCTCACAATTTTTATGGTACTCGTCCAGGAGAGGTTTTAATGTTTCGAAGGGACCCCCTTCCGCTGAATACTCTGGACATCGCTGTAACAGGTCCTTGAAGCAAGTCATGTGCCTTTTGACATCGTCCCTGGGTAAACAGCAAATGATTATTAACTCTTCCAAACGGTCCCGTAACTTAACGACCCAAATACAGAAACCTTTTGAAAACATTGAGGAAAAAGAAGGGATAAAAAGTGGTAACCCGCATTTTACCATTTTCCCACATTTTTTTCTAGCATGTCAAAGGCAAATATTCTTACTTGAGCCACATTTGCTTGTCGCCTGCAAACGCTGTGAATTTGCTGTTTAACTTGTCGTTTGGTTAAAGCGCAATCCTACCAACAACCTCGTGTTTAAACGACTCTGTGAAAAATGGCTATTGAGAACATTGTAGCAAAAGTGGACAAATACTGGTGACCGGAATTTTCCCCTTTTTCTACAACTTTTTATACTTTACTAAAGACAAAATCTTGCCCAACTTTATTTGTCGTCTGCAGATGCTTTCAATTTGGAAAAGTAAGGAAAAAAATCGTCTTTTGTTTAACCACACAATCTCGAATTTTAACGTCCATGAGGAAGGGAAGAAGCCTTTTGAAAACTTTGTGAGAAAAGGGAAAATGCTGGTAACCCCAATATTTTCTACCGTTTTAGTGGCAAATTCCATCATTTAATTCCATCATTTAATTTGCCGTCTGCAAAATATTTTTGAATTTGAACAAATCTACAATTTTGTCGTTTGGTAAAGACTTTACATATCATCCCAAGAAGACGACTCTTATTCGTCTTGTAGCTGACCACTATAAAATATTGTGGCAAATGGAGCATTGACGGAGAACTGAATCATTCAGTTAAGTTGTGGAAGGTTTAAACGTCCTTTCTTTCCCTCTCATGTTTTGTTGCCCTGGCTACCTGATTTCTTCTCGGTATAAGTTTTGTTTTTCTTAGGAATTGTGGCAAAACATAAAACAGGATCACGTTATGCGATTTTTTGTAAAAATTGGCTAGGTATATTTTCAGAAAACAAGATGTTTTTAAGATTAACGCAGAGACGAACGTTCGGCGGGCATGGAAGCATACATGCTCGATTGAGTTCTTATAGTAGTAGACCTGAAACTATATATGGCTTGCATCACGCGAAAAGGGGCATTCGGACATTTGCGTAAAGTGTCGTCTCGGATCAGCCTGCGTTCCGTTTTTCCGTTTTTATGTAATTTTCTGTTTTGCGCAAGTCTACAGAAGAACAAAATCTAATGTAGTCATAAAGTGCCGTCTCGGATTAGCCTGCGCAGTCCGCGCAGGCTGATCCAAGACGACACTTTACGCAAATGTCCGAATGTCCCTTTTCGCGTGATGCAAGCCATATTATATGAGTCATGCTCTTGCAAAATAGGGTTCAGTGCATCTCCGTCACGCATTATACTATGCAAGTTTTGTCTAACAACCGGCTGAATCATAGAGTAGAATGATCCATGGACTAGAAGAAAATTTACCAAAAGCAAAAAAGATCCGACCCAGGTCAGCCTGCTCAGACGGCGCAGACTAACCTGAGTCGATACTTCTTGCAGATACATTAAAACTCCCTTTCCAAAGAACATGGCGTGTGGCATTTTTTTCTGTGTAGTTTGCTCTAGTTCATGGAAAAACTAAAAAGAATGTAATTCAAAAGGCTACAACCTTACAGATTTTCTTCGTCAACGCCATGTTATCAACAATATCAACAATGTTATGTTAATGCGTTAGCAGCAAAGGGCCTACATCAAGGGTAGCGTTGTTGGCATAAGGACAAATTGCTCATAATTCTTTCTTGGTATGAGTCTGGGCTTGCACCAGACGTATGATACCCATGGTCCCGTGATATGAGTCACGGGATGAAATCATTCTGGTGGCACTGTGTGTTTACAACTGTATTTTGAAAACATTGCGGCACAAGGAGAAATTGCTCATAATTATTTCGTGGTATGAGTCTGTGCTTGCAGCAGACATACAATACCTATGGTCCTGTGATATGAGTCACGGGATGATATCATTCAGGCGTGGCAGATAAACGGTACTCGCCCTATTGCCCCGTAGTATGACTCAGGAAATGACGTCATGAAGGTGTGGCAGGTAAACGGTACTCACCCTATTGTTCCGTGGTATGAGTCACGGGATTATATCATTAAGGTGTGGTAGGTAAACGGTACTCGCCCTATTGTTCCGTGATATGACTCAGGAAATGACGTCATGAAGGTGTGGCAGGTAAACGGTACTCATCTTATTGCCACGTGGTATGACTCAGAAAATGACGTCATTAAGGTGTGGTAGGTAAACGGTACTCACCCTATTGTTCCGTGGTGAGTCACGGGATTATATCATTAAGGTGTGGTAGGTAAACGGTACCCACCCTATTGTTCCGTGATATGAGTCACGGGATTATATCATTAAGGTGTGGTAGGTAAACGGTACTCGCCCTATTCTTCCGTGGTATGACTCATGAGATGACGTCGTGGGTTTTTTCGATGACTCATTACCGCAGGTGGCATGGTGCACCATGGCACCATGTCACCAGGCATTTTCTGAAAAGCCTCGCACATTACTACATCTACTTACTTGCAAACTGATAAAGGATCTTGTGCGTCCATAGCTTGCATAGACATCATTAAGCCTTGCATACATTTCGTCACGACAGATCCAGTAAGATCAGACTTACAATCGGCTCTTGTTTCCAAAACGAGGCCACAAAGCCCTGAAAACCGAACAAAGATTTAAAGGTGAGAAAAGTTCCCCATAAAAGTAAAGGGGGCGGTTCAGATTTACATGTAAATAAGAAAATCAGAGTACTGAAAACACTAGCGAATGTTGAATAAATAGCCTTTGTTAAGATAAAACTTGGTAGAAATCTTTTCGTTGGTAGAGAAAAGATAGAAAAAGATTACAATATTACGTAAAGCGGGAACAGTGTAGGGTAAATGCGAGTAAATTACGTCACGTTTCCTGGTAGAGGTTCTCAAGACAGAGCCAGTTATGCCAAGTAATACAGGTCTGGGCCCTGTGATTATAAACAAGATCAGGAAAAAGAATATCATTAAAGTTTTCACTTTATAAGCATAGGTAAAAAATGTGACTTCTGGAGTGGGACTAACTTAGACCCCAGGGTCCGGTTTCACGAAAAAACTTAAGTCCGTTATTTTGCTCAAAGGCGCTAACGGACTCGGTTTCTGACTTAAGTTGAGTTCGTTATTTAAGATGCGTTTCACGAAAGTTAACACTCAGTAACTATCTCAAACCTTGAGTTGAGTCTGTTAATTTGAGTCTACCCCTATGCTGGCTTAAGTTGCTTGTTGTTGACTAAAATATGGCGGACATGTCGCCGCTGGAAAGATGTAAACCGACAGAGCGTCTATTTAGAGACAAAATTTGTCTATTTCTAATCTTAAGCATGGAGGAAATTTTTCAAGGATCGTTTCTGTTCGAAATATACATGACAGATGTTTTGTGTAGGATATTTTCTAAGCTGCTTGAGAAATCGTCCCCTGGAGAAATCGAACCTAAACTCAGAAATCGTCCCTAAACATGGCTTGTAAAGACAAATACGATGACTACATCTAAGAATATGTCTTACGTAAGATTTGAGTATTTTATATTTTGCAATGAGACTTTCTATCACAATATTTCGTAGCGAAAATACAAATTTTCGACACTTTCAATGACCCGGAAGTTGTGTCATCGGTAACTGATCAGTAAAAGGTTTGTTTATGACAACTGTCTTGTTGTACGTTGTCCGCCAAAATTTGAAAAGAAAATGGAAAAATCAGTGTATAAATTCACTCTTCCACTGAATACGATTCTACATTAGTAGTAATAAATGGAGAGAGCTGGGTTTTAACCACAAATTTGACCATCTACGAAAGAACTAGGTTTTTAACCATATGTATACTTTAATTAATATTTTAACCATGTGTATGATTAAAATATTATACCAACCATCCCCCTGCTTAAATCCAAATCCAACCACCCCCCCCTGCTTAAATCCAAACCCAACCATCCCCCTGCTTAAATCCAAACCCAACCATCCCCCTGCTTAAATCTAAAACTAACCATATCCCTGCTCAAACTATATCCCAGCGTCTCATATTTTTAGCCCATATAGCTATATGAGCGAAATTACAACATTTTTTAAATCGTCATATGATATATATTCTGCCCTATACGTAGTAAATTTTCTAAGATCTGCGTCTTTATCTTAGTGTGCCCCCAAGCTAATGTATCGATATTGTTCCCAAGGATATAGCGTTTATCATCATTACTACTTAATGCGACTTTATTTACCACTTCAGTATACAACTCAAAATTATGGCTCCTAATAACTACCATTCTCCTTAATTGTGTTCTATTTTCAAACAAACACTCTTTATAATGATCATGTTTAATAAATGCTTTTACTACATGCCTTTTAATTCCCTTACATTTTTTACTTTCCTCCTCATCATCACACATTTTATAAGAGTATAGCTTAGACCTGAGGCCTACAAACTCCCCAATAATCTTACCACTTGTCTCATCTTTAAACATACCCACAACTTTCTTATTTAATCCAGTGGGAATACCTGAAGGGTGATCAGCTGGATAATCACTTGTATCAAACCATTCCTTAACATCACCACTAATATCCTTATAGAAATCTTCTGTTTCTATTTCATACATTAAGCTATCTGTATCAGTGAAAAGAAGTTTAACTTTTTCACCATATTTATCTTTAATATAATTATAATGAAAGTTATACATCAATGTCTTACTTAAATCTAAAATACACATCCCTACATAAATAGGCTTATTAAAATATAAACGTGGTTTTTTCATTTGAATTATACATAAATCTTCATCAAGGGTAGTTATATCGTAATAGTTGGGTTTAGCGGTTAATTTTTCAGCTTTTTCCTTGGTACTAACTAATCTTATATCTACTCTATTCCTATTTTCCATAGTCTTACCAAATACAGAATTATTCATAAGTTTAAAGAAATCCTTTTCAAATGCGGTTTTAGCTTTTGCTCTTAGTGTAGTATTTTTATTGATATAAGGTTTTAACCACTCACTCTCATCAAAAGTTAACCCTCTATGAATCTTTTTAAGCTTTAGACCTAAACTTAAATATAACTTTAAATTTTCATGGTGTAATATATATTTATTTTTATTATCTAAATTAGGTATAAGTTTTTCAACTTTACCGGTCTTTAGTCTTTCGGGAGCTAATGGGAAATCATTATGCAAATCATGTAATTCTTTAGGATATTTTAAATCAACCTCTAATATACAAGGGCAACTCTGCCAATTTTGTAAATTATTTTCATCCATCCATTTAAAATTTCCAATGGGAAGTTTTTGACACATTGCCCAACCATAGAGATTATTCGCATCTAAATAAGTAATAAATTTAGGTTGTTCATTTGGGTTATATTTTTTACCCATATATGAATTATTTGCTTTTGCAAATCGTTTAAAAATGGTTGAGATAACTCCTCTTATTCCGTTTTCAATAAATAAAATCATATCAGGGTCTGATAATAATTCTAATTCTACCTTAGTAGTTTTTAACATTGCCTCCCAAGCTAATCCCGGCACTGTATAAAACCAAGATGGATCTAATCCATAATTATTAAAGCAAACATTTCTAAAATTTTCAAAGACATCCGCCAACAGTAAAACATCAGTCTTATTATATAAGTCATGATAATCTTTAAAAGTTTTCATCTCGAAGGTATTCCATACATTTAATGCATGTTGATAATCCTCCTCCCCAATTCCACTGTATTTAACTTTTGAGTAAAATTCTCTTTGTTTGGGTAACTTTGTTTCCTTTAATTTACTAAGGCTATCAAACCATTCATATGGGAATATACCCTTTTGAGAGACCAATTCAAGCTTTCCCCCCTCAAAATATTTCATAAGATTAGTCTTGTCCTCCTTAGCTAGAGTGCTAGCTAATTCATATAAACTTTTACCTAGAAATTTTAAACTATCAAGGAATCTAATCTCATGCGTTTTAATTTTCTTCTTCCCTTTTACAGTGTATTCTATTGGCACATTTTTAGACACGCTTATATATGTTTCCTTGTTTGTTGGTATACAACTCGTCTCACCAGGTGTACTCATTAAGTCTTTTATAAATAGATGAGCATCATACTTACTATAATTATGAAAGAATATGGGTGTAAAAGTAGGTCTTCTACATTTTAAATTACACACATTGTGCGCGGCTCCCCTAAACTTTCCAGTATAATGGCAATGGTCTCTCACTTTTTTCATGTCTTTACATTTTGAAAATGACTCCCCACATATCCAGCAGTTTTCTGCTTTATCAAGCTCTCTTTTATCCTCAACTCTATAAATCATTTCCCTCGTTGGTATCCTATCTATTTCTCTTATAACATTTTCTAAATCCTCTACGAATTTCTTAGATGCATTTTCGCCAGAATATTGAAAGATCTTAGAAGGGTAAACATTTTCATAAAGTGATTTAACATAAAAACAATATCATGAAACATTATGCTCATTAATTAATTTTGTCCCATTGCCTTTATTTTCGTTTTTCTTTTCTAATGTAGCCTCCATATCCGCACAAATTGTAAAAGGGTGTCTTTGTTGTTTATGAAAATTCTGAAAAGATATTTTGGTACCCTTTTCAGGTAAGTCTATTCTACAAGCATCTTTTTCACCACAATACTCTAAATGTTTATTTAAAGTTTCTTCTTTTTGAAAATGATTTAAACATCTTTCACAAATATAAGTTTTACCATTATGATCAGATATCTGTTTAGGTAACAATCTACTCATATTTTTAATTAAACAATAATGTTTTTTACCATCCTTCTCAAGAAGTAAAAGATTAATATGATGTTCTCTTTTATAAACTTCTTTACTTAGACTAAGTGGATAAACACCAGTGAAATCGTTATACCCAAAAATTGATACGGATATAGATGGGTTTAGGGTTTCGAATTCAATTCTATCTTGAAGGGAAACAGGGTAATTAATCCCTTCCATATTTATAGTGTTTAATAATGGTCTTAATCTATCAATTTTTTCAGGATTATTATCTGTTGGGTTCAAAGCTATAAGAATACAATAGGCAAAACACATATCATCATTCTTATTTATTGGATTAATAACACTTTTTGTATTTGCTATCTTAGGAGGAGTTGGGAACCAAGAATTTCCTTTTATTGGGTTATATGATACTGTGTGTAATCTTAAATCAATTATGTAAATAACTTTATAATAATCTTGTTTCATTTCCTCAGTTGCTATATTAATTAATATCTGTTCCCCCATTTCTTCATATAGTTCATCCACATCATCCCCATCTAAATTAACAAATGGAAAACCAGAATCAAAATTCATCTCTTTTAAACGATTTTCAATAGAGTGTTTCATCATACATCTCATAATAAGTTTAACTTTTGTTCGGCGATTATTTCTCATAACATTGGTTAATTTATCTTTCGCTAAATCAAGGAAATCATCAGGTGTAAAAGCTCCTTTACCTTTTATAAGATATTGTTTGGTAAAACCTTTAAATGCTGATGGCCCTTCTTTAATCTCTATTTTATCTTTATCCTTATATAACTTATCTATTTTTTCTTTTAAAGCTTCTAAACTGGGTGATATATATTTTTTGGGAATTTTTCCAATACTATCTAAATAGTTCATCAACTCCTCAGCTGCGGCTTTAGGTGGAGTTGGTACCGGGGGTGGTGTGTAAGGTGTTGGTTTTAATACAGGGGCTTCAAAATTACCAATATCATAATCTAATATTGGCGCTCCCCGATTAAGTAAGCGGCCAATTAATTGAGCTCTTCTAAGCGTAGAGTATCCTCTGATTCCTCGATTTTTAGCTTCTTGTTTTAAGTCTTTTACTGTGAACCTCCTGAATTGATCAGCAGGACTAGGAGGTGAAGGATTACTTAGACGCCCAATTAATTCAGCTCTTCTAAGTCTTGAGTATCCTCGGATTCCTCTTGACTTGGTTAAATTTTTTAAACCTTGTACGGTATATATATTATAATTTTCCATTTTTATATATAAGAAAAAATCTTAACTAAATGTCAAAATAATAATTTTATTATGGAGTGTCATAATAAAATTATTGAATGTTAATCTTATATTTATTATTCCAAGTTCTCCCGTTCCATTTTGTAACTGTTTGAAGACAACGATCTATAAATTTACCCGCCTTGTAAATTGATGGCAATATTATTATTTCACCAGTTTCAACATCTTCTAAACTGACTTTCTTAGGATTATGCTTAATAGTTTTTAATCTTTCAAACTTTGGATCCTCGCTTATTTCTTTGTAAGGCAACTTAGGAGACTCCTCCGGTAACAATCCATGTTTTTTCACCAACTCAACTAAGCATTTTTTATCCCAGTATGAGCAGAAATTTATATTATTTTCTTTAAGATTTTTTTTTAAATCTATAATCTTTATCATTTTTATATATAAGAAAAAATATCTTAATACACTACAAACATTTTATTTCCATCAGACTGAAAGTTAATTAACTTATCACAAATAATAACAGCATATATCTCAGTGTTTGCAGGTACAAGTGCGTTAAAATTTATCTTAATTTGAATATCGGTGGCTGAGTATTTTATTTTTTCACTGTGTTTAGAAACGTCAAACAAAAACAAAGGATATAGAGTTCTATAATCTGAGGGGGTAATGTTGGGATTTGACACCAATTCATCCATGTTATAAAACTTAGATCTAAATAGAGCAGCATCACCATACACTCTACTAAATTGATACGCATTGAATGAAATATTGTAGTCAACTGCAGGGTAACGGGTGGAATTTAGCGTAACATAAATATTATTAACATCTACGCTGTCGAATATTGCCGGATTTTGCAATTGACTACCACTTTTACCAGTTTGAAAGCCAACAATGATAAAACGTGGTACCTCAGGTGATGATTTGACACCAAGTCTCCAAGTAAATGATGTTGACTGAGGAACCGCGTTAGAGTCGCACTGCCTCATTCTATATCCAACCGGTAATTTTTCTTTTTTCTCAATAATTTTATAAAGTGCCATCTTCTCATTATCCGCGGGCATCACATGAGGCATACACCAAGATATTTTATTTAAAATAATTTTACCATCAACAGGAGCAGCAACACCACCAACAGCACCAGTTTTAAAGATTGCATCATTATCATTATTTCTTGTTAAGGTGAGAGTTTACTTCATTCTATACAATATTTTGCTATAATCATCACAAAAACCGAATATATGTTTTAATGGAACTCTGAAGCTGAAGGTACCTCTTGGATTGGGACTACTAATAATATAATTTCTTCTTACATTAAAACCAGAGTTATAGGTATCAGCATTAGCAGGGTCAGTTTCTGCGGCGGTGCTAGTGGCCTTATACCAACATTGATTTAACCCTTGTGATTTAGAAAAATCATCTGGATATTTTAACAGTCCAAGCATTGAAGTAGCCTGACCAGGATGTGTTAATGATTCAATATCCATACCTGAAAGTTGATACTTAATATTTTTAAAAAGATACATGAGGCCATTGTTTGTTAAAGAAATATTGATGTTAGCATCATATTCTGCATTATTATCACTTCTTATTAATTTACCTGTAATATATAAATAACTCCCACTAGGATGAGTAAAAATATCCTGAGTTTCAATGTCAATCCTAATTTCTCCTCCTGAGCTGTTGAGATTTGCTCCTGTGATCGGTTCATACTCATGGTGTTCATACACATCAATACTAACATCTTTTGTAATTGGTTCGGTAATTTTTAAAATTGAATTGACGGTTTCTGAATTGTCCATTTTTTATTATTGCAATTATAATTTTAAATAAAAATTATAATTGTGTTACTTTACTCTAAAACTCTAACCAAAGCTGGGGAAAAGCTTTATCTTCACTATTAACAAACACACCTTTAAGTTTAATTTTATTTAGTTTATTTTCTGAGGTAAATGTTTTCTTTTTAGGGTAAATTCTATTTC
The DNA here is from genome assembly GCA_946811185.2 of Hippopus hippopus. Taxonomy (NCBI): domain Eukaryota; kingdom Metazoa; phylum Mollusca; class Bivalvia; order Cardiida; family Cardiidae; genus Hippopus; species Hippopus hippopus. Next base: position 8,709,787 of record OX328110.1, on the reverse strand, counting down.
CATACACAAGTGTTACAGGGGTTATATTGTACTCTTCTAAATGCTTATTTACTTTTTCCTCAATCTCTTTCATTACGTTTACTTTACTAGGAGGCAACTTTATAATCTGTGTTATTAATTTCAAGAATCTCGCAATCTTTTAGGTCTAAAGATGCATTTTGTATATGAATAGTACTACAGTACTACTTCTGTATTTTGAATAATATTCACGATCAAATATTAAGTTTGACATTCTCTTTTTTATATAATAAATATAATTTTCTTAACATATTTTTATTTTTTCTTCATACTACTTTAATGCCTGCTCCACTGTTTAATTTTTTAACTAAGTCTTGAATAGCTATGGCACTTCCATCTATTAATGTATTAATATTTTGTGTTTTAGGGGTATCTGTGGGTTTTGGTGTTGCGTTATATTTTTGTAAAATTTTCTTTGATTTTGGTGTTAAAGCTTTTGTAACTAATTTCTTTCCTGCTTCTACAGCTGCACTCTTTCCAACCTCTAAAGCTTTCTTTGCTCCTTCCTTAGCTACACTCTTTCCCACATCAAGGGCAGAAGATGCTATTTGTTTAGCCGCGCTACTTGTAAAAAGCCTCGCTAAAAAGTTAGCAATGCTGTCAAAGATTCCAGTACCACCGTATGAATACCTTCTTTTAAATCCGTGTTTTTTATCGGCAATCATTTTTATAGTATAGACATTAAATTTTTATAAGCGTCTGAATTTAAAACACCTTGTCTTTTTAATTCATCACAAATACTTACTAACTCATTTCTTACACCTGTGTTACCTGCTTCTTTACTTGCCAATAACAGATCTAGTCTTTCTATTAATGCGTTAGGGTCAGATGGGATAACAACGATACCCTTTCCTTCATAAAATCTTTTATTATCCCAAATAGGTTTAAGTATAGTGACCCATTTTACACCTCCAGAAGATTTAGGACTTGGATTATTCGGATCGTTATTTTTACGAAGAGCATTTGTTTTTACCATCAACTTCGCGTAATTGACGTAATCTTCATTTGAATAAATACTATTATCTGGATATTTAGATGTGATTAACTCCCATAGGCCAGGCGTGCCTTTATATTTCTCATTTCCCAGAATAATATCATTGTCTTGAAGATCAACTTCTTTGTTTCCAATATAAAAACTTACCCTTTCTGCGAGATATTCCAAACGTTTTATCAGCAGGTTCTCCCTTATCAGTATACTTTTCTAAAAATTTACTCGCTATTTCACCAATAAATAAAGTATCTAATCCTTCTTCTGGTGATTTATCGTAAGCTGTGATAGAAGGAAAGGCTTGCGGTAAGTTTTCTACACCCTCTTTAATAGGTCTAAGTCCTTCTGTAATCTTGTTGCAGTTTTTTGTGCTTCTGTAATCTCCTTTGCTGCAGTTTTTTGTGTTTCCGTAATAGGTTTAAAAAACATTGAAAGATCTGTTTGAAGTTGCTGTTCACCTGTTCTCTCTGCTAGTAGATTATCCCGAATATTCTTTTTTGTTTCAAGATACTCTTTTACAATTAAATCCCTTTTTGCTGGATCAGTGATTTTTAAAAAAGACATTTTTTTAATTACTAAAATAATTTTTTATCCTAGTTTTTAACATAATTTTTTATCATGTTTCATAACTAAAGCTGCATGAAAACTTTATTTTTGGCCTTTTAATATTCAAGCGCCCCACCATGATGTTTTTCAACCAACCTCCGAAAGGACTCCCTTTGCTCACGCCTCCCTCTCTCAATTAAACTTTCTTCATTTTCAGCAGATATCTTTTTCTTAGTTTTTGTTCTTATTTCATCCTTCATTTTCTTATACTTCTCTTGTTCTTCCATGATAAGTTTAAACTCTTCATCTGATATAAGATTGTCAACTAAAGCTTTAGATATATGTGAAGCAATTGTGTCAAGCTTAGCATCAGCTATCATTCTAATCTTTTGATGTTTTTCTCCCTTTGTTTTTGAATTTCTTACTACATATTTACCTACCATTGAGAGTAATCCGGTTGCTGCACTTGTAATTTCTAAACCTAAAGCTATCGGTACCGCTACAACTGTACTTAATAATATGGCTCCCCCAACATCGGAAGCCACTGTTAGCCCAATCAATGCAGTATCAATATTATCGACAATTCTCGCAGCTCTAAAATATTTCTTGGCAAGGGCTTCTCTTTTTTGAACTTCATTCTCGAGAAATTTCTGTACTTCGGATATCTTTTGTAAACGGTAGGAATGGCCTTTGTCATCTAATGGCATCATTTCAATAGACGGGGCTGAAGGTGTATTACTTTCTTTAGGTAACGAAGGATAGACTTTATTAGGATGTTTTTGATCTATATCTGTCATTTTTTTCATTAAATTTATAATTTTTTATCTCAGGATTGTAAGTATTTTAGATAGCAAAATAACTCACCCACAGGTATTTTAATTGGTTTTTGTGAGAAATTATAAATGTAGACTAAGATATCATCAGTCTCATTATCAAGATGTGTCCCGTTTAAAATGGTTAAACTATCTTTCCATTTATTACTAACAGACACCAATATAACCCCCTGTGTAGCTATATAGCCAAATCCTAACGATATTATTTTTCCATCTTTAGAAGGAATCTTAATGTCATCTTGGGCATAAATTTTCCATTTTAAAGGATCTTGCTTGATGGGAGGATAATCAACGTGTAAGTTAGGTTTCCAAAATATAGTTTTATGTTGATTAGCAGTATTAGGTTTTATACCAAATTTGTGTATATCCATTTTTATTTTTACTCGTTACAAATAATATTTAAATATTATTATTTATAACATTACAATATAACTTAACCATTACTTCTAAAATCATGAGAGCCATCATGATGAAAAACAAAAAATAAAGGTTCATTTTTTGCGATAGTAATCTTTTTACCAGAAATATTTTTTATAATTGCAAATATATCATCACTTATACCAATACAAAATCTTGGGTCGACTTTGTGCATTAGGCCTTTTAAGGATAAATTATCTTTAAGAACAGTTGCAATATTACCACAATCTCTTGTAATACACCCGAGCCCAAGTTGCAAACTTACACTTTCTCCAGGTTGTAGTATTATTTCACTTTGTGAATATACTTCCCACATATTATCTGCTATATTTTTAGGTGGATATTCCAAATTTTGGAAAGGAAACCACATTACTTCTTTTATATTTTCATTAATTTTAAAATCACCACTATTACTACGTATCATTTTTTAATTATGTATTATTTTTTTTATATTAATATTTTTTATAAGATAGCTCCTAAGATAGGGATATTAGCAAATGGACTATTAGGCCCAAGCAAAAGCCCTTTTCCGTCATAAATTTTTCCCCCTTGCTTTAAATACAAACCATCACCAACAGACCCTAAACCTTTACCTTTGTATGGCTTTAAGTATAATCCACATCCATCAGTTTCAACTTGACAAACGCATCCTCCTTTTTTAAGATAAAGACCCGACCCCATTGCTTTTTGTACCCCCGTTTGAGCTAATCCAGAGAGAGCACCAATACCTAACGCAGGTAAAACGGTTTTTGCAATCATTGGTAAAGCTCTAGCAGCTAACCCGGCCAACATTCCGAGAAAACCTCCCTCTATTTTCATATTATGTATTAGTTGTTTCACAGACATTTTAATAGTTATACCCTTACCCTCCTCATAGGCTTTAGCTATTCTCTTTGCTTGTGAATTGGTAATTGCTAAAACATCATTACCTTGTAAATCTTCATGACCTAAACGTATACTTACCGGTCAACTAGCTTTAACAGTGTTGAAGCTTTTCCTTTTGTCCTTCAGATATATTTACTTTAACAGTAGTGTAACTTGTCATTTATATATATATAATTCTTTTTTATTTTATCTCGCTTCTCTAATAAGAAACCTAATTGTTAAATTTTCACCTCTAAGATTTAGTAATGTTCCGTTTTGATCTGTAATATTTACCTCTAAGCTATGTATTTCATGTAATGTTAATGGTAAGTATACTAAATTAAGCGGTGACTAAATTATCTTATATCCAGGTGCAACATCTGGGAAAAAAGAGCAAATCGTGTTTTTTGTTGAACCATTAACATAACTTCCAGAAATAATATCTATGTTAACAAGCAAACTATTTATACTAAGAATGTTCACTACATTCTCCGACTCGTAAAATCCTTGTGTATATTTAGCGTGAGTAAATCCTAATACTTTAGCAATAGAGTAAGGTTGATTAAAATCTACTTGATAACCATCTTCTAGAGTAAGAACAGACTTTAAGGTATTGGTGTTTGCAGAAATGTTAATATAATACTCTTCATTAACTTCATCGTAATGACCATTTTTTCTCATTTCCTGGTGAATGGTATCATTAATGTCAACAAGGCCGTAACTTCCTTCAGGTATTTTTATTTTAATCCATGAAGTACCATTGTCTGGAGAATAAACGAATATGTTGTTTGTTGCATCAATGTTTGGAAAAGAGTAGTAAGTTTCAAGGTTTACTAAAGCTATATCATATTTTTTATCCTTTTCCAGCTGAATAGGGGGATTAAATCTTGTTCTAAAATGTGTTTTGTTGTCGCTTACTATAATTTGAAATGATGTTTTGTGTTCCGTATTTTTTACAATTTGTTCTAAAAGTGCTTCCATTTTTAAAGTATGAACTATAATATTTATCTGTGTAAATATTATATTCTAGGAAAAATATTTATAAAAAAATAAGAATACTTTCTTCTAACATAAAAAGATAATTCTTTGTGTCTTTTTCTGTTTTTGTAGAAATCGCTGCCATCTTTTCAAACACTAGAGTTAATTTTTTAATATACTCATCCTCAACATCATCATTCTCAGCAAATCCAATCTTATAGATTAAATCTAATACTTCTTCTCTGAAACGCCCTAACGCACTGAAAACATATACAAATTCATAAGTATCTATAGAACCTCTTGGGTTTTCTATTTTATATGTATTTAATATATAATCAATTACATTCATAGTTTTATTTTGTTTTTGAAATATTTCATAAAGAGTCATTTTTTATAATTAATATTTTTTATTTATACTGACTTAGGTATGTAAAAGTTGTCAAAACTGTTTCTATACTTCCCATTATTTTTTTTACTGGTTAAATCGATAATAGCAAAACCGTGCGGTCTTTCCCATGCCCTTTTACAAAATTCCCTAAATTCATCCTTTGGCATATCATCATCTACATGATCACTATAAATATGGTTAATGTTTTTTAGGTCTTGTCGGAAAAGACAAATAAAATTAGCGTTTTCTCTAATAGTTTGCCTTGGTAGTCTAAAATAATTCTGTGAAAGGTAAAAGCAGTCAACATTACTATGTCTTCCCCGAATGTAGTAACACTCACATTTATTCTGTCTTTCTAAAAGTAAATCATCAAAAATCATTAAATTTTTATTTTTCTGAGTTTAACTCTCTCGGATCAGGTACATCACTCGCATTTTCAAAAAAGTTACAATTTATATCCGATATGTTTTTAAACGATTCAATCCATTCCTCAACTAAAGCAGTAGGGAATACATTTAATTCTTGTATTTCGTCACGCATGTTAAACAGCTTTAAAATACATTCTTTTGGTAGTTTTTCTTCAAAAGCCTTTTTTAGTATTCGGTATTCCGGTTGAAAAAGGCTTTTTCCAAAATCAGTTAAATCATTATAGTCGAGCCATCCCGGTCTAAGTAAAAGGTTTAGCAATAGAGTAGTTTTACCACATCCTGATTTCCCTATAATTAAACCTCTGATACTTTTTGGTAAAAGGCAGTGATTAAATCTCTTTGATACTATTTCATTCCATGATAAGTTTACAATATCCATTTTATATAACTTTTTTAATTTTTATATAAAAAAAATGTATTGTGTTAAATGTAAAAAAGTTACTGATACAAGTGACATAAACTATACTGTTGCTAAAAATGGAAGAAATATGAAACGGGGAAAATGTATGATTTGTGGAATAACTAAAACTCAGTTTGTTAAGACGACAAAGGGAGGATCATTACTAAATAAAGCTATAAATAATTTACCTTTTGAAATGCATCTCCCCGGGCATAATTTTACAGGTCCCGGCACTAAATTAAAGAAAAGACTCAATCCAGATTTAACACCAAAGAAATGGAGTAAACCAATAAACCGAGTTGATAAAGCTGCTTATCATCATGATGTTTGTTATCTTCAGAATAATGACACTGCCACAAGAAACGCAGTGTGTGATAAAAATATGTTAACAGAGTTAGAAGGGATGTACAACCCTACTATCAGAGAAAAAAATGGAAAGGGGGTTGGTAAGTAAACTCATTGGAACAAAGATGAAATTTGGTATGGGAGTTAAAAAAAAAAATTCCAGCATGATAAATTTAGCGGAAGAATTACATAAACCTGTAAGAAGAAAATTTAAGAAAAGGAGAGTTATAGTAAATGGTATAGATAAGATATGGGCTGTAGATTTAGTAGACATGCAAGCATTTTCTAAGTTTAATCACGGTGTAAAATACCTTCTCGCTGCCATTGACATCTTTTCTAAATACGGATGGTTAGTGCCATTAAAAGATAAAACGGGGAAATCTGTTGCTATAGCACTGAAGAGTATTTTGAAGGAGAGGAAACCTGAAAAAATGTGGGTGGATAAGGGTAAAGAGTTTTATAACAAAGATGTAAAAGACTTGGTTGAATTGTATTCTACTGAAAATGAGGAAAAATCTAGTGTTGTTGAGAGATGGATTAGAACAATGAAAGAAAAATGTGGAAGTATTTTTCTGCTCATTCTACAAACGTTTACATTGACGTGTTATCTGATCTTGTTAAAGAATATAATAACACAAGGCATTCATCTATTAAGATGACTCCAGTAAATGCGAGTAAAAAAGAAAATGAAACCAAAGTTTGGAGAAATCTTTACCCCGATCATCTTGAAATAAAAGATATAAAGCCTAAGTTTTCCGTTGGAGACAAAGTAAGGATAACTAAAAAGAAAAAGACTTTTGAGAAAGGTTATACAACAAGATGGACAGAAGAGGTTTTTACAGTTTCTGAAGTAAAACATACATCACCTGTAACATATAAAATTAAGGATCTTAATGGAGAAGAAATACAAGGTACCTTTTATGAACCCGAACTACAGAAAACCACTCAGGAGCTGTATAGGATAGAAAAGGTTATTAAAAAAGGAAAAAAGAAATCTCTTGTAAAGTGGAAAGGTTATCCCGATGAATTTAATTCATGGGTTGACAATAAAGACATTAGAAATATTTAACTATAAAAAAATGTTAAATATTTCGATTGAAAACGTAATTTTACCAAATAAACCATTAAATAATTTCGAGTTAGAAGATGCTGCAAAAAGATTAAAGATACCTTATTTTTGAGGAGTCTTTTTACGAGATACATTGCCGAGAAAACCAAATAAAAAAGAATGTGGTATATTAAACTTTGATAAAAGTGGTGGACCTGGTATGCATTGGGTTGCTTGGTATAAAAACGATAAAACTTAAATTTATTTTGACAGTTATGGCATACAGCCACCTAATGAAATTCGAGAGTACCTAAAAAGTCCAATACAGTACAATACTGATCAATTACAACAAGCTGGGGAGGTATTTAGTGGGCATTTATGTTTATACATTCTAAAAGAGTTAAGCTCGGGTAAAAAGTTTCAAAGAGTGATAAATAAACTTTTTTAATAATAAAAAAATGCCTGTTGATAAATTCGGACGAATGAAAGAAGATAAAATAAGCGCTGATGGTGTGTCACTCGCTTATATAAATAATAATTTTTTACGTAAAGATGGAACAACTGTTGTTACTGGTTCTATAGATATGGCTGGTAATACATTAACGAGGGTTAGTAACCCTGTAAATCCTCAAGACATTGCTACAAAGCATTACGTTGATGAAAATTCTGGGGGGTTATTAAAAGAAAATGGTGGATACCAAGCCCTTGGATTTATAAATATGGGTTTCAATGAAATAAGAAATGTTAAGGAGCCTACAGAACCGAACGAAGCAGCTACTAAAAAATACGTGGATAGAAGCGGTAAAGCGATAGTAGAGAATCGAGACGGTACCTTTTCCGCTATTGCAAATATAGATATGCGAGAGTATACTTTAACTAATCTTTTGGATCCCGCAGATGCCCAAGATGCAGCAACTAAAAAATATGTAGATAGCGCAAATAAAGCCTTTGTTTATGGAGCTGGTAGGTATATGGCAGTTTCTGGCGTTTCTATGGGAGGACGAAGAATTAACAATGTTGGAAGCCCTTTAGTAAATAATCAAGCTGCAAATAAGTTTTACGTAGATGCCGTTGTTGAGGCGGCTACCGCAGGCGAAAAAGCTTTAACCAAAAAACAAGATGGATCTTTTTCAATGGCTGGTGGAATAGATATGAATGATAACCCGATTACTGGATTACCTAATCCTACATCACGTGATGCTGCCAATAAAAATTATGTTGATAACGGTGGAGCTATCGTGAAAAATCCAAATGGAAGATAAAAAAGTATCCCTTCCTTCTCTCATAGGTCCTAAACCCATTATAACCGTGTGGGCTGAAGAACAGGGACCAATTGGAGACGGTAATTATGAGTTCTCTTTTGGTAATAGTAATTCAGGTAAAAGGCATGGTTTAGGGGGTTACTGCATGAGTGCGTCAGGTAGAATTATAAGAGGAAGTTTAACGATTGTTAAAAAGGATCCTAATGTACCAGAAGAGGTAAAAGTTAATATTGCGGTAAATGGATTGGAGCAGGTTGATTACTCTATTATTAAAAAAGCGGATGAAATTTGTAGCTGTACGATTTTTCCGAGGGCGTTGGAGGTAAAGCAATGCGACATCATAAACTTTATTTCAAGATCAACTAACCGCGACGTAACACACGCTTATATATCTATTTTGATAGAGTTAGACTTGTAAAAATATAACTTTGTTTATAAAAGTTATATTTTACGCTTTATATCTGTACTTATTCCTCATCCTCATCAGAACTTGGGCATTCATCTAAGATATTAGGTAAAATTTCCTTTTCCTTTCCTGGTAATTTTACATTCTTTTCTATTATTTTTACTGATATAACTTTAATCTGGATCGTTTCGATGTTTTTATTTTTAAATATTCCTTCTACTTTTAAAATACAAAACAACTTACAAGCAATTTTCTTATATGAAAGAGGGTTTACCTCTTTGTTGTTTTCATCGTAAAAGCAGGTCTTATATTGTTTGTTTTCGTAAAGTTTTGGGTATAACATAGCCGATCCATCCTCATTATATCTTAAAATATTAATTGTGTCTAAATTTTTAATCTTATCTTCTCTTAGTTCTTTGTCCATTCCATGCTCTCGGAAGAAATCTGTTAGTTTTTCCAGATCTTCTTTAAAAGCTCTTTCCTTTTTCATAGGCTTTTCACCGTTATAACATAGTAAAGATAAGGAGTAATCTTTTAGATCTTTTCCTTCTGCGTTATTTCCAAATCCTGCATTAACACCATATGAAAACAAAACAGGGGTACGCATAAACAACGAACCATTTTTATTATTAGGGTATCTGTACTTTACTGGAATCTTAACAAAAGCATACTTTTTGCTTTTATATTTATTCGCGTAATTTATAGAAAGGTCTTCTTTATAAAGTTCTCCACTTTTGATATAATTCATATCTGCACTCATTTTTTATATATAAGATTTTTTTTATTTAACTTAATTATTTTTTTTCTTAAGTCCCATACTGAAGAGGTAAATAAAGTCGCATTAAGTAGTAATGATGATAAACGCTATATCCTTGGGAACAATATCGATACATTAGCTTGGGGGCACACTAAAATAAAGACGCAGACCTTAGAAAATTTACTACGTATAGGGCAGAATATATATCATATGACGATTTAAAAAATGTTGTAATTTCGCTCATATAGCTATATGGGCTAAAAATATGAGACGCTGGGATACAGTTTGAGCAGGGATATGGTTAGTTTTAGATTTAAGCAGGGGGGTGGTTAGTTTTAGATTTAAGCAGGGGGATGGTTGGGTTTGGATTTAAGCAGGGGGATGGTTGGGTTTGGATTTAAGCAGGGGGGTGGTTGGATTTGGATTTAAGCAGGGGGATGGTTGGATTTGGATTTAAGCAGGGGGATGGTTGGTATAATATTTTAATCATACACATGGTTAAAATATTAATTAAAGCATACATATGGTTAAAAACCTAGTTCTTTCGTAGATGGTCAAATTTGTGGTTAAAACCCAGCTCTCTCCATTTATTACTACTTACATTTATGGAAATAATCGTGTGTCAGGACAATGTTTTTATTGAATAATTCAGAACAACGTATCGGTTGTCATGGGTGAAAACTATCCAACTTTTGAAAACAAACTTGATACAGAATCCAGTGTTGTAAATGTAGATATATACTGATCTTCTATGAGTCCGATAATTATTCAGGTAATGGCAACAATCTTTCATTTGAAACATAAAACTCAAAATCTGTATGTATGTGTGTTGGCCTATATTTTTGTTTAACGTTAAAGGTTTTGGTTATACAAAGGCAGATATTGAAGTGAAATTGTGTTTTACATCTTTTGTTAACTTGACTAAAATTTAAATGAAAGTGTAATAGGATGAACATATTAGATGTTGAAAGTTATCACTATTTGCCTATTTATCAATTATCACCTGGCTTGAGTTAGGCTTCAAATTAACTGGGGCTGGGAGCTCTATGGCCTCGAATATGAAACAATTTCAATAAATTTCGACTAGTACCACAGCGAAGCAGTTTATTTACGATGGTGACGTGCATACCGATGCATGAATACACGGGTAGAATTCCGTAAAATGGCTTTTTATAATTGCATATACTTTTTTAATGCAAGAAAATCGGTTTAATTAATTGCAGATGACAACGTTATTGACAGTTGTTCCCGAACTTTTACAATTTATTACCTCCGCTATCGAAGAGTATCAAAAATACCACTTAAGACGTTAAAAAAATCAACGAAATGAGCGACTCAGCTGAGAACGCGTTCGTGAAACGCACTCAAAGTTTCAGACTCAACTCAGCATTTTAACGGATTTAAGCCTGTAAACTCAGTTGAGTTGAGTACGGACTTAAGTTTTTTCGTGAAACCGGACCCAGGGCTATAATTTTGGGCTATCGTGATAAAGGCCCACTGGATAAAGCTAAATGCAAATTTGGTAGCCCTAGGCCTTGTGTTTAGGAACGTGAAGATTTTAAAAGTTTTCACTGGATAAGCCAATGTAAAACTTGTAAACCCCATGGCGGGGCCAATTTTTACCCCAGGGCTATAATTTCAAGAATCTTAGTAGAAGTTCTTAGATGAAGCTACATGCCAAATTTATTAGCCCTAGATCTTATGGTTTAGATCCATAAGATTTTTCTTAAAGTTTTCAATATGTAAAACTTGTGACCCCCGGGGCGGGGACGGTTTTGACCCCATGGCTATCATTTTATGACACTTATTAGAGGTCTGTTAAGTGAAGCTACATGCCAAATTTGGTAGCTCTAGGCCTTATGGTTTTGGACAAGAAGACTTTCAATATTTTTCAGTTTTGTTGTCATGGCAACCAGAGTTATCGAATTATTTTTAAAAATTCTAAAGAGGACCATGGCTGGATCATTTCTGTGAAGTTTGGTCAACATTGGATGGATAGTTTCAGAGAAGATGTTTGAAATAAAAAGTTAACGCACACATAGATGGACAGGCACACGTCCGTACGACGAACTCAGGCCCATGACATAAGCTTGGCTTAAAAATAAAACATGAATCGTGATTTTTTATCTAAATCTTTCTAAATACATTTCCGTTGACCAAGAATTTGTAAATTCGATTTTTAATGTGTTTTATCAATTTCGTTTGCAGTTTTCACCGACAGGTTGACAGATGTGCTTCGGTGTGGTTGTTGTTGTCGTTAATAATCGATGTACATGGACGCCGCTATGTTTAAGATCAGAACTTCAAAATGGAAACCTCTTTGATACGGACGAGGTTAGATGTAGTTCCGGAATCGGCCGAATTTTGGCGAGTTGCATTTTCTCCTTTTTCAACAATGTTCTCAAAAGTCTTCTTTCTTAGCGTCGTTACAACCCGGAATTGTGTGGTAAAAGGCTAAAGATCAAACACGTGCGCACAAGCCACCTTTTCACGCAATCTCGACGTAGAATATTAACACCACTTAACATATTATAAGTTTTTCGAGCCTGTTGTAGACTGACATTTCAATGACCGAGCTTTTTACTTACAAAATATCCTGTTAAATTAGGCCAAGAACCCTTTCAGTTCTCCCTTAACCACAAAATCCCGGGTTTTAACAACCCTGGGTAAAAAAAAAACCTTCTGAAAAAAAAAAATGAGAAAAGGAGAAAATGCAGGTAGCTAGCATTTTCGCCTTTACACACAATGTTTTCAACCCAAATCAAGTCATTTTAGTTACATTTAAATTGGTGTCTGCGAATGTTTTTTAGTTGGACAAGTAAAAAATTTTATCGTTTGGTAAAGAAGTGAACTGTACACCAGACGACAAAATAATTAGCTTTTCAAATTTGAAAGCAGTTACAGACGACAAATTTAATTCAATTTAAATCTTTGATATAGTCTTTTAAATGACAAATGTTGGAAAAGTGGAAAACGCAGTAATCTCTCCTTTTCCCTCAATGTTAACAAGAGTAATTTTCCTCAGGGTCGCTAAAAATTACATTTTTTTTGTAAAGGGTAAATCTTTTACCTAGAGATCCCGCATTTACACAACCCTGAGAGTCAAAAGTTTCGAAAACATTGTGGGAAAGGGAAAAAAAGCTAACCAGCATTTTCTACCTTTCCGACAATGCTTCTCACCCTGTTAGATAAAGTTCAGGTATCATTCTGACTGCATTTAACCTTTACTGAACTACAAAAATGTAGAACCTCTGTAAATATAAACGCTTGCAGACTGAATGCGGCTAGAATGGAGTTAGGTGCTTCTAAAAGGGTAGAAAGCATTGTGGGAAAAGAAGAAAAAGCTGGTAACCAGCATTTTCTCCTTTACCCACAATGTTTTAAAAAGCCTATGTGCGGGAGGATTAATTTTCCGAACACGAACGCTGTTACTTTGGACTAATCTAAAACTATGTTGTATGGTAAAGCGTAGCTTAACACTTAATTACCGCAATAACATCCGGTAACTTTTGTTTCCGGTCTCGTTCCGGTAACCTGAGATACGATACTCTCGTCCTGACGAAAGAAATAATTTCTATCATAATTTCTCACGCCCGAAGTAATTATTCGTAAAAAGCACAGCATGATTTTAAATACACGAACGCGAAAAAACGCGGAAATAAAGTTTTACAAACACTTTCATAGAGAGATGCATGCTTTGACTGCCCCTAAAGACTTTTCAGTAGTAACAGATTAAAACGAATGAATCTTTTTTTTTTACGAGAAACCGGCTTTCGGATACATATCACTTTCTCATGAACAAAATATTCTCACTGTCTATGCTCTCTGTCTGTCCATCTGTCTGTCTACCTGTCTGTCTGTCTGTCTGTCTGTCTGTCTGTCTGTCTCTCTCTCAGTGGTTTGTGTCAATAAAAAATAACACAAAAAATTTTTCCACTCTGTAAGTATGTATTATTGAAAGTATATAAGGGGCGGATCAACCCTAAGTTTGAAGAGCTGGTAGTCAGGCTGAGCCCGGCAGCTTAGTTGGTAACGCACACGACTTTAGACCAGGGGATCGACGGTTCGAATCGCCAGCTCGGCCGATTTTTTTCCAAGGATCGACGATAGGCATTTCGTTAGGATTTGTTTCTCTCTCACCGCTGATCATTATTTTGACGATGGTTAAGTTGGAAAGCAGTCAATGGCTTTGGAAGAATTTTTTGCGAAGGACTGGTTAAAGAAACTCTAGGAAAACTTGGATAGATGCACTGGCAGCCGCGATATAACTGAAATAATGTTGAAAACGGCGTTAAATTCCATACAAACAGACAAACAATATTTAGTTACAAAAGAGTTTACCCTTTGGCTGCTGCAAGCGACTCTCTGACCTTTTGCAGACAGTGTAGATCAAGACCAGACTCCACAAAACGTGCAGTCTGATCTTGGATCTACAGTGTCTGATTAGGAGTTGTTTTTTTCCCAACAAACAAGTTTGAAATAGCATTTTCAGGTTTTTATTATCGGCTTGAAAGTTGAACTTATTTAGCAGGTCGAGGTTTTAAGAGTTAACGTTAACGAAAAAATAAATCTGAAAGTATGAAGAGCCAGGCAGAGTTCAAGGGGCGAAATCAATTCTAAGAACATTATTTCTAACCAAAGTCATATGTTGTAGGTACTCACTGAACTTGAATACCAAGAACGTAGATTGTATTAATGAACTAAAAAGCTTCAAAATGATTTTGAATAGATAGCTTTGTGTTCAACATTTTATCAACAGTTTGTCACATCACCGCGGCCAGTGTACCTATCCATGCGTTCCTGGGCTGCACTTTACTAAACTACGTACGCACGAAATTTGCGTAAGCAGGCATCAAGTTTGAAAACAAGTTTCAGTAATTCATAACATTACGAATTGATTCAATATTTTCATAACTTTATACCAGCTCTGAACTCATACCTTTGGGCAAAGTCGGAAGTGCATGCGCCTATATACAATCCAAAATTATTTGCGTAAATCTATTCTCAGTTTATTGAAATGAAGCTCTGGAATTTATTTTACCAGTTCTTTACACAACGCGGTTTCCAAACAACTGGCTGCTTTATGAGCCATGCTCTGGCAAAAGGAGCCTTTAATGCATCTCTGTGACACATCATATCAAGCATGTCATCACATAATTATAGAACCATAAAATTCATTTTTTGTAACAACCGACAGAATCAAGAGGTAGATTGGTCCTTTAACATATACAAAATTGACTAAATGCAGTAAAGTTTCAGCCCAAATCAGCCTGTGCGGACTGCTCAGGGTAACTTGGGTCTAATTTTTTCGTAAATGCATTAAACCCCCCTTTCACAGAACTTGGTTGATATATAAAACCCGTCCCCTGAATTTTTTAACCAGACGATAAAAAAAAAACTTGTACAAATCGAAAACATTTGCTTACGACAAATTAAACGTGGCTCACGTTATTCGAGTTATCTTTGAAAAGTTAGAAAACATCGTGAGAAAAGTAGAAAATGCTGTTTACCAAAAAGTTAAAGAATATGTGGTTATACGATATAAACTTTTATGAGACGACATAACTTTAGTCGCGTCCAAATTGAACAAGTGCAGTTGATAACTGAATGCGTTTAAATAAGGAAATGAATAGACTATATTGTGATAAAAGGAGACATTGGTTGTTCACTGTAATATCTCGTTTACGCGTGTTGTTTTCAACAGTTTTCCTTTAACATGTTAGGAAAAGGACAGTATCGTTCGATAAAAGGAAAATGAATTCCACGTCGGCCTATTAATACCTTCGCTGCCAAATAAATGGGTTTTACATCTTTCGAGGCTTACGTTGTTGCATTTGAACGTGATTTTGGACATCGGGGAATAACATTTTGCAAGTATTTCCGCCTGCACATCCGAATGAACGACGCAATAAGGCTAATGCTAAGTAAATAATGGGTACCTGTCTGTGTGTCTGTCTGTGTGTCTGTCTGTCTGTGATGCTGTTTGTGCTGTTCGCATGACAGTGTCTTTAGAAAGTCAAAGCCGTGTCGGGCCCTACTCTTGTTTTAAAGGAAATCCAAGGCAGGTCAAGAGTGAGTTATATGAAGGAAATACTGTTGAAAACTCTCTCTCTCTCTCTCTCTCTCTCTCTCTCTCTTTTGCATTTTTGCCCTTTACCAAAAAATCACCAATCTTAACGACAAAATGCAAGAAAACCTACGAAAACATCGAGGAAGAGGAGAAAATTTTAGCATGCAGCATTTTCTCCTTTTCCACAATGTTTATACCTTTTCAAAGACAAATCACATCGATTGAGCTACATTTAAAGTTTGCCTGCAAAGGTTTTCACTATGCCCCGGTCTAGAATTTAGCCGTCTAGTAAAAGGTTAACAGAAAGAAAAATTGATATGAGTTGCATGTCAAAGGACCAGTTTACCTCAAGATTCAGTCGGTTATTAGACAAAGTGGATTTTGTGAATCCATAATTATGTGATAAATTGCTAGGTATAATGGATCACGGAGATTTATAAACCCTTTCTTGCCACAGCATAGCTCAAATTTAGAACGTTAATAAGGTCGGGTTGTCCTTTCAACAAGCGAAATAGTGATGACAGCAATTTTCATTGACATTTTAGCCCCTTTTCCTACATCGCTAAACGCTGGAGATATTGTGCATCAGTATGTAGAGAAATAAATCAGTCTGCTTCAGTCTGATCTTGTCGATATTGCAGACAAAGATCAGCCTTGTTTTATCTGATCTTGTTCTACACTACAGACAAAGGTGTCTCTTTATTTATCTGATCTTGTTCTATACTCTCCTCTTTTCTTTTATTTCAGTTTTTCAGGTTACTTAAAAATCCGGCGTTTTAACAACCTGTGGAAGAAAGCATTTGAAAACATTGTAGAAAAAAGAAAAAAGTGCTAGCCCTTTCTGGTCAAAACTGTTGAAAAAAAAAAATAAAGAAAAGGCTGGTAACCAACAGTCTTTCCTTTTTTCACAATGTTTTCAACACTTTCAAAGATACAAACCACCATCATTTGCGACAATGTTTAATTTGTGGACTACGTATGTTTTTAACATGGACGATACTAGAATTAAGTCTTTTGGTGAAGGGTAAACTCTTATCAAACTACAAAAATTTAGACCCGACCACATTCAAAGCGTATACATTATGTCACATCAAATTTAGATGATTTTTATCCTCGATGTAGCAGAAAACATTGTGGGAAAAGGAGAAAATGCTGCTAACCAGCATTTCTCCTTTTTCCACCATGTTTTCAAAAGCCTTCTTCTTCAGAGTCATTTAACAAGTGGTTGTTTGGTAAAGGGTTACGAATAAATCTGAGGTTAAAAAAAGTCTGAAGTTTTTTGTTGTTGATAAACGTGTTGAAGTTTTGTTGGACCGGTTCCCGTTTTCAATTGCCCAGTGTTTATAAAGTTGGTTATGTACACGTAAAAGAGGAACACAGTCTAGTTGGGTCTTCTTGTATGCAACTTGATATCAGAACTCTCATTTTTCCCCAAATTGTGACCATGGCAACGCACGAAATGTATGTTATCTTGAATACAAGTCGTGAAGAAGTAGAAGTCTGATAAGCCAACTTGCAAACATTTCTTGTGTAAAATAAGTCGATCTGCCCCTTGTTAATATAAATTAAAACATTATGTAATAAATTAACCATAACTGGATAAACTTTATGTATAACCCAACGATTGTAAAATCTGACTTGGGCGTATTCAGATTTTTATATTCAAACTGAGCGTCAAAGGTGTTTTCCTTCTTCCTTCTGTTTAGAGCGGCAAAAGCTGGCAAACCATCATTAAATAAGAGAGAGAAGTGTTGGCAAAGAATATTAGTGGGGTACCTAGCCCCTTAAAGTTTAATAATATTTCGCTTCAGAATTCACGAGCCGGGGGGGGGGTTGTTGGAATAACACGTGATCATTAACGCGTAATGATTTTGATGGATCGTATTCAAATGAGTATGATGACGTCATATTTGACATAAGTAAAAAATAGATGGAGTTACCAGTTGCTAAACGACCATCCCGTTACTCAAACGTTAAAATTGCTCGCTTTTACCGATTGATTGAATGAATTGTGTTTAACGCCACTTTCAACATTATTTTATATGACGGTGACAGCTCACATATTCATGTATTTCCTGGGTTTCACCAGTACTAAGCTAGGGCTTTGAAGTGTCCCTGTTACTTAATGTAGCCCATTAGTTTCTTATCGCCTCTAAGAAAACTATATTTTGTTGTTTTCATTAGTATTTTACAAAAAGCTTTGACTGAACAATTCTAAAAAAGGCCCCTTTAACTTCCTTGGCAGTGTGGGTTCGTATTCAACATTCGGAGTTGCATTCTTAGTCTAGTTTTACATCTAGAGTGCGTACGTGTACAATAACCACTTGGATCAGCCAATAGGAAAGTGTGTTACTTTGAAATTTAGGATTTTTTTTTTAGGACGAAGGCAAAGGACGCACTTGGTCCTTTGGTTGGTGAATTCGGGCAGTCTGATCTTGGATCCGCTATTTCCAACAGTTGTTGAATATCCCGAGCAACATCGTTAAGAAGTTGCATTATCAAGGTTGTCTCTGGCGAAATATAGACGTCCATTTCGATTATTTGCAGCAGTAAGAGTATATCAAATAGAACTACTTGCATTTTAACCCCTTACAAAACAATCCTTGGTTTTAACTACCCTGAGGAAGAAGCCTTTTGAAAACATAGTAGGAAAAGGAGAATATGCTGGTAACCAGCATTTCCCCTTTCCCCACAATGTTTTTTCTCCCTTTTAAGAAACATATTTCGTCATTTAAGCCACATTTCATATGTCGTCTTCAGATGCTTTCAGTTTGGACAAGTCAAAAAATTTTGTCGTAGATCTATGGTAAGGGATGAAATCTATTATTGCTATCTAAATAAAGTCGCAATTTTTCAAGGTCTAAAAATACATTTTCCACTGTATCTGAAAATGAGTTTGTTCACGGTTTAGTATCCTGTTGCAGGAGTAGTAGATCAAGGATCAGACAAAACCTTCTGTGCAGTCTGATCTTTGTTCTACGCCACCGCATTTTAAGATAATTAAGTCGGTATTGAGAATGATAAGTTTAATGCGGTCGCATAATGAAATAAAACCTTTTATAGCTGTTTTGATGTTTTGTCAAAAACAGAGAGAGTCTGAACGCAAAACTTGTGAATTTCTGGATCCATGTAGGCTTAAGTTACAAAGAACGGAGAGAGAGAGAGAGAGAGAGAGAGAGAGAGAGAGAGAGAGAGAGAGAGACAGAGAGACAGACAGACAGACAGACAGACAGACAGACAGACAGACAGACAGATACAGTTAAGGAGATTGACGAGGGGTGTTAGAAAGAGACAGAAATATTAAGAAAAAAAGACAAACATACACGGGTAACAGTACAATTATATTCAAAATCAGAGAAAAACAGCTGCACAGAAAGAGAGGATATTGCAATGGAGAACGAAAGAACAAAAAAAAACAACATAAAAGACAGAATGGAGAACTATAGTAGATCTGGAATCATAGAATAAACTTAATCCAAGGAAACATTTCGCTCTTGTAAAGTGGGGTTTAATGTACCTCCGTGATGCATTATACCAAGTAACTCATCACATAGTTAAGGATCCATAAAATCCATTTAGTCTGACATCTAGAGATAGACTGGTCCGTTGACATGCATGATCGATAGAAAAAATTGTCAACCCAGGTTAGCCTGCACAGACTGCGCAAGCTGATATGGGTCGATGTATTACGCAGATGCATTAAAACCCCTTTTCACAGAGCATGACTCAAATACAAAAGTACATAACTATGAACAGAACTTACCTAAAACCAGTGCAACTGCAAAATTTCCCATCTTTTGCCAGAATCCTATTATTTTGTGTTTTCGTGTGTATGTATGTTTTTTCGACTTGTACCTCTCACTCTCCCTAAATATAGAAAGCGTAGTATTTATACCACTAGCTCGTCGGCTTTTCCAAGACACTTAACGCGGTGTATGTAAACTTTGGCGTTTCTTCTTTTAAGTTGGCCTCTGAAGAAAAGAAGCCCAAAGTTGGTACAATGAAAACCTGTAAGTAGGGACAATCAAGAAAACATCGTGCAAAATAGAAAATTAGCTCATTTTAAGCAATTTCTCCATGCGACACAATGTTTTTTTTACAGAGTCTTGAACTATGCGAAAGTTGTGTTGTAGAAAGAGCTAGGTCGTGTACTTGCTAATCAATGCTGTATGCTGCATTTTCTACGTCCAGTTGGTTAATTCAATTGAGCCACGCTCTGTGAAAAAGGGGGCTTAATGCATTTGCGAAAAGTATCGGCCCAGGTCAGCCTGCGCTGTCCGCGCAGGCTGACCTGGGCCGAAACTTTTCGCTCTTGGTCGATTTTATGCATGTCCAAGGACCGTTGTACCTCATGGTTGAGTCAGTTGTTTAAAAAAGTCGCTATTATAGATCCATAAGTATGTGATGGCTTGTTTGGTACCGTGGATTACGGAGATGCATCAAGCCCCCTTTTGCCAGAGCACGGCTCAATTATATAAGACCTGCGTCTGATCCGGGTCTAAACTATTTGCTATTTGTCTATTTTGTGTATGTGATGGGACCAGTCTACCTCGTTATTTGATCAGTTGTCAGACAAAATGGACTGATAAGTACGTGATGAATTTCTTGCTAAAATGCATCGCGAACTCCTTTTCCCAGAGCATGGTTTATATTTAGTGTACGTATATTGTTTTACAGCAAGATACCAACGTACTGAAAGAGCAATACAAGGTTTGAAGATCATTTGTTAAAATCCGCAGCTCGGCCATTTTTTTTTTCTTTCCTTACAAATTAGCATTGTTCATATGGAAAAGCAGCCAGTAGCTTAAAAAGAAAGCTTTGCGAAGCACTACTATAATAACGACTGGGACCAGAGGAATATGGCAATGCGATGACTGATTTTAACTCTTTACAAGCCGGTCTACCGGCATCAATTTACATCTGTCAAGATCGAGTGATTTGCAGATGATAAATTAAATAATCCTTAAAAGATGGAATTTGTCTTTGAAAGGCTAGAAAACATCGTAAGAAAAGGAAAAACATGCCTTTATCCAGTATTTTTTTCCATTTCCTGCATTCTTTTTCATAATCTTTCTTCCCTCAAGGTCGTTAAAATACAGGTTTGTTTAGGGTTAAATAAGTGGAGCAAGGTTTGAGCTTTACCTTAAGCTCAGAATACATGGAACCAGACTGTTTCCTAGACAAATCCCTTTTTCAACACTTAACCTGCGGTATAAGTGAAACGAAAATTTCAAGCCGATAGTAAAATCCCAAATTTTGCTATACCAAAGATATTTATCTGTTGAAAAATAATGTCTTTAACGGACACTGTAGATCCAAGATCAGACTGCACGTTCTGTGCAGGCTGATCTTGATCTACACTGTCCGCAAAGGGTCGTTTAGAGGCGCTTAAGGATTAAGCCTAACTCAATTTATCTTCAAATGCATTCAATATGCACAACCCTCATTTATAACTCCCTTTTACCGAGTTTCGCTGGTAGTAGGCTGGGGCCCTGCAGTACCTTGTCCAAGGGCACTCTAATGTGACAAACGCTGCCAGCAGGAACCGAACTTGGACTTCAGGATCACAAGCCTACAGTCATTGTCCAACATTTGACTCCCATATCCAATGAATTTGTACTTATCTTTGTGTTTGGTCATTCCCAAGATCGCTGTGCACAATTCTTAATTGCCTTTTTGGGCAGTATAGTTTAATTTTTCACCATGGGGTGGTACATATCAAGATCAGACAGTACTTTTTGTGCAGTCTGATCTTGAATCTACACCGTCCGCTACTACCGTGTAAACGACGATTTGAATAAGTATCACTTACTTATTTGGAAGCGAAAGAGCTCAGACCAGGTTGCACAAAACGTGCAGTCCGGCCTTAGATCCACACCATTCGCGTTCTAACCCTTTCCCAAACAATAACGTGTTTTAAAGACCACGGAGATGAAAACGTTTTTGAAAACATTGTGGGAAAAGGAGTAGATGCTGGTGACCAGTATCTTGCCCTTTTCCCACAATGTTTACCCTCACCTTAAATACAAACATGGTTAATTGAGCCATATTTGTTTAATTTGTTATCGGCAATTGCTGTCTATTCGTCGGATCGACTGATTGTTTGAATGTTGTTTTACGCCGCTTTCAATACTATTTCAGTCATATCTCGAGGGCTGACATGTATATTCATGTATGTCCAGGGTTTCACCGATACAATTTGGACAACTTAAGATTTCTGGTATAGACTTTATGTCATGGCAAAATTTTGAACTTGTCAACGTTGAAAGCGTTTACAGACCGGGAAATAAATACTGCTCAAATGACGGGTTTCGTCACTGACAGGATAAAATACATTGTTGGAACTTAATACTGGTTAACAGTGTTTTCTCCTTTGCCCACAATGTTTTTAAAGGCCATCTTCTTCAGGGTGGTTACAACGCCGAGCTGTCTAACGACACTGGAGAAAGGCTTTTGAAAATATGGTGGGAAAAGGGGAAAATGCTTGTAGCAAGCAATGTCTCCTTTTCTCACAATGTTTTCTATCCAGACCCCGAACTTCAGCCAATTTGTATTGACTTCGAATTTGTCGTCTGCTGATGCTTTCAATCTGGAAGAGTCCAAACTTTGTCGTTTGGGCTAGAAATGGAATGGATCTTTCAGCCTAGCGTCGTAAAAACTCACAAGATCTCTTTGTAAATGATAAATGTACAGTTATTAACCCTTTCATTACGGTTATGTGGGTAGCAAGCAGCTGGGGAAGAATATTATGCGCGGTACTGGTAAAAAAGATTCCAGGACAGCTTGGATAGGTGCACTGACCGCCGATTTATAACAGAAATAACGTTGAAAACGATGTTAAACACTATACAAATAAAAAAAATGCCACAAACAGACGGACAAACCTGTTAAAAAAGGCCACAACCTATACAGCGTACAAAAATGTGTGGGGTAAAAACAGTGAAAATAAACTCATATAGGCCTATGTGAAAAATTGTTTTATCAAAAATCTGGTTACATATAACTTACATGTAACATGTAGATAATATTTGAGCTACAAAGCAACAAAAACGATAGCGTAACCCGTTATACAACAATAATGTATTTTTACCAAAGGAACGAAGAAGGATGTTTGAAAACATTGTGGGAAAAGGAGACATGCTGCTTACCAGCATTTTCTCATTTGTTCCACTATGTTGTATACCCTTTATGGAAAAATATGTATACCTATCATATATATTTAATATTTAATTTGTTGCCTGCAAGTACATTTGAGCCATGATCCGGAAAAAGAGGGCAGCATCTCCGAATTCCATGGTACCAAGCAAGCCATCACATACTGATGGATATCCGTTTTTTCTTAACAACCGACTGAATCATGAGGTATACTGGTCCTTGGATATTAAGAAAATTGACCAATAGCGAAAAGTTTCGGCTCAGGTCAGCCTGCGCAGTCCGCGCAGGCTGACCTGGGTCGATATTTTTCGCAGATGCATTAAGCCCCTTTTCACGGATCATGGCTCATTTAATTCTGTCATCTAGTTAAGATTTCAAGTTTCCTACATAAAGAGTTAACCCTTTATCTGTGCAGTCCTGGCATGCTGACATGGATCGAATCTTTTTTGTGTTTTGTAAATTTCCTGCATATCCGAGTACCATTCTACCTCATGACTCAGTCGTTTGTTTGGGAAAATGGATTTCATAGATCCATGATTATTTAATGTTTTGCTTAGTATATTGCATCACGGAGATGCATTAGACCTTTTTTGCCAGAGTATGGTCCATTCTTATCTACAAGAGAGGCATGAGGACCCTGGATCGCCCGACTCAGTATTTGAAGTTTTTTGGGACTAATGAGAAGGTAAAAACAAGATGTTATCATGGCTAAAAATCTAATTATGATAAACCTTACGCAAAAAATAGACTTGTAAGTTGCAGCTCCTCTGAAGTATTATCTAGAAATATATTCTGACAAAGAATTTAAAGCTAAAATTTAACCAAGTAATCAGCTTTGTGACCTAGTTTTGAATTCATCACAGTTGTTAATTCTTTGACAAACACCAAAACCTTGGACATGTTCAAATCAAAAGCATTTACAGACGGTAAATTACATGTAGCTAGAATTATTAGATTTGTGATAGGAAGGGAAGAAAACGTTGTGGGAAAAGGAGAAAATTTGTGGTATCAGCATTTCCTCCTTTTTTCCACATTGTTTTCAAAAGCTGTTTTTTTCAGGGTTATTAAAACTCGGGATTGTACTGCAAAGGGTCAAAAAGCAACATTTTGATCAAGTTTCATGAACATCAAACTTAAGAGTGTTTCGAGGGCTTTTCTTGACCTTGTGACCTACTTTATGACAAAAGGTGATCTATCTTTAAACTCGTCTGAGATTTCACAAAGACAAATATTTGGACCAAGTTTCATTAGCACTGGACTGAAACTGTTGCCTCTAGAGTGTTCAAAAGGTAAAAGTGGATGCTGCAACAGGAAGACAACCAATGGACACAATAGCTCACCTCATGCTCCTATACACTGCGTGTAGCGGTCACGTCCTTAATGATTCACAACTGTAGGAAAAATTAGTCTGATTGAATATTTATTTAATCAAAAACCGCACATTATAATATTAAAAAACAGTGCAGCAATAGGACGTTTTATCAATTCTCTTTCAGTCCTAATTGATCTTCGACATAGATTACTCATATTTGATAGGTGCAAGCTCTAGGACGTATATAGACTTTTGACCTGAGTGCCCAACGCATCCCTGATATCTCAAATTGGTCATACCTAAAGACATTTCAGTTCGACAGCATTTTATTTAAAACTTTATTTACTCTTGACCGAAGATTAAAATTCAAGATGATTCCAAATTGAAATCTTGACTAATTGATTGAATGGTTTTATGCCACTTTCAACATTATTTCAGTCTTAACACAGATTGCTTTCAGTAAGGCTCTAACCCGAGGCCTCAAGGTTACAAGTTCTGCTCTCTACCACTGAGCCACATCAGACCACTTCCATCTTCCCCTCAAATTGAAACCAGTGGCAGACGAAGTGTGGCTAAAGCGATGATGATTTGAAAGGGCAGAAAACATTGTGTGAACAGGAGAAAAAGCTGGCTACCATAATAATTTCCTTCTTTTCCGACTTTTTTTCAAAAGCTTTGTTCTGCAGGGTTGTTAAGGACTAGTCGAAGGAAGATGGTGAAACCAATATAGCCCTTACTTATGGTGGACATGTAATGTTGCAATGATGAAGAGGTATAACCCCAGATAAAGCAGGGACAATAACTTTCTTTTTTAACAAGAAGAACTCAAAGACAAGTTACCAATCTTAACCTATAGAAATCCAACCAGCGTCCGTATTCACCCACCATACTTAATTCCATTCTTAGCCTTATTCTAGATTTAGAGAGTAACACAACATCTAACTGGCTAAACCATTTAGTTTAGCCAATTAGAAGTTGCGTTACTTTCAAATCTAAAAAATTATTTAGAACAAGACTGCAAATTTTCTTAAGAATGGCTGGCAAATGCAGATCCAGAAGACAATGACATTACAGTCTGTAAAATACTCAAGACAGTGCATTATGCAGCAGATTTTGGTCCTAGTACATGTGCCTACAAAAAAGGAGAAAGTGTGGACCTAAGATAAGGTGTTATCTTCTACACAGTCTAGAAGAACACCTTCAGTCTAATCTTCAAACATTTTCCAAATCTGAAAGTAAAACAACTTATGATTGGCTAAACAAAATGGTTTAGCCAATCAAAAGTTGTTTTACTTTCTAAATCTAGAACAAGACTATGAAAGAAACTAGGAATGGTTGGTAAATAGGGGCCAAGATCTTAATCTATGCAGTACTCAGAGCGTAAATGATGTTGTGGTTGGTATAAAAAGTATCAACAACTACTCAAAATTCTAAATATGCATAAAAGCTAAGATGGCCAAAACTATGTATGTCAACACATCAGCTGTTTTTATCAAAGTAGCTTTAGAAACATTCTCACAGTCCTTTGAGAACTTCACTTGAGTTATGTCAGTCTCTTCCCTCGATTTGATCCAGTCATCCACCACTGTTTCTAGGATTCCAAGGGGCATTGGTCCATTCTTTAGGATTATATAGTGGAAGTCTCGAATGTCAAACTTGGCACCTGGATATTATAAAAATGAGCCATTCTCTTTGAAAATAGAGTTTAATACATCTGCAAAAAGGTATCAACCTAGGTCAACCTGCCCAGTCCCCATAGGCTGTTGCTATTGTTAGATTTTCTGTGTGGACCATTTTAACTCTAGATTCTATCGGTTGTTAGACAAAATGGATCTTTTTGTGCAATAATTATTAAATGACTTGCTTGGAATAATGCATCATGGAGATGCATTAAACCCCCTTTAGCCAAAACATGGCTAAAACAAAGATTACCCAGAACAATATAACCCAACTGGTGAAATATCATTTTGCAGAAATTAATAGCTAGAGTTATCGTCATGGCCACATTTTGCTAAAAAAAATCATTGCTAAGGGCATCTCTACTTTAACTTCCTCAACGCAAAAAAATAATCTCAAGGTTACAGGCATTTTACCCCTTATCCTGCTAAATAAAAAAAATCAAATTTTCAATTCGATAGTAAAAACCCAATTATTGCTATTTCAAAGTTATGTTTTTGGGAATAGTATCTCCTTATCGGACAGTGTAGATTAAAGATCAGACTGCACGTTCTGTGCAGTCTGATCTTGATCTACACTGTCCGCAAAAGGTCAGTGAGTCTCGCTTAGCAGCCTAAGGGTTAACCTTCACATCCTCATTTTGCAAAACCCCATAGCTAGCGGCATCTGAACATTCCATGTCTTCAATTTGCAAACACTAGCATATGAACTTTCAGGTCCTCATTTTGCAAAAATGGTCTCATAACTTGACGATTTTGAACTTAAAAGTCTTCAGTTTGTAATATCTCATTGCTGAAGTCATCTTGACTTTTGGGTCATCATTTTGCAAATAATTTATATATGTACATGTATCTAGGGCCATATGAACTTTCATGACCTAAAACATTCATAGAGGTATAATTATGAACTTTCACTATCCAACATCGCAAAAACCCATACTACAGGAATTTTCACAGCCTCCTTTTGCAAAAACTCATACCTAGGGGCATCTGAACTTTTGTGTCCTTGGTTTCAAAAAACTCATAGCTAGAGGCATTTTAAATTTCCCGTCCTCATCTTAGATTATGCTGGCTTATCTGATTTGATATGTTCGCAGATGCGTTAAACTACATTTTCACAGGGCATGACTCTTGTATACAAGAAGACAATCTTACCAAGCAGGTTTTCAGCTTTTGTACGTAGCTCCTTTATTTTTATCTCGCCTATCTTATACCCACAGGCTTGGCCAGGCCAGGTTGTATAGCGGTCTATTTCAATAGCTGCGGCCTGTGGGGTCAGGTCTGTGTATTTTAACAAGTAATCAATGGCTTTGTCTCTTGTCCAACTGAAATATCAACAAAGAATGAATCTGATTGGTTTATAGAAATTATTATCTGCTTTTTTTAACTCTTTTACAAATGGCAAAAATTTTAAGTCATCCAAATTGACAGCATTTGTAGACAACAATTTAAGCGAGGCTGAAGTTATGCCTTTTGGCTTTGAAAGGGTAGAAAATATTGTGGGAAAATGCTGCTAACAAGCATTTTCTCCTTTTCCCACAATCTTTTAAAAAACTTTGATTTAAATGTGGTTGAAGTTATGTTTTTTAGATGTGAAAACATAGAAAACATTGAGGGAAAAGGAAAAAATGCTGGTTACAGCATTTTCTCCTTTTTCCCAAAATGTTTTTAAAAGCTTTGATTTATCAGGGTTGTTAAAACTTGAATTGTGGTAAAGTGTTATTTATGGTGTATTGGTACAAATAACATTTGCCAGTCAGATCTGTTCAATTTATTTTTCTGTGGTATAGAATTTCTAATTCATGTTAGGGAATAGAAAAAAATTTCATACCCTGAGATTCTATAGCTCTCTTATCTATCTGTTTATTATGTCTTATATACCAGATTGGATATGAATTACCGCAAAACTGATGAAAGTTTTTCCTCTCTGATTTAGGAATAAGTTGGAAAAAAGCAATAAAACCAACAAATGACCTTTGTTGTCCTCAGCAGGATATAGAGTTGTCTTACGAAAGAGTCATACTCTGTGAAAAAGGGGGTTAATACATCTGCAAAAAGTATCGACCCATATCGACCCGCACAGGCTGACCTGGATCAATACTTTTTGCTATTTGTGAATTCTATGCATGTCCATGAACCATTCTACCTCCAGATTCAGTCAATTGTTAGTAAAAAGTAGATTTTATGGATCAGTTTAATCTATGAACTATGACTTGTACGGTATAATGCATGACGGAAATGCACTAAACCTCCTTTTGTCAGAGCATGGCTAATCTATGTCTATAGTTAGTCAAGTTTGTTAAAATTCCAATGCGTGTGTACCAGAACTTCATTTTCATGTCGTTTGTGTTTTGTTCTTTTACTTCCATGTTGAACAAGTAATCAATATAAAATGTATTGTTCAGTTTTCTTAACTTGATCTTATTGAACTGACAATTTTGATTCTGCAAAATGGAAGGATTATGTTACACAGGATATAAACTACAGCAGTATTCCCCTTACCACATGTCACAATCCCGAGTGTTATGAGCACTGAAAAAGAATCCTTTTGAAAAAATTGTGGAAAAAGGAGAAAATGCTGGTAACCAGCATTTTCTCCTTTTCACCCACAATATTTTCTACACTGGCCAAGACAAATTCCATCTTTGGACCCTCATTTAAACTGTCGTCTGCAAATGCTTTCAATTTGGAAAAGTATACATTTTTGTTCTGTGGTAAAGAGTTGACTCTTGAAGCACCAAATATGGAAACTCAACCTCTTTCAACTGTTGAAAATACAATCCACTGAAGTTGTGAAATATTCTTTCTTGCTGGCTTTCCTTAATTATCAAACAAACATTATAGATCTAAGATCAGACTGCACCTTCTGTACAGTCTGATTCTGATCTATGCTGACTGCAAAGATCCCTTTTTGGCCAATGGTACTGATAGGGTTAACTCTTTACCAAGGGACATAATTTTAAAATTGTCCATATTCAAATCATTTGCAGACAACCAATTTAATATGACTAAAACAATGTATTTTGTCCTTGGCTTGAAAGGGTAGAAACAATCATGGGAAAAGGAGAAAATACTGGTTACAATCATTTTCTCCTTTTCCTATAATGTTTTGAAAAGCATTCATTTTTAGGGTTGTTAAAACTTGGAGTTGTTAGGTAAAGCATCAAATGATTCAAGCTTTTTTACAACATGGAGATATTTCCAAGTAAGATCAGCGACATTATTTAACACATGTGTGAGGAAAGCACTTACTTTTTATAGTGGATGCCAGTGTCTACAACCAATCTGCATGCACGTAACATCTCCTCACCCAGTCTACCAAGCCTTCAAATATATAAAATCATTAGAGAGAGAGAGAGAAGAGAGAGAGAGGAGAGGAAAGAAGAGAGAGAGAGAGAGAGAGAGAGAGAGAGAGAGAGAGAGAGAGAGAGAGAGAGAGAGAGAGATGGTACAGCTGAGTTTTAAGAGACGCAAACAAACTAATTAAACAAGCAATTTCATTGAAATGATATCCTCCGCCGAAAAAGACCTTTTTTGGTAAAAACATATTAGAGTTATTGTGATTTGCATGTACAAGCGGCCTTTTTCTTATTGGTCCATGATGAAACCATACATTAAGCCCTCTTTTTCCATGGCACAGCATTTCATAAAATAAACAAGGGGACATAACTGTCATGTTACATGCACAATCAAAGTGAAATTTACTGTGCAGCATCTCATGATGGTGGCTGATGTTTCTGAAGAAAAAAAAAAACTTCAACTATCTTAAAGTCCAAATAGATGGTAAAAAAATGTCAAATTTTGGCAATCTTGGATGGAAACAAGCCGATATAACTGTGGCATTGCATGATCAATCTGGTTGAAAGTTGTTGTACTGCTTGCACTGCACTAGTCCTCAATGTGATCAAGCTGCATGTGAAGTTTGATGTCAATATGTTATATAATTTTAAATTTATACTCCAGAGAAAAATCCCATCTGTAAAAAAAAACTAATGGCAATAACTCCAAAACTGATAAAAAAAAAAGAGTAATGGATCTTGTACACTGCACTTGTTCTCAATGTAATCTATCTGCATACCAAGTTTGAAGCCAAAAGCTTTTACACTTTGGAAGTTATGCTCTGGACAAAAATCCAATCTTTTAAACTACAAAGGGCAATAACTCCAAAAATGGTGAAAAAAGAGTTATGGATCTTCAAAACTGCTCTTGTCCTCAATGTAATCTATCTGCAAATGAAGTTTGAAGTCAAAAGCTTATATACTTTGGAAGTAACGCTCAGGACAAAACTTCCAATTTGTAAAATCACTAAGGACAATAACTCCAAATCAACAAGGGTATATAACTGTGGTGTTGCATGGTCAATCTGAAATGAAACTTGTTGTACTACATTTCCTAATGAAAGTTGATAGATTTGACAAGTTCCATGTAAAAACTCTGTATAGTTTTCAAGATAAGACTCAAAACATAAAAAATTTACGCAACTGTGTAACTTAAAATCCTCCCAGTTGCCCATTTTGCATCAAAAAAAAAATAAAGTGTATCAGCAGAATGGGTTATTATATACATGTATACAGTTTCACGAAATTCCGTCCAATGCTACTGGAGATATTGTCTTGGATGGACAGACGGACAGAAGGATGGACCAACGGACAATGCTAAAATGATATCCCTCCGCCTTTGGCTGGGGATAAAAAGACCTGCATTACACATACAAAAACAG
Source organism: Hippopus hippopus (assembly GCA_946811185.2). NCBI lineage: Eukaryota > Metazoa > Mollusca > Bivalvia > Cardiida > Cardiidae > Hippopus > Hippopus hippopus. Next base: position 8,679,176 of record OX328110.1, on the reverse strand, counting down.
AAAGCGCCAGATATTTCTTTACCAGGTGAAAAAAGTTTAGACGTCCAAATCGAAACTATTTATATCTCAAAAGGAGGGATTTATTTTTTGATAGGGCAGAAAATGTTACCGACAGAGGGGAAACTGCTGGTTACCACTTCTCCTTTTTCCACAATGCTTTCAAGAGCCATCTTCTTTCAAGTTGTTTAAACATGTGTTTGCTTGGCAAAGGGGATAAGAATCAGAATGCTCTTTCCATGCAGTCTGATTGTGATCAACATAACCTGTTGTGTGCAGTTTAATTGTGATCAACTCAACCAGGAGATGGTTATAGTGATGTTGATAACGTGCAGGAGGATAAACTTTCAGCCCTATCAAACCATTCACTGATTTAATGACCCTGTGCAAAAATGCTTTTAAAAACATTGTGTGAAAAGAAGAAAATGCAGGTAACCAGCATTGTCTCCTTTTCCCACAATGTTTTTCACCCTGTCAAAGACAAATCCCAGCTTTCAAGCCACATTTGATCAGTCATTTGCTGATGCTTCTAGTCTGTTTGAGAGGTAAAGAGTAAACAAATTATATTTAGGTGATATCGTGCCTTCCAGGACAAAAAAAGTCATGATTACGAAGGTCAAGGTCAAATATCTTAGAAGGTCAAGCCTTTACTGTACAAGCCATTATCAGACAACCAAAAAAACCTAAATGAATTGCACAATAGACAATCAGTTGAAGGAAAGTACCACTTTTCTACAGAATGGAAAATTTGCAAATATTTGTTACAAGCAATTGCTCCTGTTCCTTTCCTGTTTTCCAAAGCTGCTATCTTTCAGGACTTTTAAATTCCTTTTTCTACAGTAAAGGGTTAAATTAGGTTAACAATGGTGCAAAGGTCCTTTGATATAACAATGTTATGTAAGTAATTTCAAGTATTCAGCTTTTAATCCTTAGACTGTTAGGCGTAAATAAACATGCTTTACTGCACAGTGAGGATCATTATCAGATTGCACATTCTGTGCAGCCTGATCTTGAATCTAAATTGTCACATATGGAAGTTTTCTTCCATGAAAACTTTCAAAATCATAAATTTGTACTCTTTCTATGAACTGGACATTTTTGTTTTATTCATTCAACTCTTTAACTCAATTACCAAACAACCAAATTTTTGACTTGTCCAAAACTGAGAGCAATATGTAGAAAAAAAAATCAAATGTGTCTTATTTAATGTGATTTGCCTTTGGAGGGTAAGAAAACATTGTGGAAAAAGGAGAAACTGCTGATTACCAGCAGTTTCTGCTTTTCCAACAATGTTTTCAAAAACCTTTTTGAAAGGATGTTAGAACTCAAGATTGTGTGGTGAGGAGCCAAGGCTTAACAATGGGACCACTTGAATATTGTACTAAATTAAATCAGAACCTTCATGTAAAACTTGACATGGTATTTGTAGATAAACCCTTAGTGTGCTGAATTAATGAAATGAACCTTTCAAATAAGGGAAAACATCCAAAATATTCCTATTTCAAAGTTGTACATGCAACAAAGTAGTTCAAAAGGTCACTGAGTAACAGAAAAAGGTAGGCTCAAGATCAGACTGCAAGTTCTGTGCAGTCTGATCTTGATCTACTTTGTCTGTAAAAGCAACTTAAATCGGGTTCAACACTTTTAGGATTTACAACTTAAACTGTGAAAAGAATAAAATGTAAATTTTCAGCCTAGAGTCAAAACCCAAAATGTGCACTGCAATTTTATATGTCTTTTTACCTAGAAGATCTCACTGTTTCAGACACTGTAGATCGAAGATAAAAATGCACTTTCTGCTGTGCAGTCTGATCTTGGTCTACACTTTCCACATACATGTAAGTGGACTGAGTTGGGTTAAGGAATATTTGAAAATAAGTGTTAGTTTTGATGTACTTGACTTTAGTACTTACAGCTCATTATGATCTTCATAAATTCCCATTTCCTCTCCTAGAAATTCTGCATACAAGGCCCAACCCTGCAAAAATTTTCTTGAGCCATGAACATTAAAGCGAGTCATGCTCTGGCAAAAATGGGGTTTAATCCATCTCCATGATACATTATACCAAGCAAGTTGTCACATTATTATGTATCCATAAAGTGCATTCTGTTTAACAAACCAACTGAATTCAGAGGTAGAATGGTCCTCTGACAAGCAAAAAATTTAAAATAGCAAAAAGTATGCTAGCCTGTGCAGACTAGGCAGGCTGATATGGGTCAAAACTTTTCACAGATACACTGATCCCCTTTTCAAAGATAATGACTCAAGTATATCAAGGAAAACAAAGTGCACAAGAGGTCAACAATGGGCCTATACCGCTTACTTTTGTTTGCTATATGACTGAATATAAAACATGAGAAGGATGGATGGGGCCATTTTTGGCCCCATAGATGCAATTTAAATGACCCATCTTTGGCCCTGTAGATGTAACCTGAACAACCCATCTTTCTCATGGGTGAAATTTAACCCTTTACCACACAATCCCAAGTTTTAACGACCCTAGAAGACTTTTGAAACCATTGTTGGAAAAGGAGAAAATGCTGGTAACCAGCATTTTCTCCTTTTCCCACAATGGTTTCTACCTATTCAAGGACAAAATACTATCATTTGAAAAATATGTGAACTTTAATCTGTAAATTTCTTCCATTCAGATAAGTCTAAAATTTTGCTGTGTAAAATGACGAGTAAACCTCTTCGAGTTCTGAAGAAGTGATACAGAGATACAGAGATACTCAGTGAGAATCAAGATAATCAAAAGAATCAAGACTAACTAAATCTTTAACAAGCAGCAAAATTTAGGACTGGACCAAATTTAAAGCATTTCAGACAACAAATTAATACCCCCATTCCACTAGGCCGCAATCTACGGTGCTCTCACAGAGTGCCGTAGATCACCATGCAGAGCGCCAAGAATGCTAACAGATCTTTAATGGATCGCCAAGATCGCCATCAGTCTACTCCCTTGCACAAAGATCCGTGGCGATCTGTTCAGAACGCCGTCACATTGCTACTTAATCGCTTAAATTGCTATTGAAACACAACTTGAACGTAAACATCGTAACTGGAGCGCTATCGGATCGCTCAAGAGCGCAAATGTTCACCAGTATGCCGGTCATTGCGCATCGATGTGATCCGATAGCGACCATTAGAGATGCAGTAGTGCTCCGTTGCGATCAAGTGGCGATATGATAGCACTCTGTTACGATCAAGTGGCGATACGATAGTGCTCCGTTACGATCAAGTGGCGATATGATGGCGCTCCGATCGCGCTCTTGGAGGACTATATAAAAGAGTGTCTGTCTCGGCTATCATCATTTCGCATTTGGAAACCACCAGGTGTAGGTACAATTAATTCTTTGGTCAAAAGTTTTAAGTACAGTATGCCACCCAGGGGAAGGAGTGAAAGGGGCGTCAAAGCCTTGGGTCGCTAATGGAGCGAAAACAGGTCGTATAAGGTCGCAACTCCTAGCGAGGCTAAGATAGTGACCATGTACAGTTCAATCGTTATCGGATCTCAATGGTCGTTACTTGATCACCAGCGGAGCGTCATCTGGTTGTTATCTGAGCAGGAGTGTCCTCATAATAACCAATCCTGCAGTGATCTGAGGCGATCTACGGCGCTCTGTATGAGCGCACAGAGTGCCATAGATCGCGGCCTAGTGGAATGGGGGTATAAACATACATGTGGCTAAAATGATAATTTCTGTATTTGATAGGGAGACAGAGAAGGTCTTGATCAGCCTAGACTAGAAGTGACATTGTTGCTCATGAAGCCATAATCTGTCATTTTCATAGCAGATAGCAATCACTTGGCAAAGATTGCTAAAAAAGTTTATTGACTTGTCATCACAGTGTGTTTTGTATTCAGTATAAAAGCATAGTTTTCAACCTAAAGTCATTTGTCAAGTAACATGAAGTTGGCTTGCATATGGTACCATCGATAAAAAGAAAACATGTAAGACTTCAAGGAAGAGCAAATGATTGCAATAAGCAATTACACACTTTCACACAATGTTGTCAAAAGCAATGTCATACACAAGTGTGAAGTCATATTTATGTGGCACATTGTTAGCTTTTTAATTGTATACAAAATAATTGCAGGTTTTAATGACCTTGAGGAAGATGGCTTTTACAAAATTGAGGAAAACAGGAAAACAATACTGATATCAAGGATTTTCTCCTTTTCCTCTTCCTATTCTGTCTCTTAACCCTTTACCACACGGCAAACTTTAAGACCTATCCAAATTGAAAGCATTTGCTGACGACAATTTCATAGTGGCTCAAATGACGCAACTTTTCTTTGATAGGGTAGAAAACTTTGTGGGAAAAGGAGAAAATGCTGGTTACCAGCATTTTCTCCTTTTCCCACAATGTTTTCAAAAGGCCTCTTCTTCAGGGGCGTTAAAAGGCGTCATTGTGTGGTAAAGGGTTAAAAGAAAAAAAAAGAAACAATCAATTGCGTCACATTCAATTCATGACCTGCAAATGCTTTCAATTTAAACAAGTCTAAAATGTTGCCATTTGGCAAAGACTTAAAATTAATGATGAATAATTGGACATTTCCTGTCCATAACAATCAAATTTATTGTAATTTTGACAAATTTTAGACACAATTAGTCATTTACCATACAATCTTGAAAAGCAGAAAATGCTGGTTACCAACATTTTCTCCATTGCCAGCGATGTTTTCTAACCTATGAAAGACAAATTGTCATTTGGGCCAACTTTAACCTGTTGTATGCAAATGCTTTCAATTTGGACCAGTCTAAAATTTTGTCGTTTGGTAAAGAGTTACAGTGAGGTTGTCAGATTTTGAGATTGTGGATCAACTTCCATGTAAAACAATGACAAGAGGGCCATGATGGCCCTTGTGTCGCTCACCAGAGCCTTTTGACAAAAAAAATGACCCATTTCCAATCTCCTCCGAGATGTTATGAAAAACATTCTAACAAGCTTTAATAAGTATGGGACTGAAAATTTGGCCTCTAACTTTTTCTAGAATCTGTCTCAGTGACCTACTTTTTAGCCAAATATAGCCCATTTTACAATTTATTGAAAATATTATCAAAACAAAGATTCTGACCACCTTTCATGAGTACTGGACAGAAAATGTGGCCTCTAGAATGTACTTAATGTTTTTCCAAGATTTGACATGCCCACCTACTTTTTTACCAAATGTGACCCATTTTCAATCTCATCTTTTCAATCATCAATAAAAACATTATGACCAATTTGGGTAAGTATTGGACAGAAAATGTGGCATGTAGAGCATATACAAGGTTTTTACAAGATTTTACCTGGTGACCTAGTTTTTGACCCGATATGACCCTTTTTCAATTTCTCATGAGATATTATCAAGACATACATTCTGACCAACTTGCATGAGCATTGGGATGAAAATGTGGCCTCTAGTGTGTACAAAAGGTTTTTCTAAGATTTGTTTTATTTTTACCCAACATGACCCATTTTCAAACTCGTCTGAAATATGATCAAGACAAACATTCTAACCAAATTTCAAGAGTATAGGGCTGAAAATGAGGCCTCTAGCTCATACACAAAGTTTTTCAGAGGTTTCGACCCAGTGACATTGTTTTTGACCTGACATTACTAATTTTCAATTTCGTCCAGGGTACCATCAAGACAAACATTTTCAAACTCATCTAAGATATCAGGAAGACAAACATTCTGACCAACTTTCGAAAGTGTTGGACTGAAAAGGTGGCCTCTTAAGTGTACACAAATTTGTTTCTAAGATTTCACCGAGTGACCTAGTTTTTGACAGGTTGGTTGGTTTGTATTTGTGTTTAACGCTGTTTTCAGCATTATTTCAGTTATACCTTGGAGGCTAGTGCAACTATCCATGCTATCCTGAAGTTTCATTTACCAGCACTCCGCACAATATTCTTTCGAAGCCACTGGCTGCTTTCCTACATAATAATTGTCGAAACAATGGTCAGCTGTGAGAGAGGAATGAATCCTGCCGCAATGACTATCATCAATCCTCGGAAAGAAATTGGCTGAGCCGGGAATCGAACCATCGACCCCCTGCCCTTAAGTCCTGCACACTACAGACTGAGCCGCAGGGGCACGGTGTTTTTGACTAGACATGACCTCTTTTTGCACTGGTTCAAGATGTCATCAAGACAAACTTTCTGATCAACTTTCATGAGTACTAGACTGAAAAAAGTAGCGTTAACAAAGTTTTTCAAAGATTTGACCCAGTGACCTAGTTTTTGACCCAACATGACCCATTTTTGAACTCATCAAAGATATCATTAAGACAAACATCTGACCAAGTTTCATGAGTATTTGACTGAAAATGTGGCCTCTAGAGTTTACACAAGGTAAAAGTTGACGACAGACGACGCATACTGCAGGACTTACACCGGACACAGCCTAATCACAAAAGTTCACCTTGAGCACTTTGTGCTCAGGTGAGCTAAAAAGTACAACTAGATATATTTCTTAGCAAGTCTAAACAAGCTTACATAATTGGAACATTTTTAAAAACAAAATAGAAAGGAGGTGAAACTTAAGCGTTCAAATAGTGAGATCTATGTTTTGCAATCTGTAAGTCTGTCTTTTTTACGGTATCAGACATGACATCATCATACTAATTTGATTAAAATAACAATAAAGCCCAAAAGTAAACAAAGCAGGTGTAAATTGCATTTGAATTTATATTATACCATTTAAAAGTATGGAAATTATTGTGAAGATGACATTATACAGTCGGTCCAAGTGTTAGTTGCTGACAGAGAAATTAATGTCAAAACTAGGTTAAAACCTGCCAGGTAGCTGTGTCTTTTGTTTACTTTTTGCCTGATTGTAAAATTCTTTTTTTCTGCCAGTGGCTAACATATGGCCTGACCACACAATAACATATTGTTATCTCCACAATATTTTTCATACTTTTAAATGGTATGATTTAAATGTAAATGTATTATGAAGCCTGCTTTGATATTTTGGCCTGTACTGGGCCTTTAAGGTCAGATAATCAATGCATACTATTGGTGATGTGACATTCCAACAAGTCTTTGCGAAATTCTGGTGCAAAATCCAAAAATATCTAAAAATGCTACACATCTCATTAAGGAAATACCATTTGAAGTATTTCTTCCTAACTCTTTACTTCCTTTTTCATTTAATGCTTGCCAGTTGTTGCCCAAATAAATCTAATCTTACATTGTTTTTGAAGTTTTGTATTATTATAAGAATCTGAATACAAGGGCCGTTCATTTAATGTTGTCATGAGGGTTCTACAGGGCGCGTTATTAATCACATTCAAACTTTTGTTTACTTCAACCCATCAAAGTATTCTCCATTTACGGAAACACACTTTTCAGGTCTTGAAATTGATTCTGTAAAGGCAGAGAGGTAGGCTTTCTTAGGTATACCCTGGAGACACTGGTAAATTGCTGTACTAAGTGCATTTCATGATTCATAACAACAACTAGAGAAGGTTTTCTTCAGTAAAGGAAAAGTTGCAGGGACTGAGGTTTGGTAAATAAGGTGGATGAAGCAGCTAAACTACCTTTTCCTCTTTCAGGAAGTTTTACGCAAGAACACATTTGTGAGCAGGTGCACTGTCATGGATCGGACACACATCTCTCAAACCTTGTTTCCTTTTTCATTTTGCATACAGCAATATAACCAGCATAGGTATATGACTGAAGCAACTTGAACTTGCAATAACTTTTCAACGAATGAGCAAAGTAAAGAAATTTGATACCTATTATAGAGAATCATCCCCCCATGAAATCAAACCTGCTCCTTACAGCCATGCCGTATGTTGGGCCATAAGTGACACAATGAAATAAAAGGCCAATGTAACTACATGTAATTGTTTTAGGTCCGATCACAATATATACAATGAACAAATCTACCAAAGTTTTGCCTGGCTATCATAAAGATGAATCTTTAACTCTATACTACACAACAAATCTAAATGTAGCTAAAATAATGAAAATCATACTTGAAAGCATAGAAAAAATTGTGGGAAAACGAGTATATGCTGGTTACCAGCATTTTTTTCCTTTTCCAACAGTTTTTTGAAAACTTCTTCTTTCCCAGGTTTGTCATAAATCAGGGTTGTTTGGTAAAGAGTGAAGCAATATACTCTGTACACAAAATATAGTGATGACAGTGGAGGTAGAGCAGTGGCCTCTTACATCAAAGGTTTCGGGTTCGAATCCCAGGGTGATCGAGGTCAAACTTTGGAACTACCCATGACACAGCGTGAGTAATGGTTAAGGTTTCAAGAAAGCAACCATCAAGAGTGATTAATTTAAGTAGAAGAACTTATTTTACAAACCATGAATAAAATAAACATGTTTAAACTATCTCATATACTCTTACCTCTACATAGGCATTGAAGTATGGGAATGAGTATGGCACATTATAGGTAACCCAGCTCATGTATTTCCGAAAGTCTGGAATGTCAGATAACGATGCGTAACTCTCCTGTAACATGAGGTATAAAGTATTGTTTGTTTGTATGGCCTATAGCACCCCTTTCAACATTAACTTCAGTCATATTAGCATGCTGCTTTCAGGAGTTTGTTTCAGCAGTAGTTTCCAAAACATTCTTTCCAAGCCAATGGCTGATTTCCCATGAAAACATCAAAGTGACGAGAGAGGAACAAATCCTGTCTCAATGACTGTCATCAATCTAAAATATGGCTGAGCTGGGGAGTCAAACCAGCAAACACCTAGTTTTTAAGCCATGTACAAAAACAACTGAGCTACAAGGCTTGGTTAGGTAAGAGAAAAACAAGAGGGCCATGATGGCCCTGTATCGCTCCACTGGCTATTAAGTAAAAACACTACAAGCCAAACATTACAATATTCAGCAAATTGATTTCAAACACGAGGACATGCAAACATTTTTCTATCTAATCCTACGAGAAAGTTGTGATCCATGGGCAAAGCCAATTTTGATCGCAAAGCTATAATTATTTGAATCCTGGTGGAGGTCCACAATATAAAGCTCCATACCAAATAATTCAGTTCTTGAATGTTATAAACAAGAAGATTTTCAAATTTTTCTCAATTTGGGCACCCTTGATAGAGACCCCCTAGATAAAGCTAAATGCAAAATTTGATAGCCCTAGCCCTTATAGCTAGATGCGAAAGATTTTCCTATATAAGCCCGCCCATGTAAAACATGTTACCCCCTGGAGCGAAGTCAAATTTGACCCTCGGCTATAATTTGGACACCCTTGGTACAGGTCCACTAGATAAAGCTACATGCCAAATTTGGTCGCCCTAGGCCCCATGGCTAGGTCAAAGAAGAATTTTAAAGTTCTCCCTATATAAGCCCATGTAAAACTTGTTATATAAGCCCATGTAAAACTTGTTACCCCCGGGCAGGGCCTAATTTGACCCCAGGGCTATAATTTGAACAATCTTGGCAGAGGTCCACTAGATAAAGCTACATGCCAAATTTGGTAGCTCTAGGCCCTATGGCTAGGTAGAAGAGGAATTTTAAAGTTCTCCCTGAATAAGCCCATGTATAACTTGTAACCCCCGGGGCGGGGCCAATTTTGACCCCAGGGCTATAAATTGAAGAAACTTGGTAGAGGTCCACTAGATAAAGCTACATGCCAAATTTGGTAGCCCTTGGCCTTACGGTTTCAGACAAGAAGATTTTCAAAGATTTTCAAAATTTTTCAGTTTTGTTGCCATGGCAACCAGAGTTTTTGAAGGAATTAAATTCTTTCAAAAAATTCTGAAGAGGACCATGGCAGGATCATTCCTGTGAAGTTTCATCAAAATTGGATGGGTAGTTTCAGAGAAGAAGACGTTTTAAAAAAAAGTTAACGCACAGACGGACGGACGGACGGACGACGGACAACAGGCCATGACATAAGCCCGCTGGCCTTCGGCCAGTGGAGCTAAAAAGGTCAAATCTTTGTTAGCTAAAACTTGTGTTTAGTGACTGTCTGTAACAAGCAACCTCAAGTAATTTTTTTGTTTATATAAAAGTGTCTGTAATTTGCCTTTGGTAAATTTTCTGCAGGTCCATGTTCTGCATGGCTTGTTCATTAAATGTTGTGTAAAAAACACTGTAGAAAAAAAGAAGAAAATAGCAGAAATGCTGGTCATCATCATTTGCATACTTTCCTGAGATATTTAAAAGTATTCTTCCTCAGTGCAGTAATACATGGGAGGTTTACTTACTGTTGAGGAAAATTTTGGAAAGGAACCAGCATTTTTTCCTTTTCCTGCAATGTTTTTTACCCTGTCTTATACAAATCCCATCATATGAGCCACACATCAAAATCATCTACAAAGTTGATGAAACATGTGTAGTGATTAAAAAAGAACAAGTCTAACATTCACTCCTCCTGTCTCTCTGCTACAACTCCAAAATACAAAAAAATTGGAGATGAGAAATGAGAAGAAACTCACGGCTAAATGATGGCCTGGAATAGCTTCATGAAGACTGAGACATATCATTGAATAAGTAGGACTGAAAATGAACAGAAACATCCGATATATTTTATCTCAAAACCAGACAACATTTTTGAGATAATAAACTGGAAAGCATTTATAGACAACAAAGTAGATAACCCTTTAAAATCTTGCAACTGCACATGAACATTTGTCCATACAATCAAACATACCTACATTGATATTTGTAAAAAAACAGATATGTACCTGTACTCTTCTTTGTATGGATACATGTACCTGCACATTTTATTGTGTGGATACATGTAGCTTTACTCTTTGTTGTACAGATACATGTACCTATACTCTTTATTGTATGGATACATGTATCTATACTCTTTATTGTATGCATACATGTACTTCTACTCTTTACTGTACCAAGACATGTACCTGTGCTCTTTGCAGAACAGAAACATGTACCTGCACTCTCTATTGTATGGAGACATATACCTGTGCTCTTTACTGTATTGAGACATGTCTCCTCTATCGTATGGATACATGTACCTATGCTCTTTAGAGTACAGAGACATGACCCTGTGCTGCTTAGTGTATTGAAGACATGTACCTGTGCTCTTTACAGTACATAGATATGTACATGCCCTCCTTATGGTATTGAAGACATGTACCTGTGCTCTTAACAGTACAGAGACATGTCCTGCACTCCTAGCTGTACCTAGACATGTACCTGCACTCTCTATTGTATGGAGACATACGTTTGCTCTTTAGAGTGCTGACACATGTGCCACATGTGCCTGTGCTCTTTACTGTATTTAGACATGTATCTATACTCTCTATTGTATGGAGACATGTATCTTTCCTTTTTACTGTATCAAGACATGTACCTGTGCTCTTTACAGAACAGAGACATGTACCTGCACTCTTTATTGTATGGAGACATGTACCTGTGCTCCTTACTGTATTGAAGACATGTACCTGTGCTCTTTACTGTATTGAGACATGAACGTGCACTCTTTATTGCATGGAGACATGTACCTGTGCTTTTTACAGAACAAAGACATGTACCTGCACCCTCTATTGTATGGTGATATGTACCTGCACTCTCTTTCGTATGGGGACATGAACCTGTGCTCTTTACCGTATTGAGACATGTACCTGCACTCTCTATTATATGGAGACATGTACCTATGCTTTTTACTGTATTGAGACATGTACCAGCACTCTTTATTGTATGGAGACATAAACATGTGCTCTTCACTGAGATACTGAGACATGTACCTGCACTCTCTTTTGAATGGAGACATGTACCTGCCCACTCTATTATATGGAGACATGTACCTATGCTCTTTAGAGTACAGTGACATGTACCTGTGCTCTTTACAGTATGGAGTCATGTACCTGCATACCTTACTGTACTGAGACATGTACCTGTGCTCTTTTCAGTACAGAGACATGTACCTGCACTCAATACTGTACCGAGACATGTACCTGCACTTTTTACAGTACAAAGACATGTACTTGTGCTCTTAACAGTACAGAGACATGTACCTGTGCTCTTAACTATATTGAGACATAAACTTGCACTCTCTATTGTAGGGAGTTATATTCCTGCAGTCTATCCAGTACAGAGACATGTACCTGCACTTTCTATTGTATGGAGACATGTACCTGCACTCTCTATTGTATTGAGACATGTACCTGCACTCTCTATTGTATGGAGACATGTACCTGCACTCTCTATTGTATTGAGACATGTACCTGCACTCTCTATTGTATTGAGACATGTACCTGCACTCTTTATTTTATTGAGACATGTACCTTCACTCTCTATTGTAGGGAGACATGTACCTGTGCTCTTTACTGTATTGAGACATGTTACTACACCCTCTATTGTATTGAGACATGTAGCTGCACTCTCTTCTGTATGGAGACATGTACCTGCACTCTCTATTGTAGGAGACATCTACCTGCACTCTCTATTGTATGGAGACATGTACCTGCACTCACTATTGTATTAAGACATGTACCTGTGCTCTTTACTGTATTGAGACATATACCTACTCCTCTATTGTATTGAGACATGTACCTGTGCTCTCTGTTGTATTAAAAATGTACCTGCAGTCTCTATTTCATTTAGACATGTTCCTGTGCTCTTTACTGTATTGAGACATGTACCTGCCTCTTTACTGTATGGAAACACCTGAGTTCTCTATAGTACAGTGACATGTACCTACACTTTATATTATACTGAGATATCTACCTATGCTCTTTACTGTACAGTGACATGTACTTGAACTCTCTATTGTACTGTGATACCTACCTGCACTCTCTATGGTATGGAGACATGTACCTGTACTTTTTATTGAAAGAAGACTGGTACCTGTGCTATTTCTTATTTTTATGGAAACATGTAACTGCACTTTCTTTCATATTATCAGGCTTATACTTGCTCTTTTTCTTACTGGTAAGGAAACAAATACTCATAACTTAGCAATTTCTTACCTGTAGTGAAACTTGTACCTGTACTCTTTCTCACTTAGTATGAGACATGCATATGTACCATTTCTCACTTAGTATGAGACATGCATATGTACCATTTCTCACTTAGTTTGAGACATGCATATGTACTGTTTCTCACATAGTATGAGACATGTACTTGCACTCTTTTTTACTAGTATGGAGACATGTACCTGCACTATCTTTCACTTGTATAAAGACATGTACCTGCACTATCTCATTTGGGTAGAGAAATGTACCTGCACTCTTCTCATTTGTATGGAGACTTCTCTTATTGGCATGGTGACACGCAGCAGTGCCATTTCTTAGTTGATTGGAAACAAGTACCTGGACTCTCTCTTACTTATCATGAAACAAGCACCTGTGCATTCTTACTTGTATGGAGCCATTTACCTGTACTAATTTTTATTTGTATGGAGACATGTAGCTGTCTTACTGATTGTGGAGACAGGTACCTGCACCCTTTATCATTTGTATGGAGACATTTTCTTTTATGCTTCTCAGAAGCTTATAGAAATCCCTAATAGTGAATTATATCCTTATAATTTACTGATGAATGTAAACTTTTATTTTAGACATATCATGGATATTTATAGAACATGAATGAAGTTTTAGAGGGTGAAAGTCATGCTCTATGACTGACTGGTGGCTTTGCCACTCATAGAAATATAGCTCTTACTTTTCACTCGATGTAAGGTCTTCCTTTTATTTGCAAATCAAATTTCACTACATGTATTACCATTGAAATGCATCTAATAAATCAAATTTGTGACTTGATGAATTTTAAAGGAGATATTTCAACCTGAACATTCCTAAATAGTGCAAAGGGTATCAAGGATAAAAACCAATAAAAACCTTTTTCAGTACCTAGTAAGTAGTACCTATCAAGGGAAATAACTGTCTTTTGTCTCCCATTAGCACCGGTACATGCCATCATTGAATTAACAACTAGCACAGGTACCTGTCTTCATACAAATAAGCATAAGCACAGAAACTCCCAAGGATGAAGAATTAGCAAAGATACATGTCTTCACATAAATATCACTTTTTCTTTCAGAAACTAAGTTCTTTCAAACAAGCAAGAATTATCAACATACTTGTCTTCTTTTCTGAATACATTAGCAAAGAAGGTCCCTGGCCTTGAACCATCGGCTGAACCAGACATATACATCCCTCCAACACCATCTGATGCTGTTGGTTTAACCCTGAGAAAATAAATATCGATTCACTTTTAGATTGCAAAACATAGTTCAAAGCTGTATCCATTGATGGTGAAGATTAGATTCAGAAAGAAAAGAAAAAGTTGAACATTTGCATTATCTATATGTTATTATGCCTGAAAGTAGGTTAAATAAAAACTATAATGGGAAAAGTGAGAAAGTTGTAATCAGCACTTTTTCCTTATCCTGCCTTTCAAAACAAATCTGATTACTTGAGCAATTTTCTGTTTTTGTATTCAAACCAAGAGCCAAAAATGTAAAATAGACCTGATATCTGAAGGCAAAGTTATTTCTACTCCTTTTGAGGTTGTGGTCTGGTCATCTTTGAAAAAAAAAAGAGACTGTGTAGATTTGGAATCAGACATAGCTGCGTGGTTTGATTGTGACCTACAATGTCAATGACAGAAAAAACAAGCATCTAAAATGTCTTAACTATCAACAGAGTTAAACCTGTAGCTCTTGCAGAAACAAAGAAATAAAATGGATATTTCCTGTATGTAGGAAAGACTAATTTGTTCCAAATGCAAGGCTGGTTTTTATACAACATCTAAGTTATCTGACATGTTACATCTAACAGAATCTAAGCCATGCTCTGTGAAAAGTGAGCTTAATGCATTTGTAAAAAGTATCAACCCATGTCAGCCTGCCCAGCCTGCACAGCCTGCTTGCAGGCTGACATGGGGTGAAACTTTTTGCTATCTTTGAACTTTCTGCATGTCAAAGGACCAGTTTACTTCATGATTCTGTTGTTTGTTTAAGGAAATGGATTTTATAGGGTCCATGATTAGGTGATGACTTGCTTGGTAGCATGCATCACGGAGATGCATTAACCCTTTACCAAACAATCCTTGGTTTTTATGATCCTGAGGAAGAAACCTTCTGAAAACATTGTGGGAAAAGGAGAAATGCTAGTAACCAGCATTTTCTCCCTTTCGCACAATGTTTTCTACTCTTCTACAGTCAAGTTTCAATTTTTGATTCAAGTTTTTTTTGTCGTCTGCAAATGCTTTCAATTTGGACAAGTCTAAAATTTTGTTGTTTGGTAAAGAGTTAAACCCTGTTTTCCAGAGCATGGCTCCAATTATTTTTCCTAACAGTTCACTCAAGTTGCAAGTCTACCTAGCAATATATAAGTCCCTATGACAGTTACTTACTCTATGGGTTTATTGGGTACATGGCTGAAGTACTTTGGGAGTTTAGGTTGTATTCTTTCAAAAATGATTTCTTTAAAATGGTTTATGGTAGCTTCCTGTAACAAGCAATATAAAAAGCGTGGTGGGAAAACTACACAAAACAAAATCGGCCAATATAATACTTTCTTCCCTCATTCTTATCTTTCAATCTATCCTTAACCCTGTACCACACAATCCTGAATTTTAACGACCCTGAGAGGAAGGCTTTTGAAAACATTGTGGGAAAAGGAGATATTCCTGGTAACCAGCAATTTCTCCTTTTCCCTCAATGTCTTCTGCATATTCCATTGAAAATATTATCATTTGAAAAGCATTTAAATTGGTATCTGTAAATTCCTTCAATATAGACAATTTTAAAATCTTACCATGTGGCCAAGGGTTAACACTGTCTCACACATCAAAATTTTAAACTCAACCGAATTCAAACAAATGTAAAATATTTGCAGACAACAAAATGTTTCACAAATAGTGAGACTTGTCTATGAGTGGGTAGAAAACATTATGGGAAAAGGGAAATATTGCTTTACCAGCATTTTCTCCTTTTTTTAATGTTTCCAGAAGCCCTTTTACCCCTGGGCAAATTTAACACAGGACAATTTGGTGAAGGGATGAGTGACCATCCACTGTAACCAATCAACAATTGGTCTGTAACACTGACCCTTCACAAAGTGATCAAAATTTTAGACTGGTGTAAATGAACAAATGAAATGACGTGATTTATTCTTAAAATGGTAGAATGCATTCTGTACAGTCTGACCTTGATCTAAACTGTCCTCAGAAGCTCATTAAGCTGCACATAACCTTTAACCTGCTAAATAAGTGAAATAAGACTTTCAGGCAGTTCATAAAAAACCAAATAAAACAATTTCAAACTTATTTTTTGTCTACATATCGGACAGTGTAGATCAAAGATCAGACTATTGCAGAAAAAAAATGGCCTCTAGAGCATACACAAGATTTTTCTGTGCAGTCTGATTTTGATCAACACTGTCTGCAAAAGGTCAGTGACTTACAGTTACCAGCCTAAGAGTAAATGACCATGGGTTTGAATAAATGCAATAACAAAAGTAACTATCCACTTTCAAACAAAGTTATTCAAACACTTACAGGTGTATCAATAAGGAATCGTTCATCAGTTCTCATATGTTGGTACAGTTGAGATATTGTCCAACTGCTGTTGTAGCTAAGATTAGCCATACTCTGTGATGGAGAAAAACAATTCTTTTCCTCTCTACCAATCAACAAAAACTTTAACTCATCTTCATGTACATAATGAAAGCAGAAAACATATCAAAACAAGCTATAAAGCTTGGATTCGACAATGAAATGGTTGAAAACATAGTTGAAAAAGGAGAAAATGCTGGTTACAACCATTTCTCTCCTTTTCCTGCTATGTTATCAAAAATCTTCTTTGGCAGGGTCATAAAAAAAAACAGGATTATTTGTTAACCCATTACCAAACAACAAAATTTTAGGCTTGTCCAAATGGAAAGCATTTGCAGACGACAAAATAAAAGTGGCTGAAAATTTGAAATTTGTTTTGTGAAGGGTAGAAAACATTGTGGGAAAAGGAGAAAATGCTGGTTACCAGCATTTTCTCCTTTTCCCACAATGTTTTCTAATGGCCTCTTTCTCAGGGGCGTCAAAAGTAGGGATTGAGTGGTAATGGGTTAAAGGGTTTACATCTGTTTAAATCTGAAAGACATAGCTATTACCTTATCTGATAAATGAGTCATGCCCTGCGAAAAAGAGGTTTACTGCAGTTACAAAACATAAATAATTTGAACCATGTCTGCCTGTACAGTCTCTGCACTCTGGTCGAAACTTTCTGCTATTTGTAAATTTGATGTGTGTCAAAAGAACCATACTACCTTATGATTCAGTAAGTTGGTTGTTAGACAAAATGGTCTTTATGTATCCATAGTTATATGATAATCTACTTGGTAAAATGTATTTTGAAGATACATTAAACCCCCTTTTCCCACAACACCACTCCAATATATTTTGATATGCAAAATGTCAAACCTACCAGAGAGATATAAATGTATTGCATACTGATTAGTATATGTGGTAGAACAGTTAAATGCACAGACAGCTCTTTTTCTAACTAAAGTGCCCCAGTCAATGAGGTAACTTGCTTTTAGATGAGAAACAAGTTAACCCCTTACCAAACAAAAAAATACTTGAACTGACCAAATTGAAAGCATTTTCAGTCAACAATTTAAATGTAGCTCAAATGGTGATTTCTGTCTTTGATAGGGTAGAAAACATTGTAGAGACAGGAGAAAATGCTGGTTACCAGCATTTTCTCCTTTTCTCACAATGTTTTCAAAAGCCTTCTTTTCCACAGTTGTGAAAAACAGGGATTGTTTGGTAAAGGGTTAAGTTAGGTATTTAGGAAAAAACTTGAATGTTAGCAAAGAGTGATGCTGTAGATATGCTAAATTTCTGGGGTTTCTTTTTAAAGCTTTTTCTCCACAAGAGAACCACATGCAGGTGCCAACAATCTACTGCAGTTGCTTGATTTTCAGTTAAAATTCTAAGGTGAAAAAGGGCATAACTATGTCAAAATTACCTTGATGGTCATCTGCCCTTGTTGTAGGTTTTCCTGTTTTAATTGTTAATGTAGTATACTGGTATATCCCACAGATAGATATAAATGTATAGCTTGTGTTTGTATAAGGAGACACTTATACTGCCTTGCTATAGAGCTAGCTTTTGTAGAAACGTGGTAGAGCGTTCGCCTTGGGACTTGGAGGTCCTGGGTTCAAATCCCACCTGGGGATGCTATTTGTCAGAACTGTTACATTAACACTTTGTCTGAGTTTGAAGTAAATATCCTCAGTAATAACAGAAATATTATAAATTGTAAAAGATTTTGCACAACACAGATGTCAACAACAACACTGCCAGGGCTATGGTAATAACTCAAAATATTTTTCAAAAACAGCTGAACTAGACAAACACCAAATTGTATTAATAGTATTGGAGCTTAAATTTTTCATAGTGGTACCAGCTATTAATTCTTTACCACACAACAAAACTGTAGATCTGCCCATACTGCAAGTATTCAGAGATACGAGGGCTGTTCGATATGTAATGTGTATTGTACCACAGCACGATAACGCTTTGCACAATTTCATGGATGATGATACGCCTGAATAGCTCTATTCAATACCTTTCCAACGGTATAAACACGAGCCTTCAGCTCCACATAGTTTTAAACTTATAGTCATTTCAATATAGCTAGTCGTTGACCATTGTTGTAAAAATGGTTGGGAAACGGATTAAGAATATTGAAGAAATTAGAGCTTATATAAAAGTTCGCACAAAACTCGGTCATTTGGTAATGCAGATTTTTACTGAATTGGGGGAAGTTTATGGGTCTGATAAGGTATCTTATGAGACAATTCGTAGTTGGAGAAAGAAATTTCTGACTGGCACAGAGTCCGTCAAAGATGCAGCAAAATCTGGCCGACCTGTGACTTTAACAGGTAAGGCAAATGTCTCAAAAGTCAGGGAAATAATTGAAAGTAATGGTAGATATACGATTCGTGATATTGCCAACGCTGTTGGCATATCGCTATCGCGGGTGCATTTGATTTTGAAGCGTATTTTGAAAGTATGAAAGATTTCTGCCAGATGTATACCTCATATATTGACAGATGACCAAAAACGGGTACGAGTACAAACCGCTAAGCCATTGCTCAAAATGTTTCCCAAATTCAATCAAAGACAACTTGCAAACATTGTTACTGGTGACGAAACATGGGTTCACTATTTCGAACCAGTAAGAAAAATTGGAAACAAAATATGGCTAACTAAACACGGTAGAAGGCCTGTAGTTGCCAAAAGAAGCATAAACACAAAGAAGGTTCTTTATTGCATATATTATTCTCATGTGATGGTATAGCCGTACAAATTCCGGTGCCGAAGGGCAAAAGTGTTACAGGTCGGTATTACCGAGATGTTATACTAAAAAAGGTCAAGAAATATTATCTAAAACGACGCCCTGTGTCAGGATTTAGGCATGTTCGTCTACTTCATGATAATGCTCCATCACATACATCTGAGCTTGTGAAGCAATTTTTGAAGTCGGAGAAGGTTACCGTCTTGCCACACCAACCATACTCTCCAGATCTAGCCCCATGCGACTTTTTCCTTTTTCCAAAACTTAAAAAGTTCTTATCTGGTCGTCGTTACAAGTCCCGACAAGCCCTTGGCTCAGCCATCAGTCAGTGCCTCAGAGGTCTACCTAAATGAGCGTACCGTGACGCATTTTAGAAATGGATTCAGAGATTGAAATTATGTATTTCAAACCGCGGAGAATACTTTGAAGATATCGTACAATACACATTACATATCGAACAACCCTCGTAAAACATTGAATGTGACTCCACTGAAGGACTTGTTTTTGAAAGAACAGAAAATTTTGTGGAAAAAGTGAAGAGTAACGTTTGTCTACATTTTTTCCTTTTCCCACAATGCTTTTAAAGCTCTTTTTCCTTAAAGCTGTCAAAAAACGGGAATATTTGATAAAGGGTTATTAATGTTAGTCCCACATCCTATGCAGGAACCCTACATGTATCTACAACAATGCGCTATTTGTAAAAAGTGTACTATGGCCTTTTTCAACCGTATCAAATATACAACATTCTATAGAAACTGCAACACAGGAATGTCGAAGGGTTACAGGGCAAGACAAACATTTCTACAACCTCTCGTATCCGTCCCTCTATGCGTGCCACTTCTTGCTTGCCTTTTTCATGGACACTATCTGGACTGTCATTCAATGATGTGTGCCACTTCAAACAGGCCTCATAATTCTTCTTTCCATTGGGTAAAGTTCCAATACCAAGACCTGGTCTAGACCTTGGCATGTATTCCTTTGGAAACAAACAGAAATATTTGAGAGGCAGTCTGTGAAAAGGTGGTTTAACGCATCTGCAAACAAAAAGACTTGACCCATGTCAGCCTGCGCAATCCTCACAGGCTGACTTGGGTCAAAACTTTTTGCTATTGATACATTTTCTGCGTGTCAAAGGACCATTTTACCTCATGATTCAGCCAGTTTTTAGATGAAATGGATCTATATACACCAAAGGTCAAATCCCATGTGGACCTTTTTATACACACAACCAGATGCAGAAATGCAGACTGTTGTAATATTCCTTTTATTATATAACTCACCACAATAACTGTCAAGAAATGACAGAAAATAAATACGAATAACCAAAAAATTAGAGAACTACGTTTCATTCACGAAAGTGTCTGTGACAAATGATAAAGCATTAGATGCTTGCATCCTTCTTTTTGCAAAACATCTTCTTAGCTCTTTACCAGCAGACAAGACTTTGACTAGTCCAATTTAAAAGCATAAGCACACAACAAAATTTGCTCTATTTTTTTTCTTCTTTTCAAACCATTTTTTTAATACATGTAGTTTTTTTCTTTGGGTTTTTGGTTAAGATTTAAGGTTGCATCGAATCAAACACATAGAACATATTTTACAGGAAATATTTAATGACATCATGGATTGTTTATTGTCATCAGGCTGTGGTTCACTGGCCAGTCATTCTTGTTTATTATGTACTTTTCCCCTTTTTTAGTGTCCCTGCCAAATTACTGACCCATAAAGCAAATGCGAGTAAAATAATCAGATTATTTTCAATGCATGTGCTATATATAAGCTATATACAAAAGTAAACATTCTCTTGTTTGCTTAATTTTTTTTGGAAAATTACCTTATGTATGCAAAAATAGTGCTTTTTTCTGTGTCTCCCTGTTGGGAGACTGATTTTGAATCTCTACAGAAAGTAAACTGTTTGGTATTTCACAATCCTTCTTTGCTCAAGACATACTTATCATGTACCCTTACAGATGTACTAATGACACACTAAGACACATGCAACAGAATTTTGAAATATCAGTGTTTCAGTAATATCGCCAAAACAATATTAAAATCCATTACTGCATTTTATCTCATGTTGGGATGGTCTAACTTAGAACTGTTTGTCTAAAGATCACTGTCGGAATATTCTTTTACGTTTGATAATGAGGATTTTAGAGCCTATGGATCACAAAAAACTCTGACATTCAAAAAAAGTGCATCACTGATATTGAAGATAGCATTCAGACAAAAACTTGTTTAACCTCTGTTACCAAGGTTTTGCCAAAACCGTTATCAATTGACATCTGTTGAATGTGATACTTAAAGGAGAATACCAAATACGAAATAAAACTATGTGAATCATTCTCATATTAATCAGAAAAAGGACCTTTTCTGATCCAAAACATGCTAATTTTAACATCGGTTATCTTTAACATCTGTGACTAAAATCAGTACTTACTGACTGCTGTTTGAAGACGTCACACTCTACCTGAAATACCCTGGTCTTAGATTTACCCACTATCTAACTGACTCGCAAACCTAACAGTACCATAACAAAAGGCATTCCACCTTTGTAAGTGAGTGCAATTAAATGTTTGGTTTGAACGTCAGATAGAACTACTTAGAAGCAGGTCATGATGGAAATACCAGACCCTGTCCCCTCAGGAAAGTGAAATTGGATTTAAAAATTAGGCCTTGAAATGGTTGACAAGATTGAGAGTGAAGGCAATATGTGGCTTAAAGTGCAAGAAGGTTTAGTTACAGTAACTAATTTGGTTAACTTATGTTACAAAGATCAGGAAATCTTGAAAACAGTATTAGAACATTTGGTCGATTGTGAAGCATTCTACAAAAATTATGTATACTTGTGCTTCAAAGAAATCAATAAGAATATAAATTATGTAGGTGTAATTACTTTAGCTTTTGGTAATTTTCTTAATTTTTTGTGGCTAAAATTTGCTAGACTTATTTCTAAAATCTGGATCAATGTTTTCTAAGACATACATTTTTTATTTAATAGTTCCTCAAGTTGAGTAAAGTTATCTTAGTTTTTGGTCATTTTACTACTTTTTTATGTCAGTAATATGAGAACATCAGATTTTTTTCAACTTGTGGAATTTTCTTTTTAACATCCGTTACATTCATATTGGCATTTAAATTTCAAAAATGAAGAATCATGGTCCAAATTACTAAAAGGAAATTACTCAGTGATACATTCATTAAAGTAATTAAGTATGATAGCCATTGAAATACCCAGCCAAAGTAGAAATATTTTAAATGAAAGTAATTCGAAATTTCTGAATCAATTTGAAGAAAAAGGTATAGCTACGATTTTGTGCCTTAATTTTCAATTAAACTCAAAACGATCCAAAAGTTCTGGCTTATTTCATACCAAATACTTATACCTTCAATAAAACAGTGTGTTCATATAAGTTGTGTTAACAATTTTCACACGACAGATGACACAAAACTTGAATTTTATGAATTAATAGCCGTTACTCCAATATATAGTCACTTGCTTAAAACATTTACAACAAACGGTTGATTCTCATGAAGTGTAACTTCAGAATTTCATTAAACTGTGATAAGGCTTTGTTGTGGCACATTTTTTTCAAAATTCTAAGACATGCATTTTTCATGTTTTGGCATTCATGTAGGTACATAAAAAACAGGAATGACTGTGGCATCAGTATATACAAAAACACTGATTAATTACTTAATACAATAACTAAAAATGTAAGAAGTAGAAAATACACACAAAATACTGGTAAAAAAAATAAATGGTACTTACATTAGTAATAAATGAAGAGACTTCATTCAACTTTTCTTTCAACTTTTGTATTCCATTCAGAAGCCTACTTTGTATATGTAACCTGAAGAGATCGTAGTGATGAGGTCAAAAATGAAAATATGATACTCTAATAAGATATTCCCAGAAACAAAATCAAAACGCAAGTACTATACACAATAAACACTTTTATCACATAAAACCTCTTCCGGCAGTGTATTAAACCCATGACTTATTTTTGATAATACACTAGTGTATTATCGTTTTTCAGGTCCTGGTTCTGATCAGTTTTCAGTCACGAGCGCGTGAAGCGAGAGAAACCAACTACAGTTTGTGCGGGAATTTGTACTGTTACGCCATTTCGGGGAAAAATGACGTCACTGTTGCTAAGACGTATACACGTGATAAGTTTTTGATTTTCATGTTTGATAAAAACCAAGAAATGCAGCGAAAGTCTCTTAAAATCAATATTATTGTGGAAATAGGTGGACTTAACCCCTCTATAAACTATTTCACTCTTCTTTTGGTGTAAATGTCACAGAACTATTTAGTTGTGTATGTACACATTTGAAACCAAACTACAATGTAAACATGGACCAGTGAACGCTATAGAGGCTGAAGGTGATGATGCGGGATATTTTTCTGTCTGTCATTCGTTTTATGTGATAAATAGAATCTCACATTCGTGTTTATGAATTATCATTTTTATCAAACTCGTTGACTAAAATGTATTTGACGCTCGCCAAGGCTCTCGTCATACAATTTTAGTCAACTCGTTTGATAAAAATGATAATACATAAACACTCATGTAAGATCCTCTATTTTTGTATAAATTTCGAACACTGGGAGTTATAAAGCTGATTTTCCTAAAGCTGGTACAAGATTTTTTACCTGATCAAATCATTATGTCCTAGTAGATGTTCACAGTTCTATCTTTATGAACTGATAGGGTCCTTGAATTATTGGTCAATTATATGTAGAGGATTTTTGTTTCTTTTGGTGAAAATATTACTAATGATGTTCACTTGATGAAAATATTTCAATCTTTTACTGAAAGAAACAAATATCCTCTATATATAATGAACCATTCTACATGCTATCAAGTTTTAACGGCATTTTTTTCTCTCTGACTGTAAAGATGTATCTTTAAAGTAAGAAAGTATGGCAGTTTGGAACCTGCTTGATTGGTTGTATAGTGTTAAATGCCATTTTCAACATTACTCAAGTTATATGGCATGGCCATGCACCTATGCTTTTGTAGAAGTTTCTTCTAATCAGTACATTGCAAAATATTATTCCCAAGCCACTGGCTGCTTTTTCTGCATAGCCATCATCGAAACACCAGTTAGCAGTGGGAGAGGAATGAATCTATTATCCTGTCTCAATGCCTATCATCATTCCTCAGAAAAAAGAAAATGGCCAAGCTGGGGGTCTGAGTCCACGACCCTACAGTCAACTTCCATACGTTACCAACTGATCAACCAGTCTTGGCCAGTTTCCAATATACCCTTGAAAATTTACTTCAATGAGTAATGTCAAAAGTAAAAATAAATGTAAGACTCACAGTTCAGATCCATTTCCAAACAAATTTTCAGCATAATCAAGGAAGGGTTTATAAAGTTCTGTATCTGTCACATTTTTCTTGGTAAATTCTTCAAGTTCTTTGTTAACTCTAGTCTACAAATACATGTATCAAAAATATCTCATCTACAAGACAATATAATTTCAGACTTGCCCTTATTCAAACCACTTGCAGGTGACAAATTAAATACGACTCAACGATCGAATTATTTCTCTAACAGGGTAGAAAACGTAGTGGAAAAAGGAGAATATGCTGGAAACTTGCATTTTCTCCTTTTCCCCAGAGTTGTTAAACATAAAGATAATTATAAATGCCGATTCACACAACCAATTTTTCTTTTGGTTTATATAATGGCCAAGATGTTTACACTAATTTTTCAGAATTTCAAAACAGTGGGTGAAATGGTAAAAAGCATTCTAGGAAAAGGAGAAAATGGTTGGTTATCAAATCTTGTTTCAGTCCCTTCTTCTTTATGGACATTAAAACCAGAAATTGTCTGAGGCAGGGCTAAGCTAATCCCAGATTAGCTTAGCTAATGGGACAAAAAATTTTATTAGCATTGCACTGAAAAAGAGTCAAAGAACATACAGGTTCTTCTACAACTTAACTTAGAGACATACTTATGGAGCTCAAGGTGACCTGTGTAAAGCTCTTCTAAGATTAAATGATTGATTGAATGAATGGTGTTTTATGCCGCTTTCAGCATTATTACAGTCCTGTCACAGTGACAGCTCACATGTTCATGTTTTCCTGGGTATTACCAGTACTTAGGCTAGGGCTCTGAAGTGTCTTGCCCAAGGACACTCCCATGAAAAACCAAGTGGATCCAGTGCGGCTCAAACCTGGGACCTCCAGGTTGCGAGTCCAACACTTCACCACCGAGTCACACAGGACCCCTCTAAGATTGAAATGATACCTAAATTCTGACAAAGTTTCCTAAGCACTGCACTGCAAAATTAATGTCATCTCTAGAGCTCAAATATAGCAGTTGGACCAATTAAGCTAGTGACCTACTTTTTCCACAGAGATAACTCAAATTTAAAGTCATCTTGGATATTATCAAGGCAAACATTCCAACTAAGTTTCATTTCCATTTAAAATCAATTATGTTCTCTACAGCAAATGCAGTTTACTATGATATCTATAATTTGAGCATTGACCACGTCATCCCCAAGTGACCAATTTTTTATTCAATTCAACACGTTATCACCACAAACCTAGACAAACATTTTTGACCCGGATTGAACAATTTGGACAGGAAATATGAACTTTACATGACAAACAAGATTTATTTTTCTATCATGACCAGGTGACCCACATTTTGTATAGCTACCGGTAAGCCACTGTTGCCAAGGCTTGAGATATTATGATAAAAACAAAGGTTCTAATTAAGTTTAATTCCTTACCAAATTGGAACATTTTGGACTAGACCAAACTGAAGCCATTTGCTGACGACATGATAAATGTAGCTTAAATGATAATACCTGTCTTTGATAGGGTAAAGACATTGTCAGAAAAGGGGAAAATGCTGGTTACCAGCATTTTCTCTTTTGCCACAATGATTTCAAAAGCTTTCTTCTCTAGTGTCGTTAAAACTCAGGGTTGTTTTGTAAAGGGTGAATGTATATTGATCAATGTACATTAAACTTAATCAATATAACAGATGAACATGCATGAAGCACAACATAAATAGCATGATCAGAAAAACTTCTTGGACATTCTGTGTTCAGGAGAGCAATAAAGGATCAGTATTGGATAATTTTCTAACAAAAATCACAGTATTATCTCACCAGTGAGGCATTGTTATTTGTGTGTTCCTTTCTAATGGCTCGTCTTGTTAAGTCTATCTTCTCTTGATACTGGAATTAAAAAAAAATATCTGATTCTTTAACAGAAAAAAACTTGCAAGACTTGTCAATATTAAAAGCATTTTCATATGACATTTAGTTGAATCCAGTCCATGGAACTGATCATTGAAATGTTGAAAATGTTGTGAGAAATACACCAACTACTGGTTACCAGCATTTTCTCCGTTTTCTGACCATGCTTTCAAAATAAATTTTTTATGAATATGAACATGTGAAAATGTTGAAAGATCTAACAAAACGGCTAATCACATGAAATCTTCAAACTTTCAGGGTCGTTAAAACTCAGGATTATGTGGTAAAGAGTTAAGACCTAAGTTGTTCTAGTTGCTGCTACTAGAAAAAGTATCTTTAAGCAAAGGATTTTTGTCATATTAATACATGTAATAATGTCAAGAAATTGCAGAAAAACATTGACAAAGCTTGTTTGGATTCAAGATTTATTGATTGAATGGTGTTTAACCCTTTACCACACAATCCCGACTTTTAACGACCCTAAGGAAAAGGCCTTTTGAAAACATTGTGGGAAAAGGAGAAAATGCTGGTAACCAGCATTTTCTCCTTTTCCCACAATGTTTTCTACCCTTCCATAAGCAAATTTCAATTTTTGAGTCAAATCTATATTGTCGTCTGCAAATGCTTTCAATTTGGACAAGTCTAAAAATTTGTCGTCTGGTAAAGGGTTAATGCCTTTTTCAGCGTTGCCGTCAAGCTTGAGAAAAAAAAAATGTGTCTGCTTCAGTATTAAAAAGCTTATCTCAGATTTGACCTGTTGACCTAGTTAATACTGACTTATTGTCACCCAAATTTAAATGGAAAAAATGATCATTATGAGGAGTATATCGACGGTGCCGATCCAAAACCCCGTAACTGAATTTTGGTGATTTTTCTTTTTTCCATAATTCCGTAAGAGGAGTGTTTCCCGCTCATTTTCATCTAGTAGCCATTTTGATAGCTACTCGCGATACTTTGCTACAGCCACGTGACAAAATGCTGTATATTGATTGGATCCAATTACACAAAGACAAAACACCGTATAGGAAGCGACTGTTCAGTTACGTGTTTTTTTCCTAGTCTTATGTCAGTTACGGACAGATGTGTCAACTCGAGGTCAATGATATTTCGGGGAAATACAGCGCCTGAATGGCTTTTTATCCTGTGTAAGTATGAAAATCTGATTCTTTATTGACCATTTTATCATTACAACATAATTGACACATCATGCTAAAAATGTTTCTATCTTTTTTTCCAGTTTGAAAAAGCCTTGAAGAAAATTCAGCTTCATGGCAGATAGTGGAATGCTTTACTTTGTACTTGTAACAATTCAAAAAGTGTCATAAAATACACGTTATTGATACTGTACATCTTGTTGTTGCTTTGTAAAGCTGTATAGTGCAGATTTTCATTCTGTGATGTGATATTTTCGACAGTTTCGCAAGTACGGGATTTTAGATCTTCCGAATTCTGGGATTTATGCGGACTACTTGCAATTACGGGGTTTTCTTACGTTTGACAAAGTAGTTTGCTGTATTCTATAAAGGATGACATACTTATTTTTTATGTTATAAATGATACTAACTAAAACTCAAAATTTATAACATTTCATCCTTAATTACAGGTCCTTTCCAGGACAGAGCCTCCTAGACCAGGAAGATAGCGTTCTTGTGAAAATATTCAGTTACATAACATTGGAAGAAATGATCACCAGGGTAAACAGAGTCTGCAAACACTTTAATTATCTGATTAAAACTAGTTCAAAACTGTGGTCAGAGATAGAATTTCGTCAACAAGTGAAAATCAGTAGCTATGATCAACTTGAATACCTTTTAAAACATTCCAGTAACTTTCAGACATTTTTGATGGGGTATACATCTTGGTGCATTGCTGTTCCAGACCTTGACTGTGCTTTCACCAAACACCTTTGTAAGGCTACATCACTCAAATGGCTAGATATTTCTAAATGTAGCGTGTCAACATTGTGTTTTATGAAAAGACTAGTAAATTTGAAAATAGTGAATCTGTCTGGGTGCAAAAATCTGATTGATGACGATTTTCATGTTCTCAAATACTGCATCAATTTAGATTAGTTATATGTGCCACATACAAAGGTCAGTGCTAAAACATTAGTTGAGCTGAGTCGTGTTCTCAAATTAGTTGTGTTAGATGTCACAGGATTAGAATTAAGTATTGGCAATTGCGAAGACATACTTCAACATTCCTTTCAGACCCTGCTTGATGTTTATTTGTCAGTAACAGGAGATAACGTAGATGAGAATGTAGTCCAAAAACGACTTGTGGAGGTGTATATAGACATATCATTTCATGTTCACAGAATATTATAGCCAGAATAGTTAATTTAAACAAAATGATGTCAAGAGGCTATATGTTGGTGCAGCTGGCACAACAAAAGCTTGAACGAGAAAAGATAGAGAGAGAATGTAAATCGTTACATGTTCTTGTTGAGAGTGTGTGCCTAAAACGCTGTAAAAAGAGCAAACACTGAACGGGTAAAGTAAATCCAGACATGCAAAGTTGTGATAAAAATATAGAACAAGTAAATAATGCGGCAAACACAGATGCTCCCGAGAGCAATATGAACCTTGAACAAATGAGTGAAGTAAAAGAAATTATCAATGAAACTCAATGCGTCACCAATGAAGAACTATTTACTCGAAGTGGAAACACAGGAGGTGATGGAAACTCTGCCACTGTCGACCAAGTCAAAGAAATATGTTTGGAAAGTAAAGATTTAGAAGATATTTCTGAAAGTCAGTCCATCGTCGCCATAGAAAAAATGCTTGATATTAACGAGAACTGTGTTTCTGTAAACAGTCTTAATACAGGACAAGCCATGGGTTTGTTATCTGAAGAAAAAGAAAGAGTAACATTTATGGAATACAATGTACTTTCACCAAAGAGCAGAATACTAACGACAACATAGCATCTGATCCTGAAAACATTTTAAATATGGAGATAGGCAAAGGATTACTGATCGAACACAAGGAACTGGCGAGCATTTGGGAAAATGAAGACACAATGCAGTTGAGCAAATAACATCCACTGATAGCGAAGAAGTTGCTGAAAACATTCTAGACATAGACAATTTTACAACACTTGCAAACACAGAACTAGAAAGTGAATGTAAAAGTCAGAGAGTCTTTGAAGGGCAAAAAGAGTTAGATAAAAACACAGATGTTGGCAAAGATTGTTCGGATGTGATACAAACAAATATTATGGAAGAATCGTCCATGTTTAACACCAAGAATATAGACAATAACAGTGACATGTCGGATTATGATGATACGGACAATGACCCTGACTGGAAACTAGATGAGAATCAGGAAGAGAATCAAGACACACAAACAAAAATTTTGCAAAA
Organism: Hippopus hippopus; assembly: GCA_946811185.2. Lineage (NCBI taxonomy): Eukaryota > Metazoa > Mollusca > Bivalvia > Cardiida > Cardiidae > Hippopus > Hippopus hippopus. The sequence continues at coordinate 8,649,333 of OX328110.1, read as the reverse complement.
TGAAGCCCTTACAATTTCACTAAAGGAAACTGTACAAACTTCAAAGAGAAAGCGATCGAAAACACCCGTTAAAAAAGAAATTAGCATTAAACGAATGAAAGGTGTGAACTATTTGGGCGTTAGGAAAGGACAAGGACATTGCGCTCAGCGGTCAGGAAGAATATTAACTCTGCGTTCATGTTCCACTGCTTGTTTAAAAGGAAAAGGAGGGAGGAAATGCAATACCATAACTGAAGTTTATCGCCAAGAGGTATTTGAGAGTTTCTGGGGGAAAATGAATTGGGATGAAAAAAAGGTTTACGTCATTTCTGTTGTAAAGAAGATGCCTACGGCCAGACCTTCCAAACAGGCCAGCCGAAGACGTAATACATATACGTATCATTTTAAAGTCGGAGGAGAGCATGTACGAGTGTGTAAAGAGTTATTTCTTAGCACATTAGTAGTAAAAGAAGACATGGTATATGGCTGGATAAACAAGGATACTGACAATAATGGTATACCACACTCTGCACAAACAGAAAATAAAGTTCACAAGAACACAAGAGCTAGAGAACTCACAGAAGGATTTCTGAACAATCTTCCTAAGCTACCGTCACATTACTGCAGAAGTGAAACAAACAAGCAGTATTTGGAAACAGATTTAACATCTTTTACTGATGTTTACATGTTATATAAAGAGCATTTACGTACAAATGGGATAGATAATCAATTTATCTTTGTTAGAACTGTTTTCAAACAAATCTTTAATGAAATGAATTTATCTATATTCAAACCCAAAAAAGACCAATGTGACATTTGATGTGGCTTTAAAGTGGGAAATGTCAGTGATGCAGTGTACAACAGTCATGTGCAATGTAAGGATGAAGCACAACAGTCAAAAGTCAAGGACAAAAGCGAGGCAGAGCAAACAAAGAAACAGATAGTTTTGACAATGGACGTTCAGAGTCTCTTACTGTGTCCAAAACTTGAGGCCAGTTGTATGTCCTATAAAACAAAACTGTGTTGCCACAACTTTACTTTCTTTGATCCAGTAACAAAGAACTGCACATGTTATTTCTGGACTGAAACAGCAACTGACTTGTCAGCAACAACGTTTGTTTCGTGTATTGTTGACTATTTAGATGGTTTAGATTTGACAGACATTGAAAAAGTAATCATATATAGTGATGGTTGTGCGTATCAAAATCGCAATTCTACATTAGCAAATGCACTCAGCCTCTTATCTACAAAGTATGGCATTACCATAATACAAAAATACCTCGAACGGGGTCACACTCAAATGGAGTGTGACTCTGTACATGCTCATATCGAGACCAAGGTGAAGAATAGGGACATTTACCTTCCCTCTCAGTATGTCGAAGTCATGAAAAGTGTCCGTCCTAAACAACCATACACAATAAGATATTGTGATCATAACTTTTTCAAGGATTATTCCAAAATTACGCGTTACACATCAATAAGACCCGGGGTAGGTGTAGGCTCTTCAGTTGTAGCTGATATTAGACAACTAAAGTATGTGCCAGATGGTACGATCCTGTATAAAACATCATACGACGGACTGGCATTTGAATCCCTTCGCAAGCCGCGCAAATCATTGGATGAGTTCATATTTGAAACCGTTACACAACTGAGAAAAACGCCACTGCCAATTAAGAAATCGAAGTACGAACATTTGCAGCAGATAAAACAAGTTATTCCTGCGGATTATCATTCCTTTTACGACAACTTGGATCATTCTTAAATGTGAACTAGATCTATGATTGTTGTTATCAGTGTCCCATGGTGTAGCATCTATTCCATAGCTAATTCAAACAATCAAAATTGTTTTTGATGTTTGTTCCGAAATAGTTCTGTAAGACAAGAAATGTTCTTTAGTTTTTTTTTTAAGCTAACAGTAAATTTGTACTCCTACTTTGTTCGATTTAGGGTTATTGTGTTTCTCATTATCATGTTTATACAAGTAGTTTGATTCGGTATTTCCTGTTCGATTCTTGTGAAGTTCATTCAGACAGCCTATGGTTTAATGAAGCACAAATGTGTCATCTTTTCATTAGTTATAGCAACGTATAAATATGTAAAAGATTTTGAAAAGAAAATGGTCATATTGGTAATTTATTTTTGGGATAATCTAAATACCAATAAGGCCTACTATTTTCTCTGTTGAGTTTCAAAATCAGTTATGAATTCTTTTTTTTTTCTTTGAAATAAAACGAGAATGTTTTATCTTTAAATGACAAGCTATTTTCAGTTAGGAGCTGAATAAAAGTTTGAGTTACCGTTTAGAAAGTGTCATTCTAGTTTTAAAAAAGTGTGTGTCTGAGTGCTTAATTGTTGAATGCATTCGAGTTTAGTGTTGTTATCAACAGTATTGCGGCTATAAAATGAAATCAGTTCACCTATCCATTTATTCCTGGCATAACGCAAACGGTATTAAGTACTTTATTCCTTCACAGCAAGGTACTGTTTTGCTTATTAGACACGTAGATAGTAAGGTACATGTAACTGGTCGAAGACCAATGACATTTTTGGGGGGGGGGTCAGTAATCCATGATCAATTCACAATACGGCTAATAATAAAAATAATATTACTAAATATTATCATTCCAGAAATTAAGGAAACACCGTATTTGCCACTTTTATTATGCTTATAGCAGGTTAAAACCCGTAAATACATTTTTCAAAGTCTAGATCCCGTAAGTGCAAAGAACCAACAAGAGGGCCATGATGGCCCTGTATCGCTCCACTGGCTATTAAGTAAAAACACTACAAGCCAAACATTACAATATTCAGCAAATTGATTTCAAACACGAGGACATGCAAACATTTTTCTATCTAATCCTACGAGAAAGTTGTGATCCATGGGCAAAGCCAATTTTGATCGCAAAGCTATAATTATTTGAATCCTGGTGGAGGTCCACAATATAAAGCTCCATACCAAATAATTCAGTTCTTGAATGTTATAAACAAGAAGATTTTCAAATTTTTCTCAATTTGGGCACCCTTGATAGAGACCCCCTAGATAAAGCTAAATGCAAAATTTGATAGCCCTAGCCCTTATAGCTAGATGCGAAAGATTTTCCTATATAAGCCCGCCCATGTAAAACATGTTACCCCCCCGGAGCGAAGTCAAATTTGACCCTCGGCTATAATTTGGACACCCTTGGTACAGGTCCACTAGATAAAGCTACATGCCAAATTTGGTCGCCCTAGGCCCCATGGCTAGGTCAAAGAAGAATTTTAAAGTTCTCCCTATATGAGCCCATGTAAAACTTGTTATATAAGCCCATGTAAAACTTGTTACCCCCGGGCAGGGCCTAATTTGACCCCAGGGCTATAATTTGAACAATCTTGGCAGAGGTCCACTAGATAAAGGTACATGCCAAATTTGGTAGCTCTAGGCCCTATGGCTAGGTAGAAGAGGAATTTTAAAGTTCTCCCTAAATAAGCCCATGTATAACTTGTAACCCCCGGGGCGGGGCCAATTTTGACCCCAGGGCTATAAATTGAAGAAACTTGGTAGAGGTCCACTAGATAAAGCTACATGCCAAATTTGGTAGCCCTTGGCCTTACGGTTTCAGACAAGAAGATTTTCAAAGATTTTCAAAATTTTTCAGTTTTGTTGCCATGGCAACCAGAGTTTTTGAAGGAATTAAATTCTTTCAAGAAATTCTGAAGAGGACCATGGCAGGATCATTTCTGTGAAGTTTCATCAAAATTGGATGGGTAGTTTCAGAGAAGAAGACGTTTTAAAAAAAAGTTAACGGACGGACGGATGGACGGACGGACGCACGGACGCACGACGGACAACAGGCCATGACATAAGCCCGCTGGCCTTCGGCCAGTGGAGCTAAAAAGCAAAAATCCCGTAAGTCTATATTAAGTCTTAAAACTAATTTCAATTATGCGAACCTGTCATAGACATAAACAGGCGTTTAAAATGCTTTCAAATGATATATTTTGCAAAGTTATCAGATTCACCAAACCAAAGTAAATACGTTTTTATTGTCTCCTGAAAAGTGATCATTTTACAGATACGGGGTTTTGGATCGACACCGTCGATATCCAGTTTTGTAATGTTCTGATGACATAATGCTTTCCTTATTATGGACAGTGTAGATCAGAGACTGCACAGAGCGTGCAGTCTGATCTCTGATCTACACTGTCCACTTAGATTATGACCAAACTGGTTCTCCATTTTGCAGCAAAAGTGTATTAGTGGCCTTTGAAAAAAATGTAACTTTATTTATTTAGTAGTGAAAGAGTGAAACTATGCCAAAGGGTCTGATTAATTTATAAAATGAAAATGATAGAAAGCTAATCAGACAAAATCTCTTTTTAACCTTTTTATAAGAAGTCAAATCTTCCGACTTGTCCAATTTGAAAGCAATCTGACCTAAAATCTAGTGTCTCTAAAATAACTGGTTATCAGTATTTTTCTCTTATTCCTATAATTGTTTTAAAAAAAATTTCTTCCTCACCATAATAATTTAAAAGTATGAGATCCTTGGGTAGAGGTTTAAACAATGTAAGTTAACTTTTTACCAAACAATCCCGGGTTTTAAAGACCCTGAAGAAGATGCTTTTTGAAAACATTGTGGGAAAAGAAGAAATTGCTGGTAACCAGCATTCTCTCCTTTTCCCATTATGTTTTCTACCCTATGAAAGACAAATTTTAGGTTTTGACTAGCATTTAATTTGTAGTCTGCAAAATTTTGTCGTCTGGTAAAGGGCTAACGTCCCTACCTGGTCTGACAACAACTCTACCCTTCGTACATAATTCACAAAATCTCCTTGGGTATTAAATGGCAGGTACGTAGCAAAGTTGCCAAAGTCAACATGCCATCCATTCAGGAAATTGATAGGATTCACAGCTTCGAAACTGTTAAAAAAATATATTTGAGCAATTAAATCAACATTTCATTGTCGATAATTTGTATTAGATCTAGTAGAAAAAAAAAAGGTTTTGATGAACAATTATTTAAAAGCTGTGCTCTGGGAAAAGGGTGCTGAATGCATATCCGTGATGCATTATACCAAGCAAGTCATCATAAACTTATGGAGCCATAAAATCTATTTTGTGTAACAACCGACTGAATCTGCAGGTAGACTGTTTCTTGGATACACAGAGATTATACCGAAAGCAAAAAAATTCCATCCAAGTCAGCCTGCATGGACTGCGAAGGCTGACCTGAATCAACACTTCTAACAAATGCATTACACCCCCTTTTCATAGTGCATGGCCCAAATTATGATAATCAACAAGAATAAAGAAGTACACGTGAACATAAATTTCTTTATTTACAAAATCTCAAAAATACATCAGACACTGTGGATCAAAGATCAGACTAAGATCTTGTGCAGTCTCTTCTGGATCTACACTGTCCAAATAAGCACGTAAAATTGTCCTCGTTATGAGTTCAATTACAGGTTAAACTCTACAACAGACGAAACATATTTAGATTTGTCCAAACTTAGAGCATTTGCATAATATTACAAATGAGCTGTATCTAAAATAATGGAATTTGAACTTGAAAGATAGAAAACATTGTGGGAAGAGGAGAAAATACTTGTAAACAGCATTTTCTCCTTTTCCAACCATACTTTCATAGGAGTTTATAGATCCCTACCTCCTAAGGGTCATTAAAACAAAGGATTCATTTTGTACAGGGTTACTCTACAGTATACCTACTCTCTCCACTCATATCCTGCTAGAAAAGTTGAGAATATATCTTCTAGGATATCGTATGATATTTTTGTTTCCTTGGATAAGCTGTCTCTGTTAATTGCCTTCAATCTTAGTTGAAATGCTGATACACTCTCCTACAAAAGTCAAGAAAGGACTGCTTTTATAAAACAAGCAAACAGGAGTGGGAGAAAGAGTTGTATAGTTGAAGTGTTGACCTCAAATCTCTAACGTTCTGAATTCCAATCCCATGACCAGCAGAATGAGCCTGTGGAATTAGCTATCAACCTCATGACCGGAGTGCTCATTGAAGTTTCCTGTAAGCAAACATCCAGGGTGAATAATACTGTATAACTTGTACAGCTCAGTTCATAATTGATTTAAAAATCAAAGCGCTGAGAACCCTGAAGTGGTATTTGTCAAGTAAACCATTGTGTGGAATTAATAATTTGAAAGAAAAAGAAAAATATTATTCAAATATTGGCTTGAAAGTCAACCTACTAAGCAAATGAATACCTTTTTTGGTTGAAGGGAGAGTACTCATGACAAAGTTAGGATTTTTTGTGTATTGGTGGTCTCCTTTTGATCACTAGGAGTCAGGAGTAACATCCCTTGACAGTAGGGTGCATGGTGGATAGAGAGAGAAACCAAGTGAATATATCGAATAAAATTAAGTTTGTACCTGAAAACTATGATTTTGAAATAATTCTTTGGCTGTTAAGTTTTAATTCCAAACATTACAATCAATTATTTCGATCTATAAATATTCATGCCCAATCAAATGGAGAAGCGCGCAATCATTGGAGGAACAAGCCATGGGACGAACTGGTTTTGGAATGAAAAAGCTCAGGACCAAGTGATCGGTAAACAAATTTTGTATCATTGCGCCAATAGAAGGCTATGAGTGAGTGAAGCTATTTTAAATCAAAAATTAGTATTTCCACGATCGGTGGCCTCAACCAGTGTATTTTAACATGCCATTTCCAATTACATATCTGAGTGCTACCGAATAACTCATTTGTCTGAGAAAAATTGAGTTTAATTAGGTTTATTTCCTTCGGCTTTGAACAAAATATGATACATGGTCTTCAAAATTCAATATTGAACTCATAGTGGTATTGTCTTCGACAAATACCACAAAAACTGGTTTTAGCCTTGAACTTATAACATGTTTGCAATGTTGAGGCTCCTTTTTGCCACATTGTCTCTTCATAGGAAACTATGTTGATCTGAGATCAAAATGCAACTTTTTGTGAAGTCTGATCTTAACCCTTAAGGCTGCTAAGTGCAACATAAGGACCTTTTGTGGACAGCGTACTTCAAGATCAAACTTCACATAATGTGCAATCTGATTTTGGATCTATACTGTTTGATAAGGAAATATTTCTTCCCTCCCAAAATACCTTTGAATAAGCAAAAAGTGGGTTTTTCTATGAGCTTGAAAGTTTCATTTCACATATTTAGCAGGTTAACCCTTTACCAAACAATCCCGGGTTTTAACGACCCTTGGAAAGAAGCCTTTTGAAAACATTGTTGGAAAAGGAGAAAATGCTGGTTACCAGCATTTTCTCCTTTTCCAACAATGTTTTCTACTCTATCATGGACAAATTCTGCCATTTGAGCCGCCTTTGTCGTCTGCAAATACTTTCAATTTGGAACAGTCTTAAATTTTGTCATCTGGTAAAGAGTTAAGGGTTACTGTACAATTTTAAGAAAAGCAACAACTGTGTGTACTCTCTTACAGGCCAACTATCTGTTTAGATTGTTTGTATTTGTGTTTAACGCCATTTTAACAGCTTAGGTTAAATCACGGCAGTCACAGCACTATGCTTGTGTTTCCTGGCTTTCTCACACCAGTACTGACACAACTTTCTTTCCAAGCCACTGACCCCTTTTCTCACATGCATCAGAGCTAAGAGGTAAAAAATTCCCAGGAAGAAAGTTTGCCTCAGGTACTGAACTCGCAACCACCAGGTCATGAGTCAGAATCTCTAACCACTGAGCTACCCTGGTGGTCTACAGCCCAACTAGTGGCCACAAGTGAACAATCTGGAAGTCAAAAATCAGGCAAATTTAATTAATAACATTTTCAAGTATTTATGTTATAAATCTGATAATGTGTTATAGTATGGCCTGTCAATGTTCCTGTCCCTGGCAAAAAAAGAACTGTGAACTAGAATTAAAATTGCCTTTAACTCCTATCCTGTTAAATAAAAGACATGAAACTTTCAAGCCGATAGTAAAAGACCAATTATAGCTGTTTGAAAGGTATTTTTGGAGGAATGACATCTCCTTTTTGGACAGTGTAGATCCAAGATCAGACTGCACATTGTGTGCAGTCTGATCTTGATCTTTGCTGTCCGCAAAAGGTCAATGAGTTGCGCTTAGCAGCTTCAGGGTTAATCTAGTTTGAAAACTTAGATTTCTGCCGGAGACTGAAACTTTGACAGACTATCCTGTAAAACTTTCTCAGAAACATAGTATTATCCTTTACATTAAATGGTAATGTATGCATTAAAATTTCCTGCAATTTGACCTCCAAATTAAATACAGTACTTTGGCACCTTTTGCTCCTTTAAGCCTTACACAAGAAATAATCCTTCTTTAAAGTAATAGAGAATCTACAATTAGTCCATACTCTTTTGAGTAACATAAAATACCTTACAACAAATGTAGATGCAGGATCAGATAGAGTGAAACAAGAGTCTGAAGTTTTACTCTTTTCCAGACAATGATTTTTTAGACTTGTCCAAATTAAAAGCATTTGCAGAGGTCAAAATAAATGCTGATAAATTGATGGAATTTTGATTCTGAAAATACTGAAAACATAGTAGGAAAAAGAGGAAATGCTGGTTACCAGCATTTTCTCCTTTTCCCACAAGCTTTTTACAGGCTTCTTAATTAGGTTCGTTAAAACTCGGGATTGTGTTGTTCAGGGGATAAGTCTTTACCAACCAACAAAATTTAAAAACTTGTCAAATTTCAAACCATTTGCAGACAACTATATCAGTGTTGCTAAAATTATTGGATTTGTCTTTGAAAGGGCAGAAAACATTGTGGGGAAAGGAGAAAATGCTGGTTATGGGCATATCTCCTTTTCCTACTATGCTTTCAAAAGCCTTCTTTCTCAGGATTGTTAAATTTCTGGTTTGTATAGTAAACAGTGTGTGCCATTCAACAAGACAGAAATATGGCATATTTATGCACATTTTCCCTACATTTTCCATGCTTTACATCATATTGTCATGCGTTCTTAAGGGGGGGGGGGGGGGAATACGCCATGGGGAATTAGCAAAAATAACTGTTCTGGAATTTTGATGAAAGCCCCAACAAAAAAGGGGTTAGAAGCATGAAATAAATAAAATATTTGTTCTTTTTTCAGTGAAAGGTCAAAATCTATTTCATCTGGTGAACCACATAGGTAAAACTTTCACTTGTGGCTGTGCCACTCATGAAAATATTACCAATGATACACTTGATGAAATCAATGTCCATCTTTCACCAAAAAAATGCAAATATATCCTTTATATATCCCACCTTTTGCTGTTCCAGTCTCTCGTAAGTGTATGAGTCTAGTTTGTCATGATATTTATTGCTTGTGTCAGAACCAAACTCTGGTGAATCGCTTCTCCTCCAATCAAAAAAATCCTGAGCAATCTTCTCAAATGTGTCTGAAAACAAAACTTGGTTCAATATTGTTTCATTAATTGAATTAGTTTAAACATATTTATTTTACATTGATTGAGAAACAAGTTCTTACAACTTATACTACTCTCTCTCGATTCTGCTTCCTGGGAACTACACCAGTACTACACCAGTACTCGCGCCAAATGTGAGGCCCAATGAAAAATCCCAAAGTTGACATCCGCTCCTGGGTATCGAACTCGGGACCTTATGGTTATGAGGCTGACGCTCTACCTCACAACCACAAACACCACTGATTAATTGAATGGTGCTATACATCACTTTCAACATTATTTCTGTCATATATAATGGTGACAGCTCACTTATTTATGTCTGTCCTGGAATTCATCAGTACTGGACTAGCTCTCTGATGTGTCTTGCCCAAGGACACTTCCATACAGAACAAAAGAATCTCAACTGAGCATAGTCCCGTTCAGCTGTCACCTAATGTTTTCACAATTTTTATGTCCTCAATTTTACCAAGCATGCTGTTTTCAAACAAACACAATGTCAAAATCTTTTTCTGATTGTTCGCTTCAGTGGTTTCCTCCACCTATTTTCAATGGTATTTCAGTCAAACCTGTGTACATCAGCCATACAAATGAAGGTATGAAAATGGCTACTGTACACAGAGTGGCTGCTACTCAAAGGTTTTGACAAGCAGAGATTTTGTCCTGTTTTTTTTTTTTATTATCAGGGTCATGAAAACACTGGGTATTTCGGGAAAGGTTTTTTTCCCCTAAAACTACATCATAGTAACCACACAATGAAATACTGTGGCCACAAAATGAAACATGTTTCATCAAATTGGAGCCAGTCTCTGTGAAAACTGAGTTTTATTCATCTGCAAAAAATATCTTGTGGGCTCAATAATGACATTCAGGGCTATGACATTCCTCAATCTTTTCTTCAAAAACAGCCAAAATGCCATGTACCCTACATATAACATGCCATGTACCCAAAATAAAAGATACAAAGTAGCCAACATAAAATGCCATTTACCCTACATACAAAAACCAATATACCCAACATAAAAAATGCCCTGTACCTAATATACAAAATGCCAGGTACCAACCAAACAAACAACATGCCATGCAGCCAACATACAACATGACATGTACCAATATACAAAATGCCATGCACCAAACATACACAATGCCGTATGTCCAACATAATTGCTCACTTTATCATTTAACAAATATAGGCAGTATAATACAATAAAAAAAATTTAACTCGTTCCTTACTTTTGACAACACAAAAAGCTTTTGTGGAAAGTGTAGATCAAGATCAGACTGTACAGAACATTCAGTCTCATCTCTGATCAACATTGTCCATTCTTTTATTCTACATTGTAACTGAGCTGTCTGTTATTGTAGCCATGAAAAAAAGTACAAGTTATTTATTTGGTAGTGAAAGAGTTAATAGGCATGACATCATATTATGTAAAGTCACATAAAAGGCTTATAAATTACCTATTTTCTGTTTGGTATTTTTGATCCAGTCATTTACAAGCTGTTCTAGAACATTCAGTGGGACAGCTCCATTATCTAGTAAAACAGAATGGAAGTCCCGGATGTCGAAAACTTCCCCTGAAATATAGTAATATTGTTAAAATATAAATTAACCCTGTAATTAGCAAATTCCTTGAATTTGGACAAGTCTAAATTTTTATCATGTAATAAAGAAGGAAACCACTACTGTATATGCTCATTCTGACATATACCTCTGGGAAAAAGTTAAGCATATTTTCTATTCCTTGAAAATAGGTAAACAAAGACCAGCATAACATGACAATGACTTTATTTTTTTCTGGTGCATTTCCTCCATTCACTTAAATATATGGTAATTAAACGCTAAACAGAGATATTAAAGCAAACAATACATGTGGGCAAAAGGAATTGTTTTCACTGTATGAGATGGAATAATTATGCTTAACTTTTTCTCATAGGTAAAGATCTAAAACATGTCATACAGACTGGACAAAAATGTCTACATTGAATAGTTTGGTATATATTGTGAGAACAGTAACACAAGAGCACAGCATGCTGGTGTTTATTTCATTGAGTGAACATCATGGATATTTTCATGAGTGGTGCAGCCATGAGTGAAAATATTACCAATGATGTTCACAAGATGAAAGAAATTTTGGTCTTACTCTGAAAAAAAAATATTTTCATTTCATGCTTCTAACCCCTTTTTTGTTGGAACTCTGTACCTCTCATACATAAGCACGCATCACAAAATTACATAAAGCGCGAGAAATGTAGAGTAAATGCGTGTAAATTACATCATATTTCCATCCGGTTGAATAGCACGTACTATTTACCTATGAAAGTAGTGCACGGGAATTACTGTTTTCCCCTTCAATTGAAGAGTTTCTAAAATATTTACATACGAAAATTCACAAAGTTACGAAAGTTTAGTAAAATGGACTTACCAATTTCATAGATCTGAAGGAAGGTGTAAAGGTACAAAAATTCTTACTCAAAAACTTATGAATTGTTAGTAAAATGGTACCCAAGGAGACCGTTTTACTAAACTAAGTTCTGGACTGTACTTCTTTTCTCTTTGCTATGAAATTGGTTAATTTCACTGGTGGTAACAATGAATGATCAAACATTATAATCCACTATTATTTCCCGATAAATTCCTGAAAAAGCATGAAATAAGATATTATTACTCACCGAGTTCAAGTTTTGCTTTCTGCCTTAAAGCCCTGATTTTGAGTTCTCCGACCTTATATGCACAAGCTTGTCCAGGCCATGTGATGTATCTGTCAATTTCGACCTCCATAGCTGGTCTTGAGTAGGACGTATAATTCAGCATGTAGTCTATAGCTCGTTCTCTTGTCCAACTGCAACAGAAATTCATGATTAACCAAACAATCCCAAGTTTTAAAAACACCCTGAAAGACGGTTTCTGAAAGCATTGTGAAAAACGGACAAAATGCTGGTAACCAGCATTTTTTTCCACTTCCCACAATGTTTTCTACCCTTAAAAAGATAAATCTTATTATTTGACACATGTTACATAGTTGTATGCATTAGCTTTCAACATGAATGGGTAAGGGGCTAAAGCATCAAAACGAATAAAGTTGCGTTAATAGATAGTGTGGATGAAGATCAGACTGTACACAAGGTGCAGTCTGATTTTAAATATAAACTATCCACTAATTTTGTTGCATAATCTGATGAAAGCAAATTCAAAAGTATTTCTAGAGGTATCTGCAATTCTGATGTGGTCACCCCTTTTCATATAAGCCTTAATCTGGCATAGGGAAGCTTAATGTATCTCCGTGATGCATTATACCAATCATGCCATCAGACCATTATGGATCCATAATAGCCACTTTTTAGCCACAGCTGACTGAATCATGAGGTAGACTGATCCTTGAACATACAGAAAATTGACCAATAGTGAAAAGTTTTGGCCCAGGTCAGCCTGCACGGATTGTGCAGGCTGACCTGGGTCGATACTTTTCGCAGCTGCATTAAGCCCCCTTTTCACAGAGCATGGCTCAAATATAATTAACAACTAGCCTAAGCATGAAGATGAACTAAATAAGGATAATAAGGATACCAAAAAGACATTCTCTTAGACAACAGCCGAGCTGAAAATCCCTGGTCTAACAAATAAACAAAGTACTACTCACTTAAAATAATGAAGTCCAGTGTCCACGACTAAACGACATGCTCGAAATATTTCCATACTGTATCTACCCATCCTGTAATGTAACCAGAAGAATAATGTCTGTAGACTTACTTGAGCAGCATCACATAAACAAATACATCACAGTCATCTAAACACTTAACCTGCTAAGTAAGTTAATTGACATCTTAACCCCATAGCAAAAACCTATATGTTGCTATTTAGAGTCATTTTTTTTTGGGGGGGGGGGGGAAGTATATCTCCTTATTTGACAAAAAAAAAAGTAAAATTTTGGAAGAAGGTTAATGAAAGCATTTTTGGTGGTTGAGGAAGTGCTCCTACAATGTTTTCAAAAACAGTCTTCTTGAGGAACATTTAAACACTTGTTTTTTTTTTAAACTGTAAATTATTTGAACAAGCTTTGTAACACTACTGCCAAAATCTTCTCTGATTAAGTTCTTCTAATAATCTTTGTTTCCTGGTTTTTGCCAGAAGTTTTCTTTGTATTAAAATAGCAATCATGGCTGTTTGGTCATATATAGATCTTATGCAAATGGCTTCTCATCCCTCCAGTTGGGAAACTTGGCATTAAAGTTTCGTCTATTTGACAAATTTGTTTCTGAGGAAATCTGTGAAAATATTTATGGACAACACCTGTTGACAACCAATGTGCTATGACAACTGCTCAGCTTGAGCACTACAAACTCAAGTGAGATAAAAACTATGTGAGAACTGGAGAGAGAGACAGAAAACCACAGAGACATAAAAGTACAGAAGGGCAGAGAGACAAGAACCAGAGAGAAGAAGAAAGAGACAAAGACAGACAAATAGAGATACAGAGGGTCAGAGAGACAGAGAGAGATAGAGAGAGACAGAGAGAGAGACAGAGAGAGAGATAACAAGGACTCTTACAATTCATATTCATCTTTATAAATATCCAAATATTCTTTTTCTCCCAGAGATTCAGCATATAAGGCCCAACCCTGAAAGGAAAACATATTTGAGCCATGTTCTGAGAAAAGGTGCTCAATGTATCAGCAAAAAGTATTGACCCATGTAAGCTTGCACAGTCCATACAGGCTGCCTTGGATCAGAACTTTTTGCTATTAGTAAATATCCACATGTCCAAGGACATTCTACCTCATGATTCTATGGATTGTCACACAAAAATCCGTTTGATAGATCCATAATGATTGGGTGACTTGCTTATATTATATTCATGGGTCTAATATAAGTTGGACATCTTTTGTGGTTGTTAAATAGTGCACATTTATGAAAATTTTCACGATTTTCGAAAGTGCCCAAAATTTTACCCTTTACAAAACTATTCAATGTTCTAAAGACCCCGCTGGTAACCAGCATTTCTTTCTTTTCCAACTATGTTTGCTACTCTTTTAAAGACAAATTCTATAATTTGAGCCACAACTTATCTGTCATCTGCAGATGTTTTCTTTTTTGTAAAGAGTTGATCCAAACCAAAATTTATGACCAAGTTTTATGGGAATTGAACTGAAAATGTGGCCTCTTGGATGTACACATGGCTTTTCATAAGGTTTTTCTAAGGGTTTTTTTTTTAAATTTTTTATTTCCATAATCCAACATGTCATCATAATAATCTGTACATCCAAATATTATTTTAAACAAATAAAGTGGTATGAAAACCAATACTAATTGTATTCATTATATCTTCCATTTTAACAATCCCGACACAGAATATAAAGCGTCAGCTTTGGTATTTCATTGCCCCGTGCCCTCATTTCAGATCTCTAAATTTAAATTTTTACTCTCGTCTCATTAAAAAAACAGTTAGGTGTCCTCCTCTCTCATCAATAGCAGTATAGTGTCATTAAAACATATTAGTTCTGATGGTCATTTCTTATGAAAAAATTATACAGTGGTGTCCATTTCTTTAAAAAAGTTTGCAACTGTATTATTTTGATAAGCAATGTATCTTTCCGCCTGGAACTTTTTTCCTAACATATTTATAAACCTATCGATACTTAAATCAGTCATATGGAATTTATTTGCATATACATAATACTTAGAGGTTTTTCTAAGGTTTGTCCTGGTGACCTATTCTTTGACCTAAGGCAACCCATTTTCCAATCAGTAAAAGATTTTTATCAAGACTTACATTATGGCTAAATTTCATGAGCATTAATTGGGCTAAAAATGTAGCTACAACCGTTAACACAAGGTTTATCTTAGATTTGACCAAGTAACCTCCTATTCAACTCTTCACTAAACAATTCCTTGTTTTAATGACCCTGAGGTATAAAACTTTTAAAAAAAAAATTTTGGGAAAAGCAGAGAATGCTAATAACCAGCATTTTCTCCTTGTCCCACAATGTTTCCTACTCTATAGAAAACAAATCCTATTATTTAAGCTACATTCATTTTCTGCAAATGCTTTCAATCTGTTATACATATAGTCCAAAATTTTGTCATTTGCTCAAGAGTGTATTACCTGATGTGAACTATTTCAAACTCGTCCAAGATCAGTAATATGAAAAAGCCTCAATACGAGCGACGTGAATGGTTTGTGGAACAAATATCTATTAATTCAAATGACGACTTAGATTCTAGATCTTAAAATCAAAGGGTTTTGAGTTCGAATTCCGTCTTTGCCAAAACTAATTTTGAGCATTGTCAAAAGTAGAAAGCATTTTTCTTTCGTAGATTTATACATGTGAAATAGGGCGAACTGTCCTTGATTTCCTGAACAAAATAAAGACAGTTCCTTGACAATTTATGTCCAGAAAAATATCTTGGAATGATTATTGGTTCACATACTTGTAAAAACCATTTTACAGGAACATTTCCTCACTGCATGTAGATCTAGATCTATATAAGAGAGACTTTGATTTTTATGAGGAATCGGTCAGTAGGTCGGGAAGAATACTAGTATTGAGCAGAGTACTGGTAAAAGGAACTTCAGGAATGCATGGTAGGTGCACATGCCGCCGCAATGAATATACACACAAAAGGAAAAAACAAACAAACAAAGTCTTTCATTTCTTCGTTAGTGCGCAGGTCTACCCACGTTTTACCTAAAGTTTCTTTAAAATCAGAGTGCTTAGATCGCTAAGATCAGATTATAGACTATGTGGCTTTCCTTTTTCATCCCATCTGCTTTCCTACACATTCATCGTTGAAACAGTGCAGAGACAGAAATGAGATCTGTCACAATGACTAGATCTAGATCTATCATCAGTCCTAGGAAAGAAATTTGCTGAGTTTTCGGATAGATATCCAACTTATGGCAAAAAACACCAACTTTTTCGATCTATTAACAAGGTTTCGTAACATTAAATAAATATATCTGAGCCATGTTGCGGTAAAAGAGGGTTTAATGCATCTCTGTGATGCATGATACCAAGCAAGTCATCACATAATTATACATCCATATTGTATGATAACTGACTGAATCAAAAGGCATGCAAACTGGTCCTTTGACATGTAGAATGTTGAAAAATAGATCTAGCAAAGAGTTTTGACTCAGGTTAGCTTGGGCGGACTGCACAGGCCGATCTGGGTCGATAGATTTTGCAAATGCACTAAGCCCCCTTTTTACAGATCATTAATCCATCTTTCTCTGTAAATGGTATTTTGAAACAGTCAAAAAACTAGTTTAGTCATAATTTCTTCGACACAATGTTTTGCGTGAAAAACGGCTTGTGCATGACGTGAGTATAGTATGATTAATGACATCATTATTTGCTGGCATAGATCATTGCATATGTTTATACACAAATAGATGCTTAATACGCTGAAAGTAAGTAAGAAATTAGATAATCTCTACTCATTAAACTGATAATGATTTCTAAGTAATCATCCGATCAGTAGATAATTTTTGTCATTTTTGACCAATCAGATACTTGTGCGAAAGATTGTCATACGTGTGACGCTGTGCGACTAACCAGAAGACACTCAATTTTTAGTCATCCCTATTTAGATTTAGACTAAAACCCAGAACAAAGTCGGAATTCCATTTTTGAAAATCTATAACAGTGTTACCTCAAGATGAGCTTTGCTCGTTACGGGCTTTGCCCGTAACTCGCTGTCGCTCGTTATAAACATTTTACAAAGTTTCATAAGAATTTACCAGAAAATGTAGCTTAAAAGATTTACACAAGGTTTTTCTCAAATTTGACCTTGTGACCTACTTTTTCACCCCAGGTGAAAACATTCTCAACAAAACAAACATATCAGAAAGACAAGCAATCTGACCAAGTTTTATCACAAAAGCTTACCTTGAATATTTTGTACTCAGCTTTTCTAAAAATGGACACTTTCTTTCTTATGAATTCACTTTAAATATTTACAGTTTTGTGGCAGCAGCTACAGAGAAGCCACATTTCATAAAAACACCAAGTCTAGGTACTAAATGTGAGGGCAGGTGTCTTGAAGCCAAAACTTAACAAACTTTGGGACACCTTACCATCTAAAATATTCATTTCTGGTATACCTTCTAGAATGTTGCCTTCTGAAGATCATGGCACAGTGCTAGTGTTGACCCCTTAACCCTCAGGCTGCTAAGCGCGACTCACTGACCTTTTGCAGACAGTGTAAATCAAGATCAGACTGCACAGAACGTGCAGTCTGATCTTGGATCTACACTGTCTGATAAGCAGATATTATTCCTCCAAAAATGCCTTTGAAATAGGAAAATTTGGGTTTTTACTATCGGTTTGAAAGTTTCATTACTTTTATTTAGCAGGATAGGGGTTAAAAGGCTGTTCCACAAAATGGTTTAGGAAATTCAGTAAGATATTTTTTTAACTAAAATCAAATGAAATTGAAAAAAAAAATTGAAAGTACCAACAGCTCTATCCCTTATCATTAAACATTAGTTAGGAGCATCAGCAAAAAACGATAACTTATGTTACTCACCTCGGTATATCCTGTATAAAATGGAAAGTGTGTTGGGACAGCAAAATACTTGGTATAATCCATAACCCTGCGAAATACTGGCATGGACTCTGATGATTGTGCATAAATATCCTATAAGGCAAAAAAAGGTCTCTTAACCCTTTCAGCGTTAAAGGCAAAAAATGGTTTTTAATGGATGGTACAGATAAAGATCAAACTGCATAGATTATGCAGCCTGACCTTGGATCTATACTGTCCACTTGTTAATTAACGCCTATGAGATGAAATCTTTCTAGGTTTCAGTGAGTTATATTGGCTCATGTAGTATGATTCATGCTCTGTGAAAGAGGGGTTTATTGTATCTGCAAAAAGTGTTGATCCAAGTCAGCCTGCCCATGCTGATCCGTGTCAAAACTTTTTTGATTCTGGTCCATTTTCTGCACATCAATTGCCCATTCTACTTAAGAACTCAGCTGGTTGTTAGACAACATGAATTTAACAGATCCAATATTATATGACGCCTTGCTTGGTATAATGCATCACACAGTTTCATTAAACCCCCTTTTGCCAGAGTATGGCTCATACATTTTGTGCTGAAAGTTTCCGTCATGAAACAGGCAATTGCTCCTCCTTCCACAAAGTTTTCCAAAACATTTTTATACACATAAGTTTAGTTTCCTTTCTTGCAAATATTTGTACTTTGTATGATTTGTGATACTTGTTTGTTGGTATGAAATTTCCTTTCACAGCCTTAACTATGGACCAAATAAAGTCATAGTTGGAAAAGGAAAAATTGCTGGTTACCAGCATTTTCTCCTTTTCCATCAATGTTTTCCTCCTTTTCCTACAATGTTTTCAAATACATTCTCTTTCAGGTTTATTAAAAGTTTTTATTGTGTGATAAAGGATTAAAATTAATGTGGTGCAAATGATGAGATTTAATTTGGTAGAGATAAAAAACATAATGGAAATACAAAAATTGCTGGTTACCAGCTTTTTCACCTTTTACAACAATGTTTTTACTTTTTTCTCACAGTCATCAAAAAACAAATTTGTTTGCTAAGTCGTTTTAGTTCAAAATACATAAAAGGACATTTTCAGTAGTAAAGATTTAAACAGAGATGGTAAATTCAATGCTGTTTTTGTTTATATTTTTCACAAATTAGCAGTGTGGATCTTTGATCTAAATTTTGTAGCAGTTTTCATTTCAATATCAAAATATGTAAATTTTTCAAAACTGTTTGTAAGATTTTGATTTTTGTTTAAAAACAACTTCAAATCACAAAATTCTAAAGAAAAAATGGATATGAATGAATGATTGTAACATGTATAACTAGAACTGTTGCAAAGCACGCAAATACCTCCTACCACTGCACCTTGTCACTGAAGCAGCACAATCAGAGCACAGAAATGATTTTCAAAACAAAGCTCAACAGTGACCTTAACAGTTGACTCATGTGACCCAAAACACTAGGGTACCTCCTTGGGTCATGAGCAACACTTGTATAAAGTTTCAGGGTCCTAGGTCAAAAGCCTTTTGAGTTAGAACAACAAAACAAAAATGTCTACAGACTGACAATTGACGGACAGATGTATGGATGTACAGACAGACATGGTGAAACCAGTATACCCTTCTCTTCTTCTTAGGTGGGGGGTATGATAAAACATTGATATAAAATGAATTTGGAAATGTTTGTGTATATTGGCAAACCAATATATGGAACACAAAAACAACCTTTCAAACCTGTCAAAGTCAGCTATAAGATAACTAAAAAAATATACAAACTTGTAAGTGATGTCCTGGATCAGACTCATGAAGAGTGAGTACAACCATGCCATAGGTTGGGCTAAAATTCAGAAATAAGAGGGCTAATGACAACAAACAACTGATCTGCCATAATTGGCCTGCTTATTGTAAGCTATCTCTTCTTTCCATTTCTTATTTCTCAGACAAAATCCATTTCATCTTACTAAGGCATATTCCAATCGATCAGTAATGCCACATGTAAATATCAACAGTTATTATATATGTGTGTATGTCACTCTATTTGTATTTGGAATTGTATATAATGTAGGGTCAATCTGGGTAAATATGGACGATTTTTACACAGCTCACTTCGCCAGTACGGACACTTGTCTTTTTGTTCTTTATTTCTGCTAATGTGTATTTTGCCATTATTGTGATGATTTATTACTTTCCTTCAATCATTTGTCTTAGCTTTTAACACCATTACAGCTTAATGTAAAATTTCTTAAACTCGAGAAAGCGTTCAGGTACCTGTCAGAGTTGTAGCTCAAATCTTTAAAATCAAGCATGGCTGAGAAAGGGTGAATCAAGTGTGACATTAAATGTGCTTACATCATCAAATAAACTTAATCGTTATCAAAAATAGCACACTGACACAGAAATAAGATGTGAGAGCTATAAATAGACTGTACCAGGGATATTGGGAGTTAAAATACGCTCGGGAATTTTCCGAAATGTAGCGCGTGTCCATAATTATACCTCTGTCCGTATTTACCCGGATTGACCCTAAACATTTATGGGTAGTAGGCCTAAACACTTTAATAAACCATTGAATTGAATACACAGTCTGCAGTAAATATCTTCAGTAATAAGAGAGATACAAGAAAATGTCAAAGTTTTTTCTCAATGCCAACAACCCAGAAGACAATGATAACTACCATGTTTCAGGTGACTCATCCTATATACCTTCCAAGAATCAAACTTTTACCAAACAAACATTTTAGCCACATTAAAGTTGTTGACTGCAGATACTTCAACTTGAATAACTCTAAAAATTTTTTGCATAGTTACAAGTTAAAAGTAAAGATATGTGTTATAAGTAAAGTGCTGAGAAAGGTTTCCCAAGCAGATACATGATAGTTCTATACCACTTACTTGTCTTCTGGTCTCTTGACATTGACATAAAAGACCCCAGGTTTAGAGCCATCAGGAGTTCCAAAGGAGTAGCTTCCTCCGGGACCATCAGTGGGCATTTCTTTTACCCTGAAAAGACATCAACACTTATCCTGCTAAAAAAGTGAAACAAAATTTTCAAGCTGTTAGTATAAGCCCAAATTTTGCTATTTTAAATTCATTTTTAGGGAAAACATATCTCCTTATCGGACAGTGTGGATCCAAGATCAGACTGCATGTTCTGTGCAGTCTGATCTTGATCTACACTGTCTGCAATAGGTCAGAGAGTCGTGCTTAGCAGCCTAAGGGTTAATAACACATAGTCAATGCTGGCCTAAACAGAAACACAAGGAAACAGACAGAACAAACACTATACAACAAATGGCTGTTGAATGCAAACAATTTAATGACAAAAACGACTTTAAATCAGAATTAAAATGGTGCCCCTTTTACCCTTTACCACACAACAAAATTTTAAACATGTCAGCAACGAAGGATTAAACCCAAGGTTTAGCTTGTCACCAGATGACAAATTGTAAACTTTTCCATTTAAAAAACAGTAGCAGATTACAAATTAACTCTTTATCAAACAACAGAAATTTAAACTTGTCCAAATTCAAAGCATGTGCAGACGACAAAACAAATGCTGCTACAATGATGGTATGTCTTTGGAAGGGTAGAGAACATTGTGGGAAAAGGAGAAAATGCTGGTTACCAGCATTTTCTCCTTTTCTCACAATGTTTTCCAAAGCCTATTTCTGCAAAGTTGTTAAACCAGGGATTGTGTGGTAAAGGATTAACTGTGATTCAAACTCCTTATTTCATTGAAAAAGTAGTAAACATGAAGGGAAAATGAAAATATGCTAGTAACAAGCATTTTCTCCTTTTACCATAATGTTTTTAGAGATATCTTCTTTTGGGTTTGTAAAAATACAGGCTTGTTAGGTAAATGTTTATATGTCCATTTCATTCATCAGTTGCTTTTGAGATGACATAAGATGAATTTGCATACAGTGTAGATCAAGATCAGATTGCAAAAACCTACTGTCTGATCACTTATCTTGATTGTTTGATATTTTAAGAGACACTGAAATTGAAACAGATACATTAGTGTGGCTTGCCTGGTGACTGAAAATACAAGAGCCATGTTCTGGCAAAAGGGGGTTTAATACAAGAGCCATGTTCTGGCAAAAGGGGGTTTAAGATATCTCTGATGCACTTTACCAAGCACCTCAGCAGACAGCAAGAAGTTTTGGCCCATGTCAGCCTTTTTACTAGATAAAAAGATTTTAGACTTGTTTGAACTAAGTCTTTGCTGTTAACAGTTCAAATGGGACTCAACAGATGGATTTGGGTTAAAAACATTGTGGTAAATAGACAAAAATGCATGTTCTGTTTACCAGCATTTTTCCTTTTCCCAACATTGTGTTTCAAAACCTTTTTTCATCGCTGTTGTACACGCAGTTATTGGGTGATGTGTTTATACACAAAAGTTTGACAGATTCAACTTACACCACAGGCATATCTGGAATGTTCTTAAAGAACTGTGGAAGTTTTGGTCTTATTCTGTTGAAGATGATGTCTGTGTATGTTTTAATCACTTCTTCCTAAAAAGGTACCACAAAATTACAAAATTACGATATGTCTGTTCACCATTAAACTAAAAATTGAGTTCTAACAACCAGGGATCTTATATACACAGGGATAGGCAACGCAACTGGAGTTAAGACCAATTATCGATTTTTCACTGACTTACCTGTACGGCGTACAATAATCCGTTGTCGTTCCTTGCGAGTTATTATCTTCCTTTCAGATAATATAATTCCTTGCTGATTCCGACAATTTTCATATCCGCCAAAGAAGCGTTTAGTATGAAATGCGTTTCAATGTTTATGTCAATGTTTTTGTATTATTGTTTTTTTCAGTTAAAGTGTTATTTTTTTTACCTGGAAAATTTAAAGTGTCAACCAATTGGGCGTTTCAGATATACAGGTCATGTTGTCAGTCTTGATTTCACATGAAGCGTAAATTGTGAATGGAGATCAAAACGGCCCGGTGCCAAAACGACCCATTACCGAAACAACCCTCTTTTTCGTAGTAACTTAAAATATTTTAATATTTCTGCAGTGGATATCTATTGCAAACAATTCGGGAAAAGCACACATAGCCTGTTGAAGGATTAAGTCCGTCTAACGTTTCGGAAGTGGGCTGCTTTTGTCCACTCCCTGTATTTGACATGATCACAAGTGGGATATATCAAGTTGTGTATCTGTCATGACACATCTACTGTCAGTAGTGTCCTCTTCTGTTTATAGACAATACGCATCATTGAAATTAAATATTTATTTTCTGATTTTCTTCTCCAAATGTTTCAATTTGGTCAGGTCAAAAGCTTCTCATGTTATCAGGAGTGACAAACATTTCACTTGTATGTAGTACAATGTATTAGGCCGGTAAACACAGAGATCTGTTAATAGTTATATACCCATTTTTCAATAGCAAACTACACAAAGGGCATATGGAACCAGAAAATTGCCTTCACTGCCCATTAAATGGACCTTCCAGTACATTTTCAGTTCAGCTTGCAGCTACTCTTAAATCACTGTCTTTGACAGAAAAAAAAGGGGAATTTCCTGCAAAATGGAAAGAATTAGTGAACTTTCTGAAAAAGTAGGCTGGTGAAGTGTGAGGACCTGTCGCAACTCTTCCTACTTTTATACATTGGAATCAATTACATACACCAGTAGCCTTCACAATTGCATCATTTCAAATTAACCTGTGTACCTTACAACCTTGCGTGTTTGATGACTTCGGAATATTTAAAGCTTTTTGAAAATATTGTGGGAAAAGAACAAAATGCTAGCCTAGCACATGTACCTGTTTTCAGCATTTTTATCCACAATGTTCAATACCATGCAAAAAAAATCCAATCGTTTGAATCTACTTTCAGTTGTCGTTTGCTAATACTTTCAATTGGGGAATCCAAAGGCCCCCAAAAAATTGTTCTTTGGTAAAAAATAGTCAGTAGCATAATTATTAGAAAAAAAAAAGACCAATCTGCAATTATCCCTTTGCCACACAACCCCGGGTTCTGATGACCAAGAGAAAGAAGCCTTTTGGAAACATTGCAGGAAAAGGAGAAAATGCTGGTTACCAACATTCTCTCCTTTTCCCCAAATGCTTTCAATTATATCATTGACAAATTCCATGATTTGAGTCGCATTTCAGTTGTTGTCTGTAAATGCTCTCACTTTGTACAAGTCTACTTCTGTGTTGTTTCAAAAAGAGTTAACAGTGTGGCAAAGTAAAAGTTGCTTTTGACAAGCAATTTTTCCTTCTTTAATAATGGTTTTTTATTCTGTGTCAGAGAACTTAAGGTTATCTAATAACTTTGAAAGCTTTGATTTTGGACCAATTTGAAAACAGTATAAGTTGTGTAGGACTTTGTACAAATTTGACTTTTCGCTCCTCATACAGTGGACAGCATTGGAAAACATTTGTAAAAGACCAGTTGCAGCCAGTGATCAATTCTTTTCAAAATGATTTCTGTACTATTAAAAATATTATGTTTTTGCCTTTCCTTCAAATGTTTTTCATTTTTTAAATTTTCAAAAAAATTCACACTGTACACAGAAAGTTTATGTTGAAATTGATACTTTAAAATTTCTCACTAAAAACATCAAGGCAGCCATGAATATTGAGCTACATGTGTGTTACAAAATTAAATGGTGCTGAAAAATGTGTTCCTTTAGCAAGTTTTAACTTAATGCCTAATAAATTTGATTTTACATAAATCCACTGTAGAAATCTTTGGAAAACAGTATGACACAAGGACCAATCTTTTTGCGATAAAATGTAACATGCAAATGGTTGGTTGCTTCCGCAAATGGTTTTTTCATTGAATGTAGACTTTTATCTCCTGAAACTTTTTCACTGTGGCAAGTTGCAGTTAATGATGATGGTAAAAGTATTGTGTATATGAGATATTATTGGTAGAAACATTCCCAACTCTAGTAATACATGGAATATGGATAGCTGCATTGTTTGCTGTGATACAATTGCAAAATGTTGAAAGCAACCAACCTTCAGGAACACTTTGCCAGACAACAAAATTTGAGAATTGTCTGATTTGGAATTATTTGCAGACAAGAAATGAAATGTGTCACTTGTGTCTTTGCTGAGAAAATGAGAACATGCTTGCCAACATTTTCTTCTTTTCCCACAATGTTTTCAGATGTGTAAATATTTCCCATGGTAGTGAAAACTTAGGATTCAGGAATACTGGCATCTGTCACAGATTATTCGATAACTCCTTACCACAAGTGGCTTATAAGACTGTAGATACTGAATGTACTGTGTTGTTTGAAGAAACCAAAAGTATATCAAATTTAATACATGTACTTTTAGTGTTTTATGACTATAGTGTGAGTAGTGGGAAACCAACATCATGATTCTCAGAGAATTTTGCACAACACAGATACATACTTCTCTTCCTCAAAAAATATGTTGATGAGGAAAAGCAACACGCAGTTTGTGCAGACAGTTGTGCAAATTCAAAAAACAAATAGATAAGTATAATGGCTGCTATGATACAACTAAAATGTTGTGAAACATTGCAAATTGAGCAAGGTTCCATCCTTAACTTTTTGCCAGATTACAAAATTTTGGACATGTCTAATTTGAAAGCATTTGCAGACGACAAATGAAATGCAACTGAAATGAGGAGACTTGTTTTTCCTGAGGAAATGAGAAAATGTGACATGTACTTACCGGTAGTTTCTTCTTTGTTCACAATATTTTCGGAAGTAGGATTCAGGAATACTAGCATTTGTCACAGATAATTAAATAACTCCATACTTCTAGTGGCTTATTGAGCTATACATACTAAATATACTTTGGTGGTAGAAGAAGCTCACAGCTTTCATATTCAAATACATTAATTTCACTTTAGCATTTTTCTTGCAGGTTTGTACAGTTCACAGCTGATTTGGTCTTTAATATTCCAAGTTTTCAAGCCCAGCTTCAGTTTTATACTAGCACACTTTATGCAGAATTACAAAACCATCTTCACAGGATGCATCACAACAGTATGTTGACAGCTCTTGAAACCATGTTTTGAAGTGTTTGTGCTCTCACAATACATATCTGGAAAAAAAATATAGAACCAACTGAATTTCAAATTTCTCCTTTTTACAAAACGTAACATTTTAATTCTTCAGTTACGTTGCAAAAGATGGTTTTATTTTCACATGGTTAGACTATAATGGAATTTGTTCAGGATATGACCAACTATCAGAAATCCAATCATTTTTGACTAATTTGTGGTACTGCACTTCCACCTTTACTGAAATAACCCCTTTTTAGGCTGCCATCTTGCAATTAAGACCGAAAATTGCCAAGTTTTTGAGCCCACAGTTATCCAACCTTGGCATCGAAAATCACTAGATTTGATTTAAAAACAAAAAGAAATACTTACTGCTTATAAATATGTCAAAATCTGAACAAATTTATTTCTAAAAATAAATTGAGAATGCTACAACTATCACTAGGGTCCCGCCAAATTCACCACATTGGTCCGCCATTTTGTGATGAAATACCGAAAATAGCCCAGTTTTGAGCCCATAATTATCTAACTTAGGAATCGAAAATCAGCACAAAATTAGCTTTAACACAAGGAGATGTACTGTATCTCGTGATTTTTACCAACATGTTGCTATTTGGACGCTACTTTATGTACTTAAAAAGTACTTTTGCACGTCACTAAATCCTCCTGCCAAACATCCCCTACGGGGCAAACATGATTAGGTCATGATTTTTTAACGCCAAAATAAGCATATAAAACAAAATCTCCGAAAAAATTGATGTTACATATATTCTAAGCATGTAAATATTCGGAAACTTACCTGTTGAGGAGGACGTATGGGATAACCAAGCAAAACGTTGATTAAAACAGTGACCATTGTATGCCGAAATTTAAGATGGCCGCCGTTTTTTCCTTTGCGGTCAATTCGAAAGAAGACAGTGAATAACCGGAAGTTATACTGCGTTTCCTATCCCTGTATATAAGATCCCTGTAACAACTAAGAGGAAAAAGGTCTTTTAAAACAATCTTGGAAAAGAAGAAAATGATTGTAATCAGCATTTTCTCCTTTTCCTACAAAACATCCTACCCTTAAAAAGACAAATTCCATTCTTTACACCATCTATAAAATTTAATTTTCTTAATTTCTCCTTTGCGCACAAGTTTATCTACTTGTCAGAGACTTACAATTAATTGTACAAATTTCAAATTTGTCATCATCTTACGAACAAAGTCCGTAACAAAGAAACAAATGAACAAATGCATGGCAGATACAAACTGCATCTGGCTGGATTTGAACCCACGGCTGACAAGATCCTCGTTTTTTTGAGGTTTAAAAGACCAATACCATAACCACTGAGCTAAAGAGATATCTCCCTATCGCAGTTGTTAGGTATTGTATTTAAATTGGGATGAAGCCATGCATGAAGGAGTGGTCTCCGGTAACACACCCCCTCTTAAAGTCATCATTTATTGATGACTCAAAGCCTTATTAGGCAGTAAGTCTATTATTTAGACAATGTCCGATTTTGGACAACAAATGGGATTAATGGCTCAATGGCCAATCCCCGACGAGCCCCCATCTTACGAACAAAGTCCGTAACAAAGAAACAAATGAACAAATGCATGGCAGAAATACAAACCGCATCTGGTGGGATTCGAACCCTAGGCGGACAAGATCCTCGTTTTTCGAGGTTTAAAGGACCAATACCATAACCACTAAGCTAAAAAGATATGTCCATAACGCAGTTGTTAGGTATTGTATTTAAATCAGGACGAAGCCATGCATGAAGGAGTGGTCTCCCCTAACAATCATAAGATTCAACAATTTGTTGAAAAGGAAAAGGTTTACTCAAAGAATGCCTACAACAAGGGTACCATCGATTCACCCTTTACTACACAATCCCAAGTTTTAACGATCCTAAGGAAACAGCCTTTTGAAAACATTGTGGGGTAAAGAGAAAATGTTGCTAGCCAGCACTTTCTCTCTTTCCCACATTTTCTGCCCTTCCAAATACAAATTACAGTATTTGACCCTTTTCCACACAATCACTACTTTTAACGACCCAGAGAGAGAGGCCTTTAGAAAACATTGTGGAAAAAGGAGAAAATGCTGGTAACCAGCATTTTCTCCTTTTTCCACAATGTTTTCTACCCTTCCCAAAACAAATTTTGA
Source organism: Hippopus hippopus (assembly GCA_946811185.2). Classification (NCBI taxonomy): domain Eukaryota; kingdom Metazoa; phylum Mollusca; class Bivalvia; order Cardiida; family Cardiidae; genus Hippopus; species Hippopus hippopus. The sequence goes on along the minus strand of OX328110.1, from coordinate 8,621,270 downwards.
TTCCTTAGTCGCATTAATTTTGATGCCTGCAAATGCTTTCGATACAGAAAAGTCTAAAATTTTGTTGTGTGGTAAAGAGTTAAGCCACATTCAATTTGTCATCTGCAAAAGCTTTCAATTTGAACTAGTGTAAAATTTTGTTGTCTGTGAAAGGCTAAAGTGATCTCCAATAAGAAATGATTTTCATAAAAAAAAAAAGTTCCTGTATGCAAGTTGGTCTTATTTGCATGTTTGTTTACATCATATGCAGAAAATGGTCTAAAAACACAGACCTGTATTACATGCTACAACCCTAATAATTCCCCAAACAGGGACATAAGATTTGATGCATGTACAAGACAAGTTGCTACACATGCCCGACTACCATTTTCTTCAGCACTTGATAAGTCATCAATTCAGTTATAACTATTTCAATAGCAGCCTTTTCACATTTCACTTTTTTGATAAAAGGTTACAAAACTGAAATGATTGAAATCTATAATAATCCATCCATGCTTCATTGTCAAATACTTTTCCAACAATTGTTACGTCTTTGTCACGAGAAAACTTTTAGACAAGGTTGGCAAAAAGCCGGTCAATATGAGTATTGACCAGGCCGGCGGTTTAACCAGTTATAACTGGTCAATACTGGTCAAAAGTGGTCAATTGGCGTTCGATTGAAGTGGTTGATTGGGTCGATTAAATCACTGGCTTACATACCCATCATGTTTCTAAAACAGTCTTAAAGGCTCTCCTCCTACATCCTGTGCATGAAGGTATCTTAAATATTATCATCAGTATCATAGTTTTTATCAATAAGGTCCTTTTTTATTTAATCATAATTGAGAAGACATTATTGCTGGTCAACCAGAGAGGTTGATTGGATTGACTTTCCTATTTGAACTTACATAAAGGTCAGTTCTTTTCAAAAAAATTTTTTCTCTATTATTATTCCCTACAGGTCAAATAACTAGTTATAGCTATCTAGCTAGCTAGCTAGCTCTCTCTCTCTCTCTCTTTCTCTCTCTCTCTCTCTGTCTCTGTCTCTCTCTCTGTCTCTGTCTCTGTCTCTCTCTCTCTCTCTGCCCCTCCCCACAGACCCATTTTAAAAATACAGCTTATTTAACATAGTCTTTGATCATAAAAGTTCAAAGGTAGCATCAAAAAGCAGCTAATATATAATTTTCATGTAAAATTGCAGAAAAAAAGGTGTCGCCTATAAGCGAACATGTGAAATACACCTGTCATTAATCTTTAGGAATATTGAGGTACACATGAAGAAGGCTGTAACTGATTAACCAAACAAGGATACATTAAATGTCTTTGAAGTATATATAAAAGTGTCTTCCTACACTTTTAAATTGCTGTCAAAACACATTAAAAAGTGTAAAATTTGCTTTTTGTACCCCAGTGGGTGTGGCTTAAATCTAATTACCAAAGTGACCAATCATGTGTCCCTATCTGGCGTATTATACTTGACACCAGGTTTTATTCCTAAAAGTGTGAAATATTGACTTATATGCAATCAAGATAATATCTTATCATCAAGCAATTACTTAAGGTGTCAAAAATGAAGCCTAGAGACCTTATTTGGAACTTCTACACAATTTTGGAAAACTGGCAAAAGCCAGCTGATGAATACCCTTGGCATGGATAAAACAGTTTTTTTCCATTCAAGTCAACTCTTACATATTGATGAATTCAACCAAATTGAGAACAAAAAAAATATCCCTACAATAAATCATCTACTAAATAGCACATCTGTCCTCTTAAAGCTCATCTGACCATCAAAATTTCTAAATGACCAATACCAATATTCAATCGACCACTATTGACCAGTATTGACCACTTTGGAGCATTGACTGGGGTAGTTTTAACCGGTTAAAACTGTCGGTTAAAACCGCCCCTGGTTTCAACCGCCCAACCCTGCTTTTAGACACATCTACATTCAAAACATTTGCTGACAAAAAATTGAATTTGATTCAAATGGTGGGATTTGTATGTGGAAGGGTATAAACACTGTGGGAAAAGGAAAAAATGGTAATTACCAGCATTTCCTCCTTTACCCACAATGCTTTTAAAAGCTTTCTCTGCAAGGTTTGTTACCACTCAGATCTGTGTGTCAGTGGGCAAAAACTTACGGTACATTTCATTTTCTACTAGAAAAAAGCAAAAGTAGAAATATTTCCTCCCTTGCTGATAGATATAAAAATATTAATCATCATTGTAAAAACTTACAAAGTAACTTACAGGGTGTCTGGAATGTAAGGTAACTCTTTTGTTCATTTATAATATGGCTTTAAAAAATGGTTATCAGATAGAAATAAAGATACATGTATATAAAATATGTAAGTTTTTTGTGTGTTTAGTTTATTTAATATTCATAACATTGTTCACTTTTACACAGATTTCAAATCAGAGGTACCTTTCTGTCATTGGCTTCATTTTAGTAATCAATGACGTTTCCAATCTGACGGTCTTTTTTGCTCTTTCTTTGCTGAACACACACAATGGAATTGTCAATTACTTTAGCACACATTTCAGTATCAATCATATTGACTTCACTTTAGGGGTTCTTTAACAACATATCTGTGCTGTCTGGGTTGGGATTGTCGACCTCCGACATCAAAATACTCCAAAGGAAGAAGTCGCGCAGGTTGAGGTTGAGACTCATGATATTCAGCCATCTTTTACCTCCAGATTGTTGTCTCGATATTTCCCTATCATCAAACGTATTGTATAAAAAGGCTGTCACAGATTTAGATGTGTATTCCCGTAGCACTATCCAGCATGTACCAAGTGTTTCGCAATGTGAGTGACTTCACTGGGTTATTTGAAGTCAAAGGTTTCCGATCCCAACCCAGGCAGCATAGACATGTTGTTCAAGAACACTTAAAGCAAAATCAAGAGTACTGATATTGGAAAGTGCACTAAAGTGCGTGTTCAGCGAAGAAAGAGCATAATTGGCTGTCACAATGAAAATGTCATTAATCATCAAAATGAAGAAAATTATAAAAAAGGCACTTTCAAATTGAAATCTGTATAAAAGCGCAAAATGTAATGGAAACTGAAGAAATCATCACACAAAAAACTTACGCATTTTATTTACATGTATATATATTTTTATCTCTTTATCTTACATTTAAAGCCAAGTTATAAATGTACAAAAGTGTTACCTTGACACTCTGTATGTATTTGATATGAAATGTCACCACTTACTGGAGTATTCAAGAAAAACCTTGAATCATTGTTCAATCTTTCAAAAAATTCTCTTGTTGTTCCTGTAAAATTGAGTCCTGCTATCACCTGTAAATTTAAGAGAGATTTCTAGTTGATGACTTTATGAACCCTTTAATCAATACTTCTTATTTCTGTTAATGGAACCCCTCAAAAACTGAAAGCACATTTAGTCTTACTTACTGGATGACCCATAAACAAAAGGTTCATGCATCAAACATTAGTTACTATAAAAATGGAAGTATCTACATGTAAATTAACATAGACACTGTTCACTACTATGCCAAGTATAACTGGCATTTTTAGGCTTTTATTAATCATTTGTTATTCTCCCTATGTATTTGTTAAAATTTTTTCTACTGTAGAGGTTATTATAAATGTCCCCATAATATCGTGTTGTCTCATTTTTCCGCCTGCAACTGGAACTTGGACAAACATAACTTTCATAAAATTATCTATACTTTAAATGGTATGAAATAAATGCACCTGTAACTAGATCCCCCACCCCTCTTAATAATTTACTCATGGCCGCTAATGAGCCTTTAATAAAAGCTCAAACAAGAAGTTAACAAAATCCAAACAAAATGAAAGGGAAAACTGTAAAACCTTCATCATTTCCCTATGTATCCGCTTAACTTCACTCAGTCCTAGGTTGTGGATTTCCTCTGGTGTATCGTCCGTGGAAAGATGCCATTTCAGACAGGCCTTGTAATATTCCTTTCCACTGGTGAAAGAGCTCACACCAAATTCTTTTCTTGCTTCTGGTTGATAATCCTGTACATATTTTGTGAAAGCATTTTCTAAAACATTTAAAATATCTTCCATGATGGGATTGGTCTTTGGAAGGATAGAAAATATTACAGGTAAAGGAGAAAATGCTGGTTACCAGCATTTTCTTCTTTTCCTCTGTGTGTTCAAAAGCTTCCCTTTCAAAGTGCTTAAAACTAGGGATAGTGAAACAAAGTGTTAAACCATTTCTAAAGAAGTTAGTCCAGTCTGAGACATTCAAGAAAATCCCAATGCTTATGTGTTAGTTTTTTTCAATATTCTAACTTCTAATTTATGAGATATCATATGGAGGTACATGTATATTACCTCAAGTAAAAATTTTACTTCACCTTTTACAAGATAACAGAATTGAAAGCATCTACAGAGGACAAACTGAATGCCGCTCAAATAAATGACTTTGTCCTCTGGTAAAGGTTTATTCTAACAATCCATCTTTCAGTGAGAGTTACAATAAACAGAGTTGAGAAAGAGACAAATCTTAATTTCTTACATTTTCAATGAAGTCCTTCAGATCACCATATTTTTCCTGCATATCTTTCATTGCCATCTTTGCTCTTTCAGTCAGGGATGATCTAAAATGAGACAGTATTTTATCACATAACCTCACTTGTTTTCAGTGTAATATACAGTATTTTATCACATAACCTCCCTTGTTTTCTCTGTGTGTGTGTGTGTGTGTGTGTACTTTTTATCACATAACCTCCCTTGTTTTCAGTGTAATATACAGTATTTTATCACATAACCTCCCTTGTTTTCAGTGTAATATACCCATTCCAAATTTTGTTATCTTACACATGTTTGCGATAAGGATTGTGTGATGTCATATGCGACATCATTTTATACATCTTTCAGCGAAGAGAATCTAGAATTATTCCAGGAAATTACCATGTATGCATATAACTATGTTTTTACAGACTCTGAGCTATACTTCATGAGATTTTGTGATGTGATAAAAAGAATCTGACATAAGTTAGCATTTAAGATGGAGTTTTATTCAACATATCTACAGAGGTTCATTTAATATTTTTCTAGAATTGTTGAATAAAATGCTATCTCGATTGCCAATTTATCTCAAATTCCATATGTCTACACAAATTCTTTGCAACAAGAAAAGCAGCCAGAGAATCATTCTTAAGTTACTTCGAACAGATGATAAACTTGAAGAAAACAACTTTTGAAAATATTGCAGCAAAAGAAGAAATTGATTAATTTGCAATTTTTGCTTTTGCCACTTTGAGTTCTCATTTTTTTTTTTTTAAGAATCTACCAAAGCTGCGTTCATTATCTCTTTTTCACAAGGATCTTATGAAATATGCCTACTGCAAATTTAAAAGTTTTGATAGGGTTAGAAAGGGAGACAGAAAACAAAAGAAGGCAGTCAAACACTTCCTTGTGCCAGATTAAGAACAAGATCACTTGCTTTCAATTAAACAGAAAATATAAACAAGTTGTCAGGAAGAAAAATCACTACCGCTGACACTCAGCTGTCATCTTTGACTCTTGACCAGACCACAAATTAACTCTTTAGACTGGACAAACTCAAAGCATTTGCAGACAAAAAATTAAACGAGGCTCAAAATCTGAAATTTGCCTATAATGTTTTCCAAAGCTGTCTTTGTCAAGGTTGTTAATGACGTATATCACAAATTTTTCTAACAGACAGATTCTTTTGAAACTTTGCACAAAGCTCATCATGTCTCTAGGAGATTACAGTAAAAAAAGACATGGGTCATCGTGCTTGTTTCTGAGACTTTTGCCTTTGAAAAAGGTAAATACAGTTCCAAAATTCAGCTTATGTTGGACTTAACACTCTTTTCCTAAACAGTCAGTTAACCCTTTACCACACAATGATGACTTTTAACACCTCTGATAGAGGTTTTTGAAAACATTGTGGGAAAAGGAGAAAATGCTGGTTACCAGCATTTTCTCCTTTTCCCACTATGTTTTCTACCCTATCAAAGAAAAATCATTTCATATGATCCACATTGAAACTGTCATCTGCAATTGCTTTCAATTCGGACAGGTCTAAAATTTGTCGTGTGGTAAAGGGTTAAACAGGAAAATTACCAGAAAAATATACAAATATACATCATTTTAATGAAAATTTCATTTAGTTTTGCACAAAAAATATATAAAAGCCTGGTTTTGAGCATGGTAAATGTGCAAATATGTATGTTATATATAGACCATTGAGTTAAGAAGGGAGGTAATTTTACCAAATTAAGGGTTAACCTTTAATAAATACATACTTTCTAAAGGACAGATTAAAATTTCCACACTTAAAGTAATTATAATTCTAAATAATAAGAAAAAATAAAATGGCACCTATCCGTGCTATTTCATCAGAAAACAGGGATGAAGGTCACTGTGGAAGTTAATTTTTTCAAAGGAAAAAAAAAGGATAAAAGCTCAGCAGACATAGTGGGAAAAGGAGAAATTGCTCATTAGGAGGGATTTCTCCTTTTCTCACAATAATTTTCAGAGTGGAAACAGCTATGCTTCTACAGCTTTAAATTTCCTGCTTTTTTCTGCTGTGTAACACTGTGTCAACAGTATTTTAATCATTCACGGTGACAGTTCACAGATCTATTTTTTTCTCTTTACTAATACTATCCAAAGGAAGTGCTGCTTGTTTCAGTGCACCAATAGTATTACCATAATCATGTGCGAGAAATACATAGGCGCACTTTTGATTCACTATCACACATGCGCAGCAGGATGTGCGAATATAAATTTTGTGATATGCGTCATCAAACTTTGCATGATATGTTAAAGGTTCTGCAATTTTTCCAACTTGAAAGCATTTGCAGATGACAACTTGACTGTGGGTGTAACTATAGAAATTGTCTTTGAAATAATTCAATATTAGCTGTCTTCATCAATATTGGTGGGAACTACTTTTACTGTCAAACTAATGTAATCAAACAGGTATACGAGAATTCATAATGTTTTTCTTTCTAATTTTATATCGAGTCCAAAGTTCAAATGCTAGCTAAGTTCATTTTCTCTGAATATCATAAACTGAAAAAATATATCAAACAATAAATTCTAAGAGAGAACTTAAAACTCATTGTCACTTTACTGGGTCCAAATTATCCAATTTTCAACTTACTTCCAGTGTATCAAACTTCAAATAATAGATCTACTAAATCTGCAATGTTCAATGCTATGATGATGTCATGAATTACACATTTTTTACGTTGTGAACCATTCTTATGGACTGCATTATGAAATACCAATGAAATGGCCTTTGAAACTGCAATATTGGATTTACAAAAAAAAAAGAAAAATGCAGATAGCATCATTTATGTGCCTATTTGTTGTCTGTGATACTGAATTGTAAGGAATGAATCACACTTGTACATGAAACTGCTTCATGATTTCATACAGTGTGATTAGGTTTTTTGTTTTCATACTTCCATGTAAACAAAAAAAATATTCTCTTCATTCTTTAAATGGTAGAAAACATTCTTAGAGACACAGACAATGCTTGTTATTATAATTTTTTGACTGTTCCCACAATATTTTCACTAATGTTACTTCCTCAAGGTTGTTAAAGCACAGGACTAATTGGTTTAAATCATTCTGTACGTTATGTAGGTTTATCACAATGAGATTATTCATTGCTCACATACTTGTTTGCAGCTGGTATTGTAGAATTACTTAGGGCCTTTATGAATGGTGCAAGGAATTGTGTGTCCTCTGCTGACTTGTTCATGAACCCCTCAAATTGCTCTGACACTCTGCTCTACAAAAAGAAGTAAACAACTGGCTTAACACACTACCACACAGTCCTAAGTTTTAATGACGCTGAGGAAGAAAGCTTTTGAAGGCATTGTGGGAAAAGAAAAAAATACTGGTTACCAGCATTTTCTCCCTTTCCCACAATGCTTTCTATCCTTTTACTCATAAATACCAATACCATTATTTGAGGAATATTTAATTTCTTCTCTGCAAATGCTTTGAATTTGGACCAGTCCAAAATTTTGCCACTCAGCAAAGGGTTACTTTGTTACACTCATCCACAAAACTGCAGCAGACATCTTTGAAAACATGGTTGAAAACATAGTCAACATACAGTGACCCTTAGGCTGCTAAAATCCTGGTAACCTGCATTTTCTCCTTTTTGCACAATGTTTTCTACTCTATCAAAGAAAAATTCCATCTATTGAGCTATATTTCAATTGTCATCTGCAAATGCTTTCAATTTGGACAAGTCTATAATTTGCTTGTGTGGTAAAGAGTTAAATGTGGTTGAGATTGAAGGGAGTTTGTATCTGATATGACAGAAAACATTGTGGAAAGAGGAGAAAATGCTGGTTATCAGCATTTTCTCCTTTTCCTACAATGTTTTCAAAAGCTTTATCTCCCAGGGTTGTTAAAACACAGGATTGTTTGGTAAGGGGTTAATGCAACGATCCCATGTAATGAATGTAGAGAAAAAATAAAAAAAAAAAATTAGAAGAGTTTCTTACCATAGAGACCCAGTGGTTGGTAGTATTTTCTTGAAAAGCTACTTTCATTCGCCTGATGAAATCATCAACCTTGGAAGAAAGAAGAATTTAAAACTGTTTATCACATAAAACCTCCACCAGCAGAGTATTCAATTCATGATTTATTTTTGATTATGCATCCACCTGTAGTGCATTTTGTAGTTATGAGTGCATAATGCTGGCAAAACCAACCATAGCACATGCTGGAGATTGTACATCTTTGCCATTTCATGGGAAGATGGTGTCATAGCTGCTAAAACGTATACACATGGAACACTTTAACATTTTCATGTTTAACAAAAATAAAAAATGCAGAGAGAACTATTGATAATAATGATAAGATATTGGGAAGATATTTCCATTTACTCCCTCTATAAACGGTTTCATTGTACTTTTTGATGTAAATGTCACAGAGCTATCTTGTAGTGTATGTAAACTCTCAAATCAAACTGCATCTGTTAGCAAGGACCAGTAAACTGTATGTAGGCTTGAGGTAATGATACAGGATGCATGTTGGTTTTTCTGTTTGATAAAAAATGATAAGATATAAACACTCTCATAAGACCCTCTATTTAAGCATTTTACTCACTTCTGAAACAAATTTGAAACACACCAGTCATACAGTATCCTGCTAAATTAGATAATTAACATTACTTACCCTTTCACCCTACACCAAATGACAAAGTTTTAAACTTGTGTCTATTAATAGTTTTTGTACAAGAAAAATTACTGTATGTGTGGATATATAAGCGAGTCAAAAAATTTGCGAATTATCGACTGTGGACATTTTATGAAAGGAAATGTTTGCGAATTCAACACACTCATTATCTGTTAATATACTTGAGGTAAAATATGCAAACAGAAAAGTTTGAGGATTTTTCAAATGAGCGAAATCGCAAAAAATTTGCAACCTTCTTGACAGTTAACAACAGCTTCAGTGTCTCATTATCCAACTATGTTTCTGCATCATCAAATTCATCTACAATAAAAACTTTATTTTTTTTTCCCATATAATAATTCATCTGCAAATGCTTTCAACTTCAAAAAGTCTACAACTTTGCTGTGCTACATAGAACTAACCCATTACCAGAGAACAACTTTTTGACATGTCAACATTGAAAGCATTTGAACACAAACGTGGCTCATATAATGAGCTTTGTTGCTTAAAGGCAAGAAAAACTGTGGGAAAAGGAGAAAATAATGGCTACCAGCATTTTCTCCTTTTCAGCCATCTTTCTCAGTGGTCCTTAAAACACAGAATTGTTTGGTAAAGGGTTAAACAAATACAGTGCTAACAGTAAAATAAAGCTTGGCTGAAACACAAAACTTTCTCACCTGTCCAACATACCCATATAACCGGGAGATGTAATTGTTGAAGTCCTCATACACTTTTGGTTCTATTGGTGCATACTGATTGGGATCAGACAGAACTCCCTCAAGAAAGTTTATAGGATTCATGACTCCGTAACTGTAAAAATAAAACAAAAACAAGGCATGCAGATACCAATACTCAGCTGCAGCTGTTTTCTTTTCAGTGAAAACTTTAAGTCCAACTAGGGGGCATAACTATGTCAAAATATTATGTGGGTTATCTCTCCTTCTTGTATAAGTTCTTCTTTTGATATTTTGACTTATGCTTTTGATTGATTGAATGGTGTTTTTGTATTGCTTTCAACATCATATTAATTTCAGTTATATTACAGTAACAGCTGAAATACCAATATTATTAACCTGGATATCATCTTTACTAACCAAGGCCTCTGAAGTACCTTGCCCATGGACTCTCCAACAAAAATAATATGGCTAAAATAGTAACAGTTGTCTTCAATAGTGAAAAAAAGACTGTGGGAAAAAGAGAAAATGATCACCAATATTTTTTCCTTTTCTCACTCTGTTTTCAAAAGACTTCTTCCTTTACGTCGTTTAAAATCAGAAATTGATTGGTAAAGGGTTTACCACAGTGTTTCATCTAGGCCGCAGAATTGTGGGAATCCTGCACTTTTGTAAATAATCCCCCACATTTCTGACACCGTGTGGGACAAGACCCCCACCCTTGAAAATCACATCATAGGTTACCAATGGTACTTTGATCATATTACTCTCCATTATTGAATTCAATAACCAGCCTATCAACTGTAAACACTGGTTAAATATGCTATCAGTCATGTTTGACATAAACAAAAAAGTTGGGCGATTTTCATGTCTGAAAAATAGCAATCGATGAGAAGTGACTAGTTCCCTGCTTCACGATCAACTGAGAACCGCTGTCATGAGCAACACATTTAAGAAGCTGTCTCCAAATCTTAAGTACCTCGAAACAATTTTAATAAAAAAGTACAAATGTCGGCCCCACTGAGACTTAATGGGAAGATATTTTTCGACTAGTTTATGCAAAATTATGTTAGTGATTATTTCTTAAACTGGACGGTCCAGTTCTGTAATCCAGAAATGTCGAAACACAAATTTCACTTTGTCTACTGTTTCTTCATCCCTGAAAGCTAATAAGTAAGCTGAAGAAGTCTCAATCATTATTGTTCATATTGAGACAGACGAGGGGCCCTCGTGAAACCTTACACAACACACTTTCCAGCAATTGTGGCTTAGAGGCTGATTAAGGAATTTTTGCTTAACAGAAAGAATGGCTAAATATATATTTTTTTAAAATGATGTTTTAATTAGATGTAGATTATATACGTTGCCTCATGGACCCCCACAATTTTTGAAAATCCCCAACTGTTTCTAAAAGCATGCGGGCAAATCCCCACTGTTTTCAAATCAGTGATGAAACACTGAACACTTACTTTTTCCATTTAAATCCATCACTAAAGGTCATCAGGGTGTTTTTCAGCACATCATAACTGACTCTGTCTGTGTCGTTCAACAAACTTCCGTCAATTTGACCTAATAAGGTCAGGTAGTTGTCTACGGTATCCTGGAATAAAAGTAATACATTTCCTTTTGCAGCCAAGTACAATTTTCTTTGCTTTTGCTGACAATGTAGATCAATAAAGGCGAGCACAGAAAGTGCATCCTGAATTAGAAATTTAGCTTATCTGCTATTTTGCAGATCAGGACAGCCTCAAAATTTCAATATTCAAAATGGTTTATTTCATTTACTCTTAACCAAATTACAAAATTTTACACATTCACATTAAATAGGACTTAAATGATGATATTGCTGGTTAACTCTAAACCACACAATCCAAAATCTTAACAACTCTGAAGAAAGAAGATTTTTGAATGCATTGTGGTAACCAGCATTCTCTCCTTTTCCAACAATGTTTTCTCCTGTTTATGTTGTGGGTATTATTTAATATGTTGTCTGCAAATGCTTTCAATTTGGACCAGTCTAAAATTTTGACAATTTAATAGCACTTTCTCCATTATCCATCATGTTTCCTACTTTTTCTACAACAAGATCTATCATTTGAACCATTTTGATTTGTGATCTACATCTGCTTTCTGTTTGGACTATTCTAAAATTTTGTATTCTAATTAAGAGTTAACCATTAGGCTGCTAAGTGCAACTCACTGCCCTTCTGTAGATGATGTAGATCAAGATTAGACTCCACTGTCCTGGAGGAGGAGATATACTTTCTCAAAAAAAAAAATTGAAATAGCATCACTTGGGTTTTTATTATCGCCTTGAAATTTTCATTTAACTTATTTAGCAGGACAAGGGTTCATAATGCTTGATGAGATGAAATCCAGGACAACTAAATGAATGATATTACTTTGAAATTACAATCATGTCAATGTGTTTTTGTATGCTTTTAGAGTCCATTCTATCTTGCAGGCAACTAAAGTTGTTAATTTTTTTAAAATATATAAATTACTTTTCTTCTCTGCAGAACCTCTACACTGTACTGTTCTGCTTTGGCATCGTGGTCTTTAACAAGGATGGATGAGGCAAATTCTGGGGCATCTTCCAACCTCCAGCTCCAATATTCATCCACAAGTTCATGAAAACCTAGAGATCTGTTTAGAAAGCCTGTCGGAAAAGATGTGCACTTTATTATGCCTAACAAGTCATAACAAAGATGAAATGAGATGAACCAGACAAATATGGCAAAGGGCCTAGCTGGTGTACTTAACTCTTTACCACACAACCCTAAGTTTTAACGACCTTCACAAATAAGGCTTTTGAAAACATTATTGGAAATGGAGACAATGCTGGAAACCAGCATTTTTCCCCTTCCTAACTATGTTTTCTACCCAATTAAAAACAAATTCCATCTCTTGAACCACATTTAAATTTTTATCTGCAAATGCTGTGAATTTGGACCACTCTAAAATTTTGTTGTTTGGTAAAGGGTAAACATAGTCAATCATACTGGGGCCCACTGTTTAAACAGAAATAAGCCATGTTCTGGGGGTTTAACTCTTTGCGAAACAACAACATCTTAGACTTGTCAAATTTGAAAGCATTTGCAGACAAAAATCACAAAAGCATCGCATGCTGGTGCAAACTCTAGGCAGAAGTTGCTTGATTTTCAGTCGGACCATCTGAGCTGAAAATGTGACAATTAAAAGGGATATGTTTTTGAAAGGGTAGAAAGAAGAAAATGCTCATTACAAGCATTTACATCCGAGCTGACAATGTGACACTTCAGAGGGATATAAACTTTTGAAAGGGTAGAAAGAAGAAAATGCTGGTTACAAGCATTTTCTTCTTTCACACAATATTTTCAAAAGCTGGGGGTCATTACAGGGGGATTGTGGGGTAAAGGGTCTATGCATCTCAATGATGCATTATACCACACCAGTCATTACATAAATATGAATCTACAAGACAAATTTATCATGCATAGCATCATAGAAGCCGCAATCTTTTGGTGGACAATATCAGAAATATTGACTCTCTTGAAAGATTATTATTTCATTTTTGTATCTGTTTAAATTTTTCGCCCCACAAACGGAACATCTTGACAAATGGTAATAAAATGCAGGGGGAAAAAAAGGTATTCTAATTTCAAAAAGAAGGGTAGAAATTAAAAGAGGAATCTTAAATTATCTTGTATCATTATTATTATTATCATCATCATTATTATAAACTGATAATGTTTGTGTGAAAAAACATGTAAAAGCATCGGAATTTTTAAATTTCTACTCGAAATTTGAAAATGGCGAAATTGCGCCTTTACATACACTATTTTCCATTTGTTACAATGATTTTAAAAAGCAAACTTCTGTAGGGACATCAAAGGCGATACTAAGGAGTTATATAAGTTAGTAATTATTCATAGTGATATTTAGATACTTATTCACGTACATGTATTTATAATTTTTATCAGTGGTCTTTTTTTTTTTAGTTACATTTTTCAAAAAGAAAAAAAGACAAAAATATTCAACAACTTTCTTCTAAAAGATGATCTTCTTGCTTGTCAAAAAGTATCTTAGGCAGCTTGTAACAAAGTGAATCTTTACATTTTAACTCTAGAATCTGAGACTTTTGCATGGCATCTCCAAATTCTTCTGATCATAGCCTTCACGGTTGGCACAAACCACCAAAAAACAAAATTATTTTTTAAGTCTTAAAGGATCTCTGGATCTATTAAACCACATCATAATAATTGTTACTATACATATTTTGTTTAATGAAAAGTAGTATCTACATAGGCCTTGTGCAAACCTATAAAACTTATATGTAAATTTCAAGAGCCATTCCAAACCTTTGACCAGCAGATCATAAAAAGTAGTAATAGGTTCGTAAATAATTTTAACCCTTCAACTACATTATGAAATTAATATAATGGATAAAGAAAAAGAAATAAGAAATTTTTATGTTTATGAAATCTTCTAAAAGGTTTAAAGATGTTACACAGGCTATGTGCTGTCTGGTCTTGATCTATCTCTGTCATTTTAGAGCAGTTTCAATGTTCAGAGCACTAGGCACCACTTTGCTTATTTCTGTAGACAATGTACATAACGATCCATACTTTTTTCATGGGTACTGTATGTCAGTACCATACTGTATCTCCAGTCTGATCATAACAGCTTCGACACATACAGCATTAAACGCTTAATTTTACAGGGCTCATAAGGTAGATCTTCCAAGTAACAAAAATCCATTTGGCTAAAGTGTCGACGAAGGGAAGAAAAAGGGTTATCGTTTCACAAGTGTTGTATACATAGCTGATGTTAGCTTTTACAACCAGCAATCTATACCTCGATCAAAGATTGACCGTCCTCTTATCTTTATAGATTAAAATTGCACGAAAAACTTGCTCTCCATACTCTCCTGGAGTTTCTTTTACCAGTACTCCACACATTATTCTTTCCAAACCACTGGCTTCTTTCCCACGTTACCATTGTTGAAAAAATAGTCAGCAGTGAGAGAATATTGACTATCAATCAATCCTTGGAAAGAAATTGGGCAGGTCAGGGATGAATAATAAACTAGATTAGTCCTTTGACATACAGAAAATTGACATACAGAAAATTGACCAACTGCAAAAATTTTCCACCTACGTCAGCAGATGCATTAAACCCCTTTTTCACAGAGTATAGCTCAAATACTTCAGCTTCACTTGATTTACATAAAACCCAAACATTTTGCTGTGGTTACTTCATAAAAAGAGTTTGGTTTATTTGGTTGTTAAACATTGCTTTCAACATTATTTCATTTAGATCATGATGGCCAGAGCATCTTCCCATGCTTTTCCTGGATTTTCTGTTACCGGTATTATGTACATCATTATTTTCATGCCACTGACTGCTTTTCCATATACACAATATGAAAACAGTGTTTAGCAATGAGAAAGGATTGAATCCCAGCACAATGACTTAAACAATCCTAGGACAGAGTTTTGTAAAATTGGGGGATCAAACAAAGAAATGCTTGGTTTCAAGTCATTAGACAGTACAAAGTTTGTTTGCTTGTATAGTGTTTAAAATCATTTTCAACATTATTTCAGTTAATTCATTGCGACCACTGCACTTATCAATACCTTCCCAAAGTTTTCTTTGGCCAGTACTAAACATGATTTTCTTTGAAAGCCACTGGCTGCTTTCCCACACAGCCATTGTCAAAACAATGATCAGAAGTGAGAAAAGAATGAATTTTGTTGCAATGGCTATCATCATCGACTGCACTTATCGATGCCTTCCCAAAGTTTTCTTTGGCCAGCACTACACATGATTTTCTTTGAAAGCCACTGGCTGCTTTCCCACATAGCCATTGTCAAAACAATGATCAGAAGTGAGAAAAGAATGAATTCTGTCACAGTGGCTTTCATCAATCCTTGGAAGAACTTCCCCAGGTCACAAGTCACAGATAACTACTGTGCTGCCAGGCTTGGCATACATCACTGACTGAGCCAGTGAGCTTGGCATAAATAAAAATTTAATCAACCTGCTTTGATTGTTTTCTGCTTTTCTGCAATCCACTCCATCACAAGGTTTTCCAGGATATATAAAGGAACTGCTCCATTCTTGAGAACAACTGAGTGGAATTCCTTGATGTCAAAATCATTTCCTGTCAAAAGACAAGTAACATCCTCATGTCAAAATTGTTTCCTGTCAATAGACAAGTAACATCCTGATGTCAAAAATGTTTTTGTCAAAGACAAGTAACATCCTGATGTCAAGGGTCCTGCGTGGCTCAGTGGTAAAGTTTGGGACTCGTAACCTGGAGGCCCTTGGGGTTCAAGCCGCACTGGATCCACTGGGTCTTTCGCAGGAGTGTCCTTGGGCAAGACACTTCAGAGCCCTAGCCTAGTACTGGTAAAACCCAGAAAAACATGAATATGTCAGCTGTCACTACGATATGACTGAACTAATGTTGAAAGCAGTATAAAGTACTATTCAATCCTGATGTTAAAGTTGTTTCCTGTCAAAAGACAAGTAACACCAAAATGCCAAAATTGTTTCCTGTCAAAAGACAAGTAACACCAAAATGCCAAAGTTGTTTCCTGTCAAAAGACAAGTAACACCAAAATGCCAAAGTTGTTTCCTGTCAAAAGACAAGTAACACCAAAATGCCAAAGTTGTTTCCTGTCAAAAGACAAGTAACACCAAAATGCCATAATTGTTTCCTGTCAAAAGACAAGTAACACCAAAATGCCAAAATTGTTTCCTGTCAAAAGACATGTAACACCAAATGCCAAAATTGTTTCCTGACAAAAGACAAGTAACACCAAAATGCCAAAATTGTTTCCTGTCAAAAGACAAGTAACACCAAAATGCCAAAATTGTTTCCTGTCAAAAGACAAGTAACACCAAAATGCCAAAGTTGTTTCCTGTCAAAAGACAAGTAACACCAAAATGCCAAAATTGTTTCCTGTTAAAAGACAAGTAACACCAAAATGCCATAATTGTTTCCTGTCAAAAGACAAGTAACACCAAAATGCCAAAATTGTTTCCTGTCAAAAGACAAGTAACACCAAAATGCCAAAATTGTTTCCTGTCAAAAGACAAGTAACACCAAATGCCAAAATTATTTCCTGTCAAAAGACAAGTGACACCAAAATGCCAAAATTGTTTCCTGTCAAAAGACAAGTAACACCAAAATGCAAAAATTGTTTCCTGTCAAAAGACAAGTAACACCAAAATGCAAAAATTGTTTCCTGTCAAAAGACACATAACATCCTGTTGTCACAATTGTTTCCTGTCAAAAGATAAGTAATGTCCTGTTGTCACAAATGTTTCCTGTCAAAAGACAAGTAGCATCCTGGTGTCAAACTTGTTTCCTGTCAAAAGACAAGGAACATCCTGATGTCAAAATCGTTACCTGTCAAAAGACAAGCAATGTCCTGATGTCTAAGTTATTTCCAATCAAAAGACAAGTAACCCCATTTACTTCTACCAAACAATCACATTTTAACGACCCTGAGAAAGAAGGGCTTTAAAAATAATATGGGAAAAAGAGAAAATGCTTGTTACAGAGACAAATCTATCAAAGTCTTTGAAAATGTCAGTTTTTGCATGTCACAGTTGATGATGCCAGGGCTACAACAATACCTCGACTATTTCTTTAAAAACAGCTGCGCTACAAAAATAGACAGAAAATTACCTAGAACTGCCTGTGAATGACGTCTCAGTTCCTTAATCTTCAGCTCTCCTACTTTGTAGGCACATGCTTGTCCTGGCCAGGTGATATATCGGTTTATTTCTAAAGTTGTTGATTCTCTAGACATTGTTGTGTACTTCAACACATACTGTATGGCTCGCTCCTGGGTCCAGCTACATTATGTAAAAGACAAAAGGTCAAGAAATAAGATACCTTCATCACTTAAATGTTTGCTGTGAATATTCATTTTAATTCTCTCATCTAGACCATAATAAGTATCCACAATATAGCTTTGGGCGAAAGTTACAGTGAAATTACTCAATTGGCTGATCAGTTAGCCTTGTATAATGTTTATGCATGAGTTGCAATGCTACAGGTACCTGAGTCTTTTGGGCATTCTTCCATTAATAGTTGTTCTGATAAGATACATATGAGCCATGGTCTGTTAAAAGGGGACTTCATGGATTTGCGAAAAGTATCGACCTAGGCCGAAACTTTGCGCTGTTGGTCAAAAAAGAAATGCTCTCATAACCTTTAGGTCTGAGATTACATTATAGTCACCATGAATTCTGATACAGATAAAAAATGATGGTATGGCTTTAATCCTTTTATTGTGCTATGCACAATGTCTAACTTACAATGAAACAGATCAAGAGACAACTATAAAGCATTTCTTGTTCAATAAATTATTATTTTCATGGAAACTGTTTAGTATTTTCTAAGATGTTTTGGCACAAACAACCTTAAAACAAAAATTTCAGTCTTTTTTCCTGACTAGAACTGTATCAATTCATTCATTTTATACCCAAATATTCAACTTATATACATTTATGAGCCTTGCTCTGTGAAAAGAGGGTTTAATGCATCTGCAAAAAGTATCACCCAATGTCATTCTGCACAGTCTTCCAAGGCTGACCTGGGTCCAAATGTTTTCTATTCATCAATTTTCTGCATGTCAGATGACCATTCTTCCTAATGATTTAGTGAGTTGTTAGACAAAATGGATTGTATAAATTCATACATTTAACAATGACTTGCCTAACATAACGCATAACAGAGTTGCACTACACTCCTTCTGCCAGGGTGTCGCTCATACATGTATGCATACATGTATTAAGTCCTTTAGTTTTGAACCCAGATTTAATTACTTGTGGAGGTTATTTACAATCAAGATCACAGACAAATTCAATCATTTTAACCACACTTAACCCTTTACCACACAATGACGACTTTTAACGCCCCCTGAAAGAGAAGGCTTTTGAAAACATTGTGGGAAAAGGAGAAAATGCTGGTTACCAGCATTTTCTCCTTTTCCCACAATGTTTTCTACCCTATCAAAGAAAAATCATTTCATATGAGCCACGTTAAAACTGTCATCTACAAATGCTTTTAATTTGGACAGGTCTAAAATTTTGTCATGTGGTAAAGGGTTAAATTGTAACCTGCAAATGCTTTCTCTTTAGACAACTTAAATGTTTTGCCGATTGATAAAGAGTTAAAAGGTATATTCCGTTGCTTCAAGTTTTCTCACTTATTTGGCATCTTAACTAGGCCATGATATAACCTTTTACCAGCTAGTCCCTACTTATAACAACCCAGACAGAGAAGGCCTTTGAAAACAAGGTGGAAAAAGGAAAAAAATGCTGGTGTCCAGCATTTTTTCCTTTTCCAACCATGTTTCCTACTTTTTCCAGGGCAACTTCCATTTGCTTTGTCATCTGAAAGTCCTCTCAATTTGGGCAGGTCTAAAAACTCAGCAATTAGTATAAGTTATGTTTGTCATAAAATTTGATTTGTGTTTTTTGTCACCACATTGTAATTATGTAATTGGACATAATGTAAGATACAAGACGAAAGCCATCCTTAGCTAAACCTGGTTCTTCTCTGTACTCTTAACAAACCAAAATACTATTTAATTTGAAAATATTGTGAGAATAGAAGAGTATGTCAGCAGCAAACAATATTCTCTTTTACCTACATTGTTTTCTGCCCTTTCAAGTGCAAACTGCCTTTTTGAGCTTAATTAGATTTGTGATCTGCAAATGCTCCCAGTTTGGGCAAATCTAAAATTTTGTCAATGGTAGTCATTATGTTCATCATAAAATACCACTTACTTAAAGTAATGTATCCCAGTATCTACAACAAGTCTACAGGCTCTAAATATTTCATCACTATAGCGACCCATCCTGAAATACAAATAATTGTATCAATTTTCAGAAAAAAAAAAGCAGGAGTGCAGCATGCAGATGCCAACAATTGGCTGTAAGTGCTTCTTCAATTGAAGTAAATAGGTTCCTTGGAAAAAAGAATGCAAGATTTTTAGAAAAAAAAATTCAAGCATTTTCCTGCATGACACTTGAGACTATTTTCTGTATGTTTCAAAATATCCTGTATCTCAAATTCGTAAAGTCTTTACCAAATGTCAAATTTTAGACTTGTCTAAATTGAAATATTGAATTCACTTTAAGACGAGAAATTAAGTGTTGCTCAAAATATTGATTTTGTCTTTGAAAGGATAGAAAATATTGTGAGAAAAGGAGAAAATGCTGGTTTCCTGCATTTTTTTCTTTTCCCACCATGTTTTCAAAAAGCCTCCTTTCCACAGGGTTGTTTGGGGGAAAGATAAACCCCTAGGCTGCTAAGCCTGACTCACTGACCTTTTGCGAACAGTGTAGATCAAGATCAGACTGCACAGAATGTGCAATCTGATCTTTGATCTACACTGTCCGATAAGAAGATGATATTCCCCCAAAACATAACTTTGAAATAGCAATATTCTGGTCATTACTATCGACTTGGAAATTTCATTTTAGTTATTTAGCAGGATGAAGTTTAATACAACAAGTACATAAAACAAAACAAAAAAAGCAAAAGGAAGGTTTAATAATTACAGTTCAAAGTCATCTTTGTACACATCTAGGTAATCAGACTCCCCAAGAGATTCAGAGTACAAGGCCCAACCCTAGAAACAAAAACAAACTGTATTAGTATTTTAACATCATAGAATCTTATACAGAATAATAGAGAATCAGAGAAATTGGCTGGACTCTATTCCTGATTCCTCTGAAATGTAGTTCCCTACCCTACAGAGTTGGTAGATCCTATACCTTTTATATTAGCACTATTTAATAGTCAGCATCAGACTGGTATGTTTTGAATCCTCGAGGTATGATGTTGCTTTGTTTGCAAGCTAGGCAGTACTCAGCAGTTTGCTGAGATTTCCTGTTGGTAAAGAATCTTCAAAGTTCTCTGGAAGGGCCTAATGTAAATGTATTACAACCAAAGTATGCCACCAGTAACTAGGGGTGAGCATTAGTGTTTCTATGTTTGTTCCAAGGGCAGCAGAGTTGCTTGAAGAAGAAACAAGTGAAAGATTGCTTAAAATTTGTTTATCTTAGAGTTTAACACCAGTTTAACAGGTTAGGTCTTATCACAGCAGTCAGAGCACTAACGCATTGTGTTTCCTGGCTTTCTTACACCAGTACTGATATGCCAAAGAGGTCAGAGGCAAAAAGTCATGTAAAGAAAGTTTGCCTTAAACGGGTACCAAACCCACAACTACCAAGTCATCTTTGTACACATCTAGGTAAGTCAGATATGCTGCGCTACCTGGCCGTGTGAAAGATTGCTCAGATATGGAGTAATATTGTTTGCACCTTCCAAAACTGAAATCACTATTGGTTTGTTGAACAATTATGTCTCTGGGTATCTGTGAATAATGACGATATGACAGAGTTTGGCTGGAGGGAGACAAACAGAGATATGCTGGTTGTGTGGATTGACTTCGGAGAATTTTTTTGTTGACTGTGACATCCAATGTCCCTGTCAGGTTCCATTCTCTTCTTAGAACTCTTCAGATGCCTACAGAGATCAAAAAAGATTTAATTCTCAAATTTATCTCTGGACAGAGGAGAGTCATGTTATAAATACCATATGCTGGCAGCTTGTACCTGTGGTGTTATGTCTATTGTCATGTTCCAAAGTGTCTAAATATGGCCCGGCCATGCACAATTGGGTGAAGAAATAAGTCATACATACCTCTATATATGCAGTGTAGAATGGAAAATGTACAGGAGGGGAAAAATATTTTGAGTCATCAAACACCTTTCTTAAGTCTGGAAGGCCTTTGGCAGTTTGTGCAAAAATATCCTACAATAAATTAATGAATAAATGGATCAAGCAAGCTAGCAAGCAATCGATCAAGAAGTAAGGTAAAAATTTGTCAATCAAATAATCTAGCAATCTGTTTATCTATCAATTTGTAAATCAATCTCTAACCTATGGAAAGGAAATAAGCAAGGAACAATATCTTATAGTAATATAAGGGTCCTGCGTGGCCAAATTGGGAGAGTCCAGTTTTGATCCTCACTAAATCCACTTTTCTACTTTTCGACCTAGCAGTTTAACGCGAAAAGTTGAAGTTAGTACTTCCTAATTTCTACTTTTCTAGACAAACGTGAGGTCGAAAAGTTGAAAGTTTTTTGACAATTGTCAGGTCAAAAACTTCAACTTTTCGACTTTTCAAGGTAACTTTTTTGCTAGAAAAGTGGAAGTTAGTGTGCCTAATTTCTACTTTTCGAGTTCCTCGTAGGTCGAAAAGTGGATGGCGGAAACAGGATTCCGTAGTCAAATCTAAATCATTGTAAGTATATGGATAAATGTCAAAATACATGTATATGTATCTATCATGTAACAACTGGATCTTTATGTATCTGTATATGTAACAACTGTATCTTTTAAAATGTAAGAAGCCTACATAACTATGTCTGTTTCTACTAAATTCTATCTGCTTAGTCTTTCGGATGAGACGTTAAACAGGGGTCTTGTGCACCGAGCACATTAAAGAACCAGGTTGAACTTAGGATGGGTTTCAACCTGTATCTGCACTATCCCCTGTAACAATACTAACAGCCTTCAGGGGGCGTTGCCCATACAGGCAACCGGTGGTGACAATAAATAAACGCAAATTCAATCAATCAATTCTACCTGTAAATGATGGCCAGGATCTGCTTCATGAAGGGCGAGAGAGACCATAGCAAAGGTAGGACTGAAATGTGAAAATGATAACATAATGCAAGTGTGACATGTTCCATACCTTGTGAACTTCTATATACAGCAGTTCAACACCTCAACCCTCTACCAAACAATCCCGGGGTTTGACAACCCTGGGAAAGAAGGCTTTTAAAAACATTGTGGAAAAAGGAGAAAATGGTGGTGACTAGCATTTTCTCCTTTTCCCGGAATATTTTCTGCTCTATCAAAGATTTACAGCTCATTGATACCAATGTTGAATTTACCATCTGCTGATATTTTGAATTTCAAAGAGTCTGAAATTTGTCATTTGGGAAAGGGTTAATCCTGTATCAAATGAGTCGTAATGTTTCAACAAAACCGAGGAAACAGGCTTTTAAAAACATTGAGGGAAAAGGAGAAAATGGTGGTTACCCTATCACAGTAAAATTTCATAATTTAAGTCACATTTAATTTGTTGACTTCTACTGCTTTCAATTCGGAAAAGTCCACATATTGTTGTGTGGTACACAGTTAAATACCATGAGCAATTTTCACAAAGAAAACTTCCCCAAAAATGTTTTCCTTCTCTTTCAAAGACACCTTCTGTCATTTGAGTCACATTAAATTTATCGTCTGAAAAGTTTTCTATTTGAAAGTTTCACAAACTCTGTCCTTTGGTAAAGATTTAGCTGAATTTGAAATTATCTCTGGAAAAAAAAAAAGCCTGTCTAAAGCTTCCTGCCACTGATGACAAATATTGTGTCAAATAATTATCATGAAATAAAAGTTTAATTGTCCAATATTTAAGTTTAACCTCAAAACTGTAAATCCAAAATCTCTTTAATTTCTTGTGATCGTAATATTTTTTTTGTCAAAATAGCTGACATGTTGTAAAAAAGTGTATGAGCAAGATATTATTGTACATTTTGTAAAGTCTGATCTTGGATCTACATTATCTGCTGAAAAATAAAAGTTGGCATTCAGGTTCAAATAACAGACAGAGTGGATACATACTTGTTGTCTGGTCTGAAGGTGTTGACATAAAACACACCCGGTCTACTACCATCTAGGGATCCAGACAAATAACTTCCTCCTGGTCCATCATGTGCCATGGGCTCAACCCTGTTTTAAATGTAAGAGATCATGATAAAGTCTAGCAACTAATTATGAGGGTCATCCAGAAATGAATGAGAGTTGCTTAATTACGGAAAAACTACAAGTGTTACTCACAAAATCTCTTCATAGTCCCTCAATATTCTCTCCCGCGGATGCTATTGTCGACTCCCATCTTTTTGGCAGATCCTGAACTCCCATTGCTAGGCAACCTTTGTTGATGTCCCTAACGACCGCGTTCATGGCAACATATAGTTCATTCAAATCGTCATATCGGATTCCTCGTAGTGGTTCTTTAAGTTTTGGAAACAGGTCGTAGTTGGGGGGACTTAAGTCTGGTGAGTATGGCGGGTGTTTAAGAACTTCCCAGTGGTACCGCTCGAACACATCCCTAACAACACTGGACTTGTGCGGCATGACGTTATCATGCAAAATTAATGGCGTCATCCGTAGAAGTTTGGTCGTTTGTGGTGTATCGCTGGTTGAAGAATTTTAGTCAAATACCACTCATAGTACTCTTTGTTAACCGTACTTCCATGTGAAACTCTGTGTGTTGTCAAAACGCTGTTAATATCGTAAGCGAAGATCATTAACTTCTTTGGACACTTCATACTGCGGCGATATTTCACAGGTCTTGGCGAGTTTGGAGTATGCCATTCAGTGCTTTGGCATTTCAATTCAGGCTCTAATGACCGGATCCATGTTTCGTCGACAGCAACCACTCCATTCAGCATCATTTCACCCTCCTCTAAATATCTATTCAACAATTCAGTGCAAATTTGAACACGTTTGTCTTTTTCAGTTTTTGAGAGTGCGTGCAGCACCCACCGAACGGCAATCTTTCTCATGCCTAAATTCTGCGTCAGAATAACATAAACGGAACTCTTACTTATCGCCGTTTCATAAGCAATTTCCTCGCATGTAAATCGTCTATCAGAGTTGAGAAGTTGAGCAACAATTTTGGTGTTATCGGCGTCTGTAACTGTTACCGGCGTACCGGAGGAGGGCTTCTTGTAAGACTCTTGCCGTCCATTATTGAAATCCTTCACCCATCTACAAATAGTGCTAAATCCAACTGAACATGTCGGGTCAACCTCCTGAAGCACATTAAATATTTCAGTCGCTTTCTTTCTGCGCCTACTCGCTATCTTGATATATGCATAAATTTCTTCTCGCATCAGCGCGAACGCATCATCCTCCATTACGTTGTTTGAGATGACGTCATCAAAAATGACATGATGTCACGATGCTAATTAACACGTGCAAGTACGCACAAAGAGTTAATTTAGTTACATGCCAAGTTTTGTGGCTTTACATTTTTTCAATCAAAAGTTACAAACTAACTCTCATTCATTTCTGGATGACCCTTGTATATAAACCCTTTACCAAATTATTTCATGTCCAATATGAGGAAGAAGTACCAACCTGAGGAAGAAGACTTTTGAAAACATTGTGGGAAAAGGAGAAATGCTGGTCATCAGCATTTTGAAAATGTTTCTTTATTTCCCACAAAGTTTTCTACTATCTGAGAGACAGAAATACTATTTTGTGATAGGTTTAATTTGTTGTTTGCAACTGCTTTCACTTTGGTTGAGTAAAAACAATGTTATTTTGGTTAGAAAATGTTAAAAAACTGACAAATTTATTTGGGCCATGCTCTGACAAAAGGTGGCTTAATGCATCTCCATAATGCTATTATACCAATCAAGCAATCACATAATTATGGATTCATGAAAGCCAATTATTTTTAACAATCAACTTAAATCATGAAGTAGACTGGTCCTAGGACATACTCAAAATTGACCAATAGTGAAAAGTTTCGGCTCAGGTCAGGGCTTTTTTTCCTTCTATAACTGAGGCCAATATTTGGTGACTTCCAAGTTGCAAAAAGCATCATTTTTTCCCAATCATGGTGAAAGAATTTCCCAATTTTGCTGAAAGAATTTCCCAATTTTGCTGGAAGAATTTCTCATAATATGATGCTGAAATTCCCAATAAGTTAAAATACCAATTTATCAAAAGCTATTTCAAATGACCAGACACATAACTTTCGTTATTTAGCAGTGATTGAAGCCAAAAGCAGGCTTTTTATTGATTTGTACCGAAATGACTCAGCTGACTGCGCTGCAGTACGGCCGAAATGTTGCATTTTCTTGGCGCATTTGGTTTGTTTAATGGAGGCATTCTTAACAGAACCGAGTAATTTTTTTGCACATTATAACACCGCACGTAGACTGAACATGGTTGTCATTTTCCTATCATTCAATATTAAATCCTTTGACATGTTATATAATTGTTCGTCTTTCGTAAAAACTTACAGCTGACAAAAGTTTTCTAAACACCGTGGAACACATTCTTACTCGGTTGCAGTTAACGTATTCAAAAAAAAAACAAACAAGCTGTATCCAAGTAAAACATGTCAAGAACCGGGAAACATTACAAAAAGTTTGTTGAATGGGCTGCAGATGATAAAGGCCAGCACAGCCTTTTTACTTTTGGAGCGAAAAATTCGAATTCTTTGCTGATCGATCTACAGGTAATCAAATCTCCACATACTGAGTCTCAATCTGAAGTGCTGGTTCTGTCGGGCATCGCCGATCTCCTTCTGTCTGAAGACTAGACAATTATTATCACTGCACATGATGCAAACTCTACATCTCCAGACATAATATCCAAGTCTAGCCTTGTAACTTCCACAGATAATGATTCCCTTGTACCACATGATGGCCGGAAAGCAGTTCTTCTAAAGTATTAACTCCGGCACCCATGGGTGTACCACAGTAGTATTAAAAAGGGCTATAAGCCTATATGTGCAAATGCTGTGAGATATTTGGCCATAGTTTAAGCAGTTAAAGTTTGACTGTTGAATTTGTTCCACTTATTAAATTGCTGCACCTTTCTATTTACTGTATGTATGTACACTGCCATTAATTTGTTTTATTGATGTACCTTGAAAGTCAGTCTGATTTTTCCCAATTTGGCCAAAATCGAGCTTGAATTTCCCAAAATAAAAGGCTAAGGCCCCTTCCCAATTTTTGGAAAAAAAGCCCTGCAGGTCAGACTGCGCGGAATGCTCAGGTTGACCTGGGATGTTACTTTTCACAGATGCATTAAGCTCCTTTTTGCCAGAGCATGGCTCATTTATAGTTGATGCCATTACACAGACTTCCATACATATCAAAGAGAAGAGTGAAATAAAGTATTAACAGTGTACAAAATTTTGTTCCATGGTGCAATTTCTAATTCTGACAAGATAACTGATCTCTTTTAACAGGTTTCTTTCAAAAATTTAGACAAATACTTTATGTGGGTATCTCTAAAATCTGCGACAAGATAAATGTTGTAGAATTATATATTTGTTGGATATAAGTTTAACCAGATTTCTTGGTACATGTAATATCAAACCCTTAATTCATCATAGTAAAGACAACACAACAGGAAATGAAGTTCCTTTTCAATCACAAAGAAATTTATTTCAAGATATAAATTATACATGTGGGCTGTGCTCTGGGAAAGGTGGTTTAATGCAACCCCAAAGAATAGACTTTTGAAAACATTGAGCAAAAAGGAGAAAATGCTGGTAATCAGCATTTTCTCCTTTTCTGACAATGTTTTCTACCTTTTTACAGACAAATTTCATAATTTGTGCAACATTTGATTTGTCATTTACATATGCTTTCAAATTGGTCCAATCTTACAAATGTGTCTGGTAAATTCTGGTAAAGATTTAAAACAAACTGAAACAATTTTGTATAGAAGGTGTTGAATTTTTGTAGCACACATATTCCTACCATTATCATCTATGACTTGGTTTGTGATATATGCACTGGCGCAACATTTATATAATTCTTCATAGACAAATAGATCTACTTCAATTTTTATGCTAATACTTGCATTTTATAGTGTACATGTTGAAAAAAAAAGAGCCATGCTCTGTGAAATGGTGGCTTAATGCATCTGCAAAAAGTATCGATCTATGTCAGCTTCAGCAGGCTGATAGGAATTGAAACTCTTTGCTATTTGATAAATTTTCCAGTGTCAAAGGACTATTCTACCCTAAGATCAAGCTGATTGTTAGACAAAATAGATTTTATGGATCCATAATTATGTGATGACCTGATTTGTATAATGCGTCACACCGATGCATTAAGCCCCCTTTTCCCAGAGCATGTCTCAAATAAATCATACATGCTGTATGTTGTTTACAACCAACCTTAACAAATATACTCACTTAACAGGTCGATCAGGTATATCCCCAAAGAACTTTTTCAATTTAGGACCAACTCTGTTCTTGACGATATCTTCATAATCGGCTATTACAGCATCCTTCAAAGGTAAACAAAAAATGAATTAAATAACGGTAATCGTTCCCTTACCAATATTGCTTTCCCTTACATGTTCTTTTCCTATTCAATCAAATGTTTCTGCTTTGATTTATTTGTACCAGTTTAAGGTAAAAATAGCCTGTACTGTGGCGGGTAGGGTGAAATTCATTCTTCACTACTGACAGTCAATCTTAAGACTCAACTATACTTTAAGCAATAGTAGACCACATGGCTCAAAGAATAAGATTTGCTTTTTAAAGGCTAGGACACACTGCAGGTTATTAGCACTTCCTGCTTTCGACTATGTTTTCAAGAGTGTTCTGCCTCAGGGTCTAAAAACACAATGAGTCATAGAAAAGTTATAATCCATCTGTGTCACCTTGCACAGGGTGTTGCTATTTATAGATTTTCTATGTGTCAAAGAATCATATTACTTCAAGATTTGGCCAGGTTTTAGACAAGATGAATCTGTGTTATACAACTTGCTTATAATAATGCATTGTACAGATGCATTAAACACCCTTTTCCCAGAGCTCTGCACAGATATAATTGTGACAAGATTAAATGAATTCTACATATTTTTTTCAGAGCTCTGCACAAATATAATTGTTACAGGATTAAATCAATTCTACATATTTTTTTCATACAGATTCAACATGTTACCTATTCCACTGCATCATAACAATCACACATAACTTTATGTCAGTAATTTTCCTATACATAAAGGGTGGAGCGGTGGTGCAGCGGTAGAATGCTGGACTATCAATCCTGAGGTCCGAGGTTTGATACCCGGCCTGACCAGGACCTTTCTGAGACACCTTGTGTTTCCCACCCAACTAGAGGTGAACTGGTTTGAAACCCAGAGATAGCCTTGCGTATATCGGTGCTTTACACCGCACATGTAAAAGAACCAAGGAGGTCTATTAGAAGAAGAGCTAGGGGCTTGTACCCGGATCTCCTTGTATCCGATTCTTTCTCTCTAATGGTCCATACCATATATGCCTAAAGCACAGAGGGACCTTAATCCTACAAAGTCATCATCATCATTTCCTATACATGGAACTATTTTTATTATAATCTTATAATAACACATCCTAGAAATACTTTCACCAGGAAATTTTAGGAAAAAATTGAGTGTTAATAATCATCCAGTGTTTTTGCATCCACTATCAGTGTAAAAGTATATTTCTGCTTTTGGAACATGAAAATACAAGTTACGGCTTAATATATTATTTGCAATAGAAATATCATGAGGAAGGCATCACTGCCTGGACAAATTTTAAATCATTTCCTTTATCATTCATTTTTTGAGTGAAAAAATGGCTGTATATCTTCACAATAAATCTGATCTATCCCTTTTTTTCAATATAATTCTTAACGACGTATATAACAAATGTCCGCGCGCATCCTACTGCGCATGTATTTTTGTCCTGGATATTGAATCAAAAGTGCACCTATGTATTTTTTGCACATAATGGTAATACTATTGGTGCACTGAAACAAGTAGCACTTTCTCAGGGTAGTATTGGTGAAGAGAAAAAAATGGATGTTTGAACTGTCACAATGAAATAATTAAAAGGCTGCTGACACGGCGTTACAGACCAAATAAGGAAACAAAGGCAGGAAATTTAAAGCTGTGGAAGTATAGCTGTTTCCACTTTAAAAATTATTGTTGGAAAAGGAGAAATCACTCCTTATGATTGAGCAATTTCCACTTTTCCCTCTATGTCTGTTGAGCTTTTATCCTATTTTTTTCCTTGAAAAAATAACTTCCACAGTGACCTTCAACCTTGTTTTCTGATGAAAATAGCTCTGATAGGTGCCATATTTATTTTTTCTTATTGTTTAGAATTATAAATACTATAAGTATGGAAATTTTAAGAAAATCTGTCTGTTAGAAAATATGTATATATTTAAGTTTAATCCTTAATTCAGTCAAATTATCTCCCTTTTTAACTCAATGGTCTATATATAACATGCATATTTGTACATTTACCATGCTCAAAACCAGGCTTTTATACATTTTTTGTACAAAAATATATGAATTTTCATTAAAATGATGTATATTTTTCCTGTTATTCTCGTGTTTAACTGACTATTAAAGAAAGACCCTTTAAATTCAATAAAGCTGAATTTTGTAACTGTATATACCTTTTTCGAAGGCAAATTTCTCAGATGGGAGCACGAGGACCCACATCTTTTTTTACTGTAATCTCCTAGAGACGTGATGAGCTTTGTATGTGCAAAGTTTTGAAAAAATCAGTCAGTTAGAAAAATTTGTGGTATACGTCATTAATTTAGTTTTCATTTTTTTTATTCATCACATTTTCCTGCCTCAACTTGGCAGAAATCAAGAATCTAACCTGTGCAAAAGACAAAGTTGCTTATCTGTACTATGTCGTTTGTACAAACTTGTAAAATTTGACACCTTGGAAAAAAAGTGCAACTACATATGAGCCATGCGATGAAAAAAAGGGGGCTTAATGCATCTCCGCGATGCATGATACAAAGCAAGTCATCACATAATTATAGATCCATAATATCCATTTTGTGTTACAAAAGGCTGAATCCAGAGATAGAATGGTCCTTGGACATGCAGAAAATATACAAAAAGCAAAAAGTTTCAACCCATGTCAGCCTGCGCGACTGCGCAGGCTGACATGGGTAGATACTTTTTGCAGATGCATTAAGCCTCATTTTCACAGAGCATTGCTCGTATATTTATGCAACTGTTTAACAAGTACTTACTCCATTGGCTGGGATGAAAGAAGAGTCATTATTCAGCTTGTCAAAGAAATCACGTATGGATCCTGTGAAATTTCTCTTGTCCAGAATCTGGAACAGACAATAGGCCGATATATTTTATAACCGTAACAAATTTTTTTTACAACAAAAGACATACATGTACACACATATGGAACATTATTACTTTTCACAAAGTACCTGTTTTCCTTGTTTAAATGTAAGAAGTTGAACTTGAAGCTTCTCTTTATCCAAAAACATCAAGATATGCACAAAGGCAAATAATCTATTAAATCAAAGCGTTGAGAACGCTGATGTGGCATTTGTCAAGGAAGCCACTGTGTAGAATTAATAATTTGAAAACAGGAGGGCCATGATGGCCCTGGATCGCTCATCTGAGTCAATAGGCGAAATTCACTCCACGTGCGTAATTCAATTTCTGACCAATTGTCTGGTCAATTGAGCTTAAAATGTGGCCTCTGGAGCGTCCACAAGGAATTTCCTGAAGTTGACCTAGTGACCTAATTTATCACCCGATGTGACCCAATTTAGAACTCGTCAAAATATTTATCAAGACAAACATTCTGAACAGTTTTCAAGTTAATTCAGCAATAAATGTGGCCTCTAGAGTGCCCACAAGGTATTTCTTAAATTTGACCAAGTGACCTAGTTCATGACCCCAGGTGACCCAATTCCAAACTCACCCAATATTTCATCAAGACAAACATTCTGACCAATTTTCTAGTCAATTGAGCAAAAAATATGGCCTCTAGAGTGCCCACAAAGTATTAGTTTAATTTAACCTTGAGACCTAGTTTATGACCCCAGGTGACCCAATTTTGAACTGACTGAACACGTTGTGCTCAGGTGGGCTAACAAACTTAGAACAGGTTCACTACATACCAAATAACAAAGCTCTATGCTTTCCAGTTTTAGAAAAGAAGAATTTTAAAGTTTTCCTTCTTTGTTCCTTTGTTCGAACTTGTGACCCGCGGGGCAGGGCCAGTTTTGACCCCAGCGGCATCACTGAACAAACTTGGTAGAGGTCCACTAGGAATTGCTACATACCAAATATCAAAGCTCCACACCTTCCAGTTTTAGGGAAGAAGAATTTTAAAGTTTTCCTTCTTTGTTCCTATGTTCGAAATTGTGACCCCTGGGGCGGGGCCAGTTTTGACCCCAGGGGCATCATATGAACAAAATTGGTAGAGGTCCACTAGGAGATGCTAGATTCCAAATATCACAGCTCCATGCCTTCCAGTTTCAGAGAAGAAGAATTTTAAAGTTTTCTTTCTTTGTTCCTATGTTCGAACTTGTGACCCCCGGGGAGGGGCCAGTTTTAACCCCAGGGGCATCATATGAACAAACTTGGTAGAGGTCCACTAGGAGATGCTACATACCAAATATCAAAGCTCTACGCCTTCTAATGTCAGGGAAGAAGATTTTCGAAGATTTTGCTATTTTTTTTCCTTTCTGTTGCCATAGCAACCAGAGTTAAGGGTGGAATTCAATCTCTTGAACAACTTTGGTAGAGCTTCACCCAAAGAACATCCCTGCCAAATTTCACCAAGATTGGCCCAGCGGTTTAGAAGGAGAAGATGTTTAAAGGAATTGTGGACAGATGGACAGATGGACGCCGGACAATGACCGATCACAATACCTCACCTGAGCACTTTGTGCTCAGGTGAGCTTAAAAAAAAAAAAACGAAATATTTAAATATTAACTTGAAAATCAACCTCCTAAGCAAATCAATACTTCTCTTTGGTTAAAGGGAGATTACTGGTGCCTACGTTTGCGTTATTTGTGTATTGGTGGTCTCCCTTTGATCTTTCAAGAGGAGTCAGGAGTAACGTCCCTTGACGGAAGGATGCACGATGGGTAGAGAGAGAAGCCATGTAAATATATTGAATTCAATTAAGTTTATACCTGAATATGTACTATGATTTTGAGATATCTTTGGCCGTCAGGACCTAATTCCCAACATTACAATAAAGTTTTCTTCCTGTAAATATTCATGCACAATCAAATGAGTAGCGTGCAATCATGGGACGAACAAGCCCAGGGACGAACTGGTTTTGGAACGAACAACCCCGGAAGCAAAGCGGTCAGAAGACAAATTTTGTGCATATCATTGCGCCAATAGAAGGCTATGAAGAGGTGAAGCTATTTTTACTCAAAAAGAAGTATTTCCACGATCGATAGCCTTTTGCAGTTTATTTCAATACGACATTTCCAATTATATATCTGAGTGCTATTGAAAAACTCATTTGTCTTGAAAAATTGAGTTTAATTGGGTTTACTTCCTTTGGTTTTGGACAAAATACCATACATGGTCTTCAAAATTCAATATTGAACATTTATTATTGATCTCATAGTGGCATTGTCTTCGACAAATGCCACAAAAACTATGTACTGAAATTCTTGAGTGTTATTTTATTAATTTCCAGTTGTTTACTTTTTAACAAACAACAGAGGCTGTATTCAACAATTCCTTTATATTGCATTCTTAGTCATCTTCTAGATTGGCTAAACCATTTTGCTGATTGAAATTTAACCCTAATCCTGCTAAATAACTAAAATGAAATTTTCAGTTTGATAGCAAAACCCCAAATATTGCCATTTCAAAGTCATGTTTTAGGAAATAATATCTCGTTATCAGACAGTGTAGATCTAAGATCAGACTGCACATTCTGTGCAGTCTGATCTTGATCTACACTGTCTGTAAATGGTCAGTGAGTTGAGCTTAGCAGCATAGGGATTAAAAGATTCTTGAGAGTAAGATAAAGAATATAGTTAATGAAAAAAGACCCTGAATGTTATGTCTTGACTCCTCTTGATGTCAAAAATCTGAAATTTCCCTGCATTTACACCATTTAGGTGGGGATAAGCTAATTCTAAAATCATTGTTTCTTGTCAAAAACTATGTAGTAGATACTCATAAAAATAGTCTCATTAAGATACATGTAGATCCAAAAAGTGCCTAATGCATAGGTTTCAGGAAAGATCTTACAGAATATTATGTTTTTACTCTTTACAAAAATGACAAAAGTTTACACTTTTCCAAACTGAAAGCATAATTTACAGACCAAAAAATAAAAAAGCCTTTAAAGTTGAACTTCTTTCTGGAAGGGTAGAAAATGTTGTGGGTAAAGGGGATAATGCTGGTTACCAGCATTTTCTCCTTTTTCCACAATGTCTTCTAAGGGTTGTAAAAACTCTGAAATGTATGGAAAGGGTTATAAGCTCTGTACAACATCTGAAGCTTAGAAATGTATACCTTTTGCATCAATTTTGAAATTCTCTTCACCTCCTGTAGGCCAAGTTGGTGAATCTCCTCTGGCGGCATGTCGATGGAAAGATGCCATTTTAAACAAGCTTTGTAATACTCTTTGCCATCTTTCAAGCTACCGACGCCGTAGTCTTTCCTTGTGTGCTTCATGAAAACCTATAATGTATGAAAATTCAAACTTCATTCACAGCATTTCCGTAAAACCTAAGGCAGGTGTTTTTATTCCCTTTTTACCCTGTATCAAACAGTACTTTCACTTTTGATAGCTGCATAGGCTTGAGGAAGCAGCGAAGAGGGGTGGAAAGCTGGGTGGGGAGGCACATTTAAATGGAAAGATGCCATTTTAATCCTTTACCAGGTTATCATGAGGGAGAGCGTCTGCCTCTCAACCATGAGGTCCCGAGTTTGATTCCCAGGAGCGGGTGTCAAAGTTGGGATGGTTCATTTGCCCACACATTCTCCACAAGTACTAGTGTAGTTTCCAGGAAGCAGAATCAAGATATTAGTATAAGTTACAAGAACTTGTTTCTCTATCAGTGTTAAAATAAATTTGTTTATACTAACCCTTTACCACACAATCCTGAGTTTTAACAACCCTGAGAAAGAAAGCTTTTGAAAACAATTTGGGGAAAGGATAAAATGCAGGTAACCAGCATTTTCTCCCTTTCCCTTAATGTTTTCTACCCTTTCACAGCAAAAAAGGATAATTGTAGCCAGATAATTGTTGTCTGCAAATGCTTTCAATTTGGAGGACTCCAGATTTTTTGTCATATGGTGAAGAATTGAAAATGCTTTATAAAACTCTTTGCAATCTTTAAGACTACCAATGCCATGTGATTCATGAAAACCTACATGTACAATGAATCAGTATGAAACTTGTTCCTAGAAGTCACAACCCACTTCAAATAAATACCTGTTCAACAAAGTCCTTGACCCTATTGTATGCTTCTCTTAATTCTTTCAAACTTCCAACTGCAGCTTTTCTTAGATCATTCCTGAAAAATATGTATGAGTAATGTGTGTACTGACATTTCATTGATAAACAAAATAAACTGGTTAAAACTGAGAACAGCTTAACAGTCTGTCATAACCACGTTTTTTAAACCATACCAAAAAAGTAAGCATGACATAGTGAATGTAACAGTGGACAGTGCAGATCAGAGATCAGACTGCACATGCTACACTGTCCACTAAAGCTTCTGGTGTTGTCTATGGTGTGGAAAGAGTTAATACAACTTTGTACAAGGTTTCACAATCAATCTGTTTTAGGTCACAACATAATTCATCACCTGACAACAGAACTGTCAACAACTGTTCATTTAAAAATATTTCCAGACAACAAAAATGAAATCTTAATCAAAGGATGGGATGTGTCTTAGAAAGGGTAAAAACATTGTGAGAAAAGAGAAAATTCTGTTTACAGCTTTTTCCTCTTTTTCTAAATTGTTGTCAAAGTTCCTCACCAGAGGGGTTGTTGAATCTCAGAAAAGTCCATATATCCACAGCAACAGCTCTCTTATTTATGTGTTTCCTGCATTTAACAGAACCAAGCCATGGCTTTTCAGTGTCCTGCATGGATCAAACCAAAGACCT
Organism: Hippopus hippopus; assembly: GCA_946811185.2. Lineage (NCBI taxonomy): Eukaryota > Metazoa > Mollusca > Bivalvia > Cardiida > Cardiidae > Hippopus > Hippopus hippopus. The sequence goes on along the minus strand of OX328110.1, from coordinate 8,585,686 downwards.
CAAGGCTATAAATCCAATGCCTTCATTCTTTACCACACAATCCCAACTTTTAACGACCCTGGGAATGAAGCCTTTTGAAAACATTTTGGGAAAAGGAGAAAATGCTGGTTACCAGCATTTTCTCCTTTTCCCACAATGTTTTCTACCTACCCTTCCCAGAACAAATTTTAATTTTTCACTTACACTTATATTGTTGTCTACAGATGCTTTCTATTTTGACAAGTCTTAAAGTTTGTCATGTGGTAAAGAGTTAACCCTTTGCTAAACAATCCCTGGTTTTTAAAACCCTGAGATAAAAGCCTTTTGAAAACATTGTCGGAAAAGGAGAAAATGCTGGTAACCAGCATTTTCTCCTTTTCCCACAATGTTTTCTACCATGCTGGAAAAAAAATTCAATTTTTGAATTATGTTTATTCTGTTGTCTGCAAGTACTTTCAATTTGGACAAGTCTTAAATTTTGTCGTGTTGTAAAGAGTTAATTCTATACCACAATCAAGGAAACTTGATACTCATCCAAGTTTAAAGCATTTACCAAACGACAAAATTTTAGACTGGTCCAAATAGAAAGCACTTGCAGACGACAAAATAAACATAACTCAAAAATTGAAATTTGTTTCCAGCAGGGTAGAAAGCATTGTGGGAAAAGGAGAAAATGCTGGTTACCAGCATTTTCTCCTTTTCCCACAATGTTTTCAAAAGGCTTCTATTTCGGGGTCGTAAAAACCAGGGATTGTTTGGTAAAGGGTTAAAGCATTTGCAGACAATAAATCATATGTCACTTGAATGATGGAACTGGTCCTAGATTTAGAATAGAAAAGGATATTCATTGTGGGAAAAGGAGAAAATACAATCTCCCAGCATTTTCTCCCTTGGTTACGATGTATTCAGAAGCTGTCTCATCAGGGTCCTTGTGATTGTTTAGTTATGGATTAACTATAAAGCCATCAAGAATCCCCGCATTTTGACAAATTTTCGTGGCCACATAGACAAAACTAAATCCACAAATTCTGCTCATACTCTTACTTTTCATTCTCTGCAATAGTTGAGTTTTCCAAGGTTTCATTGAAAGGTGTGTATAAGACACAATCCGTCTCCGAGTCTCCTACAAAATCCTCTATCTGAATTGTAACACCATCCTAAAATGAAGAAAGTTAACTTTGTAACCAGCAAAGGTGATTTAAAAAACCTTTTGTGGAAAGTGTAGACCAAGATCAGACTGCATCAAATCTGAAGTCTGATTTTGAATCTACACTGTCTTGTACCAGATGCTAAACAATGACAAAAATCCTATTCAATCATAGGAAAAATCTACTTTCAGACAAAAAAGAGTCAACTCATACAGCATAGAAAGAGTAAATAACACTTTACCAAACAATCCTATGTTTTAACAACCCTGATGAAAAAGGCTTTTGAAAACATTGTGGAAAATGGACAAAATGTTGGAAACCAGCATTTTCTCCTACTTTGACAATACTTATTATATTTTCAAAGCCATATCCATCATTTGGAGCACATTTGAATTGCAATCTGCAAGTGCCATCAAATTTGACAGGTCTACATTTTTGTTGTTTGTTGTTTGGTAAATGATTAATATTTACCAGTTATTTTAACAAGTCCATCCAGACAATCCACTTGCTAGAGCAAGTAAAATAGAGCAAAAATATATCAAGCAGAAAGATGCTTTTTTTTATTTAAACATTTCCAGAAAAAGAGCATAGGCATGTAACATGCAAATAACATTTTTTTAGACTATTTAAATAAAATTTTATTTTGAAAGCCAACTTGTGTCAGATCCTATATATCCTATGCACTTGACTAAACAAAAGGATAGTTCTGTGCAGTCTGATCTTGATCTCTTGATCTATTCTTCCTGCAAGAACCCCTGTTTTTTCCCGAGGCAGAGAAAAAGTTGAAGGATTCTTACAGCAATAAGCATTACCAAATGGAATAAACAAGGTTGACCAAATGAACGAACTAAAAACTTTGAGCAAAGAAAGCATAATACACTACAGCCTAGCCTGGGTCCAGGCGGTAATAATCTTTTATTCACTTCTTATCGTGGTCCTTTTTGATGGTCTATACAGATCTGTGGCAAAACAATTTATCGCTTCCACAATTTTAACCTCATTTTTAAAGTAACGTCCAAATGATAGAAAAGGAAAAAATGAACGGCCTGGAACCCAGGCTAACTACAGCCTGTCATACTTTGTGAAATGATGTCAAAATAAGATAATTATTTAAGAAATGATGAAAGAATAAAGCAATTCTGAAAACCTAAAACTACAGTCATGCGATGTATAAAGTGACATCAACTATACAAGAAGAAGAAGACGGCTTTTGAAAACATTGTGGGAAAAGGAGAAAATGCTGGTAACCAGCATTTTTTCTTTTTCCCACAATATTTTCTACCCTATCAAGGACAGATATCATCACTTGAACTACATTTTAACTTTGTCATCTGTAAATGCTTTCAATTTGGTCAAGAACAAAATATTGTCCTTTGTAAAGAGTTAATTCCTAAGCTTCTGAAAATATTTATACATACCATTGAGACCTTGTGGTTGGTTGTGTTCTCTTCAATAGATTTGTTCATTCTCAAAATAAGGTTGTCTGCCTAGTAAATTAGAAAAATTTTATTTTTTATCTTTTTTTTTTCCGTTGCTTTGTCCTTTTTTTTTCCTCTTCTGCTATTGTCATGAATTTCTCGATACATCCATAATAGACAGTATCTTAAAGATACATCCATACAGACAGACAGAAAAATGCTGCACAAATTTGATAAACTGAATGGTTCAGAATTTAGTCAGCTGTGTAAACATTGATAAATTACCGATACATATGGTGTAAGGGATATATACATATATTGGAAATCATCAATTTAAATCTGAAACTTCACAACAGAAATTTCTTTGATGGCCCCCCATAAAATGAAATGCATTTTCCACTGATCATAAACTATGCAACCTTACAACTGTAAGGGACAACATTTAATATGACGATACAAGAATAATTAAAGTTTGATAAAATAAATATGAAATGGGTTAAAACAGTGGCTGAAAATGAGTATAGATGCATCTTTAAGATGAACAGTGACAACGGAGATGTAGCCTGGAGTGTCCAAAATTGAAGCCCAAGCTGGTGTGCTTGCCCTCTGTGAGATTTCTTTCATCCTTTTTCCCTCATGAAGGTAAACTTGCAAAATTGATGTTGAAGCTTGGGTTTCCAGGCCTCCACCTGGCTAAGCACAAGGGCAGAATTTGAACCATCTACAGAATAAACATGGTTCAACTATGACAAAAATCAATAAACCACAAGGGCAATTGCAGGCAACTTACTTCACAGAATGACATCATTTTATATAGAATGACATCAATTTTATAATACTTCCATTGCACTATGTTTACACAGCTGAATTCACTTGTCATGTTAGAATTATGCATTTGCCAAATTAAACCAATGGAATGCTAGTCACAGCTAAAGTTGAAGACAATGCGGATCCGGCATGGACTACTTTTTACAGATGAAAGTAGATCAAGGTCAGGCTGCATAAAAACATTTGAGCTATGATCTGTGAATAGGAGATTTAAATGCATTTGCAAAACAGTATCAACCCAAGTTAGCCTGTGTAGTACGCGCAGGCCGATTTGGTTGATACTTTTTGCTATCGGTCAATTTTCTGCATGTCTATCATTAGGATCACTTTAAATTCATCGTATTTCAGTCAGTTGTTAGACAAAATGGATTTTATGAATCCATAATTATGAGATGACATGATACCATGATTTTGACATGATGCAGACTAGAGATGCATCATGGAGATGCATTAACCCTTTACCACACGACAAATTTTAGACCTGTCCGAATTGAAAGCATTTGCAGATGACAGTTTCAGTGTAGCTCATATATAATGATTTTTCTTTGATAGGGTAGAAAACATTGTTGGAAAAGGAGAAAATGCTGGTAACCAGCATTTTCTCCTTTTCCCACAATGTTTTCAAAATCCTTCTCTATCAGGGGTGTTAAAAGTCGTCATTGTGTGATAAAGGGTTAAAACCCCTTTTACCCAGCTAGGCACTTAGGCCCACCATGTGTCCCATTTTGTGGAATATCAATTTGGCAAAAACATCCTTGAAATGGCAATGCCCTGGTTTGTTTTCCTGATTGGTGAAAGTCCATTTTATCTAATATGCACTCTAAGGGTTAATCGTTTATCATACATTCCTGTGTTTTTAAAACCTAAAGGAATAAAGCTTTTGAGAACATTATGGGTAAAGGAGAACAATGCTTTCTACCTATCCTTTCATCTTAGGCATGTTTAACATGTCGTCTGCAAGTGCTTTCATTTCAGAATTGAATTAATAGTGTTTAAAGCCGTTTTAAACATTATTTCAGTTATATAACAGCATCTAGTGCACCTATCCATGCTTTCCTGGAGTTTCTTTTTCCAGTACTCCGCACAATATTCTTTCCAAGCCACTGGCTGCTTTACCAGTTACCACGTAACTATGGTCAAAACAATGATCAGCAGTGAGAGAGGAATGAATCCTGTCGCAATGACTATCATCAAACCTCGGAAAGAAAAAGCCGAGCTGGGGATCTAACCAGCGACCCCCTGTTCTTGAGTCCAGTACACTACCGGGGCTCGGCTGTCTTTTGAGAGGCAGTTAAATAAGAAAATAAAGGGGCATAAAAATTAAATAGAGTACCTCTTTTGCCCATCCTGATATCCTTTGAATATAATCATCAAAATCCTGATAGTTTGTGAAAGAAGATGGGATGTAAGTTCTGGCATCATTATATAAGCCTTCTAGAAAATTCACAGGATTCATTGGTCCATAACTGAAAATAGAAAAAATATTACAAGTACACAATCTGTACCAAACAATCCTGACCTCAGGAAAAAAAAGACTTTAGAAAACATTGTGAAAAAGGAGAAAATTTAGTCAGCATTTTCTCCTTTTCCGACAATGTTTTTCCACCCTATCAGAGAGCTTCAGGTCATTGGTACCAGTTTCTAATCTGTTGTCTGCAGGTCCTTTCCATTTGAGAGAGGTCTTGAATTGGTTGTCGAGTAACCTGTCAAACAGCACTATATTCTCCTTTTCCCCCAATAATGTTTTTCAACTGTTCAAATACAAATCCAAAGCTGACTAAGCTTGGAAAGTGGCTTCTATTCTGTGCAATAGTAGTTCTTAAAATCATGCAGAGTTGCTAATGCATGTACGAGGGCTGTTCGATATGTAATGTGTGTTGTACCACAGCGCGATAACGCTTTGCACAATTTTGTGGATGATGATACGCTTGAATAGCTCTATTCAATACCTTTCCAACGGTGTAAACACGAGCCTTCAGCTCCACATCGTTTTAAACTTATAGTCATTTCAATAGAGCTAGTTGTTGACCACTGCTGTAAAAATGGTTGGGAAACGGATTAAGAATATTAAAGAAAATAGAGCTTATATAAAAGTTTGCACAAAACTCGGTCATTCGGTAAAGCAGATTTTTGCAGAATTGGGGGAAGTTTATGGGTCTGATAAGGTATCTTATGAGACAGTTCGTAGGTGGAGAAAGAAATTTCTCACTGGCACAGAGTCCGTCAAAGATGCACCAAAATCTGGCCGACCTGTGACTGTAACAGGCAAGGCAAATGTCTCAAAAGTCAGGGAAATAATTGAAAGTGATGGCAGATACACAGTTTGTGATATTGCCAACGCTGTTGGCATATCGCTATCGCGGGTGCATTTCATTTTGAAGCGTATTTTGAAAGTACGAAAGATTTCTGCCAGATGGATACCGCATATATTGGCAGATGGCCAAAAACGGATACGAGTACAAACCGCTAAGCAATTGCTCAAAATGTTTCCCAAATTCAATCAAAGACAATTTGCAAACATTGTTACTGGTGACGAAACATGGGTTCACTATTTTGAACCAGTAAGAAAAATTGGAAACAAAATATGGCTAACTAAACATGGTAGAAGGCCTGTAGTTGCCAAAAGAAGCATAAGCACAAAGAAGGTTCTTTATTGCATATTCTTCTCATGTGATGGTATAGCCTTACAAATTTCGGTGCCGAAGGGCAAAAGTGTTACAGGTTGGTATTACCGAGATGTTATACTAAAAAAGGTCAAGAAATATTATCTTAAACGACGCCCTGTGTCAGGATTTAGGCATGTTCGTCTACTTCATGATAATGCTCCATCATATACATCTGAGCCTGTGAAGCAATTTTTGAAGTCGGAGAAGGTTACCGTCTTGCCACACCCACCATACTCTCCAGATCTAGCCCCATGCGACTTTTTCCTTTTTCAAAAACTTAAAAAGTTCTTATCTGGTCGTCGTTACAAGTCCCAACAAGCCCTTGGCTCAGCCATCAGTCAGTGCCTCAGAGGTCTACCTAAATCAGTGTACCGTGACGCATTTCAGAAATGGATTCAGAGATTGAAATTATATATTTCAAACCGCGGAGAATACTTTGAAGGGATGTATTGTTCATTTCACTATTTGAGTCGAATGCTTTTGAGATATCGTACAATACACATTACATATCGAACAACCCTCGTATATACAAAAACATATGTGAAAATTTGTAAAAATGGGTTTTAAGGCTGGTGTAATTCAAAATTCAGTAGCTTTAAACATGGAACTATGTGGCAATGATGCAAAGCAATAAAATATGACATGAAAAATTTCAGATTTTTATATGCCTATGATCATGTTTCGTGAGAATGAGTCAAACATATATAAATGTTTGCCACTTGGATTTGAGACCATCTAGTTTTTTTAATTATTCACAAAACAATCCTGAGTTTTAACCACCCTGGAGAGTAAGGTTTTGAAAAAATTGTGGTAAAAAGAGAAAAAGCTGGTGATCAGCATTTTCTCCTTTTCCCATAATGTTTTGTATTTGTTCAGAGTCGATTTCCATCATTTAAGTCTTCTTTATTTCCTTGTCTGCGAAAAGCTTTTAATTTAGACAAGACTCCTTTGGCAAAGGGTTGAATAAAAACAAAACTATAAAAATCAAGAAATTCTGTTTTTCATCACTTACAACTTCCACTGACTGCCATCTGCATATGTAGACAATGTATCTTTAAGGACATCAAAAGTTGTCTTTTCAACTGGAGTCAGAGAGTCTCTGCTGATATTGTTCAGGCCTTTCAAATAGTTGTCCACTTGTGCCTAGATAAAAAAACAGTCCATACTTTCAGTGATCATAAAAGGCCTCTGGCCCAAAATACATACCAATTTATAATGTGTCCAATTCTGCACAGATTTCTTTCCCTGAGTAACCGTCAAGAATTAACTCTAAAAGAGTAGAAAGTATTGTGGAAAAATGAGTATTTTCTCCTTTTTCCACAATGTTTTTTACCTTCATTAAGGCAAACCCAGTAAACAAGTATTTTCTCCTTTTTTAGAAATGTTTTCTACCCTTTTAGAGATAAATCACATTATTTCAGCCAAATTAACTTGATGTCTGCAAATGCTCTCGATTTGTCAAAAATTTCATTGTTTGGTAAAAAGTTCAACAAGCCAAAAGTTATTTTGAATACAAACTATCTAATATTTTAAGATAGTTTAGCCATTTACATACTGGAAACATCCAATTTGACTCTTTACCTGACGTCACAAATTTCGAATTGTCCAAACTGATAGCGTTTGCAAATGACCTATTAAATCTGGCTCTAATGGTTTGATTTTTCCTTGAATGGGTAGAAGACAGAGTGAAAAAAGAAGATGATACGGGTTACCAGCTTTCACTCCTTTTCCCACAATGTTTTCAAAAGCTTTTTTTCCTTAGGGTTGGCCCGCCCGGGTGGCTCAGTGGTGAGCGCGTCGGACTCATCACCTGGTGGTTGTGAGTTCAATACCCGGTTGAAGCGAACTTTCTTTCCGGCGTATTTTCGCCTCTCACCTCTGCTGAAGCATGTGAGAAAAGTAGTTGGTGGCTTTGGAAAGAAAGTTGTGTTAGTACTGGTGTGAGAAAGCCAGGAAACACATGTGCGTCACCGACCGCCATGATATGACCTTAGCTGTTAAAGTGGCGTTAAACCCCAGTACAACCAACCATCCTAAGGGTTGTTACAGGATGAGTTTGTTTAGTAGAGGGTAAACTCATAACAAGATACCAAAATTTTAGATTCACTTATATTGAAAGCATTCTTAACTAGGTCAAAAACATTGTTGGAAAAGGAGAACATGTTTAAAATCAAAATTTTCTCCTTTTCAATCTATGTTTTCAAAACCCTTCTTCACTGAGATTGTTGAAATACTGGATGACTTATTAAAATGATTTATTACTTTTGTACATGTTTACACTCAGGGATAAAATATCTAACAAGAACCTTGGAAAAATGATAGCAAGAAGAAAAAAATAAAAAAAAGTAAAAGTCCTAGAATTCAGACCAAAAAATTGATAACAAATACTGAAATAGAAATAGCAACTTGTTCAATTAATGAAACTTTGATCAGTTGATAAACATCAAACTGCAAAATGTTGATCTCTCAGCATCTTATAAGATAAATTATGATCACTGAAAAAAGGCCTATTTGATTATGCTTCTGACAGTATTAAATCCTTGAAGCACTTAACCCTTTCCCAAATGGCATATTTCAGACTCTTTCAAATTTGAAACATATACAGATGACAAGTTAAACATTGGTGCAAATATGCTTGAGTTCTCTGATACGGCAGAAAACATTGCGGGAAAAGGAGAAAATGCTGGTTACCAGCATTTTCTCCTTTTCCCATAATGTTTTGAAAAGCTTTCTTTCCCAGGGTTGTAAAAACCAGTGATTGTTTGGTAAAGGGTTAACCAAGAATAAGTTGCTTAACCCACATCCTACTACATGACTTCGAATGAAACTTTCAAGCCGACGGTAACAACCCAAGTTTTGCCATTTCAAATATATTTTTGGGGAAAGATATCTCCTAATCGAACAGTGTAGATCTACACTGTCTGTAAAAGGTCAGTGAGTCACGCTTCACTGCCTAAAGGTTAATATTGAGGCAATGTAGATCAAATTCAGACTGCACATAACGTGCAGTCTGATCTTAGATCTACACTGTCTGATACCTTATTACATATTCTGGCTAATACTGCCTTGAGATTGCAATATCTGCAGTTTTTTAACTGATTGTGAATGTAGATTTCATTTATTTAGCACAGGATTAAAATGCAAACTTTTAAACTGTGCACTGAAATTCTAGACTATTAGGCCAAAACAAAATTTATATGTGGTTATGGTTACCCGACAGTGTCTAATTTTTACGCCCAACCCCTAACATTTTTTTCATCTTTAGATCATTTAATACTTTATCACACCGTAATGTTATCATCGTCCTCGAAAATTTGGAAAATTCTATGTCGTATTACCTCTTTTACACTATCCTGGGTATGTTTGGTAAAATTTAAAAAAAAGTAATTTAAAAAAAACAGTTTTCTGACCAACTGAAGCTAATTCTCAAAAGTATGCAACAGAAACCACACATATATTTTGTTTTGGCCTTAAGTGGGAAATTTTGAACATAAGTGGAAAGTGTTAATAAAGATCAGGCTGAATGAAACACATCGCCTGATCTTGAATCTAAACTGTCAGATTTGGTGAGTTTTAAGGATAGGGCACTCTAACATCGCCTTTCATTGCCGAAAAACATACGGAATCGGCCAAGCCTCGGGTAATCCGTAATCGATCGGCCGATAAATGCTGAATCCCCGCATCGATTATGGATTACCCGAGTCTTAGCCGAATCCGTACGATGAATGGCGATGTTGCACGAATCCAATTAGGGTACCCTATCCTCAAGTGATGAAAACAGCTTGCAACTGCAATACTTTTGTCTTCAGTACTTACTTGAAATGTTCATTTATTTTGTAGTTGAGGAGCAGTCCTATGTATGACTCTTTACCACATGACAAATTTGTTTCTATGTTTGTTTGTATGGTGTTTAAATCTGTTTTCAACATTATTTTAGTTATATCGCAGAAAAGTTTTCTTTCCCATCAGAGACAATGGCCTCAAGGTCATCAAGAAGCACTGTATTATTTGGTAAAGGACCAAATACATACCTGCCGTTCATCTAGAACTTGGATATCAAAACGTTCTGTTCTATTGTTGTAGTCATTAACATTCATACGGGTCGCAAACTCTGGTGCGTCTTCCATTCTCCAGGCCCAATACGCATCAGTTACTTTCTTGAACTCTGGTGACTGTCCAACAGTTATTTCCGTAACTACATAAAAAAGTACATGGAAATCAATTAAAAATTTACCAAACAATCCTATCTTTTAACAGATATGGGGGTAAAATACTTTTGAAAACATCATGGAAAAAGCAGAAAATGCTGGTTACCAGCATTTTCTCCTTTTCCTACAATGTTTCCTACTGTTTTGATCCACAATTTTTACCTGTTGTCTGCAAATACTATGACTTTTGATCAGTATAAAGTTTTGTCATTTGGTTAAGAGTAAACATAAATTTAGACCTTTCACATCATTGTACATTGTACTCTTTACAACACAATTCCGATTTTTAACAACCTTGCGGAAAAAGGCTTAGGAAAACATTGTAGGAAAAAAGATAAAAGGCTGACAACAAGCATAACCTCACTTTCCCACAATGATTTCTGCCCTTTCAGAGACAAATTTCAACATGTAAGCTACACTATATATGTCGTCTGCAACAAGTTTCAGATTCGACTAGTCTAACATTTTGTGGTTTGGTAAAAACTTGGGCATTTGTCATTGCTGCAGATGACAGCTCTGGAAAATATGGTGGGAAAGAAGCAACTGTGTGAAATAAGTAATTATGTCTTTTTTTGATTGTCAGTTTTTCAAACTGAACAGAGATTACTTCTAATTTCTATAAAATGTTGTAACGTTACCTTATCACTGTGAATATAGTGTTATCGAAAGGCGATTTATAAATGCTATACAGGTCTATAGCTAGTCATACATCCTCAGCATTGAATTCGCCCGCAAATTTCTCGGTGACAAGGATCGTTATGAAACAGTCTTGCAGTATTTCTAAGTACTGCAGCTCAAGGATACCTCTCTAATGTAACATGGCGCAAAATATAACAGGTCAAATTTACCTGCCGAGGGCGGGGTTCTAACCCTAAACCTCATGCTCTATAAGTAAATACTACCCTTTGTTGCTATGCAAGGTACCTCTTTAACAGAGCAGTGTTAGCGAACTTAATACTAAACCTTGCTACATTTGATAGCATAAGTAGGTCCAAAAACTGTTTGTAAAGTAATAGCTATAGATAGAGCAATGCACGTAACACTTTTCCGATGAAAACGCGATGGACAAGTCCTCGAACTCTGACAATGAAATAAACGGTTTGCATACTGGTGATATCCGCATTTATACCAGTACCGGCAAACCCCCGCCGCCATACAGCTCTATGCATATATTTAGTATGTGGCATTGTCTCATGAGTGAAAAGATAAGAATCAATGAAATTTTTAGCCTTATTCCGTCTGCCAATATTGTATTTAATGTATATAGTGCATATAACTGTTGGCGGTGTATTCAGGTTACTTATGTCAGTAGTGAATTCCGAATATCTTGTGACGTAACTCAATTTGCATACCGACTTTGTCTGCTACGAGTCAGCAGAAGTTCTGGAAGTTGTCAGATTCCTTAATACAAAAACACTTTTCAAGAAATTACATTGAACAAGTTATTTTGACACCAAATTTGTAACGTGATCCAGAAGCGGCAGAGGTGAAGTAAATCAAGAGAAAAAAGTGTGACCGAAGTGGGACTCAAACCCCCAGCAAACTAGTACCGCAGCTCTACCAACTGAGCTAGCCGGCCAACTGATTATGAGTTTACCCAACGTCAAGTATTACAGTGGCATGGGCTTTTGACTGTAGTTATCTCCCCTACTTTACTCATTCGTCCCTATGAGATTTGTTTTGGGAATAGTTCAGGGAAAAAATGTGTTCAGGGTCAAATTACATGTACTTTATTTTGAGGCCCAAAAGAGCTTCCCTTTTTTAAAGCAGCATTGTGTCAAAACGATGCCATGACTATTTAGGTAGAAAACATGCCCCTCTAAAATGAGCCATTTAGATATGACCAGCGACTGTTTATCTAAGTTTGTAAATACGTTTTGAATCAGAATCTGCAAATATCTGCATATGTAACGAAAAACAAGTGAATGCCGTATGAACTATCTATAGGTGTTTTAGGTCAGACTTAATGAAAATAGTTTCCAGATAAGTTTACAATCAAGTGCAACAATTTTCAAAAGATTATTTAGGGAAGTACGAGTAGATTTATTTGTGTTGTATCGTAGTATGTAAAGTTGTCATTTGATATTAGAATGGAAGGTTTTTGTGACAATTCAAAAATTGTGTATTGTGACAAATCAGGTTAGGTTTTCAGTGCTATTGAAAGTTGTGAAAGGTGAAAGTTGGTGATGATTTTGAAGATGATTACGGTTATAGTTCTCAATTCTCTGTATGTAAGTAAGATTGAAATATGCGAAGAAAAAAACTTCTTACCTGATAAAAGAACACCGCACACCAATAGCAAAGCTGACATCGTCCTGGAATTCAAGTATGAAGATGTAAAAGTCAAATGGCTCGTTTGATGGTTTTTAGGCCATTTACAACATTGTTTCGGTTTTATCGCAGCGGCAGCCAGTACACCAATCCATGCTTTCCCAGAGTTTCTTTTATTAGTACTTTGCACAGTATTCTCAGTATAACCCAAGCCACGCGCTAAGTGTCGTCGAAACAATGATCAGCGTTGAGAGAGGAATGAATCCTGTCGCAATGACTATCATCAGTCCTCGGAAAGAAATTCGCCGAGCTTGGGATTAGAATCAGCGACCCTCTGTTCTCAAGTCCTTGGCGCTACAGACTGCGCTACCGGGCTCGGCAGTTTTATAAATCATTACAGAATAAAGTAAATTGTAGGAAGAGTTTGTACAAAGCAAAACAATTAAAAAAGGAAAATAGCCACCACCCATAATGAAGAATTGCGGAAATACCGATGGGCAAAATCAACTGATTGTTATGTGATAGATTACAACATTTTTTCATTCAAATAAAATTTCAGATTTTAGAAATAAGTAGTTGATAAACATGTGGTATGACTTTAAATGTTGTTTGAACAAGTTCCGAGAAATCATGTTTTTACTCATTACTAGTATTCAGCATGTGAGTTAATGTTCTTTTAAATACGTAAATGTTTAAAATTGACAGTAACTTACAGGCCCTTGTGACATGATGTACATGTGTCATTATTCCTGTTGTATTTTTGCTATAGTATTTTGCACAAATATCAAGATAACAAACTGCTTACTTCTTTTATGAAGTGGCAGTTTATAAGTTTTGTTAAGTGTAATATTCAAGTGTTACGTAGGAGAAATATTTAAAAAAAAAAAAAAGATTGAAATACAGTTTTCAAAATAAAAGAAAAAATGTTTTGGAGGAAGGAAAAGCAGTTTGAATACAATGTCAAATGATAATTAACTTTTTTTTTTCAAGGGTAGAAAACATTGTGAGAAAAGAAGAAAATGTTGTTAACAAGTATTTTATCCTGTTCTAGCAACCTTTCAAAGCCTTTCCTCAAGATCGCACAATATGGGATTGTTTAGTAAAGGGTAAAATCCCTACTAGAGACAAAAGCTCGTTGGTGCAGGCCCCACCCCTCGAGTTGGGTCTCGGGTTTGGGGGTAAGAATTCTTTCTTGGTGGAGGCTGTTGGCTTAAAACACCTGCCACAATTTTTAGTTTTCTGTGTGAGCCTGTGCAGTCTAATCTATGATCTACAGTGTTCGCTGTACATAGAAATTCTGTATAATAGCAGCTTTGATATTGCAATTATGCGAGTCTTACGAGTCTTATTTCTAGTCTAAATGTCTGTTCGGCTTATTTGGCTCTCCACGTGTTAAACAACAAATATATTCATCCGTGCTCTGTGAAAAGGGGGCTTAATGCATCTGCAAAAAGTATCGACCAGGTCAATCTGCGCAGTCCGCGCAGGCTGACCTGGGCCGAAACTTTTTGCTATCTGTCAATTTTCTACAAGTCCACTGACCAGTTCACCTCATGATTTAGTCATTTCTTATACAAAATGGACTTTATGGGTCCATGATCATGTAACAACTCGCTTGGTACAATGCACCACGGAGAAGCATTGAGTCCCATTTTGCTACAACATGACTCATGTACAATTTGTAAGTTATAGAGAGCCTTTGGGTTGAGGTAAAAGTCATTTATCTCTTGCACAGTGTTTTGTAAGTTATAAAGAGCCTTTGGTTTGAAGTGAAAGTCATTTATCTCTAGCACAATGTACAATGTACGTACATGTACTTTGAATTCCTAATACTCTCACCGATCACGGTGGCGCAGTCGGTGGTGTACAGGACTTGAAAACAAGAGGTTGCTGGTTCGAACCCCCATCTCGGTGTTTATTTTTCCCGGGGATTGATGATAGTCATTGTGACAGGATTTATTCCTCTTTCACCCATGATAATTATGTCGACCACGGTTACATTGGAAAGCAGCCTTTGGCTGCGGAAAGATACTGTCCGAAGTACTGGTAAAAGAAAGTTCAGGAAGGCATGCACAGGTGCACTGGACCAAGCAGAATTACTGAAATGATTTTGAAAACGGCCTCAAACACCAAACAAAAAAAAAAAGAAGATCAAACAACTGTTGCCCATGAAACGGTTACCTTATGTAGCAAAAATGACTGAGAAAGAAACTCGGTTAAAAAAGCCCACGTATGAATTTCATGAAATTATTTTAATTCCCCATCGATATGTTTTATTACTTTTGATCGAAAATCAACACAAATATCAGTATTTCTGGAAGTTTATTGCAAAATAAAAAGTCATGTCTCACATATTTCGGTCTAGTAAAGTCTTTTACAGTACGTTTACACTATCAGCTTAAAAACTCAAACTCTTAAATTTCGACGGATAAAAATATAATCACATAAAACTCGGAAAGATTTTTTACCTTTCACCTGCTAAATAAGTCAAATGAAACTTTCAAGCCGATAGAAAAAATCTAAATATTGCTATTTCAAAGTTATATGGGGGACGTCTCCTTACCGGACAGTGTAGATTCAAGATCAGACTGCATGTTCTGTGTAATCTGATCTTGATCTACAGTGTCCGAGAAAAAAAGGTATGAAGTCGCACTTAGCAGCCTAAGGGTTGTAAATGCATGATTAGATCCATGATCATACTGCACGTTGTGTGCAGTCTGATCTTGATCTGTGCCGTCCGGAACAGCCCCTATTTTTGTCTGTGGTGCTTAAGGGATAAACTCGTTTCCTTCCGAAACAAATTCGCAGCAGTCTACTTCGAAAAAAGATCTCTGTAAAATAAGGGCATTCAGTAGTAGGGCCAACACAAATCAAGGTTAGATGCGCGTATACAGGGTGATTCATAATATCTGATACAGTTTCAATCCTTAATAATTCTTTTCTGCCGATACATACCTCGTAATAATTTATATCACAATACTCTACAATAATTACAGTTTTGTTTGATATACAATGTTAAGTATTTTAAATACTTTTATGTTAAATAAAATAGGTCAAACTTTTTCACAACATTTACATGATATGCATTATATGACGTCCATTCTTGGCTATTGAGACGTCAAGCCTCTCTTAAAAGTTTGCTATCACTCATGAACACATTTATGGCATTATTTTTCTCATCTCTCGACGAAAAGCTTGTTTCAACTCTCCAACAATGTTTGGTTTAGGTGAATATACATTTTCTTTCATTTGTACCCACAAGAAAAAGTTCAATGGACTTAGGTTAGTGGAATGAGGGTAGGCCAAACATTGTCAGTCCTGTAGACGAAGTTTTCTCGAAAGTTTCATGAAGCCACGACATTACTGAATGTGCTGTATGGGATGCTGTTTCACATTTATTATGAAAATCCTCTACATGATGAAAAAGTGACCGTATGGGCAGCGTTAAGTTACATCGGTGTGATTCAGCCATTCTTTTTTAAACAAGTAGGAGAGACACAGACTGTAATAAGTGAACATTACCTAACATTTCTGAAAAAAACAAGTTTTTTACCAGCTTTACAGAGAAAAGGAGATTAAAGAGATTGGCTTCCAACAGGATGGAGCAGCACCCCATACAGCACATTCAGTAATGTTGTGGCTTCATGAAACTTTGGGAAAACTTCATCTTCTTCAGGACTGACAATGTTTTGACCCCCTCATTCCCCGGACCTCAGTCCTTTGGATTTTTTCTCGTATGGACACCTGAAAGAAACTATATATTCACTTAAATCAAACACTGTTGGAGAGTTGAAACAAGCTTTTTGTTGAGAGATGAGAAAAATAATGCCATAAATGTGTGCACTGGTGATAGCAAACTTTCAAAAGAGGCTTGACGTCGCAACAGCCAAGAATGGACTTCATATAATGCATATCGTGTAAATGTTGTGAAAAAGTTTGACCTATTTTATTTAACATGTAACTACTTAAAATACTGAACATTGTATATCAAAGAAAACTGTAGAGTATTGTGATATAAATTATAACAAGGTATGTGTCGGTAGAAAAGAATTATAAGGATTGAAACTGTATCAGATATTATGAATCACCCTGTACGTGCAAAAACATTGTAGCAAAAAGGAGAAATGCTAGTGACGATCATTTTCACATTTTGACAAATTTTGCCGTCTACAAGTATATCATGCAAAGGGTCTAATTTTACCTTCTGCCACAATGCTATCAAATTTTGTCGGCTATATCACACAAAGAGTCTACTGGAAGTAATATCTTTGACCCATTTTTTCGTGAACCTAAAAGTGACCCCGGACCAGAGCCCGTCAGAGCGGGGGGGGGGGGGGCGGTTTACCAGCAGGCTCTCCCCGCTAATGGTTTTGAAACGTGGTCTTAACATATACCAACCCTACTTCAAAAATCAATCATCTACGTTGTAGCTAGAGATAGTTATCAGCTTTTGACTCTTGGCCAAAATTTATCTTATAAAAATTTGTCTTAACGACCCTTACAAAGAACATTTTTGAAAACACTGTGGGAAAAGCAGAAAATGCTGCTAGCCAGGTTTCTGGTGCTTATTGCTTTCTGTGGAAACTTGGTGCAAGTTTGTTTTTTCGTAGAGAACTGTTTCGTGCTTGAGGCCACGTACAGGAATATGGTCTGCCATCCGGAAGGGCATTATGTAACTATGATTTTTGAAAGGTATACTAGAGTTGTTTGAGGTAGAATTTCAAAAAACGCAATCGAATGGCATTCCATCTTTGTTTTAGCTTCTTGTGTTTGTTTGCCACCGGACATTTTTTATAGAACCAGCAGCAAGGCTGTTGGCTTGCCAATAAACCAATAAAAGTACAGCGGGGGGGGGGGGGGGGGGGGGGAAAGGTCAAAGATGCTGAATTTCACTCTACTTCGGCGACTTGCTCTCTAATCGCGAAATAAATATAGTGAGCTATTTTAATTCTTCTCAAAACAACAACATTGTAGATTTGTTCAAAGCTGTTGCATCAGCTTTGAATTTGAACGAATCTACAATGTTGTTGTTTTTCTCCATTTTTCCACAATTTTTCCAAAAGGCTTCTTCCTCTGGGTCGTTTACACTCGGTATTGTTTGGCAAAGTAATAATGATTAAAATTTTTAACTAAAAGTACAACCCGCTGAAAATCGTTATTACAATATCTTACAGACTTGAGGTAGGTGTATATTTAAGATCAGACTGCATGTTCTTAACAGTCTGATCTTGATCTATGATGTCCACAGAAAGGATAAAATTGGCCTTTGTGGAAGGTGTTGATCAAGATTAGACTGCACAGAACGTTGCACATTAAGGTAGAATAAAATAAAACGAGTACTCACAGTTAGCCTTATGTAATGCCACTATACTGTTTAAGACGTTAAACAGTCAACTTAAACCTAACGAATGGTGGTACAAGATAAAAAGATATGTTAAGTTAGACGATTTGAGTCCCACTTTTATAAGTACTGTTAGTAACAGAGGTATGTCTTCGCAAAGAAAAAAAAAGTTACGTCTTTATCACACAGCAGTAGTATAGACTTCAAATTCACTGCATCAACAGATGTTAAATTAAAAGTAGCTAAAATGAAGGTACGTACCTTGGAACAGGTAGAAAACATTGTGGAAAAAAAAGGAGAAAATGCTGGCCACCAGAATTTTCTCCTTTTTGCACAATGTTTTCAAAAACATTCTTTCTCTGGGTTGTTAAAACTCGGGACTGTTTAGTAAAAAGTATTTAATCACTGATATGCAGAGCAAACCTGAGGGTTCATTGCAGTCGGTGTAGATCTAAGATCAGGCTGTACAGAATGTGCAGCGTGCCATTAGATCTACAGTATCCAGTGTTACATCAAATTGCAGGTCATGTATTCTGGCCATTGAAGAGGGTGCGCAATTGGAATTGTTTAAATCTTTACCAAACGACAAATTTTTATTCATGTCCAGTTTGAAAGCATTTGCAGACGACACATCCGATGTTGCTGAAAAATTAGAACTTGCCTATTAAAGGGTAGAAAACATTGTGGGAAAAGGAGAAAATGCTAGTTACCAGCATGTCAGAGGTTCGAAAAGGTCTAAAGTCGGAATTTCGAATGCCATATGGACACTAATACATGTCGATGACATTGGATCGTTTTCAAAGAAATATGATGACGTCATATCCGGTGTCATAAAAATACACGGAATTACCGTTTACAAACCGTCATCCCGTTATCTAAATGCGAAATTTCATATTTTTCCTAAAATTAACTATCCAGTTTTTTAACCATGCACTAAAAATATAGTTTATAGTATTAATCAGTGTTTTATACGAAAATTTGATTCATGGCCAGAAATATCAAGATCGACCCCTCTAACCCTATTTCTGTTTGGTGCGATTAAAAGTACTTTTGCCTGTAATGCGGATGATGATATGAACAGGTGACTTAAAAAATGAACTCGAAGTAATTATACAAGAAAGATCTTTTTTAACCCTGAGGCTGCTAAGAGCGACTCAAAGACTTTTTGCGGAAGGTGTAGATCAAGATCAAACTTCACAGAACATGCAGTCTAATCTTGGATCTACACAGCCCGATAAGGGGATACTTTTCCACAAAAAAACTTTGAAATAGCAAAATTTGGATATTTACTATCGGCTTGAAAGTTTCATTTCACTTAATAAGCAGGTTAAGGGTTAAAAAAAAAGATAAACGTTTTGTAAGGTATTGGAGTATGAGTATTGAAACTCTTTTGTGGTTCAATATGGAGAAAAAAAAAACAACCACGCCACAATTGTTTCTTTTTCCTCTTCGTTTCGCATAATGCTGAAAATTTTCAAATATGTATATTAATTTTATATATATATTTCATGATTAGAATGTTGATCCAACTAAGTGCTCGAGAAGGAGCAGTTGTTTGCTTAAAAGTCGTATTTGAAAAGTGGAACCCCGCAGAATAAAACATTCAATATCTTGACCAATCACAAGTTACTACTTATTCATTCTAGACTGATACCAAGAAGTAGGTCAGAAGCCAACTTAAGGAAGCAGACCCCTAACGCGTCTAGTGCAAATGGAATAAAATTTCTTGTTAGTTGATAAATAAGGATTTATACTGATATAATACTTTTGCATATTTTCAACCGACCAGAAATTCCTTTGATGTCTATCTTGAAATTATTTGTTGATACTTTTGATAGTTTCCTGAAAAGGGAGGTAATTATTATCTCCCTTTGTAATGAGAATATAGTGGTTTTAGATCTATAAATGATAATTCTAAGAAGGAAAAAAAGGAAAAAGTGGCTCGGTTAAAGTAGTACAATAATACTCATTTTTAATCATAGCAAATTTTGTAGGATAATATTATAGTGGAAATAGATGTTTTCTATTAGGGGTATACTATCTTAAACTAGTTCAGGGTTAGAAAGAGTTGGGGGGGGGGGGGTCCCTGCACTGTAAAATTTTATAAATCGATTGTTTACTTCACATCATTATTGCAATATTAATAATAAGTCCAACAAAAACAACAAAAGTTGACTATAGAATCTTAAATTTTCCAATTTAACTCATGATTTTTTTTTGGGAGGGGGGGGGGTTTGACTCGTGAAAAATTAGATTCGATCCCTGAAATTTTAGAGTCAAGGGGTCAATGACTCCTGAATTTTGGAAGCTAGCTAAAGCCCTGGCTGTATAGTCTTGGACAGGAATAAATATATGTTATATTAACTTTGTTTGCTCTCTGTTAAAAAATTGTACTGCTTATGCTTTGAAAATCCCGCCTGTATTCTAGATGGAGGAGGAAAAATCCCCCCTCATTTTCATTTTCTAGAACAGACAGTGCATTGTGGTTAAACAGGCAATTGTTTGGAAGACAAAAGCATGATTTTACCCAATGTTTTTCAAATAGGACTTTGCTTGAATATCTTAAGGGAAAGGAAAATGTGATGACATAAAAAGGTCATTAGTTTTGAATGCTATAATTTCTCTTGGCTCAAGTGGTGCAAGTGTGGCTCAAAATTTATCAAAATTGGCTCAAGTTCTGGCTCAGACATTTCTTAAGATAAGGCTAGTCCTGAACTACGACGAAAAAAGATAACGTGTAACGTTCTGAGTCAGACTTTTAGAATTACAAGTTACTTATATTATACATGGGAATATTTTCGCTACGTAGAAATGCCTTTTTAACGGGAAAATATGTGAAACAGTTACGCCCGCATGTAATAAGCGGTATTCTATACGCTTTAGCAGACAGTGCAGATTAAGATCAGACTGCACGTAAAGTACAGTATGATCTTGATCAACATTGTCCAATAATGTGAGATTTAGATGCGAAATGTATTTTGAAATCGCATCGAAATATTTCAGTTTTTTACTGTTGGCTGGATGTTTATATTTAATTTATTTAACCCTTTATCACACAATTCCGAGTTTTAACGAACGTGATGAAAAGAAATTCTTCAAACATTGTGGGAAAATGAGAAAATGCTGGTAACCAGCATTTTCTCCTTTTCCCAAAATGTTTTTTACACTGTTAGAGACAAGTTTCATCATTTGAACCACATTTAATTTGTCGTCTGCTTTTAATTTGAGCAAGTCTAAAATTATCTAATCTGGTGAAGGGCAAACAGCTTCAGTTTTCGGATGATGAACACGACTTATAAGGCACTTTGGCTTACAGAATAATTCAACAGCCAGACTGCGTTAAATAATGAAACCAGACAAAAAGGTATGAAAAACGGTTTGAGTCACACTTTGAACCATCTCAGTGACACGGGCGAAAACAAGGAGCTGTTGTGGAGATCATAGAGTAAGATCAAACGTCACAGAAAATGCAGTCCGATCATGGATATATATCGGCCGCACGTTTAGTCGCTTCTTTAACATAAAAATCTTTCTGTGTTTTTGTGGATTGTATTTTCAGCTATACAAAAAGGTCGGCTCTATGTATTTAGCGCTTGACACTTAATTGCTGTAAAATGAAACGAAAATTTCCACTCAAGAGTAAAAACCCAAATACTGCGATTTCAAAGTTTGTTTCACCGGAGAAGAAAATACAAGTACCGTATCAGACAGTGTAGATCCAAGATCAGACTGCACGTTCTGTGCAGTCTGATCTTGGAACTACACTGTCCGCAAAAGGTCAGTGACTCGCGCTTAGCAGCCTAAAGGTGAAAGAGTCAAATGTATCTTAGTAACAGAGGAATGTATTTGAAGTAAAATCAACATGTGAAAATGTGAAACCGTAACTTAGATGTTGGTCGTTCCCCTGGTCGATTTTGTGACACAGAGTTGTTTAGTGTGTTAATCAAGAATAAGCCTCATGAAGAGATTAAGGCACCAGATGGAAAGATTATGAGTTGCACTTTAATTGACTCTCGAAGCGCCAAATGTGTAAACCATACTCTGGCAAAAGGAGGTTAAAGGCATCTCAGTGATCCACTATACCAAACAAGTCATCACATAATTATGGATCTATAAAATCCATTTAGTCTGACAACAGACTTAATCATGAGGTAAAATGGTCCTTCGACATGCAGGAAATTTACGTATAGGAAAAAGTATCGACTCACGTCAGGTTGCGTGGACTGCGCCGGCTGAATGAGTCGATGCTTTTTGCAGATTCATTAAGCCCCCTTTTTCACAGAAGATAGCTCATACAAACTTGGTTGGTTTCATCGACTGAAAATACAATAAACTGAGACTCAGAAAGACTTAGAAGCATTACTAACCAAGCGAAAGATATTTATTCAAGATCAGATAGCACAATCTGTGCAGTCTGGTCTTGATCAATACCGTCCGCAAAAGTCCGTGCTTTCGCCTATGGTGTTGAAAAGTAAAGTACTCGTACGATTAATTAGCTACATAGAAATGCATTCGTAATCAGAAAAAAATGCTCGATTGAAGATGTTTTACGTACAAAAAAATAGTTCCATCTTATCGTAGATCTATACTGTATGATATTTTCTGAGAGATTCTAATCAGGAAGAGACTCTGAAATCATAACAGTTGATCTACTTTCGAAAGTGTTAATTATAACTTACTAGTACCTCTGACGAAGGCATAAATCCTTAACCTGCTACATGTAAATTAGTGAAATGAAACTTTCAAACCGACGAAAAAAAAACCACTCCAGTTTAGCCTTTTCAAAGTTCTTTTGGCAGGAAAATATCTCCTTACCGGGCAGTGTGGATCCAAGATCAGACTGCGCGTTCTGTACAGTCTGATCTTGATATACACTATTTGCAAAAGGTCCTTAAGTAGCGCATAGCAGCCCAAGGCATTAAATGCATCAGCATTACAACAGCTGTGCTCATAGGTATCAGACCAACAAATGATTGGAAACCACCTGTACAGATGTTTTCTAATAAATCTATTTAAAATTACTACACATTTCGGGAACAACGTTTATAGATTCCATACACACCAATCCTACTAATTTACCATCTGATCTGAGATCTTTTGTTTATGTTTGTTTGTTTGTTTGTTTGTGCCGTTTTCAACATTATTTCGGTTATCGCGGCGGCCAGTGGACCTAGTATCCCTGCCTCTCCTGCAGTTTCTTTCAACAGGAATTCGCACAATATTCTCCCTGAGCCGCTGGCTGTTTAACCATTGTCAAAACAATGATCGGCGGAGGGAGAAGAATGAACAGTTTTGCAATGACTATCATTAATCCTTGGAAAGAAGTTCGCCATGCTGGGATCTAAGGTCTGCACTGTCCGCTAATTCTTGACATACTCAGGCAAAAAATCACTGTCTGAAGCAAGCATTGTAGGAGTACATTTGTCTTGGAGCACATTTGTCTCACGAGGTGTGACCGATGTGCTCGTAAACATCCTGTCTGTCTCTCTGTCCATCTGTCTGTCCACATTTACAACCTGAAAATTATCTGCGATAACCGACCTACTTAGAGATGTATTAAAAATCACTTAATAGAATAGTGTCTTCACTTGAAGTCTACACGATTAAGAAACCGCTGTCAGTCGCTGTCAGTCCTTCATATTCGGTAGATTATCATGCTAGTTTTATAGAATAGTTCATTTTTCTTATCAATTCTTCATTTATTTATTCTTTTATTTTAGTAATCAATTTGAAAAAAGTACGTCGCCGAGGAGGCACTTGAAAGTTCTTGTTCTTTCAGTCCTTCAGAAGGAAACACTGTATTTTTACTTGTGTAGGCTAAATAAATAATAATCATCTTTTCAATTACTACACATAAAAATATCCATATTTCTGAGGCTTAGATAATTATCTCTAATAGGATTACCAATGACAAAAACAATAACTGCACGTCATGACCTCGTGCGCACGCGATATGTATTCCGCATTTGGACCCTGGACGGGCTTCCTCGCATGAAAGAGTTCGACGCCCTGAGTGAGGGTCGAACCTACAGCGGTTAGGGCCGAGTAGTTTTTTTAAGTCAGCGACCTTAATCACTCGGCCACGGAGGCCCCTAAATGATCTAAGGAAGAAAATTAGTAGACCTTCCCACACGTATTTTGTTTCCATCAGAAATATGAAAAAACAATATCGCCATTTTCCGAGAATTTCTGCTCTCAGATCCGCCATTGAAAAAGCGCTTACAACGTGCATGAGTTCCCAAAAGAATCCGGGTAATGCCATGATTATGGAATATCGGGCCTCTTAACGAAGCGAGACGCGAGATTCCAGCGAAAAACGAAGCGAGACACGATATTCTACCGCGAAATCTCATGGTATGGGATACTGCGACAGTGCTAGATCTTGTGTTACAATATCATGTCTCGCGCAGTGTCCCGTCGGAATATCGGGTCTCACCCGATTCTCGTGTCTCGCCCCAAGGATGAGAGACACGATATTCCATATGATACTAACGGGATTCCGTGTGTTTCGGTGTTCACCTTAAAGAGGCCCTTATACTCATTTTCAGCCAGTTTTAACTCATTTTGTCTTTATTTTATCAAACTATAGTCATTCTTATACCTTCATGCCAAATATTGCGCCTGACGGTTGCAAGGTTGCTTAGATTACAGTCCATAGAAAATGCATTTCGCTGAGTTGCGGCCTTACATGTAAACAGACTCGTCGTTTCCGGTTTTTGAATCGAAGATTTCGATATATCCGTTATACACTCGGGTAGATTCGTATGAAGATCATGCATTCTGTCACGTGACTATATTTGACCTTCGCCCTGCGTCTAATGAGGTAAACAAAGGAAAATGGAAGCTTCTCTGTTGCAGCCTCGATTTTTAGACGGAGGTCGCGACCTACATGTGTATGCAAATTACACCGTATCCGACTCTAGGCGGAAACCAACGATAAATTTCCGTGACGCACCGCCATTGTTTACAGCTTCGATCGTCAGCCAGTTTTTTTCTGACCAATGTTCGGTTTCTGATACAAATCTCCGTGTTTCTTTTTTTTTTTTAATTACACCATATATGTCAGTAATTTATCCATGTTAACACAAAGGACTGATTTCTGTACCATTCTAAATTGTTTGAAATTTAACAGCGTTTTTGCTTACCGGCTGTAGACGGGCATCTTTAAGTTTCGGCCACTCAAATTTCTTGAATTAGAGATATTGGAATTAATAGTTCCACTGCAATTTTTAGGTTTAAGATTTTTTATAAAAACGAAGCATTAGCAAACCTATTGGTGATTACACTTGACATGAGGTAAAACGGCGAACCGCATCGGTCTTACGTAAGACAAATGTGCTCCTAGACAAATGTGCTCATACAAAGCTCTGTTTGTGTGTTGTTTTTTTACCTGATTGAAAATGGCCATTGTGTTTATATGACATCATTCGGACCAATCTTTACCCACAACTACACTACACGTTTGTTTCCTAAAGTGACAAAAAATCTTTGATCGTATCCGACTTTGCCAACATCATGTTCTTCGGTATTATGTGTTAGGGGCGTTCCGCTCTTGTAGTAGGTCGATGGCCGTAATCTATATTACGAAATAAACATGACTATCTCCAAATAGCATGATGCCATACAATGTTATCGCCTTTCAGTCACATCATATATTAACCTGTTAACAAGACGATAAAATTTTAGACGTGTTTGTAGACGACAAACTGTTACATCTGCCTAAATTGTTGGAATTCGTCTTCGAAGAAAGGATAGAAAAAATTGTTGTACAAGGAGAAAATGCTGGTTACCAGCATTTTCTCCTTTTCCAACAATATTTTCAAAAACCAACTTCTTTAGAACTGTTAAAGAAAACCGGATTGTGTGATTTAGTGTTATTCAGATATTTCCGTATCGTAGCAAGCTAACACTTGAATGTTGTTATCAAGTGCACTGCGTCCATATGTCCTGCTTCAAACAGCTATTTAACTATGTACCTAACGACAAAATTTTGGGCTTAACTAAATGGAAAGCAGACAACAAAATAAAAGTAGCTCAAATGATGAGTTTGTCTACATAGGGTACAAAAAGTTGTGGGAAAAGGAGAAAATGCTGGTAAGAGTATTTTCTCCTTTTCCAACAATATTCTCAAAAGGCCTCTTTCTCAAGGTCGTTATAACACGGGATTGTATGGTAAAGAGTTTAGGCCATAGACTGTAAAGTTCGATTCAGTGCGCTTTTGAAAGCGATGTAGATCAAGGTCTGTCTGCAAGAAAACCTGAAAATTTGAGGAAAAGAAGCAATAATTGTGTACTAATAAGTAATTGCTCATTTCATCGCTCACATTCAGACTCGAAGTTCTAGCTGCCTGATAGGTCAGTGTGTGCTTTTGCTGACAGTGTAAATTCATATCAGACTACACGAAACTGTGAAGCACTACGGAAAAAGGTATTAACGACTGGCTTATGTCAAGTAATGGCTCGTTTCCTCGTCCAACTCCGAATCCAGGTAGTGCTGTCGGTAGTGTACAGAACCTGAGAACTGGGTATCGCTGCTTCTAATCCCTAGCTCTGCAACTTTCTTTCCTAGGACAGATGTTAGTCATTGTGACAGGATTCAATCCTCTCTCACCGCTGACCATTGTTTCGACGTTGGTTATGTGGGAAAGCAGCCATTCGCTTGGGAAGAATATTGTGGGAAGCACTGATAACAAAAACTCAAGTAAAGCATGGATAGTTGCACTAGTAGACGCGGTATAACTAAAATAATGTTGACATCGGCGTTGAATTCCATACATAAATCAATCCTCTTTTAACCGTCCTACTCCAAACCTAGAGTTCCTGAAGTCCTTAGGTTACAAAGTCAGACTTAGTGCACTTTTGCAGACATTGTAGATCAAGATCAGACTGCAAGGGAACGTGAAACATGTCGGAAAAAAGAAGCAATTATTGCTTGTAACAATTACAGTAAAAACTGCCTAAGTGGCCGCTACCTCCATACAGCAACCAATTTGTATGAAGTAAGCAAATATTGAGTTGAGAAACAAGGCAAATATGTTGAAATAAACTCTACTAAGAAAGAACTTGCTTTTAACTAACATATGTTGAGTGTCCTCTATAGAGATGCTTGCTTAATATAGGTTTGACAGTGAATTCTCCTATTTCCGCAATATTTTCTGTAGTGGTAACCGTGTGACTTTGTAATTCGTAAAAGTTTCTTGGTAGATCTAACTCTTTTAGCACAAAATATATTACCCGGACCCCTTTTAATGGCTAAACAATTTTTGTATTGGAGTTTAACGCCGTTTTAACAGCTAAGGTCATATCACGGTGGTCAGTGCAACTATGCATGTGTTTCCTGGCTTTCTAACGCTAGTATTGACCCAAATTTCTTTCCAAACCACTAAATGCTTTTCTCACATGCATCAGAGGTCAGAGGCTAAATATCGCCGGAAAGAAAGTTTGCCGCAACCAGGTATCGCAACTGCAACCACTGGGTCACGATTCAGACACACCAACCACTGAGCTACCCGGCCAGGCGACTGAAAAACATTTACCCCACTAAAAGTCAGAAACACTAACACTTTACCACACAATGCCGAATTTTAACCACCCTAAAGATAAGGCTTTTGAAAACATTTTGGGAAAAGAAGAAAATGCTGGTAACCAGCATTTTCTTCTCTGCCCACAATGTTTTCTACTCTTTCAAATGTCATCATTTTTGCCACATTAAGTTTGTCGTCTACACATGCTTCCAATTTGGAAATCTCTTAAATTATGTCGCTTGTGAAGGGTTAACTCTAAAAGCTTAAACTAACCAGCGTAGGACATAAATCCAAGATCAGACTGCATTTTTCGTACAGTCTGATCTTGATCTATAGCGGCCACAGTCTAAGCTCCCGTTTTCTTCTACGGCACTCGGAAAGTGCTAAATGTTAAATGCAGCCTATCCACAAATGATTTAGACTATAAGCATTATAAAGAGTGCATTGCAGTTACGAGTACATTGCCATCGTACAATGCAGTCTACTCCAAAGAAAATGATACGCCTTTTATACAGTCTGATCTTGATCTACACTGTCCGCAAAAGTAACTAAAGGTATAGTCTTTTTCCACTGAATGAGATGAATATTTTTACGAGGAAAAGCATTCTTTCGTTGTTCTTTCGTAACGAACACAATAAATGACTACAAGGTAATCGAGTACGTTCAGGACTGTGCAAAAAGTTTGACAGATTTTTGCAGCTCTGATGCCTTGTAAATAGAACGTTGCGTTAAACAGTGAAAAAATTTCGTTTTTGGTGATATTTTTACTTGCAACAGATATTTAGCAACTCTCTGGCTATAAGGGGTTTAATACATCTGTATGATACATTATACCACACAAAACATTATATAATTTTGGATCCATTAAGTCCAATTTGTTAAGAACCGATTGAATCCCGAGGAACAGCGGTCCTTGGACATGCAGAAAATTTAGCAAAAGCAAAAAGTTTCAACGTAGGTCTGCCCGTGCAGGCTCGTCCAGGTCCATATTTTTTGCAGATACATTAAACTCCCTTTTCAAAGCGCATGGCTCATATATTTATATCAAATTTCAGAGTTTCTTTTTTCAAACATTGATCTTGAACGTTTAGAATGGAGCGGCGCCCTAGGACAAGGGGAGTGCATAGGGTGGTTATGCGTTTAAGAAAGCAAATCATCCATAATGTGGATCCATTTTCTCTAAAACCATCTGAATCAAGAGGTATAATGGTCCTTGACATGCAGGAAATGTACCGAGAGCAATAAATTTCAACCAAGGTCAGCTTGAGCAGACTGTATAACTGGATACTATATGACCTGCAACACACGAAAAGGGACAGTCGGACATCTACGTAAAGTGTCGTTTCGGATCAGCCTGCGCAGTCCGCGCAGGCTAATCCGAAACGACACTTTCCGTTTTTATGCAATTTTCTGTTTTGCGCAAGTCTACTGTAGCACAAAGTCTAAAGTAGTCGTAAAGTGTCGTCTCGGATTAGCCTGCGCGGAATGCGCAGGCTGATCCGAAACGACACTTTACGTAAATGTCCGAATGCCCCTTTTCGCGTGTTGCAAGCCAATTATCGAAATCCAGGACATCCATTGCATGTATAGATGTATAGATGTACATTGTGCTTGTAAATTTCTGACAGGCTTAAACGTGTTTTAATCCTTTATCAGGCGACAAAAAAATAAGACTAGTTCAAATCGTTTGCTTCTGCAGATAAATATCAACAACAACAATAACAACAATAACAATAGTCAAAATAAAAGTGATAAAAATAAATAAATCATCATCATCATCATCGTCGTCATCATCATAATAATAATTATAATAATATTGCTAAGTACTCACATGATAGAATTTGAATGAGCCTGAAATATTTAGGGGACAGAAGAAAATGCTGGTTGCCGGTATTTTCTCCGTTTCCCGCAATGTTTTCAAGTGTCTTTTCTGTCAAGGTCCTAGAACCCAGGATTGTTTAGTATTGGGTTACAAGCATTGTTTACACTGACGAATTCAGGAAGTTTTGAAAGGTATCTATCAAGCTCCACGCCCTTTATCTTTCTTTATCTTTTGTACCGGCCGACCTACGTACTGAATTATAGCATGTTTGTCTAAAACAACGTGGCAAAGAGAGACAGAAAAAAATCAAATGTCAAATAAACACTTTAAAAAAAAATATTCCACACATCATCCTTTTTATCCTTTCAAAGACAAATACTTTCATATGAAGCAAGTTTTAATTGCCGCCTAAAAGAAAGAGAGGTAGGATGAGAGGTCGAAAAAGTGAACACAGGAGAGAGAGAGAGAGAGATAAAAAGAAGGGATTGAGAGAGAGAGAGAGAGAGAGAGAGAGAGAGAGAGAGAGGGAGGGGGTGTCCAAAAAGTCGTGCACCTTCCTGTTTCAGGTTGAATGATCCAGAAGCTGAGTATTGAAGACAGAAATGGCTGAGAAACTAAGTCTTGAAGAAAGAATTGACATTGTATTCATGTTCGGCAGACGTGGTGCCAGTTATAGATCAGTAGCTGACGAGTTTGAGCATCTGTAACAATGAATGTGTTTTCAGGATGGTGCACGACTTTTTGGACACCCTGTATAAAGAAGGGATGGAGAGAGAGAGGAGGTGAGAATAAAAAGGATGGTGGAGAGAGAGACACACACACAAAGTTGGAGACAGTATACTTTACGATGGAAGAAGCAAAACCGGCGTTTACTCACAAATAAATTATCCTCTTAATTAAAATATTACAACAGTGCAACTGCTAACTTTCAAAGACCACATGGTATACGGATACTCGAGCATTTTTACTGAGGAGCTTGGTTTACATAAATACGTGATAAGACATCTATCATAAATAAGAACAATCCCCATACCTTAATCCTTTACTAAATCATCCCAAGTATTACCAACAAAAAAGAAGAAGGCTTTTGAAAAAATTGTGGGAAAAGGAGAAAATGCTGGTAAACAGCATTTTCTTCTTTTCCCACTATGTTTTCAAAGGGCAATTCCTATATTTCAGCCAGATTAAGAATTTTCTTCTTCTGCAAATGCTTTGAAACGCACGAGACTTAGTCCAAAACTTTTACACCTGAAAAGGAGTTCAGACTATGAATTGCATAACGTTAATTCTTTGACACACCTATTTGACATTTACATGTGAATAACTTTTACAGACAGCTATTCAGATCAGAATGCCCGTAACGTGCTGCCTGATCTTTGATCTACACCCACTCCTGCATGTGTCTGAACTTCGACAAATAAGCTTTTTCGCTTGCTTTTTTGGTGTGGTAATAAACGCCATTTTAAAAATTACTTCAGTTAAATTACGGCGCGTGACCAATGCACCTGTTTATGCTTTCTTGGAGTTTCTTATACCATTGCTTCGCAGAATATTCTTCATAGGCCGTTGGCTGCTTTCCTACATAACCGGTTTCGAAACAACGTTCAGTGGTGAGAGACGAATGAATCATTTCGCAATGACTATCATTAATTCTCAGAAAGAAGCTTGCCGAGCTGGAGAATCAGCCACTCCGTGGTTTCCAGCCTTGCAAAAACCGACTGAGTTACTGATTTTCGGTTTCTTCTTTTGCAGATGAATCATGTTTAACAAGTTTATTAGCAAGTTCTATTCGCTAGGCCACGTGTTTGAAACTTGTTTCTCTGATGAGCTGCACTGATTCTTGTCCAGAGGAAAGTAGGTCGATATGTAGATGACTTCTTTAATCTCTCACTTAAATAGCCATATTATTATTATTTTTTTCAAATGACATTATGTTCCTCCTTCTATTGCTCTACTTTTCCCATGTCTTTACCCTACTTTTTCCCCATCTATTCAATTTTTCTCGTGTCCTTCTCTTTTCTCCTATTTTGTAAAAAAATTGGGGTCCTGCGTGGCTCAATGGTTAAGTGTAGGACTCGCGACCTGGAGGCCCCGGTTTCGAGTCTCACTGGATCCACTGGGTTTTTTCGTGGGAGTGTCCTTGGGTAAGACACTTCAGAGCCCTAGTCTATTAGTGATGAAACACAGGAAATGCATTGAATAAGCGAGCTGTCGCCGTGATATGACCGAAATAATGCTGAAAGTGGCGAACACACCATACAATCAATCAATCACTGGTTAAAAATAACTACAACAGCATTGTTGTTTAATTTTCTTGTTGATGACAAAAAACTTTACAGTATAGTTTCAGTATTTTTTGTTCTGTTTTGTTCTAATAAAGAAGATCGAAAAAGAAAACCGAGCCTGTTTTATTTAGTGATAAAAACAGTTATAAACTCATTACAGGGGCGTAGGTAGCCCAAAATAATGTGTTCGCAAAAGTGAGAACGAAGGTATCATCCGCGGCGCAAATTGCCGAGATAGGGAGGGACACTTTCCAGAGGAATTGGGGGTCTCACCTGAGAAAATTTTTCATTTGTAGAAGTTATTTGTTGGCCTCTGGTGACGTTTTTTTTTTGTGGCGAATTTGTCTTTTTTTGCGTTTTTGTGTACAGACAGCTACACCTCTGCTTTATCAACCAATGTAACAAATGAGATAAAGTGTGCGAAAAGAATACTCATACTCATACTCTTTATTAAAGCTTTAAACACTTACAGTGTTTCTAGCCATAACAATACATACATGATGTAACAGACATCTTTTACAAAGGTCGATAGATCTAGTTTGAAAATTACAATAGGCATACTACATTCATTCCAAATATGTTTAACAGACTTTTTTTTCTCTCCTTGTGGGACAGTGCAGGTCCAAAATCGGACCGCATGTTCTGTGCAGTCTAATTTTGATCTGCACTGCCCACGTTTATATGGTCGCGCTCAACAGCGTAAAGCTTAATAAATAACAATAATGAAAGTAAAACCGGAGCATTTTATTGAACTACGAACTGCTTCTTAATTTATTTGCGAAATATATATACTTAGAAAGGCTTATGATCGCTTTTTTTCGATTTAGACATCATTAACGAATAGAACTTTCCCAAAGATGGCCATCTGCAGTATTTTTTGCTAAGATATTTCCGACGTATTAGAGTGTACTTTGGGCAAACTAATAAAAAATGGTACTCGTTTTCGATCATTTTCATATTACAATTCGTAAAAAGACGTTCTTCACAAGGGATATTATCGAACCTACCGCTTTCAATATTTAGATCATGGGATGATGTTCTGAATCTGGTAAGTGCAAATTTGAATTTAGGCTCGTATTGTAGTTCAAGATAGGGTTCTAGCTGTAATGTATCTTTAATTATTTTGTATGCTTTTAACCTTGTAGAGGAGTTTAGATTGGTGGACCAAGACTGTATATAGGAGTCAAATAGTCGCCGTTTTATTTCTTGTGAATTGATATTTATGTTGTTTGATAGAACCACATGTAACCTAAACCGTTTCGTTGTAAAATATCTTTAATCATGTAAGCCCAGTTACTCCCGCTATACGTATAACCGGGTGGACCGGTAGTGCAGTGGTAAAGCGCTGGACTATCAATCCTGAGGCCCGAGGCTCGATACCCGGCCCAACCAGGACCCCTCTGAGACACCTTGTGTTTCCCACCCAACTAGAGGTGAACTGGCTTGGAACCCAGAGGTAGCCTCGCGTGTATCGGTGCTTTACACCGGGCACGTTAAAGAACCAAGGAGATCTATGCGAAGAAGAGCTAGGGGCTTGTACCCGGATTTCCTTGTATCCAATTCTTTCTCTCTAATGGTCCATACCAAATATGCCTAGAGCACGGAGGGACCTTAATCCTACAAAGTCATCATCATCATCTATACGTATAACCATTTTCACAATCATTTAGCAAAGAGAAGTAGACCGTTTTAACGAGGGAGTTTTTTGGTTGTCTTAGTATATGGGTCCAGTACCTTAACATGCTGATCTTTCTACTTACAATAAGTGGTACTGGACCTGTTTCACCATATAAGGTTACTAGGGGTGTAGATCTTCGAACATTCAAGATTCTACGAATAAAATTAGTATGCAGAGCTTCTATGTCTTTTGCATCGTGGCTACCCCATATTTCTGATGCAAAATTAAGAACAGATCCCACTAGAGAATCAAAAAGAGAACATTTTTGCGATAAGGGTAAATAAATATTTGAGAAAATTTTAAATAGATTGTACTGTGAAACGGACGCGCGTCTTGCTATATCTTTCTGTGTGCGGAACCAACTTCCGTTTTTGTAAAACGTTAATCCTAAGTACTTAAAGC
The DNA here is from genome assembly GCA_946811185.2 of Hippopus hippopus. NCBI lineage: Eukaryota > Metazoa > Mollusca > Bivalvia > Cardiida > Cardiidae > Hippopus > Hippopus hippopus. The sequence goes on along the minus strand of OX328110.1, from coordinate 8,552,117 downwards.
AAGTAACTGTTTCTATATTTGTATTACAAATCAAAAATGTGAGATGTGTGTGGCGTCCCTTTTCAAAGATCATCGCTTTAGTTTTGGATGTATTTATTTTAAGTTTCCAAAGTTTGCAATATGTTTCAATGTCATGTAACATGAATTGGAGAACCGCTGCTGATTTTGCAAAAACAACCTGGTCGTCGGCGTAAAGGATAAGGAAAAGTTTGAACTCATTTAGCGTGAAGAAAAGAATACAATGACAATGATAAATTGAATAAAACACGTGGAAAACGAAAGGCTTCCTTGTCTCTCTTACGAACATGACAGTTTGCAACAAATGCATAGCTGAAATACAAACCGCACCTGGCGAGATTCGAACCCGTGCGGAAAAATCCTCGTTTATTGAAGTTTAAAAGACCAATACCTCAACCTATGCAGTAAGGAAGGAGTGATCTCCCGTAACAGTCTTTGAAATCGTTTTTTACAGCAAGACGATGATGTAATTATTTCCAATAAATCGTTATCATACCATCTGAGGTATGCTCCATGGAAAAGGGGCTTAATGCATCCGCAAAAAAAGTATCGACTCAGGTCAGTCGACGCAGTCGAAACTTTTTGCCATTGGTCAATTTTCTGCATGTCAAAGAACCATTCTACCTCATGACTGAGTTATAGAAAATAAATCTTATGGAATCATGATCATGTGATGACTTGCTCGGTATCATGCATTGCAGAGATGCATTAAAGCCCCTTTTCCCAGAGAGTGGCTCTTTTATTTCAGAACTACATGTACGTATGGTGACTGCGTGCATATATCACAGTGCGGTTCTCATACTGGCACTTGGTGTTAAACGTGCGGTTCTCATACTGTAACGAGGTGTAAAAAGCGCAGTTCTCATACTGTAACGAGGTGTAAAAAGCGCGATTCTCATACTGTAGCGAGGTGTAAAAAGCGCGATTCTCTTACTGTAGCGAGGTGTAAAAAGCGCGGTTCTCTTACTGTAACGAGGTGTAAAAAGCGCGGTTCTCTTACTGTATCGAGGTGTAAAAAGCGCGGTTCTCTGTCCGAAAAGGAGTTTAAACGCTGAACAAGTTAAATTTTTTTTTTTTTCAAGTCGATAGTTAAAACACAAATGTTGGTATTACAAAATTATTTTTGTGGAAAAATATCTTTATCGAACAGTGTGGATCCAACATCAGACTGCACGTTCTGTGCAGTCTGATCTTGATTTACACTATCTGCAAAAGGTCCTTCAGTTGTTCTCAGTAGCCTAAAGGTTAAAAGTGCGGTTCTCACACCGTAACGGTGTTTAAAAAATCGCTTTACTCATTCCGAAAAGGAGGCCCAGCCCGCACAGCTCAAGTTGTAGAGCAAAGGACTTGTAAACATCAAGTCCTGGGTCACTTGAGGGTGTGGGTTCGTTTATATACCGCATTGTACGGTTTAGATTTCACAGTATCTGCCCAGCTGCTCTGTATTTCGTTGCAAGTAACCTCGGTTGTATTAATCCTTTTCTTGTAGTGTTTTCTCGTATATGGCCTGCAACACGCAAAAGAGGCATTCGGACATTTGCGTAAAAAGTCGTTCCGGATCAGCCTCCACAGTCCGCCCAGACTAATCCGAAACGACACTTTCCGTTCTTGTGTAATTTTCTGTTTTGTGCAAGTCTTCTGTAGGACAAAATCTTATTTAGTCGTAATGTGCCGTCTTGGATTAGCCTGCGCGGACTGCGCAGGCAAATCGGAGACGACACTTTACGCAAATGTCCGAATGCCCCTTTTCGCGTGTTGCAGGCCATATAGTAATAACTGAACAAATGATAACCTTACAAATTAATTAGCTTATTATATGTTTAACTCTTTCAGCGTAAAAGATATAAGCCGACTTCTTTCTACGATTGAATATACAATCCACCAAAACTCAGGCAGATTGTTATCTTCTGAGCTTGAGTAAAGAAGCGAATGGTATAAATCCAAGATCAGACTGCATGTTCTGTGTAGTCTGATCTTGGTCTATGCCGTTTGCAAAAGCCCCCTTTCTCACGTTTGAAAATGAAAGGGATAATTGTTTGAAATCACTGCGCGCAACAATACGTGTCTTCTACGTTAATAGGGCTATTTATCGGGGCTTCGGTAATGCTATTTAATATATGCATATTATCCTTTTTCAATATCCACGTGAGTTTTGGAGTTTGTTTTATTACCAATTGATTGCCCTGTTTTCTTTTTCTGGCAATTCGACAGATCCATAGGCCAAATCTGAAGGACTAACTGAATAAAACAATCATGATCATCATTATCATGATCGTCGTCGTCTTTGTCGTCGTTATCATAATTAATTGATTTGCTCAGAACGACTTTCGGCCGTCACGGAATCGGCATTTCATGTCTGTAAAACCGTAGAGGATAATCAATCAATAAATTGCTTGTGCGTGATATATACAGTTTTTTAATATCACGCGCAGTCGGTTGGTTATTCTATCTATTTTACCTACTGAATCCTTAATTTTGTCTTTTTTATTGTTATCTATTTAAATGATAGTCAAAATACCTATTTTGTTTGACCAACACTGGTACCGACGAAGAAGATTCTTATGGACAAAGAGACTTGATTTTTTTGTTCGAATATTGGTAAATGATATTACGTTGATATAAGTAGGTTGGGACCATGAAATTCCAAATTTTAAAATTCCAAATTCTAAAATCTAAAATTGTAAAATTTAAAAATTGTAAAAATCTAAAATAGTAAAATCTAAACTTGTAAAATCTAAAAAAAAAAAAAAAAAAAAAAAAAAAAATTAATTTAAAAACCTTTTTTTCTGTTTGAGGTTTTAAAATTGTAAAATTTAAAAATTGTAAAAATTTAAACTTGTAAAATCTAAAAAAATTTAAATTTTAAAACCTTTTTTCTCTTTGAGGTTTTAAAATTCATTCATCAAATTTACAATCCTGTAGTGAAACAATGCTAGGGTGTTTATTAAATCTTCTAATATATATCTCTTATCATCATCAAAGCCCATAGCTTTTTTATTAACTTCCTCAGTATAAGTTTCATGCCCACGGCTTTTTAATACCCGCATTTTTCTATGCTGGTCCTGTCCGGTACGCAGGCATTCTTCATAAGTATCGAAATTTATCTCATTTTTTACAACTGACTTTTTAATATCCCTGCACCGCTTGTCCTCTTTACCAGCAAGGGTTTTATAAGCATACACTTTAGCCCGAAGACCTACAAAGTCTGTCATAATCTTACCCCCAACTCGTCTTTAAACATCCCAGTAACTTTTTTGTTACACCCAGTTGGTATATCAGAAGGATGATCTGGAGAATAATTACTCGTATCAAACATTGTAAAAACGTCCGGGGCAATGTCTGCATACAAATCCTCAGTTTCTATCTCAAGAATAAAGCTATCTGTGTCTGTATAACACAGTTTAACTTTATCCCCATACTTTGATTTAAGGTATCCATAAAAAGTGTTGTACATATGGGTTTTGCTAATATCTAAAATAGACATTCCCAAGTAAACAGGCTTGTCATATTTAATATTAGTTTTTTTCATGTGCACAGCACCAAAATCTTCTTCAAATATAGTTGTATGACTATAATTGGGCTTTGCAGTCAGTTTTCTATACCTTTGAACATTATTAACTAGCTCAATATCCACCCTGTTTCTCAGGTTTTCCATTGTTTTACCAAAAACAGCATTATTCATCAACTTAAAAAACTCTTTTTCAAAATCATTTTTAGCTTCTGTTCTTAGTCTAATATTTAAATCAATATATGGTTTCAACCAAGAACTTTCTTCAAATTTAATTCCTCGATGTATTTTTTCTAGTTTTAAACCTAAATTTAAATATGTTTTTAAGGCTTGATGGTGTAAAACATACCTTTCTTTTGATCTTAAATTTGGAATTAATTTTTCCACTTTATCTATTTTTAAACGCTCAGGTGCAAGCGGTAAATCGTTGTGTAGATCATGCAATTCCTGAGGATATTTTAAATCTACCTCCAAAATACAGGGAATATTTTCCCAATTTTCAATGTCATTTTCATCCATCCATTCGAAATTATGCGTAGGAAGCGGTTGACTAATTGCCCAAGGGTATAAGCTGTTGGCGTCTATGTAGAATAAATAGTTTGATGGGTTAATTGGGTCATATTTTTCACCCATGTATTTATTGTTAGCTTCAGCGTATCTTTTACTACACATGCTAACACCGCCTCTTATACCTTTTTCAACCATTAAAAGCATGTCAGGGTCTGATAAAAGTTCTAGTTCTACTCCTGTTATTTTTAAAGCAGCATCCCAAGCTAAACCTGGCAAAGTATAATACCAACAAGCATCTGATTTATAGTATTGAAAACAAGAATCCCGAAAGTTTTCAAAAGCGTCGGCTAAAAGCAATTCATCAACTTTATTGTAAAGTCTTAAATAGTCTTCCAGCGTTTTGCAATTAAATTCATTCCAAACTTTTTGCGCATGAGCATAGTCTAAATACTCATAAGGAAAAACCCCTTTTCTTCTAACTAACGGTAACTGCTCTTTAGTAAAATACCTCGGTAAAATTTTTAGTTGGTCTTCATTCAAATTACTTGAAAGACTATCTAAACTTGAATTCATAAATTTTATACTGTCTAGAAATCTAATTTTATGGGTTTTCCTTTCACCAACATAAATAGTTTTACTAAAACTAATGTATTTTTCTTCATTATTTGGAATACAGTCAATCCTCCCTGCAGTTTTACCTAAGCATTTAATAAAAAGATGGGCATCATACCCACTCAAATTGTGAAAGTACACAGGGGTAAAGTTAGGGTTTTTAGCTTTTAAGTTGCATTTTAAATGGGCTGCGCCTCTATACTTTCCTGTTAAGTGGCAATGATCCCTTACTTTATCATTTTCATGTGTAAATTCACCTTCACAAATCCAACAATTAGTTTCTCTATCATATTTTACCGTTTCCTCCCTCGTAATTATCATTTGCCTATTTTGTTTGAAATAGTTTTGGTGAATTTCTCTTATATCTCTTTTTAACCAGTTTATAAAAACTTCACCAGCGTTTGGTCCTACATATTCTCTTACTATAGGGGCACAAACATTGTCGTCAAAACATTTTTAATGTAGTAAAAACTACAAGGTATATGTTTTTGCCGCTGCCATGTGTAACTGTTTTCTGGGCTAGGTTGACACGCGCTAATAGGCTCTAAAATACTTCCAAAATCAGCGTATACAACAAAGGGCACCCTTATTTTCCTATCATGATTTTTAAATTTTAGCTTTGCACCTTCCTCTGGCATTTCTAAAGTAACAGGCTCGTGAGCACAACAGTATAGCATATGTTTTTCTAAAAGTTGTACTGAACCAAAGTGGTTCAAACATCGCTTGCAATATTCTATACCACCATGGTCAATTACTTGTGTTCTCGTCAAACCTCTAAAATTATTTATTAATGCGTAATGGGTATTATCATTTTCATCTTTAATAAAAAGCAGGTCTACATGATTGTCAAAACCTATTTCCGAAAATTTAGAAATTTTTAAAGGGTAAAAAGCTTTATTTTTTTTATACCCGTAAACATTTACACTAATTCCAGCGTTTTGTTTCTCAAACTTATCTATATCCTGTAACGATACAGGGTATTTTATTCCTTTCATGTTTAAAGAATTTTCCCGAGATCGTAAATCATCAATTCTTTCTTTATTGTGATTTCTAAAATTTAATTTTCTTAAAATACACCATAAAAAGCATTTATCATCATTATTTTTCATGTTTATAGACGCATGCTTGTTTTTAATCCCATCCTCTAAAGGTATGTGGCCTCTTGCACGTAAAGGTTCATAATGAACTGTGTGTAGTTCTAATCGTACTATACTTCTAAAAGCCCAACCACTACCTTGTCTTTGAAAATTTGCTAGATTTTCTACAATTCTATCTATCATTTGCTGTAATGTCTCATTCGTTTCTTCTTCGTTTAAGTTTAAATGAATGTAAGAGAATTCCCTTTCTGAATTAGGATCTGTAGGTAAATACAATCTTGCTCTAAGTACAAGCCCTACCCTTGTTTGAAGGTTTTCCCGTAGAGTTTGTAGAAGAATATCTCTTGTTTCTCTAAAAAACCTATCAGGAGTATAACCTTCTCTGCCCTCTATAGAATGTTGTTGATGAAAGTCTTGAAATATGGAATCGGTGACAACAATTTCAAACGGCCGCCTTGGCGGGTAATTTTCCCTAACATGTTCAACAATTTCATCCAACACTTGTGGAATCTGTGTTGGTTCCACACTGCCGGTTAACCAGTTACTAAAATCAGTTATTCTTCTTTGAATTGTTTCTGGAACAACAGAGGCCGCTAACCGTCTTGCTCCAGAGTAAACATTAGAAGCAGCTCTTCTAGCTAGGTTTCCAATTCTATTAAAAAAAACTCATTTTTATATAGTAGAAAAAAAACTTAAGTTATTTTATTTTATTTCAAAAATTTTATTATGATTATATCATAATAAAATTACTGAATGCTAATCCTATATTTATTTTTCCAAACCTTTCCATTCCAGTTTAAAATCGTTTGAGGGCAATGTTCTATAAACTTACCTTCCTTGTAAGTCGATGGAAATTTTTATATTTCCCCAGTTTCAACATCCTCTAAACTAACTTTTCTAGGATTTTGCATAATAGTTTTTAATCTATCACACCTAGGATCCTTATTCTTTTCTGGTTTAGGCGGCTCCTCTGGTAACAAACCATGTTCTTTTACCAACTCAACTAACTTCTTTTTATTCCAGTAAGAGCGAAATTTTATATTATTTTCTTTAAGAATTTCTTTTAAATCTGAAATCTTTATCATTTCTATATAAAAAAGAAAAATCTTAATACACCATAATTTTATTTTTAAAAAAAATGGATTTTAATTTAAAAAATTATGTAACATAATAAAAATGAGTGGAATTAAAGAAAAAGAAGAAAAGTGTATTTCAGTTTGGTATTCAACAAAACCGGAATTTTATCACTTTACATCCATTTTTAAAGGAGTAGAAATATTAAAATGGATGAAGAAACATTAAAAAGCTTAACACAGCGAGGAAAAAATAAATATGAAGGAAGAGAAATATTTGCTGCATTTGAAGAGGAGAAATCTTATGATGCGAAAGGTAATAGAATAATATATAAAGATAATATTCCATTTCTCGAGTTTCCTAAATGGTTTGAATTTCCTAAGTGGTAATACTATAATGAATTACTTCATAGAATGGAACCTGATCCTTATTATTTTATTAGATTAGAAACTTATCTTTGTGAGCAAATGAGAAAATATGAAGTTTGTAATGGAAAAAGTACTGGTTCACTTGAATTATTTGTAATGGTAATTAGAATATCCTCAGTGTTTTCAAGCTTAACCTCATTTTGTAAACTACTCCACTTAAATTTTAAAGAGTATGCTAACGCGGTTAAAACAACTCCTTTAGTCATCATAAACCCAAACCCTAATCGTATTTGTTTTACTTGCTTAGGATTAAGTGTAATTTTTTCTTGACTAAAAATTTCCCAAATTACTGGATTTACATTTTTCGAGGTGGATGCTTTACACCATGCAATGGTTGCCAATGAATTGTTTTTGGTTGAGTGATCTTAGGTTTAACACCAAATTTATAAACAGACATTTTTATAAAAGGATTTAAATATTATTTATAACACCACAATATTGCTCCTAAAATAGGTATATTAGCAAATGGACTATTAGGCCCTAAAAGAAGTCCTTTTCCATCATAAAACTTTTCACCCTTTTTTATATAAAGACCATCACCAGTAGACTCTAATCCTTTACCTTTAGCTGGCCCTAAATAAAGTCCTTTTCCATCAGTTTCTATCCTACAAACACATCCTCCTTTCTTAAGGTAAAGACCTGATCCCATTGCTTTTTGTACTCCTGATGAGGCTAATCCAGAAAGAGCACCAACGCCTAACGCTGGTAAAACGGTTTTTGCGATCATTGGCAAAGCTCTCGCAGCCAATCCAGCCTACATCCCGAGAAAACCACCCTCAATTTTCGTATTATGTTTTAGTTGTTTTACACTCATTCTAATCGTTATACCTTTACCGTTTTCATAGGCTTTGGCTAGTTTTTTTTTTTTTTTTTTTTTTTTTTGCTTGTGAATTGGTAATTGCTATAATATCATTACCTTTTAAATCCTCATGACCTAAACGAATACTTACTGGACATCCAGTTTTAATAGCAGATTGAAGCTTTTGCTTTTGTCCTTCTGATATATTAACTTTAACAGTTGTGTAACTTGTGATTTTATATATAAAAAGAATTTTTTTTATCTCGCTTCCCTAATATGAAATCTAATTGTTAATTTCACCTCTAAGATTTAGTAAAGTTCCATTTTAGGCTGTGATTGTTACCTCTAGATTGTGTATTTCATCCATTGTTATTGGCAAGTATGGTAAATTTATTGGTGACTCAATTATTTTGTATCCTGGAGAAACATTTTGAAGAAAAGAGTAAATCATGTTTTGCGTTGAACTATTAACATAGCTTCCTGAGATGATATCAATGTTAACGAACAGACTGTTTATACTGAGAATGTTTACAACATTCTCCGACTCATGAAATCCTTGTTCATATTTTGCGTGAGTAAATCCTAGCACTTTAGAAATGGAGTTTGGATAGTTAAAATCTACTTGATAACCATTTTCAATGGTAAGAACGGACTTTAGGGTATTTGTGTTTGCAGAAATGTTAATGTAATATTCTTCATTGGATACATCAAAGTGTCCTTTTTTTCTCATTTCCTGGTGAATGGTATCATTAATGTCTACGAGGTCATAACTTCCTTCTGGTATTTTAATTTCAAACCATGAAGTGCCATTGTCTGGTGAATAATTAAAATGGTTACTTGTTGCATCAATGTTTGGAAAAGAGTAGTAAGTTTCAAGGTTTACTAAAGCTATTTCATACTCTTTATCCTTTTCAAGCTGAATTGGTGGATTAAACCTAATTCTAAAGCGCGTTTTGTTGTCGCTTACTATAATTTGGAATGATGTTTTGTGGTCTGTATTTTTTACAATCTGTTTTAAAAGATCTTCCATTTTTTAGTAATAAAAAATATTATTTATACATATGAAATATATCTTTTTTACTAAGATATATTTCTTTGTTTATATTTTAAAATACTCACAATTAGTACTAAATAAACTTTTTAAACTTTCTCCTAAATCATCTTGTGGATAAAACATATAAATCATATCAACAATTTTATCAAGATCATCTTTGAGTTCCTTCAAATAGCTTATTTCATAAAACACATTGTTTAACAATAATTCTTTTTCATATTCCCAATCTACTACATTCCACTTTCCCTCTTTTATTATTTTCTTTTGCATTTCTTTATCAAGCTCATCTAATTCTATTATTTTTTGTTCTAAATTTTTTTATCATTGAACATATTAGATCAGACTTTTCACGTTTTACATAGTTTTCTAAACCAATTATTCTTGTCAGTTGTTGTAATTTTTCTATTGTACACTCCTCCAAGTCAGCCTCCAATGCTACAACTTCCCATTTAGCTTCATTTGTAAATTCCGGTATAAACGATACATACTCCATTTTGTAATAAATATCTTTTTCTTAAGCTATTTACATTTCATTAAATTTTTTTTAACTCCTCCTCATTCATAGCTAAAAGATCTTTATACCATTTTGGTCGTATAAACCAATTATATGATCTCATACGTTTTAATACTTTTTCTTCTTTTTTTAAAAGATGATTTATTTCAATTATTGCATTTACATCGGTTATTAATTGTTTCTTTATTCTTCTATGTTTTGGATTTGTTTCATCTTCTTTTGTATTTCTAAAAAATATTTTAAAAGGTTCTGAAGTAATACAAATATTAGAAACTTCATTTTTTTACTAAATTTATTAGTAATTCTTTTTCTCCAAGATCTTGATTTACTAGTTTGAGTATTCGAATCAGTTCTCTCAATTTTTCTACTGTGCAGCATTCTAAATTTTTTGGTAAACGGTTTTCTACTATATCGTCAACTATATATATAATATCATTTGCTTGTAAATCTTCTAACTTATTTTTTATTAAAACCATTTTTTAATAAGTAAAATTTTTCTTAAGTCATTTCTCAACTTTTTATTCAGGTATATAAAAGTTGTCAAAGCCGTTTCTATACTTTCCATTATGTTTTTTACTGGTTAAATCAATGATAGCAAAACCGTGTGGTTTTTCCCACGACTTATGACAAAATTTTCTAAACTCATCCTTAGGCATATCTTCACCTACATGATTGTTATAAATATGGTTAATGTTTTTAAGGTCTTGTGGGAAAAGACAAATAAAATTTGCGTTTTCCCTAATCGTTTGCCTCGGTAGCCTAAAGTAGTTTTGTGAAAGGTAAAAGCAGTCAACATTACTATGCCTTCCACGAATGTAGTAACACTCACACTTATTTTGCTTTTCTAAAAGTAGATCATCAAAAATTATTAAATTTTTATTTTCTGAGCTTAATTCACGTAGATCAGGTACATCTCCCGCAGTTTCATAAAAACTACACTTTATATCCGACTTGTTTTTAATCGTTTTTACTCATTCCTCAATCAAAGCTGTTGGAGAAACATTTAAATCCTGTATCTCATCTCGCATGTCAAACAACCTTAAAATACCCTCTTTCGGTAGTCTTTCTTCAAAAGCTTTTTTAATTATGCGATATTCCGGTTGAAAAAGACTTTTTCCGAAAACACACAACTCATTATAGTCAAGCCAACCTGGTCTAAGTAGAAGGTTAAGTAAAAGAGTGGTTTTACCACATCCTGATTTACCTACGATTAACCCTCTAATACTCTTTGGTAAAAGGGGGTGATTAAACATTTTTGATACAACTTTATTCCATGAAAGGTTTTTACTTCCATTTTATATAAGTTTTTTTTAATTTTTATAAAAAATGTATTGTATTAAATGCAAAAAAGTTACCGATACAACCAATATAGAAAATGTTGTTACTAAAAATGGAAGAAATATGAGACGTGGAAAATGTGTGGTGTGTGGAATAACTAAAACTCAGTTTGTTAAGGCACAGGATGTAAAAAAAGGTGGATCAGTGCTAAATAAAGTTATAAATAATTTACCTTTTGAAATGCATCTCCCCGGGCATAATTTTACGGGACCTGGAACTAATTTAAAAAAAAGACTCAATCCAGATTTAACACCAGAGAAATGGAGTAAGCCAATAAACCGAGTTGATAAAGCTGCATACCATCACGACGTTTGCTATTTACAAAATCCTACTTCTAAAGTCAGAAACGAAGTGTGTGATAAAAATATGTTAACAGAGTTAGAAGGTATTTACAATCCTACTCTCAGAGAAAAAATGGATAAGTCCATCGTTAGTAAACTCATTGGAACAAAGATGAAATTTGGAATGGGAATTCAAAGAAAAATTTCAGCATGATAAATTTAGCGGAAGAATTACACAAACCTGTAAAAAGAAAATTTAAAAAAAGAAAAGTTAGTGTAAACGGTATAGATAGAATATGGGCTGCAGATTTAGTAGACATGCAAGCATTTTCTAAATTCAATCGTGGTGTAAAATATCTCCTTGCTATCATTGACATCTTTTCCAAATATGGATGGTTGATACCATTAAAAGACAAAACGGGAAAATCCGTTGCTATAGCAATAAAAAGTATTTTTAAGGAGAGAAAACCAGATAAAATGTGGGTGAACAAGGGTAAAGAGTTTTATAACAAAGATGTTAAAGACCTGGTTGAATTGTATTCCACTGAGAATGAAGAAAAATCAAGCGTGGTTGAGAGATGGATTAGAGCAATGAAAGAAAAAATGTGGAAGTATTTTTCCTCTCACTCTACAAACGTTTACATCAACGTGTTGCCAGATCTTGTTAAAGAATATAATGACACAAGACATTCATCCATTAAGATGACACCAGTAGATGCAAGTAAAAAAGAAAATGAAACCAAAGTTTGGAGAAATCTTTACCCCGATCATCTCGAAATAGAAGATATAGAACGTAAGTTTTCCGTTGGAGACAAAGTAAGGATAACTAAAAAGAAAAAGACCTTTGAAAAAGGATATACCACAAGATGGACTGAAGAGGTTTTTACAGTTTCTGAGGTAAAACATACATCACCTATAACATATAAAATTGTAGATCTTGATGGTGAAGAAATAAAAGGTACTTTTTATGAACCTGAGCTACAAAAAACTAGCAGGAGTTATATAGGATAGAAAAGGTTATTAAAAAAGGAAAAAAGAAATCTCTAGTAAAGTGGAAAGGTTATTCTGATGAGTTTAATTCATGGGTTGATAATAAAGACATTGTAAATATTTCAGTATAAAAAAATGTTTAATATTGCAATTAAAAACATAATTTTACCAAATAGACCGTTAAACAATCTAGAACTAGAAGATGCAGCAAAAAAATTAAAAATTCCTTATCTTAGGGGAGTATTTTTACGAAACACTCTACCGAAAAAGTGTAGAAAAAAGGAATGTGGTATACTAAACCTTGACGACATGAGTGGGTCTGGTACACATTGGGTTGCTTGGTATAAAAACGGTGAAACTAAAAATTTCTTTGACAGTTATGGTATACAACCACCGGCTGAAATTCAAGAGTACCTAAAAAGTCCAATACATTACAATAGTGACCAATTACAACAAGCTGGGCAAGTATTTTGTGGGTAATACCCGGTATTTATGTTTGTACATTCTGAAAGAGTTGGGTTTGGGTAAAAAATTTCAAGCAGTGCTAAATAAACTTTTTTAACAATAAAAAAATGCCTATTGATAAATTTGGAGGAATGGGTGATGTTAAAACTAGCGGTGATGGTGTGTCTCTCGCTTACGTAAATAATAATTTTTTTACGAAAAGATGGAACAACCACCGTTACCGGTTCTATAGATATGGCTGGTAATACTTTTTTTAATGTCTCTAATCCAGTAAATCCTCAAGATGCTGTTATAAAAGATTATGTCGATAAACGTTCTGGAGGATTTTTAAAAGAAAATGGAGGGTATCATGCTCTTGGATTTTTAAATATGGGTTTTAATAAAATACATAACGTTGCAAAGCCAACAGAAAAACAAAAGGCAGCTACTAAAGGTTATGTGGATTCTAATAGTGGGCCATTTAAGTTTTCTAACAATATATATTCAGTTACAGACACTGTAAATATGAATGGGCATGTTTTAAGAAATTTTGGTTTACCTTCAGAATCTCATCATGTTACAACAAGGGAATATGTGGATAATAAATTAGCTGATGCTGTGTTTGATAAAATTGCTTTTGTAAAAAGCAAAGATGGTAATATATTTAATGCACTAGCTGGTATAAGCATGCAAGATTTTCCTTTAAAGCAATTGACATTGCCAACTGATCCACAAGATGCTGCTACTAAAAGTTATGTGGATAATGCTGGAAGGCCATTTATACATGTTAATGATACATATTTAGCTTCAAATCCTATAAGCATGGGAGGACGTAAGTTAGAAAATGTTGGTAGTCCTTTAGAAGGTCATCATGCAGCAAATAACGATTATGTTGATGATAATATGGATGATTTTATACTTCAAACAGCTTTTGCAGTAAAAAACCAAGATGATACTTTTACAGCTACTGGTGATATAGATATGCAAGGTAAATCTTTAAAAAATGTACCAGAACCATCTGATTGGAATGATGCTGTAACAAAATCACATCTAGATATTCAAATAGTTAGAATGTTAAATAGACATACACTCGATTTACAAAAAATAATAAAACCTGTAATAACCGTGTTGGGTGAAGAAAATGGCTCAATAGGAAAAGGTCATTATGAGTTCTCATTTGGTAATGGTAATTCAGGCGATGAACATGGTTTGGGTGGTTACTGCATGAGTGCGCCTGGTAAAATTTTGAGAGGTAGTTTAATGGCTGTTATGAAAAAAGGAAATAAACAAGAAGAAATAAAAGTTAATATTACGGTAAATGGGATAGAAAAAATTGATTATACTATTACAAAAAAGAAAGATGAAAATTGTAGCTGCACGGTTTTCCCAAATCCACTCAATGTAAATCAATGTGAAACTATAAACTTTATCTCAAAAACAAACAACCCTAAAGTAAAACACGCTTACATATCTATTTTGATAGAGTTAGACTTGTAAAAAATATCTAACCTTACAACGAGGTTAAATATTTAAAAAAATGAATTTTTTTTTATAAAATAAACACCCTAGCATGGTTTCACTACAGGATTGTAAATTTGATGAATGAATTTTAAAACCTCAAAGAGAAAAAAGGTTTTGAAATTTAAATTTTTTTAGATTTTTCAAGTTTAGATTTTTACAATTTTTAAATTTTACAATTTTAAAACCTCAAACAGAAAAAAAGGTTTTAAAATTTAATTTTTTTTTCAGATTTACAAGTTCAGATTTTACAATTTTAGATTTGTACAATTTTTAAATTTTACAATTCTAGATTTTAGAATTTGGAATTTTAAAATTTGGAATTTCATGGTCCCAATGCACCCTGAGCCAGATCGGGAACTTTATAACCTACTAATATAACCGTTAAAAACTTAAAATCGCTCATTTTGCCTTTAATCTAGACGGGATGTCCACGAACTTTGGTGTCATACCGCGTACAATTAAAAAAAAAACTACCTCTGAAAAATCACCCTGAAAAAAGGCCACTTCTGGGTGGTAGACCATATTCATTTATGTAGTTACCGGCACAAAATAGTTTCCCAAGAAATAAACTTGCACTCAGTTTCCGAAGAAATCATCAAATCAACACCTAAAACATATTTTAGACCTGTCCTTCCATTTTCTCTGATAAGAAGTGCTTGCTATCAAATTTTCAAACGTGACTGTTTTTGATTACCACTATCCGGGAGAAGTTTATTGGGGAGCGACACCATTACGATGGGTAATATTCACTTAGACCTTACATTTCCTTACCTGAACAAGACCGTTATGAAATAAAGAAATCGCGAGTCACAATCTTCGATCGAAATCTCTGTAAAAACTAATCCGTTGACAAACAGTTTTGACTGACAGATTGATAAATGTGAATAACTTCACTGAGGATCTAATAGTCGTTGGTAATCGATTTCTATTAGCGCCGATATATTCAAAACAGAACAGAAGATCATGTGAATGGATATGTTTGAGTCAAGCCTCGTGCCGACTGACATGAATCTAAACATTTTTCTATTGGTCGATTTTCTGCTTGCAAAAGGACAATGTACCTCATGATTTAGTCATGATTCAGTCGATTGTTGTACAAAAAGGATTGTATGGATCCATAATTATGTGATAACTTGCTCGGTACGCCGCATCACTTCAAGTCAAAATCTTCTTGATACAAATGACGTTAGGCGTAGTTACGGAATCGGCCGAGTTGTCACGAGTATTGATATCTTTTGACACGCTTGTGCAGATTCCGGAAATTTCACTTAAAATCATATTTGTTGCCTTTTCATAATGATTAGATGCTTTCTGTTTTTCTCTACTTACATGTGTGATGCATAGTTCTGAAAAAAATGCCTATTCCTTTTTGTTTCACGGTTTGTTCAGAGTTCTAAAGCTGTAATTCTGTAATGATCAAAATGTCTTGCTCTGTACACCTGCTATAGGGTAAGAAAGTGCTAAAAAGTAGTTCCGTATTTCCGGCAAAAGTGTTATCTGCACTCCTGTGAAGATATTAACTTTAGCAGTTACAGTCGCCTCCGTCTTTTGAAAACATTGTTGGACGATGAGAAAATGCTGGTAACTAGCATTTATCTCGACCCACAATGTTTTCTATCCTTTCTCAGACAAATTTTATTGTCTGAGCCACATTTGTTGTTTGCAAATGCTTTCAATTAAAGTGACGCACTAGTATCTATTCATCCAAATTCACAAAGTTTCAAAAATTTAGTAGAATGAATTTGTGAATATCATAATTGGCCTGCAACACACGGAAAGGGTTATTCGGACATTTGCGTAAAGTGTCGTCTTGGATCAGTCTGCGCAGACCGCGCAGGCTAATCCGAGACGGCACCGTACGTCTACATTATTAGTTGTACGGTCAGGTGGCAGGGGACTTGGAAACTTGTTCACGGCTGTGGTGAATCATGTCGCCCCGAGCCGAACGAATTTATTATACTGCAAAGTTTTACCATTCCAACGTGTGTTAAGCGAATTTGACCTGTTTTCTTTTTTTTGTTTCAAAAATTGAGTACGCTGACGAAGTAGAATTTCCCTTCTGAGTGCCCCAATTCAATGAAAACTGACGTCACTGGGAACTGACGTCACTGAAACCTTGGTAAAACGCGCAGTTTGGTGCATAATCTTGATGTTAATCTTGATCGACGCCGCCATTTTGGATGTTGTGTTGAAAGTGTAGTCATGTATACGGGGCTCCCGAAAGGGAAACTGTTTTTACGTTGGTTTTGCCAGTGTACATGATATATATGTTCGGGGCATATTATCCAATCAGATCACGAGAAATTTCTTTGAGGTATAATAATAGATTTTGTTCTTCAGTAGACTTGCGCAAAACAGAAAATTATATAGAAACGGAAAGTGTCGTTTCGGATTAGCCTGCGCGGACTGCGCAAGTTGATCCGAGACGACACTTTACGCAAATGTCCGAATGCCCCTTTTCGCGTGTTGCAAGCCATATGTCTTAACTGGCATAGGCTTAAATTGTCGTAATTCATTTGCAAAAACAGGATTATTAGAAAAACGGCACCTTGGACCGTGAGCCCACATAGCTCGAATGGCAGAGCGTAGGACTCGTTAGCGTCAAGTTTCGTGTTAGTTGAGGGTGTGTGTTCGGTTCCCACGGCTGGCCATCTAAAATTACTAGTAGTCTTTCGGATGAAACATTACACCGAGGTCCCGTGTGTCGGTGTTATACACCGAGCACGTTAAAGACCCAGACGTAACTTAAGATAGGTTTCGTCCTGTATCTGCACTATCCCCCGTAACAAAACTGACAGCCTTCAGGAGGCGTTGTCCATAAGGGAAACCGGTGGAGACGATAGATAAACGCAATTTCAATCAAGGGCACTTTGCTGGTGGTTATAAAAGTGCAAAAAAGTAGTTCCTTACTTCCGGCAATAGTGTTATCTTTATTCCAGTGAAGATGTTAACTGTAGGAGTTACACAATTTATCTAAATAATAAATCCCAGTATATATCACTATTAGATATATTATAAATCTAATGACTGCAATTGAAATTGAGGAAGCGATTTCTTTTTTTCTTCAAATGTACTCTAGGCAGCAGGAATAACGCGAGAAGTAAGACTTGTAAGCCACATGTTTCAAGACACTCGAGTGTGTGGCTGGCTAACTAAAATTACAAATAGTCTGTCGGGTAAGACGTAGGTCCCGTGTGGCTATACATCGAGCACGTAAAAGAACTAGGCTTTAAGGCACAGTAGCGGCCAGATGTAAACAATGTCGGTGTTAAAATCCATTCAGGTTTAAATCACACCATTTAAAAGTATCGATATTATTGTGAGGATAACAACTTGTTATTGTAGGGTCCAAGTGTTAGTCCCTGGCAGAGAAATGAATTTCAAAACTATGTTAAAAGTTGCCAGGTCGCTCTATCTTTTGTCTACTTTTTACCTGATTTGCAAACCCATTTTTCTGACAACGACTATTACTTGGGCCGACCACAAAATGACAGATTGTCATCTTCACAATATTTCCTTACTTTTCAAAGGCATGATTTGATTTTAAATGCATTTAATACCTGCCGCTATTGGGTCTTTAACAAAGGTTTTATTTTCTCGTATCTTGCACTTCCTCCTGTAACATAACTAACATCCTTTTGTGGGCGTTTCTAATAGGTCAACCGGTGGCTACGATATTAACGAAGATCAACCAATCATTGTATACTTCAGATCATCCAATCTGTTTTATCCACTGTGAAAAAATGTTTAACCCTCTAATCACACAATCCCGCGTTTTCACGGCCCAGATGTACAGTATTATTTTGAAAACATTGTGGTAACATGAGAAAATTCTGGTTAGCAACATCTTCTCATTTTCCCACAATGTGTCTATCCTTCAAGACACAAATTTCATAGTTTGAGCCACATGTTAATTTGTCGTCTGCAACCGCTTTCAATTTGGACCAATAAAAAATTGTGTCGTTTGTTAAGAGTTAAAAAAAAAAAATTAGGTTCATCTTAAATTAACCATTTTATTACCAGAGAAATAAGTTGGACTCGTTTCGAGGTCTAAATGCAGAATTGTACTAAATCTCAAGATGAACCTGGTTAGTTTAGTTTAAACATATTTATTTTACATCAAGTTCTTACAACTTACACTAATCTCTCTCGATTCTGCTTCCTGGGAACTACACCAGTACTCGCGCCGAATGAGTGGGCCAATGAACAATCCCGAAGTTGACACCCGCTCCCGGGTATCGAACTCAGGACCTTATGGATGCGAGGCCGACGCTCTACCTCACAACCCCGGACACCACACCTGGTTTCAGTTTAGCATCAGAGAACTGACGGTGTGGATTCAAGATCAGACTGCATGTTTATGTGCAATCTAATCATGACCTATCTTGTTTGCAAAAAGAGAGGTATGCTAGTCGCTATTGAAAGTCGATGGCCTAAACTGCATGCTATTTGTTTAGTCATAATAAATACAAACATTATTAATAAGTTGCTTTCATTCACCGTGTCGCTGTTGAAAGTCATCGACTTAAGCTGCATGTTTATTTGGTTTTTCATGACAAATACAATCATTGTTAATAATTTGTTTTTATTCACAGTGTCGCTGTTGCTGTTACACATTTTTTGGTAACAACTACGTTTTTGATGCAGTGTTTCGCGACTTTTGTTGGAGCCAAAAGTCATGCAGTCATGTCATAACCCTAAGGGTGCTAAGCGCGACTCAAGGATCTTTAGCGGACAGTTTAGCTCGAGATCAGACTGCACAGAACGTGCAGTCTGATCTTGGATCTATACTGTCCGATAAGGAGATATCTTTCCGTCCAAAATGCCTTTGAAATACATGTAGCAAACATTTTGTCTTTTACTATTACCTTGAAAATTTCATTTCACTTATCTAGCAGGTTAAGGGTTAATCAAAAACCATAATTTGCTTGACCTTTAACTAGAGAGCATAATCTTTGATTCGTCAACATTGACAGCATTTCCTTATGACAAAACAAATGCATCTTAATTTATGAGATTTATCTGCGAAAAGGTAGAAAACTTTGTTGGAAAAGGAGAAAGTGATGGTTACCAGATTTTTTTCTTTTGTTCTCACAATGTTTTCAAAGGTAAATTTCGTATGGGTAGTTGAAACACAGGCTTGTTTGGTAAAAGGTCCGACTTTTAGTGAACGATCTCGTGTACTTATCACCTTGGGAAAGAAGCCTCTTGAAAAAAATGTGAGAAAACAAGGAAATATGGGTCTCCTCTTAGTGTTCTACCCTTTCAAAGACGTTTTTCACCGTTTGAGCAACAATTTATTTGTCGAGTACAAATGGTTCGAATGTATAAAAGCCAAAAAACCTTTTGTGTGCTCTAAACCTAATCATTTACCAAACAGACCCAAATTTAAACGACACTGAGGAATAAGACCTTTCAAAAAAAAAAAGAAATGTTAGAAACATAAAGTGATGTCAAATCAGTATTTTCTCCTTGTCCGAAGAGGTTTTCTATCATTCCAAAGAAAATTCTAAGTATTTCAGCGTCAGTTATTTTGTCGTCTGCAACTGCTTCGAATTTGGACAAGTCAACAACTTTGTCGTCCTGTGTAGACGTAATTGACGAATTGTATATCCAAATTGTGTAGTCATCGTGACGGGACTTCCCTATGTGTGTGATGCCGATTGATAAATTTCCTTTGACCTTTTTTTTTTCCCAGAAAATTGTTGTTTTTTTTCTTTCGTGTTCTCCTTCATGATTCACACTTTACCAACCGATCTCCAGTTTTATCGAACCTACAAGAGAAGGGCTTTGAAAACATCGCGGGGAAAGGAGAAAATGCTGGTTACCAGCATTTTCTCCTTTACCCACAATGTTTTCACCCTTTCAAAGAAAAGGTTCATAATTTTATACAGGTTCAATTTGTTGATTATAAAATGTATCTATTGTTTACATATCCACCCGATAACACGATTTTGCGTATCTTCGATTCCATTCTTTAACTTCTCCCTTTTATTGCTTATATTTTTGTAAACCACCACCATCATCATCATCATCATCATCGTCTTTTGTCATATTGAGTCTGCATACAAAAAAGAAAAATACTTTATGTTACGTGGGACAAGGAAAAAATTACTTGAAAGGAACGGCTTCTCCTTTTTCCACAATGCTTTAGTCATATCCTATTAATTGGAAACATAGCCAACTTTCGCGGACATGTAAAAATCGATATCAGCCCATTTTACCTGTATTTTTTTACATAGAATTATGAAGGGCCTTGGTAGATAAACGCTTATAGCTTCATCAATTTTCAGAATCGAAAATTATCTCAAGTGAGGTAAGAAAATTCAATTTATTCTCTTTCAAATGAACTAAGTTTTATAAATTTCGTAAATGAAACTTTTGGTCCTTTTTTAACTTTAAAATTATAGGTATGGTTTATAAAGAATAAAGAGGAAAAATACTTTTTCCGAAGATAAAAACTGACATGTTTGTTGAATTTCCTCTCTTTTTGTTGAAAAGTCAAAATTATCTTAAGTGAGGTCATAAAGCTTATTCATTGCTCTTTAAATTGGTATAAGTTTGAGTCATTTAAAAAAATAAACTTTTGGTCCTTTTTACAGTTTTTACAGTTTTTTAATGCCCCTATCCTATTTTTTTCTTTTTCCGTAATCGCTCGGATTGTGCCTGATTTTGCCGATGATGGCCGAGTCTAACTGTAAGATAAGCCGCCCGGGTATCTTTGCTGTGTTACGTAATGTTATATTGACAAACGGACCCCCTGCTATGTTTATGATTAACTAGAATTTGATTTTTATGAGATTATTCCCATGGATTTACAATCACTAAGATTAAGATTTGAAATTAGAAAATGTACGTTTGCTATTTTTTTCCATTCTTCAGTCATTTCTTCCATTCTTAGATATTAATGCCGTATCAAAAGTATTTTTCTGACGACAGTTTATAAATTCATGTTTCCTTGCCATTTTCAAACCGGTCCTTGACCTGTCACATCATATAGAAGGCTTTTGAAAACATTGAAAAAAGGGTTTAAATGCTGGTTAGTAACACATAGCCAACTTTCACGGACATGCTTTATCAGCAGTCTGGCATATCAACAAATCGATGAAAATAACCGATATTATACGTAAAGGTTCGGGATTTTCCGGAGTTTGGCAAACATGAACCGCGTATAAGCTATTCATAATCGATAGTCCTCAGCTGTAAAAGATCAGAATAACGTAACATTACGTAACAGGATAACAGTAGCCCTGCTTCAAATTTACAATCCTTGCCTAACCCGACTTTTTGTTTTCGGGTTTCCACCTTAACTCTTTGTTTGCTAAAAGCCATTGTAGCCCCTGTAGATCAGTATCAGACAGCACAGAATGTGCACCCTCATCAGACTACACATAATCTTAGACTTACATCATCAGATACTGCGAGATTTTTCTTTGGAAAGAACATTGCTATATTTGGGCTTTGTTTGACGGTTCATACTTCATTCATTCTTCGGTTTAAGGGTTGAGTTTTGATGCTCTTAGATTAAAGTTCTGATCTTTGCTGTTCGGCCGTTTGTGCGACTAAGTGCACTTTTAGCTGACGATGTAGACCAGTAATAAACTTCACAAAAAGCAGTCTAATCTTGAAACCTAATTCGTCCAAATTCAATTTTGCTGACTGTGTAGATTAAAAACAGGCTGCACAAAACAAGCAGACTGATCTTAGATCTGATCGACTCTATACATCGATTTTTTTCTTAAATTCTTGATACCGAAATATCACCAGGTTGCTGAATTCAGCAGAAAATTCGAAGCTTTTGGAGTACCGGTTTAATCCTTTACCATACACTCCCGAGTTTTAACGTTCTGTGCAGTCTGATTTTGATCTAAACTGTCCGCAAAAGATCCCTGAGTCGCGTTTAACAGCCTACAGGTTAGAACATTTCATAGTTCAACCAACGGCAGATGTCGGCTGAGATAGCGAGGAGGGATCGGTATCAGACTGAACGGACGTACTCTGGTAGGCCTATTGATCTTCTCCGATACCTGGTAGTGTTTAACAGCCTTGAATTCATCCATTTACAGCTTTTATCAAACAATCTTCCTAGTTTTGAACGAACGAACAAACGAACGAACGTTTGAACGTTTGAAAGAAAGAAAGAAAGTGTCGGATACAAAGTGGCAATAACTGAAAGTTGTGAACGACTAAAAGGCAAAAACGAAAGAAGACGGTAAAGTAGAAGGTTTTTTTTTTTCCTGATCCCTGGCCTGTCTGACGGGAAACCGCCTGCACTTTTCAATATTAAGGAATTTTTTACAGCCGAAAAAAAAAAGTTTCCTTTCATATGAAGCCATAGATGTTTACTCTTTACTAAACGATTCAAATTTAGTCTCTTTTAGATGGAATTCATATATTGATATAATATTTACCTTTAAATGACCATGTTTCCAACTTGATCTGTAAGACCAGAGATCGTATATAACATATACGATCCCTGGTAAGACCTGATTGCCAGTGACTTGCATGAGGGACTGCATTCACAAACCGTTCTAAATACTGCTGTATTGAAACACTAGCTGTACCATCTTGGAAATAAAGGGCATCGTATAATGACGAAGTAAAGGGATGAAAAAAGAGCGAAATCGTTTATAAAAAAAAACGATTTTTTCTCCCAAACAATATTATATAGAAAATATCAAGAAAAATTTGTTTGTCAACCTACGAAGAAACAAACCCTCTCACGTGTCCTATTGGTCAATGGTGAGCACAATTGTAAACTTTGGAGTGGATAAATTCCTATGTGGCCTGAAACACGCGGAGAGGGGGCATTCGGACATTTGCGTAAAGTGTCGTCTCGTATCAGCCTGCGCAGTCCGCGCAGACTAATCCGAAACGACATTTTCCGCTTTTATGTAATTTTCTTTTTTTGCGCGTCTACTGAAGAACGAATTCTAATGTACCGGTAGTCGTAAAGTGCCGTCTCGGATTAGCCTGCGTGGACTGATCCGAGACAACAGTTTACGCAAATGTCCGAATGCCCCTTTTCGTGTGATGCTCGCCATTTATGTACAAACAAAAGTAAAAAAAGAAATGAATCTTGAAATCCAAAGACATGTTATTGGTACAATTCCAAGTTCATCTATAAATAAGTGGCTTGTTGGTTACCCCAGAGCTCCGAATAAACCTTGAGAAAAGACAACGGCCAGTCTAGAAATCAGGCCTAAATAATTGCAAGTTTAAGGTTGCCTTGGCCAGATTATCTCAACAAAACGGACAGTGTAGATCAAAGATCAGAATGCCTTTTTTCAGTCTGATATCAATCTTTAGTGGCCGCATTTAGGCGGCTTTAGTTGTGAAGGCGATTAAGGGTCAATAAAGGCTTCTGTTCCCGTCTGTTCTGGTTGGTTTTTAGGCTGACCCCGATCACGTGATTAATCAACCGCCCACGAGATGGCTCAGTGAGTGGTCAACGTTTGAGTGGGCAGTACGGTGTTTCGCAGAGAGACCCAGACAATTTGATCCGGAAAAAATGAAGTAAGTGTCTTATTTATTTGAAATTTGTAGATATTTTTCATGAATAATCAAAGTATGTGTAAATCTAGATCTAGCATGGTACACATGGTTGCAAATTGCGATTGTTTTATTTTCTCGCAAATTATCGCCGGCGTCTTAAGTAGTGCTGATCCAAGGTAGAAAATTTTGTGGAAAAGGCAGCAAATTCTAGTTGCAGCGTTCTCTTTTTTCAAAATGTTTTTGAAAGCCGTCTTTGTCAGAATCATTCAAGTATGGGAATGTTTGGAGGAATTTTCTCTAGCCTATTTTCAACAGTGAATTAAAAATTTTAGGGTAGAAAAATACCAATTACAATATACTGAGGCAAGTCAAAGAGTATCCTTAAAATGATGAACTCTTTACCAATGGACGAAATTTTGGTCTTGACCAAATTGAAATCATTTGCAGACAACAACAACAACAAAAATATAGCTCAAAAAATGACTGCTGTCTTTGACAGGGTAGAAAACATTGTGGGAAAAGGAGAAAATGCTGGAAACCAACATTTCCCCCTTTTCCCATAATGTTTTCAAATGACTTCTTCCTCAGGGTCATTAAAACTCGTGATTGTGTGGTAAAAGGATAACATAATTAATATTGGTGTATTTATTACCCTTGAGTTTGTATTGGAGTTTAACGTCATTTTAACAGCTTAGGTCATATCATGGCGGTCAGTGACACACCCATGTGTTTCCTGGCTTTCCCACACCGGTACTGACACAAAGCCACTGACTACTTTTCTCACGTGCATCAGAGGTGAGGGGCGAAAATTCGCCGGAAAGAAAGTTCGTCGCAACTGGGTATCGAACCTGCAACCTCCAGGTCACGAGTTAGATAGGCTAACCACTGAGCAACCCCACCAGGTTTTATTACCCTTCACCAGAAGACAACATTACTTACCAGTCCAAATTGCAAGCCTTTCAAGATGAAAAATTTAATGTGACTCAAATGATGAAACTTGTTTTTGAAGGACTAGAAAACATGGTTAAAGAGAAAATGCTGGTTATCAGCATTTTCTCCTTTTCCGTCAATGTTTTCAAATGTCTTTTCCTCAGGGTCATTAAAACTGAATATGGGATAAAGGGTTAAAAATATACACTTACAAAGAAATAGAATTTCTTTATGTTGTTTGTTAATGACTATACAAAACTTGGATTTTATCTTTTTTCTTTGTAGATTTACAATATGACCAGATCTGGACTTTGTTGAGGTAAGAATAACTTTACATGAGGTAATTAAAAGTCAATTTGAGCACATATAGAATAATAAAAAATCTGTCCATGTAATGATGGATAACTTATCAACAATTTCTAAAATTCTGGAATACAATATTTATATTTTGAGACATTGAGGTATGACTTTGATATACATGTACTTCTACCTGCCTAAAAATCAGAATTTAAATATAACCTGGTAGTTCTAAACTGATTGTCCGCCATGGTGTCAAGCGTATAAGACAATATGGTTGCCATATACTGTTGAAGGGTAGCAAACTTCGAAAGTTTGAAAAAAAAAAAATGAGATGCACTCAAACTGTGCCATTTCACTAAGATGCCACACTCTACCTTCAAATTACAACATCCTGCCTTAATTTATGAGGCCATCCCCTGGAGTCAGCCACTGATAAATGAAAAAGAAAACAGTATCATGAATGTTAATCTTACTCTGTCAACAGACCTACATATTTTGTGTTTGTCTGTGTGTGTGTGTGCTGGTTATTATTATTTATTTTAAAATTTTTTTTTTTTTAAATAATTTCAATTATACCAAATAATACAGATTAATACTTAACCGAAAAACCCAAAATGGCCAACAAATATTGTCTTGCTAAACCTTAAGATTGCCATGTTGATGAAACATACATTATCAGTCTCTAAGACAAACCATCTTAAAGCAGTTCCAGATGCATATTCTTACATTATGTCTCTTATATCTTGTAACACCCTTTATGGTTCTAAGACTAAGTAGATCTACTTCTTGTGAAAACTTGGTGATGCTCCTTGACCACCCCCTTCTTGCTACAACCCAACCACCAAAAAAACTCACTGCATATAAATGTCAATATGACTAGCATTATTTGCAAAGACGCTTCAATAAAATAGGAAATTTACTATCAATCATCTGACACTATCATAGATAAGTCACATTACATTGATCATGTAGATTTGTAGATCAGTCAACAGCTATTTATAGGTCTCACTATATTGCATATTAAAACTCTAAAGTGGTTGTCTTTGTACTAAATATATATGTTTTTACACGTGATTGTTTAAGAATTCATCTAAAAGTAGGGTATTGTGGATGGGACAACCACAATAATTTAGCAGTTACTACATCACACACATTACTGCATCATTTATGATTTTACATAGATTATTGAGGCTAAACTTTGTTGATTTTTATGAATCACAAATACTTAATTGTCACTTTATGTAGAAATGATTAGATCTAGACCAATTACAGTCAGGTATACTCATGAATATGATTTAGATTTTCTGCGAGAAACAGATCAGTAAAGGACATGTTTCTTAACCCAAGTGACAGTATGGACCAACTGCTGGTGAACAAGTGGCCTTCTATTGACTAAAAAACATCTATTTTATTGATTATGAATTACATAATTATTGTCCTCAAAATAATAGTGACTTAGCACCAAATTTCATTCAATGTATAACAGTTACATACAAATAATAAGGATGTAATGTGTCAAGAATTTGCATGAAAGCATTTGTATTTGGCATGACTCCTTAAATTATAGTTCTGACTCTTACTATTATTTTTCTCAAATGACTCTTAAAGTTTTGGCTAATACAATGTTCATCAATGGCTTTTGAGTTACCGAGTAGAGCAGAATAGACTCTTGTAGAAGAACTGTGTCCAAGTTTTTAAAGTTTTAAGTTAGTGGCCAATGTATTCAAAGTATTTCATTAGTTGACAGGTAACAGAAGACATAAAAGTTTACAACAGATGAATCTTTTAAATCAGCACCATGTTTATGAAATTGATAGGTTTGATACATTTTGAGGTATCCTAACATGATGTCTGTAAGACACACATTAAGTTAAAAACATATTTGAGAGTTAGTAAACCAAAGGGATTTGTAATAGCCACCAAGGTATTGTCGGCATACCGTATTATATGTTGAGGATTTTAACTCCTAAAAATGAAAGTGCATGTAATTTCTTACTACTCTTAGTGTGTTTTTCTGATCTATTATTATATGCCTTGTTTAACCCTTTACCAAATGATCCTGCTTCATTGTAATCCTAAAGAAATATTAAGATTTTTAAAAACATTGTGAGAAAAAGAGGAACAACATTTTTTTCTTTATTCACAGTGTTTTGCTACCTACAAAGATAATTTGCAGCATTTGAGCCACATGTAATATGTCATCTGTAATGTTTCCAAGTAGCCAAATCCAATTTATCATTTGGTAAAGATCTTTTTCTGCAGGGTTCATTTTAGTTTTTGTCTGAGGTGGGCTCTTGGCTCCTAAATCATTTTTGCATGGGCCAAGCTAATTGAGGTAAAATACTTTTAAGGAAACTGACCAAAACATGGAAAGACAGTTTCAATCAAAATTAAAGATTTGTAAATATGAGCGAATAAAAATAAAAATCATACTTTCAATGTTGACCAAATACTGCAAAAATTTAATTTTAGAAAAACTGGAGATCAACAGGCAAGTAATTGTTACTGCACCTGATACCCTTTTTGTGGCCCACCCAGCCAAGCATTAACTTCCTGTTGCATTGATTTTATACTATCTTTTTTTGTACAGAAACTTGTTCTGAAATGAACACTGCATTTCTTTTTACCCAAGTCCCAAGAATTTCTGTGTTGCTAAGGGTCTTAGAAATATTAATTCTTTATCATACAATTTTTGATGTAGAGGATCTTAGATCCAGAAGTAAACAAGAAATAATTCATTAGCTCACACAGTTTTTGATGTTAAGGATCTTAAATCCAACTTTGATAAGACTGATCATGAAAAAAAAAAAGCAGAATTTGAATGATAGCTTGATAAGTAAGTAAAATCTGTTCATGTAAGTTCTGAAAATGGCTTGTATTAAGTATATTTATCTTTTTTTGAAAAAATAAGTTACAAATTAGAATACATGAAACAAAATTAGTTTTATACTTCATTGCTCAGAAAGGTTGTCCTTGCCCAATTGATGATTACCTTGGACTGGTTAGAATCCAGGAAACACAGCAGAGAGATACATGTAGTCAGGACAGAGTTGATTACTGGGTGGCATCCAGGAAAAATTTGTCTTTTGACCAAGATTTATTTTATCATAAACAACCAAAAATATAGAGATAAACTGTCACCAATGACGGATCAAGGCAAGTCAGAAAGGTTTGTCAGTCTATTCAGGGGCAGCAAGATTTTTTAATCATGAACAAATAAAAATATAGAGATGAACTGTCACCAATGATAGATCAAGGCAAGTCAGAAAGGTTTGTCGGTCTATTCAAGGGCAGCAGCTGTGTTTCATTTGCAAAGTTAACCTTATCTGAGCCCTTTTATCAAAACCAAAGTACATGTCACTGAAAAACAGTTTTATCAGTGAAAAAAAAAGATCCATTTTCACAAGTTATGTGAATGCATTTGTCTTACCTTTAGACTGACGAAGACAATATATAGATTTTTGGCCTTTCATACTTAATATTAGACTTATCTCTGTACCAAACAACAAAATTGCAGACTTTTCAAAATTAAAAGCCTTTGCAGACACCATCACTAATACAGCACAAAAGATAAGACCTGCCCTTGAAAGGGTGGAAAACAATGAGGGAAAAGGAGAAAATTCTGGTTACTAGCATTTTTGTTTTTTCCCACACTGTTTGCAAAAGCCTTCCTTTTGGGCTTTAAAACTTATGATTGTTTGGTACTGGGTTTAAAAGACCACACAGTTTTTGCGTGTGTGTGTCAATGTATATAAAGTTCATGTAATTTGGAATGAAAAGGATCTTAACCTGTCAAGTGCCTCTCACAACTTTAGATTTTTTTAGGCTAGTGCAGATCAGGATCAGACTGTATAATGTAGCCTGCTCTTAGATCTGCTCTACCTAATGAGTAAAGTTCAGCATTAAAATGACATTTTTTCTGGCCTCTGTTCCATGTCTACATAGTTTGTTTGGCACTTGAAGGGTATATGAAATAGATATGTAGAGCTTAATGGTACTGTACATTTATCTTTATACATGAATTTACATGTATATTAGATCTACATTAATGTACTTATATTTATTTTTTCTTATGAAATTTTCCTTGACCAAATTATCTTGTTATCATTGTCCTAAATTTTTCATTTATTTATTCATTCATTCATTCATTCAATTCCTTTCTTTCACATTTGATTTAACCCTTTACCACACAATGCCAACTTTTAACGACCCTCAGGAAGAAGCCTTATGAAAACATAGAGGAAAAAGGAGAAAATGCTGTTAACCAGCATTTTCTCCTTTTCCCACATTTTTTTCTACCCTATCAAACAAAAATCACATCATTTGAGCAATATTGAAATCGTCTGCTGCAAAAGCTTTCAATCTGGAATGGTACAATTTTTTGTTGTGTGGTGAAGGCTTAAAATAGCAAAGCTTTTCTATTTCTCACTATGGTACGTGTAGGTTTCAATTTTATGTGATCTGACTGTCTATAAATGCATCTCTTGCTGACCTTTGTAATAAAGAGGGTATTTTTATTTATCATTAATAGGTTAGGTTGTATTGGGTATTAAACCCTTTACCACATAATCCTGAGTTTTAACGACCCTGAAGAGGAAGAATTTTGAAACCATTGTGGACAAAGGAGAAAATGCTGATGATCAGCATTTTTTCCTTTGTCCACAAGGTTTTCTAGCCTTATAGGGAAAAGTTCAGTGTTTGAGTCACATTTGATTTCTCGTCTGCCACTGCTTTCAATTTGGACAAGTCTAAGATTTTGTTTGGTAAAGAGTTAATATATTGAGAAGTAAAGTCATGCTTTCTATGTGAATGTAATCTCTGTTGGTTTAAAAACATTTCAAAGATGTTTTCTATAAAAAGATTTTGGATCAAACTGGGGAATCAATATCAAATAGATATTGGGGACAATCAAAGACTTGGTGCTTTTAAAAGATTCATTGGCTGGTCTATATATAAATGCATTGACATTGTCTGATTTCAATTTAGTAACACATACAGATCAGCTGTTGGAATACCTTGAATACCAAAACCAGCCACACCATGAAAATCTTATAACAAACTTTTCTATGAAATGTATTAAATTATACTTTATGCTACAGATGTTGCAACTTATGCATGCAAATTTTTACTATTTCATTTTAGGGGCTTTTCTTACAAAGTATTTGCATAAAGGTTATTTAAGAAAATGAATAGACAACAGCAATACATTACATTTACGATGTTTGAATTACTATTTTTTTCTGTTAAAACAGTAAAGGAAAACATCTACTTTGAATTTGCAGTGGTTCAGATCATAAATGCTAGGCTGGTTTCAAACACTTTATACCAGCCAAGAAATTTACCATCCAAGTCCAAGTTCATATAGACCTAATTGTTAAAGAAACTTGTCATATACTATATTTCCAGTCATGTTTCAAAGTGTCATTTGGAAAACAAAGACATCACAATTTTTAAGTGTTGCTAGATTATTTCAAAGTTCAATTGCAAAAATGAGGATAATAACGTTTTGTCTTGGTTTCAACAATTTTGGCAAGCCTAGGAACACTTGTTAATCGTTGGAACATTTCTTAATAACTAATGAACTTCTAGCTTAGATGATCCCAGTACACTACACATTTAATGTGTCAACAATATTCGCATACCGGTAAAAGCATAATTCAAGCACACATCAATAAATATCTTGTAAATAACATATTTGCAACTCTCAATATCAACTATGTAATGGGTAAATCATGGGTAGTTATTTCCATTCATCCTATGGAGATTTGTGGGATTGATTGAATGGAGTATTGGTCATAGTGGATCATGAACACTGATAATTTATCTGGATACTTCATTGAAAACAGAATTTAAAATAGCAAAAACACACAAAGTGAAACAGATCTGTCTCAGCTGTAAGTATGTAAGTAATCAGTGTCCCACCCCCTGTGTGTCTGAGCTAATGGTTTTCCACACCAAATAGGGACATTTACACAAATGAACCAAAACATAGGATAAGAATACAGGAAAATATAGGAATATTATAATTATCATAAAACAAAAACACTGAACCACAAAAAAAACGGAATATCTAAATACAGAAAAGAATAAACACCCACAAAACTAAACTAGAAAAAAAAAATATATATTATTATAAATGACCAAAAAAAAAAAGGGTAATAATAATAATAATGCAAAACATCTTATTAAAAAAAACTTGTGAAAAATGAAAAACTTGAAAAGGAATGAAATAAAATAACATGAGAAAAAAAAGATAAAAAAAAAAAAGGATAAAAATTAAAGAAACATGACAAGAAAGCAATAAAAATAATTAGAAAAAAATAAGTTACAAAGAAAAAAAAAGAAACTAAAAACAAGAATAAAATGGTAACAGGGAAAAAAAATTATACAAGAATATATGAATAAAAGAAAACAATATTAGGGATAAAAAAGGTATAGAAATACAAGAACTGCTGCTTTAAATTCTAACACAAAAAATGGAGTTACAATACAAAAAAATGACATTGCCAAGTTCAAACAAACAGTTAGCTTTATACATAAAGCAACAACTTAATTTTTACTCACAAATGCAAAAAAAAAAGGGTGTAATCTTAAGTACGGTAGATTAATATTGAACCGTTACCGGATAATCCTGAGTTTCAAAGGCCCTGAGGATCAAGGCTTAAATTGAAAACACTGCTATTACCATTTTCTCTACTTGCCAACATATTTTATGAGCTTGTTAAAGACTAATACAACCATATGAGCCACATATTAATATATAGTCTACAAATGCTTTCGATTTGGACAAAATGAAATGGTCATTTGGAAAAAAGTTAGGAATATGATTTTACTCACCATTACCATTAAAGTAAACCTTAATGTTCATTTTCTATTTATACAAGTTGTTTTTCTGTAGGTTAAACAAATAATCACATCTGTGCAGTGTACTTGAATTATTTATAGGCAAAGTTGTACATGTAGTACTGAAAAAAAAATCATTATTGTTTTTTTTCTTTAGAGGTTTTCAATGGGAATATGTTTGTTTCTGATACCCCCTGTCCCTGGCAAAAGTATTGCAGAAAGTATCAGAAGCAAGCATTATCCATAATCCTTTTTTTTTTTAAGTAATGACAGGAATTTGCATACATAAGCAATTTTCAGCTTGAACTAAAACATACACATTTGTAAAATGCGAAGGAAACATCAGGAGAGGTTACCTTAGTTACAAACTTAAAAACCAAAGAATATTTAAATTGTTGATCAACAGTCATGAAATAGGATACAGATAATAAACCTAAAATTTTCAGTGCTTTCTTATTGAGGAATCTTTGATTGAAAAATAGAAATATTGACATATAAGAAACAGAGTTTACTCTATGTTTCAAGAAAACATAAAGGAATAGATATAAAGTTACAGTACAAAAGTGTGATTAACAAGTTAGATATGCATATAGATTTCAACAGCAGCAGGTCACAAGCACATGCGAGCAATAAAATCTTTTGAATAGTAAGTTTAAGATCGATTCCTTTGCAAGAGCAAAGAAATCAAGATTACTTGTATATATTCATAATTATTAAGATGAAACTAAATTGAAAAACAAAAAAAAAAGAAACAAATAAGGGTGTGGTTTATTAACTCTTTATAATATACAATTCTGTGTTTTGATTACTGTTAGAAATAAGACTTTTGAAAACACTGAGGAAAAAGGAAAAAATGCTGGTTACCAGCATTTTATCCTTTTTCCACAATGTTTTCTTCCCATTCAAAGACAAACTTTCCTATTCGAGTGCCATTTACTTTGTCATCTGCAATTGCTTTCAATTTGGGCCATTCTAAAAATCTTAAAACCTGTTATCAGAAAGAAAAATTGATTAAATGAATACTAAAAACTACCTCAAGCTTGAAGATAAAAATGAGTAAAGCTGCATTAACAGTTCAAAAATAAAATGTTCACACTGAGAATGCATACAGTCAGCTTTCTACAGCAGCAGGTCATTTCTCACTCACAAACACAGGTTTGAGCAAGAAAAATTGAATTGTGAATCACATAAGTTAAGATTTATTTACAATAGAAATACAGTTTAACCAAAAATAGTCATATTGATTTAAAACAATCTAAAGTGTATAAATCAGAAAAGAAACAAAAAAAGCAAAATAAAGTTACAGGAAACAACTTTTCCTACAACTAGCCCACCCCCATCCCCACCCCCATAGAAAAAAGGAACCAGAGGTTGTTTTTTTTTTTGTTTTCAATTTAAGATCCCACGGCTTGGAATAGGTAAGACATGTAACTGAAAAAGATGACAGACACTTTGCCTAAGGCCATAATGAGAAAAGTCTACAAGTAGCAGTGTATCTACATGGTAAGTTAAAAGCTATACAGGTAGATTAGGATCAGGCTAAATAGACTATGCACTGTAATCTTAAACATAAACTGGTTTTTTTTTTCACAAATATTCTTTCCAAAACAACAGTTTGGAAAGAAAAATAGTCTAAATTGTCCTATAACTCTTTACCAACCGACAAAATTTTAAGTCATTGCAAATTGAAAGCATTTGCAAATGACAAAATCAGTATGACTGAAAAATTAAAACATGTCCTGAGAAAGGTAGAAAACATTGTGGGAAAAGGAGAAAATGCTGGTTACCAGCATTTGCTCCTTTTCCCACAATGTTTTCAAAAGGCTTCTTTTTCGGGGGTGTTAAAGCTCGGGATGGTGTGGTGAAGGGTTAACCCCGCCAACAAACAATCCTGTGTTTTAAAGACCCTGGGAAAAAACCTTTGAAAACATTGTGGGAAAAGAAAAAAATGCTAGTTACCAACATTATTTCCTTTTCCTGCTGTGTTTTTTATCTTATCGCAGACAAATTCCATCATTTGAATGATCTTAGTCATC
This sequence comes from Hippopus hippopus, assembly GCA_946811185.2. Lineage (NCBI taxonomy): Eukaryota > Metazoa > Mollusca > Bivalvia > Cardiida > Cardiidae > Hippopus > Hippopus hippopus. The sequence continues at coordinate 8,518,325 of OX328110.1, read as the reverse complement.
TGGAAAATCTTCCACTCTGGACCAGTCGGGGTCCTGCGTGGCTTGGTGGTAAAGTGGTGTGGGACTCGTTACCTGGAGGCCCTGGGTTCGAGCAGCACTAGATCCACTGGGCCTTTCGTGGGAGTGTCCTTGGGCAAGACACTTCAGAGCTCTAGCCTAGTACTGGTAAAATCCACGAAACACATGAATATGTGAACTGTTGCTGTGATATGACTGAAATAATGTTGAAAGAAGCATAAAACACCATTCAATAACAGTCAAATTCTGTTGTTTTGTATTCTAGCCTTTCCCCAACAATCCCGTGTTTTCATGACCTTGATAAAGACCCCTTCTGAAAACATTGTGGAAAAGGTAGGAAATGCTGGTAACCAGCATTTTCTCCTTTTCCCACAATGTTTTAATTCTACCTTATAAAATAAAGATTCCATCAATTCAACCACACATAAATTGTTGTCTGCAAAAACTTACAATTTGGACAAGTCTACGTTTTGCTTGTGTGGTAAAGAGATAAATGAAACAAGCAAAGATTTGAAAAAACAGAAAAATAAAAAATAACAACACAAAGTAACATTATAAACTGCCTCACAACAATTCCCCACTCCCATCTCCCTAACCCTCCTCCAAAATAAAATACAGAGGTTTTCTTTTATTTTTTTTTTAGGGTTTTCAATTCAAGATTGTTTCAAAGTGGCATTGCTTGGAAAAGATGGCAGACACTTTGTCAGCAGCAGTTATCAGAACAATCTACAACTCAGCAGCCCATTTATATGGGAAGTTGAACACAGATCAGGTATTTAACCCTTTACCACACAATCCCAAGTTTTAACAACCCTATGGAATAAGGCTTTTGAAAACATTATGGGAAAAGGAGAAAATGCTGGTAACCAGCATTTCTCCTGTTCCCATAATGTTTTCTACTCTTTTAAAGACCAGGGTTCATCATTTGGTCCATATTTCTCTGGTCATTTTTAAATGCTTTTAATTTGGACTAGTCTAGAATTTTATTGTGTGGTAAAGGGTTAACCTTAGCTTTACCAACAACAAAACTTTTGGATGTGACCAAATTGAAACCATCTACAGACAACAAAAATAAATGTGACTCAAAATTTGAAATTTGTGTTGGGTAGGGTAGAAAACATTGTGGGAAAAGAAGAAAATGCTACTTACCAGCATTTTCTCATTTTCCCACAATGTTTTCTAAAGGTCTCTTTATCAGGGTTGTTAAAGGTTGGGATTGTGTGGTATGATCAGACTGAACAAAATACGCAACCTGATCTGAGATCTACATTACGATTATCTGTACAGATATTCTCTCAACATGACATGAAATTGTAATACATATATCTTGACAGTCTTTTAAGTCATTACCAAATGAAATTTTTAGACTTGTACTAATTGAAAGTATATGACATAGACATAGACATACTTTATTACGTATACATATACATGTATCTTGTAATATTATATATGATTTTACCATACCTGTGGTCATGTGATGTGTACAATAACAACCCCATAGAATATAACAAAAGCCAATTTCTACCGTTTTACAAAAATATTGAGAAAAAAAGGAGATAGTACTTATACGATAATTAATGAGTAACCCAAACTTGTATAGTACATAGAGAGCACACCTTGAGGGGGTGGTCGCTGAGCGTGAAATGGACACTATAATTTGTCATTTTGAACTTTACCTTAGAAAACATCTGAAATAATGGAACAGAATAAGGATAGGATGGAGAACGAGACATAAAATTGCTCGAAAATAGTGCTGAGCAAGACAAATACAATGCATAATATAAAACGACTTACAACATTCCGTTGCTAGCTGATAGGCACTAGTCAAATTACTCAATTTGAAACAATGCATTTTTAAAAGTTTCGCAATGAAACATACAACTTAGAAAGGTATGTAATTTAAAACAGTGTGGGGTAGGACGAATAAAATGCGTAATATTAGACAACTTGCAGCGATCCGTTGCTAGTTTAGAGATAATAAAACTTACAAATAATACTTAACCCCTGGGCTGCTATGCGTGACTTCAAGACCTTAGGGACACTGTAGATCAAGACCAGACAGCACAAAATGTGCAGTCTGATCCTGGATCCACATTGCCAGATAAGATGTTTCCCCATTAGAATATCTTTGAAAAAAAAGAACAGTGTGATTATTACTATCGTCTTGACACTTTGATTTCACTTATTTATTTAGCAGACCAAGGCTTATAGTATGTAAACGGGAAATGATTGATTGAATGTTTGGTGTTTAACGCCGTTTTCAACATTATTTCAGTTATTACACATTTGTATTCAATAACGACAATCTCTGTTTTGTTGCACAGGTAATAAAACAGGAAAGGTTTAATAAGATTCTTAATTACTTGAATTAAGTAGCTGTAACAACTTAAACATATTCGGTCTGACGCGGAAATATTTCCTTATGTAGTTTTTACGAAAGTCACTATATGCTGGACAAATTAGAATAAAATGGTACTCATCTTCAGTCTCTCCAGAATTACATACTGTACAAACTCTATCAGACCTTTGTAGACAACAAATTGAAGGTCTACGGCCCCTAACTCATTGGTAAACATTGACATTTTTGTAAAGGCTATTTGGCCAATATTGGCAGCTTCCGCCTTTTAACATGACAGTTAGGGGCTGTAGAGTTACTTACTCATTGGTAAATATTGTGTAACATTGAGGTTTTCATAAGGGCTATTCGGCCAATCTTGGTAGCGTCCATCTTTTAATATGTGAGTTAGGGGCTGTAGACGGTAAATGTGGCTCAAAAGATGGGTTTGCCTTTGAAAAGATAAAAAACATGTTTTTGAAACTTAAGAATGTGTGGTAAAACTTTAAACTAATGGAAAATATCCACTTAGTTTATTTAGCAACCTGCTGAGTAAATTTGCTGCAGGTATCTTTGAGAATACTCTTGTAAAATAGGCATTTTCAATATTCATTTTAAGGACTATGACCCCCTAATTCATCAGTAAACATCGTGTAACATCGATGTTGATGTTAAGGCTATTCAGCCAATCTTGGAAGCTTCCATCTTTTAATATGAGAGTTATGGGCAGTAGACTCACTAACACATCAGTAAATATCGTGTAACATTGACATTTTCGTACAGGCTATTCGGCCTATCTCGGAGGCTTCTGTCTTTTAATATGAGAGGCAGTGGCCATAGACCTTAATTTGAATATGCCAATATGTGGAAAAATGAGGAATATGCCTTTTGCCACAGTATTTTCTAATGTACATGTATTCTTCAGCATTACTCAAATGTATCTAACTCTTCCTAATGGCAAAGTTTCAGACTTGCCATTTGCAGATGACAAATGTATCTCTTTGTATGAAATTGTCCTTAAAAAGGTAAAAAAACCTCGTTGGAAGAGGGGAAAATGCTAGTATCCAGCATTTTCTCCATTTACCAAAATGTTTTCAAAAGCCGTCTTACTCAAGGACTTTAATCCTTAGGCTGCTAAGCACGACTCACTGACCTTTTGCAGATAGTGTGGATCAAGATAAGACTGCACAGAATTTCCGGTCTGAACTTGGATCTACACTGTCTGAGAAGGATTTACTATTTCCCCAAATAAAACTTTGAACTAGCAATACACTGTATCTGGGTTTGTTCTATCGAAATGAAAATTTCATACCAGTTTTTTAGCAGGGTTAAAACTTGGGCGTGTGGTAAAGGGTTAAAGACCTAGATGCCAATGCCTTGCTGAATCGCCATTCATTCATTCATTCATTCATTCATTGTGGTACATGCCGAGCCCCAGTAGCTCAGTCAGTAGCATGCAGGATTTGAGAACAGGGGGTCATGGGTTCAATCCCTGGCTCGGCCAATTTCTTTCAGAGGATTGATGATAGTCATTGCGACAGGATTCATTCCTCTCACTGCTGACCATTGTCCTGATGATCGTTATGTGGGAAAGCAGCCAGCGGCTTGGAAAGACTATTGTGCGGAGAAAACATTGATCGGTGCGATATAACCAAATTGATGTTGAAAACAGTATTAAATACTGTACAATCAATCAATGATTGTGGTACATGTACATGTGTTTTAAGTAGGTGTTGATTTTATGCTAAAATTATGTATATGTAGAATGATATATTTTGTTTAAAGTTTATTATTATTCCTTTGAAATCTGTTGCAGGGAGGGAATGAACTCGCCTATATGGAAATTTCGGGGTGATTGTGGACTCGAGGTAGGTCAAAGTTGTCAGTCAGTTTTTAGCTGTACTATTGTTAAAGTTTTCTAAATTCACATGTATTTGGCTCAACAAAACTTTAATTAGTAGAGCTTAGAAGGTTTTAGTGTATTTTTTGTTTCATCATTTTGTGCACAAAATCCCTGTCTGCAATGCACTTCATTTTATCGGTATGGGCACAATAGGAGGAATACTGGGTGCAAGACATTCATACTTGTCCTGTTTGTACAAAGTTTTGCTAGGTTTGAGTTTCCATATAACATCTTTATATTTTCAAGTGTCTTTCTTTCTGAATATTTATGACAGACTATAGGTTAAGTCTTAAACACACAATCCAAACTTTCAAAAACCTTTCGGCAAAAAAGGCTTTTGAAAACATGGTGGTGAAAGAAGAAAATGCTGGTAACCATACCATAGTCAAAAACCGTTATTTGACGCACATTTTATTTGTTGTCTTCAAGTTTGGATAAGTCTAAAATTTTTGTTCTTTGGCAATTAGTTAAAGCAATAAGGAAATGACAGTTTTAAACTTTTTCACAGTATAGAAGTTCATAAATGATGAAAAAGCAAATTTAATGTTTGGAAGGATTTGTTTCTAAAGCCTTTATTTTCAGACTAAGCACTAAAAGTTCTTTTGATGACTGAGAATGCTTTACCTTAGTATAAAGTTAATATAAACAAGTGAGGCTCAGTTAACTGATGGTAGGAATTTCCATTATATACATTGTGACCAGGGACAGGGGTTAAAATGAGAAATGGAAGTTTCAACTATCAGGTTGCTGGCAAAACTTCAATTGTAAAGAGGTAGAAAATATTCATTAATTATCCAGTAAAAAGTTCTTAAATATAAGCTTTAACTCAAGAAGACCTACAGACTGCAAAATCTAGCTGCTGACAATATCTTCCTTAAACTATATGTAAATTGTTAGGTTAAATAGGCATTATGGCATAAAGTAACAAATTTAGTGAAAATTGGATTGAAGCTCCTGGAAAACCTACTTTTAGCGTAATGGTTAAAAATAAATCAGAGTATTAGGCTAAAAGTTCATAAACAAAACATCTTACATTGGGTTCGTATAGGCAAGTGAGGGTCGGCAGACTGACAGTTGGAATTTCCATTACAGGTACATATGCATTGTGGCCAGGGACAGGGGTTTTATAAAACAAATGGAAGTTTCAACTATCAGGTTGCTGTCAAAAACATTTTCAAATTATATGTAACTACATCAAATATACATAAAGTATGAAAGTGTAAAGTTCATCTCAAGGTCAGACATAACAAAGCATCAAAAAAGAGATCACTTATACAACTTCTGTACATAAATTTCACTTCGAAAACAAGAAATTTCTGAGCTATTAGGTTGTTCAAAATAACATTTATCTTTTTTTTTTGTAAATAGGTCAAATGCACATCATGGAATCAAAAAAAAAAAAAATCTTTCCTGTAGTTGAATGAGGATGCTGGCAAATAATCTTATATATTTTTAAACATTTTCTCTTTTTTTCCCACAATATTATCTTTTGAGAAGGTTTTTAAAGAAAACGGTCATCATACATGCTTCATTTAATTTGTTGTCTGCAGGTGCTTTCATTATGGAAGAGTCTGAGACTAAAGATTTAACCCATTTCCACATAATCCGGACTTTTAACAACCCTCTGAAAGAAGGCTTTCGAAAACATAGTAGGATAAGAAGAAAATGCTGGTAACAAGCATTTTTTCCTTTTCCCACTATGCATTCTACCCTTTCAAAAACAAATTCTGCCATAATAGCTGCATTTAAGTTGCTGTCTGCTAATGCTTTGAATTTGGACAGGCAAAATTTTGGTCGTTTGGTAAAGTACTACTTAAGGTCTTTATCAGCAAATCAAACTTTGTACACTTGAAGCCAATGCTGTGAATGTCTTGCATCTCTGTTCTTATACATCTGGATTGTTGGCTCTTCATGCTGTGTTGTATCAAAATGAATGAAAAAACAAGTACCAGAAAACCTCTTCATAACAAACTCTAATAATTTTCTAAAATTTTGTAAATTCAAAATTATTTTTGTTTGTATATTTTTCATGCTTATTTCATACTTTAGAGGAGCTGTTGTGGACAGTGCTATCCCCACATTGATAACCTAGGTACCGGCCTGCAAAAGTGTACCTGATATGGTCAATGTACAGAGAGGATATAGGGCCTTATGCCTTTTCTGTTGCAAAGTATTTGCAGGTAAAGATAGTACTGTCATGGAGTGTGTTGGGTACCCTGGTGCAGAGATCATCTATAGAGATTATAGGATCGCTGCCTAGTCTCATTAAAACCTAAACCCAACTAATTTACTTTACATATTTGCACCCGTCTCTCATGTAAGACTGTCAGGCCAAGGCATGTTCGAAAACATTGTAATATAACCCCATAGTGACATCAACATGGCCATTTACATGCTGACACCCACATTGTATGGAGCAAGGAAGAAAATGGCCATCGACATGCCTAGAGAAAAAGCTCCTCCCTATATTGGCCACACCGCGCTAGGTGGACAGTCTTGTCTGATGTCTGGAATGTATAAAATAAATATTATATATTGTGTCAGCATATAAAGTAATGGTTTCCACTTACTCCTATACAGGGTTTTTGGTTTTGGTCTTTGAGAAAAAAGGACACAGCAGAGAGTAGAATGGTCATTACAAAGCTGACACCAAAATGAGCATTTGTTTCGAAAAAAAAAAATGACCATGAACATGCCTGTAATATATTCGCTAAAATGTTAGCCACACTGTGCTATGTGAACGGTCTTGTCTGGTTGAATGGTTGTAATGCAGAATGCAATATTACGTCAGCTTAAAGGGAAAGGAATTAAATAAATTTTACATTAATGAAGTTATTTCTTATCATCAAAACATAATTCTTTGCGAGCTACAGGCTAAATCAAATGACCACTTTGGCCTACTTGGGGATGTGGATGTAGTTCCTTACCTCTGTTTTTGTTTAATTTTAGGTAAAGTACAGATCTAGAGCAAAACAGATAGACCATGAAAGGCAAAACTGAGATGATATTTGAAAGTTGAACCATTTGGTGATATACATGTACGATATACAAGTGTAAAAGATACAGTCCCAGCGATTACCACAACATTCTTCACATCCCTACTGTAGACAGATTAACTCTCTACCAAATACCAAAAGAGTAAGCTTGTCCAGATTGAAAGTGTTTGCAGACGACATATTAAAAATCTGTCACTCAAATGCAGTGTGATGTGGTTTTCTAACTACATCACACCCCATTTGAGTGACAGATCTTAAATATCAAACACAACCAGTTGGTCATCCTCTGTGTACTTTGAATTCATTCAAGTTATTTGAAAATATGTTGGCTACTGTGACACATGTACAGTCCTAGGGTATACAAGCAAATGCTGTATCTGAAATTAGCCAGTATGGTTATGGGTTAAGATATTCAAGTTACAAAATTTTTGAAAAATGAAGTACATGTTATCTTTAAACGTTAAACAGAATAACATCTTACAATATATGAAAGACATAGATTTTTATAATAAAATATAGAAGTTTTAAATTTAGGACATAAATATAAAACACGCTGGATGACTCTGCAATGAGGATTGCCTCGTTGCTAAGTCTGCTAGCACTTACAGTCATATAATAGATATATTCCACATTTTTGTGCTTTAATTCTTGTCCATGAAGTATTACGCTGCTCAAAAAAATTAAAGGATCAAATGTCCTCAACTTCGATCGCAAGATAATTTTTTCAGTCCAGGACAATGCAAATAATTTTCTGCTCATAAGTTCATTCAGTCTTAACAATGTAAAATCTCAGAGCAAGCAAAACAGTTTGGTTTGCACAAAAGATGTATGGGCTATTCTTGTCAAAGCCGTTTTTTTTGATGTCACACTAGCTTTTAAGAGAATCGGAGGTGTCATTATTTCATCTCGTCCTCTTCTTTCATTAGATTTGACAAGAATATGAACAAAAGATTGGAAAAATATGAGCTGTTTAACAAAACAACAAGGAAAACCAATTTCTTGATTTTCTTAACATGGCTTATCTGCATTTAAAATGAGACAAACAAGAAAACTATTTAGCCCTTTTGTCTAGTAAGACTGTAAGCTGATGGTTTTCAGAACACAAAGACCGAGTGTTTAGCAGAGTGAAAGACTTGTATTTGTGTGATCCTTTAATACTTTTGAGCAGTTTATTAACTTTTAAATTACCACTTAGTTCTTACAACTGTTGATAATACATTACCTTTCAAGCACACTAAATGACCATAGATGTCGATGCGCCATTAAACACCATTTGACCCTTTACAGCATAATGCAGACTTTTAATGACCATGTGAAGAAAGCCTTTTGAAAACATTGTGGGAAAAGGAGAAAAGGCTGTTAACCATGTCTTCTCAAAGAAAAATCGGAACATTTGAGCTACACTGAAATTGTCGTCTGCAAATGCTTTCAAATTGGACAAGGCTAAAATGTTGTCGTCTAGTAAAGGGTTAAAAAAAAAAAGAAATGAAGTACATTTACATGTAGGTTGTTTTTGAATTAACCCATTACCAAAGACCCAAATTTTAGATTTGTCCAATTGGTAAACATTTTCAGAAGACAAATGTGGTTTTGAAAGTTTGAAAAACATTATAAGAAAAGGAGTAAATTATGTTTACCTGCATTTTCTCTTTTCCTAGAATGTTTTGAGAAGTCATCTACCTGAAGTTCAATAAATCTTGCAATTGTTTGTTACAGGAGTTTGAACCAAAGTTGATTTTCCTACACTGAACATTTTCCATTTGTTTTTATACTGGCTATTCCCTACATTACACAGATTGACCTTCACCCTTTATTAGACAACAAGTTTGCAGATGACAACGTATATGTGGCTCAAATGATGGAATTTGGAAAAAAAAACAGAGGAAAAGGAGAAAATGCTGGTAACCAACGTTTTCTTCTTTTCCCACAATGTTCATAAAAAATCTTTTAACTAGGGGCCATTTAAACATAGGATTGTGTGGTATACGGTTAATTTTCAGCTCTGTCCGTATTGTGTGATGGAACTATTCTTTTAAAAAGTGTTTGAAAACATTTTTGGAAAAGAAACAAATGCTAGCTTACCTAGCTAAACTTTTTACCAGGTATAAAAAAAAAAGTCAGACTTGTCCAAATTAAAAGACTTTGCAGATGATATAATGCACCAAACATGGCTAAAATAGTGGGAGGGGGGGGGAAAGGAAAGAGAAGGGTAAAAATAACTGAGTAAATGAAAGTACATGTAGCATTTTCTTCTTTTCCTACAATGTTTTCAAGAGTCCACCAACTCGGGGTCATAAAAACATGTTTAACTCTCACTGCCAATGTCGCCTTGGATAAGTTTTGCGGATGGCGTAGATCAAGATCAGACTGCACAAAATGTGCAGACTGATTTTTGATCTACACCTTCCGCTACCTCATGTTCATCTTTTACTAGAGTCAGCTCCAAACGCAACGTAAATTTATTTAAAGCCGTCGAAAAAAGTAGAATGCATTTGAGCCATGCTCTGGGAATAGGGGGCTTAATGCATTTGCGAAAAGTATCGACCCCATGTCAGCCTGCACAGTCCGTGCAGGCTGACATGGGCCGAAACTTTACACTATCTTTATAAATTTTCTGCATGTCAAAGGATCATTCTATCCAGGGATCGTATATACAGGATCCCTGTTCTACCTCATGATTCAGTCGGTTGTTTCAAAAAACTGGATTTTATAGATCCATAATTATGTAATGACTTGCTTGGTATAATGGATGGCAGAGATGCATTAAGCCCCCTTTTTCCAGAGCATGGCACATTTAATTGGTAGTGAGAGTTAACCCTTCGCTTGCTAAATAACTGAAATAAAACTTTTAAGCTGATAGCAAAAACACAAATATTTGCTATTTCAAAGGTATTTTTTTTGAAGGAAAATATATCCATATCGGACACTGTAGATCAAAGATCAGACTGCACGTTCTGTGCAGTCTGATCTTGATCTACACTGTCCACAAAAGGTCAATAAGTCGCATACAGCAGCCAAAGCGTTAATAGATAAAGGATTCAGTTGTAAGGGGATGCAGTGGAGCGAAATGAAGCATATCAGCCAATCAAAACGCAGTATAGCGCATAGATGATATTTGTGCTGTCAAATGACACAGATTGTCTTGAAAGCAAGATTTAGTTGTTTTGTGTTTGATCCATTTTCCATCATTATTTCAGTCTTATCATAGCCATCAACCCACTAATCCGTGCACTCCTGGAGTTCCTATAACCAGTACTTGGCACAATATTCCTCCCAAGCTACTGTCTGCCTTTTCTCGTAACCACCGTTTAAACAACGTTGAAACTAGTGGTAAGAGTGGCATACATCGTGTAGCAATGACTATTATCAATCTTCTGAAAGTAATTGGCCGAGCTGGGGACTGGAATCGGCCACCTCCAGTGTCGAGCCCTGTACACCACGGCCTGAGGTATTGGGCTCTAGCTACTTACAAACTCAGTTAAAAAAAAAAAGTTTAGCCATGAGAGATAAATGGCTAATCTCAATACTCTAAAAAGAGTTTTACACAACCACACCGTCCCAAGATTTAATGATCCTGAGGTAGAAGGCTTTTCAAGGTCGTGTGACCAGACCAAAGTAGCGGAGATCAGACTGCTTAGTGTTATCTTGATCGGCACTGTATTAGCAACTATAGCTGAACCTAGCGTTTTAGCCATTAACCAATCGATTCCGATTTTTAACAAGCCCCGAGCCAGAAGGCTTTTGAAAACGTTTTAGGAAAAGGAGAAAATGCTGGTAACTAGCATTTTAACCGAGAATGTTTTTGACCATTTCAAAGACAAATCCACTGATTTTCTCCTTTTCTCACAATGTTTTAACTCTTTAAAAGACAAATTCCTTCGTTTGAGTCATGTTTCATTTTTAGCTCCACTGGCCGAAGGCCAGCGGGCTTATGTCATGGCCTGTTGTCCGTCGTGCGTCCGTCCGTCAGTCCGTCCGTCCGTCCGTCCGTCCGTGCGTCCGTCCGTCCGTCCGTGCGTTAACTTTTTTTTAAAACGTCTTCTTCTCTGAAACTACCCATCCAATTTTGATGAAACTTCACAGAAATGATCCTGCTATGGTCCTCTTCAGAATTTCTTGAAAGAATTTGATTCCTTCAAAAACTCTGGTTGCCATGGCAACAAAACTGAAAAATTTTGAAAATCTTTGAAAATCTTCTTGTCTGAAACCGTAAGGCCAAGGGCTACCAAATTTGGCATGTAGCTTTATCTAATGGACCTCTACCAAGTTTCTTCAATTTATAGCCCTGGGGTCAAAATTGGCCCCGCCCCGGGGGTCACAAGTTTTACATGGGCTTCTTTAGGGAGAAGTTTAAAATTCCTCTTCTACCTAGCCATAGGGCCTAGAGCTACCAAATTTGGCATGTAGCTTTATCTAGTGGACCTCTGCCAAGAGTGTTCAAATTATAGCCCTGGGGTCAAATTAGGCCCTGCCCGGGGGTAACAAGTTTTACATGGGCTTATATAGGGAGAACTTTAAAATTCTTCTTTGACCTAGCCATGGGGCCTAGGGCGACCAAATTTGGCATGTAGCTTTATCTAGTGGACCTGTACCAAGGGTGTCCAAATTATAGCCGAGGGTCAAATTTGACTTCGCCCCGGGGGGTAACATGTTTTACATGGGCGGGCTTATATAGGAAAATCTTTCGCATCTAGCTATAAGGGCTAGGGCTATCAAATTTTGCATTTAGCTTTATCTAGGGGGTCTCTATCAAGGGTGCCCAAATTATAGCCCAGGGGGTCAAATGTAGCCCCACCCCAGGGGGTCACAAGTTCTACATGGTCTTATATAAGGAAACTTTAATAATCTACTTGTACATAGCCATATTTAGGCCTAGGGCTACCAAATTTTGCATGTAACTTTATATAATGGGCCTCTACCAAGAGGGCCCAAATTTTAACTTTGGGGGTCAAGTTTGACTCCACACCAGGGGTCACAAGTTTTACATTGGCTTTTATAGTGAAAACTTGATAAACCTGTGTCATGGATCACATATTTTACAGGGCCTTTTATTCAGCAAACTTGTTTTACATGACTTTTTATTGGGCAAGATTAAAAAATCTTTTTGTTTATAACCACACATTCTAGTTTCATATTGTAGGTCTGGGGTCAAAATTGCCTTCATTCCAGGGATCGCAAGTTTAACATGGGCTTCAAAATATTGTCACTTCAATTTAAACATTAATCAAGGGAAATAACTCTTTTTATGAAAGATAAAGTTCGTTACTATTTACCTCCCTTGATTATCAAGCTGCAGTGATACATGATTGGTGCTAGACAAGTTTTTTAGCTCCACTGGCCGAAGGCCAGCAGGCTTATGTTATGGCCCGTTGTCCGTTGTGCGTCCATCCGTATGTTAACTTTTTAGCTCACTTGAGCACAACGTGCTCAAGGGGAGCTTTTAGGATCACCTGGTGTCCGTCGTGCGTCGTGTGTCGTCAACAATTCTTTAAACATCAACTCCTCCTAAACCAATGGGCGGATTTGGACCAAACTTGGCTGGAATGTTCCTTGGAAGGTCCTCTTTAAAAACTGTTCACAGAATTTGATTCCATCAAAAACTCTGGTTGCCATTGCAACCAAGTGGAATTTTTTAGGGAATTCTTTAAAAATCTTCTCCTCTGAAACCACGGGTCAGATTTTGAAATAATTTCACAGATTTGCTCCTTGGGTGACCCTTTTTAAAAATTGTTCGTAAAATTTTGATCCGTCAAAAATGTGGCTCTGGTGAATGGGGGCTTCTTGCACCATATAGAAATGAAGGAATTCTTCAAAATTCTTCTTCTCTGAAACCGCTGGTCAGATTTCGAAATAATTTCACAGGATTGTTCCTTGGGTGACCCTTTTCAAAAACTGTTCGTAAAATTTTGATCCGTCAAAAAACGTTTGGCTTGTAGTGTTTTTACTTAATAGCCAGTGGAGCGATACAGGGCCATCATGGCCCTCTTGTTTTTTTAAATGACTTCAAATAGAACAAATCTGAAAATTTGTCTTTTGGTAAAGATTTAAATAACAACTTTAACCTATTGCTGTACAAATACGGTTGATTGTTTAGGATAAAATATGGAAACGAGTGCAATAACTTTTTACAAGTCTTCTTTTCACAAAAATATCTTTTACACCACTCAATCAGTTTCTGCTACAAAGAGTATTAACAGTAAAAAGAATGACAGTACTAGATCCAATATATAAAAATTGACAGACTATGAATATTGTGGAAAAAGGGAGTAAAACAAACAAATGACTTAGCCCGCCCGGGTGACTCAGTGGTTAGCGTGTCGGACTCATGACCTGGTGGTTGTGAGTTCGATACCCGGTTGAGGCGAACTTTCTTTCCGACGTATTTTCGCCTCTCACCTCTGCTGAAGCATGTGAGAAAAGTAGTCGGTGGCTTTGGAAAGAAAGTTGTGTTAGTACTCGTGTGAGAAAGCCAGGAAACACATGTGCGTCACCGACCGCCATGATATGACCTTAGCTGTTAGTGGTGTTAAACCCCAATACAACCAACCAACCAACAAATGACTTAAAAAGTTAGCTTCTGCATAATTGTCATTTACGTATACACTCATGAAAACCCCAGAGAAATAGCCTCTTCTAAAATTGCTCTGTGGGAAAAGGTAATACTTAACCCTGTACCACACAGTCTCGAGAGCTTTTAAAAACAACTTGTAAAAAGTTATTGCATCTACTCCTTTTCTCGCGCTGATTTCGATCCTTTTAGAGACAGATTTCATCGTTTGAGTCACCTTTTATTTGTCTTAAAAAAAAAAAAACTAAATTTAGACAAGTCTAAAATTTTGTCGTTTGGTGAAGAATTAAATTACAAATTTAACCTATTGTTGTATAAAATACGACTTCTAAAGACCATGCAGTTGATCTCTAACTTTTTCAAACAATTCTTTTTTTTTTTTAAATCAGTCAGTTTCTTGCATCTTCCATATGTTCCCCTTATAACAACTTTCATATATTCATTGTTCATTGGTAAGAATTGGTCTAAACAGTGAGGGGCTAATTGTTGATTCTTCCATATTTAAAACGACGCAACCTGCAAAAAGCATAACCGCGAAAAGGTTGTACCCATCTCTATGTATCAAAATATAGTTCAATGCATGGATAGAACTATTAATAGTAGTAGACATTGTGAGAAAAGGCGACATCGCTCATTAAGCAAAAGCATTGCCGAGTCGAAATCGGCGCCACACGGTCTATGGAATATTCGGAACAAAACATTTTCTCCTTTTTGTTCGATCAAAACCAACTTTAAATGGATGCTTTGTAGCAACCAGTTTTGCAATAAAACCGAGAATTGCAATAAATTATTGCAAAACTCGTTGCGATGACAGAAAATTTATTACATTTCACTTCACAACCAGTTTTGCAATAAAAACGAGAATTGCAATAAAATGATTAAATATATCATATTCGATCGTTTTCAAATCAAAACCAAATTAGAGTGCAATTTAATGTTAAATTGGATTATGTAAGACCTAAATTAAGTTTCAGAAAGTGCGCTTCAAAGGCCAATAAGAACATTTCAGGCTAAACACTGTTAAGGCTTAAATCTTTGAAAACTTTCATAAAGTCGATTAAATACCGTAAACAACATTGAATTTAGACTGTTTCAGAAACAGTTTGTCATAAACCAGTATTGCAATAAATTATTGCAAAACATGTTGCGATGACAGAAAATTTATTACATTTCACTTCACAACCAGTTTTGCAATAAAAACGAGAATTGCAATAAACTGATTATATATATCATATTTGATCGTTTTCCGATCAAAACCAAATTAGAGTGCAATTTAATGTTAAATTGGATTATGTAAGACCTAAATTAGGTTACAGAAAGTGCGCTTCAAAGACCAATAAGAATATTTCAGGCTAAACACTATTAAGGCTTAAATCTTTGAAAACTTTCATAAAGTCGATTAAATACCGTACACAACATTGAATTTAGACTGTTTCAGAAACAATTAGTCTTAAACCAGTATTGCAATAAATTATTGCAAAACACGTTGCGATGACAGAAAATTTATTACAATTCACTTCACAACCAGTTTTGCAATAAAAACGAGAATTGCAATAAACTGATTATATATATCATATTTGATCGTTTTCCGATCAAAACCAAATTAGAGTGCAATTTAATGTTAAATTGGATTATGTAAGACCTAAATTAAGTTTCAGAAAGTGCGCTTCAAAGACCAATAAGAATATTTCAGGTTAAACACTATTAAGGCTTAAATCTTTGAAAACTTTCATAAAGTCGATTAAATACCGTAAACAACATTGAATTTAGACTGTTTCGGAAACAGTTAGTCTTAAACCAGTATTGCAATAAATTATTGCAAAACACTTGCGATGACAGAAAATTTATTACATTTCACTTCACAACCAGTTTTGCAATAAAAGCGAGAATTGCAATAAATTGATTATATATATCATATTCGATCGTTTTCCGATCGAAACCAAATTAGAGTGCAATTTAATGTTAAAATGGATTATGTAAGACCTAAATTAGGTTACAGAAAGTGCGCTTCAAAGACCAATAAGAATATTTCAGGCTAAACACTATTAAGGCTTAAATCTTTGAAAACTTTTATGAAGTCGATTAAATACCGTAAACAACATTGAATTTTGACCGTTTCAGAAACAGTTAGTCTTAAACCAGTATTGCAATAAATTATTGCAAAACTCGTTGCGATGACAGAAAATTTATAACATTTCACTTCGCAACCAGTTTTGCAATAAAAACGAGAATTGCAATAAAATGATTATATATATCATATTCAATCAGTTTTCGATCAAAACCAAATTAGAGTGCAATTTAATGTTAAACTGGATTATGTAAGACCTAAATTAAGTTACAGAAAGTGCGCTTCAAAGACCAATAAGAATATTTCAGGCTAAACACTATTAATCCTTTACCACACAATGACGCCTTTTAACACCCCTGAAGAAGAGGCCTTTTGAAAACATTGTGGGAAAAGGAGAAAATGCTGGTAGCCAGCATTTTCTCCTTTTCCCACAAAGTTTTCTACCCTATCAAAGAAAAATTGCGTCATTTGAGCCACTATGAAATTGTTGTCTGCAAATGCTTTCAATTTGGATAGGTCTTAAATTTTGCCGTGTGGTAAAGGGTTAAGGCTTAAATCTTTAAAAACTTTCATAAAGTCGATTAAATACCGTAAACAACATTGAATTTTGACTGTTTGATAAACAATATGTCTTTAACCAGTATTGCAATAAATTATTGCAAAACACGTTGCGATGACAGAAAATTTATTACATTTCACTTCACAACCAGTTTTGCAATAAAAACGAGAATTGCAATAAAATTATTATACATATGATATTCGATCGTTTACTAATCAAAACAATATTAGAGTGCAATTTAATGTTAAATTGGATTATGTAAGACCAAAATTAAGTTATAGAAAGTGCGCTTCAAAGACCAATAAGAATATTTCAGGCTAAACACTTTTAAGGCTTAAATCTTTGAAAACTTTCATAAAGTCGATTAAATACCTTAATCACCATTGAATTTAGACTGCTTAAGAAACAATATCTCAAATCAGTATTGCAATAAATCATTGCAAAACTCGTTGCGATGACAGAAAATTTATTACATTTCACTTCACAACCAGTTTTGCAATAAAAACGAGAATTGCAATAAAATAAATATATATCATATTCGATCGTTTTCCAAATAAAACGAAATTAGAGTGCAATTTAATGTTAAATTGGATTATGTAAGACCAAAATTAAGTTACAGAAAGTGCGCTTCAAAGACCAATAAGAATATTTCAGGCTAAACACTATTAAGGCTTAAATCTTTGAAAACTTTCATAAAATCGATTAAATACCGTTAACAACATTGAATATTGACTGCTTAAGAAACAATGTCTCAAAACAGTATTGTAATAAATTATTGCTTAACTGGTTGCGATGACAGAAAATTTATCACATTTCACTTCACAACCAGTTTTACTTTATCTATTGAAAAGTAGGCTTACTCTCCATGGGTATACATGTATTTGCGAAATTAGGTTTGGTCATCATTGAACAATTTGAGCTACATGTATGTATGTATGTATGTTGTGCTGGTGAATATTCCAGACACAAAAGTTCCATAAAGATTAAAGCATTGTGTGGTCTTTTGCAACTGATACAGTGAAGCCTCATCAAGTCAATACAACTAGGCAAAAAATGCTTTCTTTCATGTTTAATGATAATTTCTCATCCAAATTTATATTTTTTAGCTTGATAGAGCCGCCTCATTCAGGCGGTTCTAGAGTGTAGTCCTACCCTTTTCTCTTTTCAGACCCTAAGTCATCTTTTTATCAAACAGGTTATGCCTGGACGTTCATTAAAGTGACTTATTGAAGCTAAAATTATAACACAAAAGTAATGCTCTGGCAAAAGGGAGCTTAATACATCTCCATGATGCATGACACCAAGCAAATCCTCACACAATTTTAGATCCATAAAATCTGTTTTGTATAACAACACACTGTATCATGAAGTAATTTGGTCCTTTGAAATGCAGAAAATTGACCAATAGCGAAAGGTTTCGGCTCAGGTCAGCCTGCGGGGACTGCGAAGGCTGGCCTGGGTCGATAATTTTTACGGATTCATTAAGCCCCCTTTTACAGAACATGGTTCAAATTAAGAAATAAAAATCTGGGAAAAACGATACTCGCAAGGTGCAGCTGTAAGCATCTTAAAGGCATATTTAAGGGTATCAAAGGCGAGTTTCGTTCGAAATATTCCGGCGCTTGATTGTATTGATTGACTGTATAGTGTTTAACGCCCCTTTCAATGTTATTTCAGTTGTATGGCTGCATTGGGAAAAAAAAAAAAAAAAAGCTCAGCCTGCGCAATCCGCGCAAGCCGATCTGGATGGAATATATTTGTTATTTAGCCAATATTCTACTTGTCAAAGGACCAGTGTTCCTCGTGACTAAGTCGGTTGTTATACAAAGAGGGAAATTATGCATCCGTGATTATAAGATGACTTGCTTGGTATCATGCATTACGGAAAGGCATCAAACCCCCTTTTGCCAGAGTATAGCTCATATCTAGTTGAAATTTTCTCTTTTCAACAATATGCTCACCAACGAGGAAAGAGAGGAAATTGCTTGTGTAATAAAACCAATAAAAAACGTCGACAAAGTCGACTGATACTGTCATAGAATTGAAATCGTATTGAAAGTGCCGTAAAACACCTTAAAACCCAAAGGGCTGTAAAAAATTGTTCAGCTGTGCAGCGACAATCACAGATTTGCCGTGACCAAGATTCGAACCTGAGATGTCACGGCCACAACGCGAAGCACTTACCACTATACGATCACGGCTCTGACTACTGAACTGATATAATCTCAGTCTTTGAAACTATTTAAACATGAAAGAAACAGACGCTTTGCTACACAATCCCGAGTTTCACCACCCCTAAAGGAGAAAACTTTTGAAAACGTTGCGAGAAAAGGAGAAAATGCTGGTCAATATTATTTCAGTTGTATCGCTGCACTGAGCCTGGCCGGGTAGCTCAGTGGTTAGCGTATCTGACTCGTGACCTGGAGGTTGCGGGTTCGATATCCGATTGCGGAGAACATTCCTTCAGGCGATTTTTCGCCTTTCATCTCTGATGCATTTGAGAAAAGTAGTCAGTGGCTTTGGAAAGAAAGTTGTGTCAGTACTGGTGTGAAAAAGCCAGGAAACACGCTGGTGCGTCACTGACCGCCAGACAAACCAAACAAAATCACTGCACTGCACCTATCTGTGTTTTCCTGCAGTTCTTTTCATCAGTGCTTCGCATAATATAGTTCCCAAGCAACTGGCTGCTTTCTATCGCTAACCATCGGTGATCACCTGTCTCAATGACTATCATCAATCCTCGGAAAGAAATTTGTCGAGTGGGTATTTGAACTAGCAACCCTTGTTCTGAAGTCCTGTACGCTACCGACTGTGCTACCGAGGCTCGGCATATTCCGGCGCCCTGTGATAGAACTATGATACTAAAATGACAAAAAAGCAGAAAAGAAAGAAAATTAAATTTTCCCTACATGCCAAATCTTTAAAATTGCATCAAATATAGTAAATTTTTGTGCAACTTCCAAAGCCACAGGTCCTGGTAGAGGATTATCGTTTTAAGTTCTTAATCTTGACTGACTAGATTTTCAAGTCATGAGATAATCGCAAAATTCAGCAACATATTCTTATTGTGTTCTACATAAAACGTGGGATAAAACAGTAAGAGACGGTGCAACAGAGAAACAATAAATTCAGACAAAAATGTAAGTTTTATACAAATCACTGCTAGATTTCGTCTTATTTCGTTTCGTTCTCGTTTTATTCCGTTTCATTGTATTTCGTTTTGGTTCCGTTTCTTACTTTATAGGGACCTTCACCAGTTGAACCATTATATAGTTTGTCAAAATCCTCCGGGATCAACAATAGCGCTTACCAATGGGTTACAAATATGCTCCATTTTTTTGTCAGTTACACCTGAGTCGCTCTCTTAGAAAAAGGGGGTTCAATGCATCTGCAAAATGTATCGGCCCATGTCAGCTTGCACATTAGATTTTCAAGTTTGAATTAAAATTTATAATTCAAACGTGAAAATCTAATCATCCCAAACCAGAGAGCCTAGATGTATGATACTGGGTATACAGCATCAACTCATTGACCTTTACAAAGCTCTTATGAAGCTCTATATGTCAAAAATGGCTCTGCCCAAGAGTCAGATAGTTTACATAAATGGCTTGGATCTCGGGTTCACGAGGGCCCCAAGGCCATTTTTTATCTTGTTTGAATGAAACATAGGGTCACGACTCACGAAACCAAATCATTAACGATTTGAGGACCTCCGACGACGTAGAGCCCGACTTAACCCTTTCCCAAACGACAAATTCAAATTCGAAACATCTGCAGACGACAAATTCAACGTTGGTAAAATTGAGCAACAGTTCTCTGATAGGGTACTGCAGGAAATATTGTGGGAAAGGAGAAAATGCTAGTTACCAGCAATTTCTGCTTTTTCCACATGGTCTTCAAAAATCCTCTGTCATGAAAACCAGAGATTGTTTGGTAAAGAGTTAAGTAAAAAAAAAAAGAACAAATTTGATTGTTGCATTTATAGTTTATGTTGGACCAATGGATTCCAGATCTATCCCGTTAGCCATTTAGGCTGTCAAACAACCCCGAATTTAAACTTCTCTTATAGTATTAGTGATAAAGCTATAAAAATGATGTGGGAATACATATAGAATAAAACACTGGTGGCCCGTATTTTCACCTTTTCCACCAAATTGTTTGAAATTCCGCCATTTTGTCCATTTTTTTTTTTTTCGTTAGCAATCACTTTCAGTTTGGACCAACCTTTGAATATACATAAAATTTGGCAACATTCTGTTACTCTTTATACCCCAACAACGAAGTGGAGGGGGTATACTGGAATCACCATAGCTGTGTGCCGTCCGTTCGTCTGTCCGTAGACACAAATTTGTCCGGCGAAATACTCGGACAGTTTTTAAGGTACTGAACTCAAATTTACACACAATGTTTCTATACATATGAAGTTGTGCATGTGCAATTTTCATGACCCTGCTACGATTTGTTGCGGAATTATCTCCCCTAGAACTTTTTTCAACTCTTACTTTAGTACTAAACCATTCTGCATTCTGTGACATAGACCTGTTTTGTGACAAGGAGCTGGTGGGGGGTATGATCACGTTAAGAGATAGCTCTAGTTAGCACTATAATTTGGTTTTGATTGGAAAACGATCGAATATGATATATATATAATCATTTTATTGCAATTCCCGTTTTTATTGCAAAACTGGTTGTGAAGTGAAATGTAATATATTTTCTGTCATCGCAACGTGTTTTGCAATAATTTATTGCAATACTGGTTTATGACAAACTGTTTCTGAAACGGTCAAAATTCAATGTTGTTTACGGTATTTAATCGACTTCATAAAAGTTTTCAAAGATTTAAGCCTTAATAGTGTTTAGCCTGAAATATTCTTATTGGTCTTTGAAGCGCACTTTCTGTAACCTAATTTAGGTCTTACATAATCCAATTTAACATTAAATTGCACTCTAATTTGGTTTTGATTGGAAAACGATTGAATATGGTATATATAATCATTTTATTGCAATTCTCGTTTTTATTGCAAAACTGGTTGTGAAGTGAAATGTAATAAATTTTCTGTCATCGCAACGAGTTTTGCAATAATTTATTGCAATACTGATTTGAGATATTGTTTCTTAAGCAGTCTAAATTCTATGTTGATTAAGGTATTTAATCGACTTTATGAAAGTCTTCAAAGATTTAAGCCTTAATAGTGTTTAGCCTGAAATATTCTTATTGGTCTTTGAAGCGCACTTTCTGTAACCTAATTTAGGTCTTACATAATCCAATTTAACATTAAATTGCACTCTAATTTGGTTTTGATTGGAAAACGATCGAATATGATATATTTAATCATTTTATTGCAATTCTCGTTTTTATTGCAAAACTGGTTGTGAAGTGAAATGTAATAAATTTTCTGTCATCGCAACGAGTTTTGCAATAATTTATTGCAATTCTCGGTTTTATTGCAAAACTGGTTGCTACAATGCTTTCTTATCTGTAACTTTTCGTGTGCATAAAACAATGTACATTTACTCTGACGGTTCTGAGCATTATCAAAATTAGTATATGTGCTATAAATCGGTTTTATTTCTCCTTCTCCCCCACTTCTTTTTTATTTCTTTAATCATACGAAGTGGAAATTATACAAATCAAAACAATCAAACCACACACACAAAATACAATTTGTAAATTCTGACTTAATTACCCCATTAAGATATAACCTTTAGCTTTTTACTAAACGACTAAAATCTAAGTTTTATTTTTTCAAGTTGAAAGCATTTGCAGATGACAAATGAGGCACATAATGAAATTTGCTTTTGAAAGGGTAGAAAACATTGTAGGAAAATGAGAACTTGTCGATCACAAAGATTTTCACCTTTCCGTGTGTTTTCAAAAGCCTTCTTTCTCAGGGTCGTAAAACCATGGAATGATTTGCTAAGGTACTAGTATTTAACTGCATATAGCACATTTTCCTGTCAAAAGTTGAACTCGTTACCAAATGACGAAATTTTGGACTCGATCAAGTTAAAAGCATTTGCAGACAACAAATTAAATGCAACAAATTAAATGCAACTCAAATTATAATGCCTGTCTTTGAAACAGGAGAAAATGCTGGTTACCAGAATTTCCTCCCTTTCCCACAAAGTTTTCAAAAGGCTTTTCTTTCAGGTCCGTTAGACTCGGAAGTGTATGATGAATTTAGTGTTAAACCGGAATCCCAAAATGCCGAATTTTTTGCTGGATGCAGCAACCTGTTGATATAGTAATATCAAGGATTTTTAAAAATCGACGCACAGAATCGATCAGGTCCAAGATCAGACTATTTGTTTTGTGCAGCTTGTTATAAATCTACACTGTCAACAAAAGTGCATTTGGACGAATTAGAATTCAAGATGAGACTACTTTTTTTGCAGTTTATTAATTATTGGTCTACATTGTCAGCAAAAAGTGCATTTAGACGCACAGAGCAGTTTAAGGGCCGAACAGCAGGGATCAGTAATGTTTCAGAGAATCCAAACTTGACCTTTAAACAGTGGAATGAATTCATTTACAAACTGACAAAACTTAAATACAACAATTTCAATGGTCTTTTCCAAAGAAAAATCTTTCTGTATCTGATGACCAATGTAAATCAAATTTTCTGAGCACTCTGATATGGGTGCACATTCTGTGCAGCCAAATATTGATCTTCAAGGAGACAAAGGGTTTGGGTTGAAATCCGAAAAAAAAAAAAAACCGCCAGGGCAGATATACAGTCTAGGAAAGGATTGTAAATTTGATGCAGACTACTGTTACGTAATGTTACGTTTCTCTTATCTTTTATAGCTGCGGGATATCAAATATGGATTACTAGTATATACGCGGTTGAAGTTCGCCAAACTCCGGAAACTCCCGAACCTTTACGTATGACATCGATTATTCTCATCGATTTCTTGGTATGCGAGACTGCTGATAAGGCATGTCCGTGAAAGTTGGCTATGTGCCTTCTGAATTCATGCAGCAGTTTAGTAAGGCGTCTCAGAAAGGGTAATTCTGTAACCTTTTTACTACAAAAATATGCATTTTTTCTTGCTTTGGTCACGCTGTCTACTATGTTTCATAATTACGAAACAATTATTTCGTAAATACAAAATAGCATTGCGTAGGCCTAATTACGAAATTATATGAACCATGCTCTCTGAAAAGGGGGCTTAACCTTTAAAGCCCTAAATCTAACTTAAGTTATTTTGTAGACAAGACAGATCTAGGTCGGAATACATAGGACGTGCAGTCTGATCTTTGATCTGTACTGTCTGCTATTACGTTACATATTCTAATGGAAACAACATTGAAATAGGAATATTTCGGGCTGCTTTTCATTATTGAAAAGATCGAACTCATTACTTCAGAGGTTTACGTGGTAAGGCATTTGCAGAAAGTATCGATTCACGTCAGGCTGTGCAGTCTGCATAGCCAAACCTGGTTCGAATCTTTTTACTATTAGTCAATTTTCTGTATGTCAAAGGACCAGTTCAGCTCATGATTCAGTCTGTTGTGTGACAAAATGGATTTCATGCATCCAGTTATGCGATGACTTGCTTGGTATAATCCGTCACGGAAATGCCTTATCCCCCCTTTAGTCAGAGCATGGCTCATAATGAAACACTTACATGTAAAAAAGTATTAGTTGGCTGTCATTCTAGGGGCTCCGTAGCATGGAGTTAAGGTCTTAAGCCTTAACTTGCGAAACAAATGGAATGAAATTTTCCAACCAATAGTACAAACCCCAAAATTTGCTGTTTCAAAGAAAACCTTTTTTTTTTGGGGGGGGGGGGGTATCCCCTTATCGGACAATGTAGATACAAGATCAGACTGCAGGTTCTGTGCAGTCTGATCTTGATCTACACTGTCCACAAAAGGTCAGTGTATTGCACTTAGCAGCCCATGGGTTAAAATAGTGACTTTTTAAATTAAGAAAAATCTAAAAGTAGAGCAGAGTCCTTGGCTAGCAATTATCAAGTGCTTTTGATAACAAGTGCGACATTTGTCGACATTTTGTTTATGAAAAAGGAAAACAAGTTTCAACAAAACTAAGTTGAGAAATATCACGACTCGATTTAATTTCCTGTTGACGTCTTTTTCCCTCTTGAAGCAGATAACTTTTGAAAACATCTTGGTAAGAGGAGAAAATACTCAGCACGAGCAAATGTGCGTTTTGCCAGATTGTTTTTGTTATACATAGGTAACGCTCTGCGAAAAAAGATTAAAATGCATTGGTAAAAAAGTATCCCAGTCCGTGCTGGCTGACCTGGGTCTATATTATATTGCTTTTTGTAAAGTTTCTACATGTCAAAGGACAAGTCTAGCTAATGATACAGTCGGTTGTTACGAGTAGACAAAATGCGTTTTTTTTTTGGATTCATAAATATGTAATGACTTGTTTGGTCATGGCGGTGCATTAAAGTCCCTTATCGGAAAACGCTTCTCACAGTCGAGTTGGTCTACATTTTCATACAAAAGATTTAAAAGTTGCCTGAACCCTGATATTTTATCTCGGTATTTCATCAAACATTTGCGTAAAAAATGCATTCTGTAAAGTATACCTTCAGGTTGATGCGCATGACTCAATGTTAATTTGAGAACAGCATAGATTGCGATCAGCCTACAAAGAAGAAGCAGTCTGATCTTCGAACTAGACTGTCCGATACTTTGATTTTCCTGTAGTGAAAAGGATGTGACTATTTTTTACAATGGAACCTCTTCAAAGGTAAAAGCGCCGATCAGTTATCTAGCTGCGATTTTCTTCGATTCTTTTAAAAAAATCTGAGTAATATGTCACCGTTTTTAGGAAAAAGCTGGGAAAAAAATGAAAACGGTTATAATGCTGTAACCTTTTGACAAAGTAATCTCCCGCGTAAACTACCCTGCGGAAGAAGGCCTTTGAAAACATTGTGGGAAAAGGAGAAAATGCTGATAACCAGCATTTTCTCCATTTCCCACAATGTTTTCTACTATTTTGAGGATAAAATTCACTACCTGAGCCGCATTTAATTTGTCGTCGTCATATCTGACACGTGACCTGGAGGTTGCGGGTTCGATACCCGGTTGCGGCGAACTTTCTTTCCGGTGTTCTTTCGCCTCTCACCTCTGATGCATGTGAGAAAAGTAGTTAGTGGCTTTGGAAATGAAGTTGTGTCAGTACTGGTGTGAGAAAGCCAGGAAACACATGGGTGCATCACTGACGGCCATAATATGACCTAAGCTGTAAAAATGGCGTTAAACTCCGATACAATCCAAAAGCTATGCTCTAGCTTGCGATTATGAACAATAGATTGATAGGGTGGGTATTGAGAGACAAGTCAAACGGAGAAGGCCCAAATGGTTCTAGATCCGTCCATGATTGTTTGCTGAGCGAAGACCCTAATTTGAATTCAAATAAGTCTGAAAGTCTAAAATTTTGTCGTTTGGTAAAAGATACAATGGTTTGATGCACATTCTGATGAAGTCCATAGATGTCGTGAATATATGACTGATTATTACCTTTGAAAAAAGAGTACACAAGAACGTAGCTAGCCTGGCATTCAGTCTAGTAACGTTACCTAGCGTCTAAATTTACCAATAGCAATATTTCTAGACGCTTGACTTTCAGATTTTATGAAGTCGAGTCAGATGGTGAAAGCACAAAGGTTGAAATCTGTGAGTTGCTGGTTCGTGTTCCCAGCTCGGCCTTTTTGTCTTTGTGGATTGATAACAGTGTTTATCCCTTAACCTGCTAAATTTGTGAAATAACAGCTTCAAGCCGATAGTAAATACCCAAATTTTGTTATGTTAAAGTTATTTTTTGGGGAAAAATGTATCTTCTTATCTGACAGTGTAGAATGTGCAGTCTGATCTTGATCTACACTGTCAGCAAAAGGTCTGTTAGTCGAGGTTAGCAACCTCAGGGTAAAGACAGAATTTGTTCCTCTCTCATAGCTGATCATTGTTTAGACAGAAAGAAGTTAGCGGTTTGTGAAGAATGCTGTACGAAATACTGGTAAAACATTCAAGGAACGTATATATAGTTGCCCTGGACGCCGCTGTATAATTGGAATTAAGTTGAAAATGGTGCTAAGCATCATACTAATACCTACGTGAAACCAACGAGTCGATGGTTCAATTTCGCAGCTCAGCTGTGGTTAAAAGATCTCTTGGAAAGCGGGGAAAGGTTCCGACTACCGTACCCTTATCAAATTATAAGCAAACCTTAAGTTGTTTTCTGTAAATGTTGTAGACAGAACGTGCTGTTAGATCTTGGGCCTACACTGTCTGCTCTTTTGTTAAATAATCTAAAACACATACTTGAAATGAAATGCTGTGGTCTGGTTTTCAGATTAAGAAATTCAGTTCAATTACTAGTATTTAGTTATGCCCTGTGAGAAGAGGGTTTAATGCATTTGAGAATAGTATCGATCTAGATCAGCCTGCACTTATCGGTCAGGCTGACCTGTATCGGAACCTTTTGGGCGGCATATATACTTACAATATGTTAAATTTTAAAATACTGTGTCCCTCTTCTTTGAATATGAATCACCATTACAATCAAAAACAAGTGACCGAACTCGGAAGTTCTTTGGCAACGCACAGGGCTTAAAACTCAGAGGTTACTGGTTCGATACCCATCTCAGCTATTTACTTTCCATGGATTGATAATGGTCCTTGGGACAAGATTCGTGCTCTCTCAAAAGGGAGTTAAGTGCATACCAATGATGCTTTATACCAAACAAATTATCAGATAATCATGCAAAGGATCCATAAAACCCGTTTTGTCTAACAACCGACTAAATCCTGAAGTAGAACGATCGTTGGACATGCAGAAAATTGCAAAAACAAAGAGATAGAGAGAAAGAGAGAAAGAATGAGGAGGGAGGGAGGGACAGACAGACAGACAGACAGGGAGAGACAGCTACACAAACAGAGACACAGACTCAAGGTAACCATGTTTGTATCTACATTATCATTAATGTGCATTTCAGTGGAAGAAGAATCTACATCAGTTTATCAGTAGATCTATTCAGCATTTATACCACACAGAATAATGCAGCAAATTATTAATACACCTCAGTCTGTCTTATTTTTTGCCTATCACAGCTTCGTTATCATAGCATGCAGGTTAAACGGCGTCACGCATGCATATTAGATATAGACGAGCGATATGTGATTAATGAAACGCATGAAATGTCAATTCTAACTCGTGACATATCGGTTACGTATGTCACAAATCACAAGTAATGGAATCACCCGTATTGATACGGTAGCATCCAGAGAATCAAAATTAACTTTTTACCTCACGGCAAATACTTAGCCTTGTTCAAATTGAAAGAACTCGCAGACGTAAAGTTAAATGTCGCCCAAATGTCGTAATTTGTCCAGGAAAGGTAGAAAGGGTAGAAAACACAGTGGGAAAAGGAGAAAATGCTGGTTACCAGCATTTTCTCCTTTTCCCACAATGTTTTCAAACGATTAAATGAAAACAAACGACAAAATTTTTTAAATTTGACCGTATTGAAAGCATTAGCAGACTATAAATTAAGAGTTGTTCAAATGATGAAATGTGTCTTTAACAGGATAGAAAACAATGTAGAAGAAGGGAGAATTGTATTTACCAGCATTTTCTCTTTTCAATTTTTTCAAAAGCCTTCTTTCTTGGGGATTATTTGGTAAAGGGTTAACTCTTGGTCATAAGACAGTCAAGCTGAGGCCAAGAGATACTTGTATCATTTCATGGCGAGATGTCTATTGGTCTATCACGGAATCCCGAAATTTTCATTGCTCGACCATTGAACAACGTTACTCAAATCAAAGTTTTGAAAGTACTTAAAATGTGGTTGTCGAACTTTAAATTTTGTCGTTTGGTAAAAGAGTAAATACAAAAGTCAAACTCGAGGCAAACTTAGGAAAAAACCTGTAAAATATGTGCCATGCTCCGAGAAAATGGCGTTTAATGCGTCTCCCTGATCGATTATACCAAGCCATCACATAATTATGGAATCCATAAAACCCATTTAGTTCGACAACTGACTGAAACAAAGGTAAAATTTTCCTTTGACAAGCAGAGAATTGACCAATAGCAAACAGATGTATATCATTGACTAAAGCCCCTTTATATACCATTAAGCAGCATTGATGACAGGCATTCACCAATCATGTCAGATATTGTTCTTTTTTTTTGAACTCGAAGATTAGCCATTTCATTGGACAAGACTTTCTGTCTTAGTCACTTAGGGGGATACTATGATAAGAACTAAAATTTTTATAAGAATTGGGTTGCACTCTGGTAAAAAGGGTTTAGAGCGTCTCTGTCATCCATTGTGTCAAACAAGAAAGAAGTCATCACATAATTATGGATCCATAAAACCCATTTTGTCCAACAACCGACCGAATCATGAAGTAGAATAGTCCTTTGACCAGCAGAAAATTGACCATAGCAAAAAGTTTTGACTCGGGTCAGCCTGCACGGAGCTCGCAGGCTGACCTGGGTCGATACGTTTTGCAGATGCATTAAACCACGGTTTGTTATAGAGCATGATACACGTGAAACATTTTGGAAAAATGAGAGATAGAGATTGCTGATAAAGACTTAAGGACGTTGAAATATTCGGCTTTGGTTGGAATTTACAGTAGACAACCCCTTGTATGTGATAGCATACAGACAGACAGACAGACAGACAGACAGACAAGCAAACTAAGCAATCATCCACTTACCTCACTGATAACTTTTTCCTGGAAATTTTCCCTTCCTATATGTCAAAAGACAGCAGTTCGGGGGTAAATCATATATAATAATATAAAAACAATTTTGTATCTGTTAAAATACTCAAGCAAACTGTTATAAGTATTATCTAACTTTGCTAGTGTGAAGGTAAATCAAGGACTGAAGCCCTTTTACATACCTATGCATAAATCAGCATTGATAACATGCATTCGCTAATAATTTCAGAGATTGTTCTAATCTAAAACTCGGGGGTTAACCATTTCATTGGATGAGTTTTTTCTGTCTGAGCCAATCAAAGGGATACTCTTATAAATAACCCTTTACCACACAATCCCGAGTTTTAACGACCTTGATGAAGAAGGCTTTCGAAAACATTGTAGGAAAAGGAGAAAATGCTGGTAACCAGCATTTTCTCCTTTTCCCACAATGTTTTCCACCCTTTCCATTGTTGTGTGGCAATGAGTTAAGAACTAAAATTGTATAAGAAAACAGCGGCACACTGGTAAAAAAAAAGTTTAATGCGTCCCTGTAATTCCCGCAAGTCATCACATAGTCATGGATCTATCAAAATCAATTTTGTCAAACAACCAACTAAATCATGAGGTAGAATGATCCTTTGAAAAGCAGAACATTTACCGATAGATCTAGCAAAATATTTCAGCCCAGGTCAGCCTGCGCGGACATGGGCAGGCTAACCTGGGCAATTGAAGAAACATTAAACCCCTCTTTCACAGAGAATGGTTTAAGTGGTTAATACGGTCCCCAATTTTCTCTAATTTTTATGTTGACGGATTTTTCGAACAAGAGCTTGCTTAAAATTACACTTTTAGCGACAGATATTTATGAACTCGGCTTTTTTTCGACAGATTAAAATACAACTGATACTGAAAGATTTTTATCCTCTTGTGTTGACTTTTGAAGCTTACGGTATGGATCCAAGATAAAATTGCAATCTCTCTGCCGTCTGATCTTGATCTATCCCGGCCGCAGAAACCTCTGTCTGCACTAAACGGGTGCAAAAAGGGATATTTTACAGAAATTATTGAAGAAAGAAAAAAAAAAACATGAAATTATTGTCACAGCCTAAATGCGTGCCGAGCCCCTATAGGGCAGTCGGTAGCGTACAGGACTTGAGTACTGGGATTTGCAGTCAATCTCTTGACGAGGATTCATAAAAGTCATTGCGACAGGATTCATTCCTCTCTCATAGGTGATCATTTTTTTCGAAGATGGTTACGTGGGAAAAAAGTCCAGTAACTTGGGTGGAACATTGTGCGAAGTAATGGTAAAAGAAACTCTAGGAAAGCATGGTTAGGTGCCCTGGCCTCCGCGATAAAACTGAAATAATTTCAAAAACGACGTTAAACAACATAAAATAAAAAATTAAAAAAAAAAAAGTTTTTGGACACATTTCACGACAAAAAATCGAATTAGAGTATAAACAATGTCAGACCCTATAATATGGCCTGTAACATGCCAAACGGGGCTTTCGGACATTTGCGTAAAGTGTCGTCTCGGATCAGCCTGCGCAGTCCACGCAGGCTGATCCGAGACGGCACTTTACGTCAACATTAGATTTTGTCCTACAGTAGACTTGCGTGAGATAGAAAATCACACACGATCGGAAAGTGTCGTCTCGGATCAGCCTGTGAGGACAGCAAAGGCTGATCTGGGACGACATTTTACGCAAATGTCGGAATGCCCCTTTTCGCGTGTTGCAGGCCATATATTGTGCAGTATAATCTTGATCAAAATTGTTCGCAAAATTATATATAGCTGTTTTCTATTTGAAATTAGAACTGTCGCTGGCGGACGAATACCCCCACCTGGTGCCTTGTCACTGAATGACTGCTCCTTTCCAAACTCAAAATGTAAAATAACAAAGTGCAAATACTCAAAAAAATGTGTCTGTATTTGAAGTATGAAGTCAACTGCTTTCATACCTTGAAAGTTATGCTCTGGAAAAAAAAAGAGAAAATAAATAACTAAGGGCAATAACTCCCAACATAATTTAGACAGATTATGGATCTTGCGTACGCACAATATGATCTATCTGTTTCTGATGTGATCAGTCAAATACCCTAAATGTGAAATAAAAAAGGCAATAACTCCGAAAATACTATAGACAGAGTTACAGATCATGTGCATAGCACTTGTCCTCAATGTGATCTATCTGTATGCATGTAATTATGAATTCTGAAGTCAACAGATTTTATACCTTGAAAGTTATGCTCCATACAAAAACCAAATATGTAAAATTAAAAAGGGAAAAATAATGAGGACAGAGTTATGAATCTTGCGCTCTGTACTTGTCCTAAAGATGATTTATTTGTATATGAATCTTGAAATCAATAGCTTTCATACTTTGGGATTTATGCTCCGGAAGAAAAAAAATAGTTTGTAGAGAAACTAACTTCAAAAATAAAGAAGACACAGTTAAGGTTCTTGTGCACTGCACTTGTCCTCAATGGGATATATCTGCAAATGAAGAGTAAAGTCAATGGCTTTCATAGTTCGGAACTTATGCTCTGACAAAAACCTAATTTGTAAAGTAACCAAGGACAATATTAACTAAAAAATAGTGAAGACCAAGTTAAGGTTCTTGTGATCTGCACATGTCCTCAATGTGATCTATCTGAAAATAAAGTTAAACATCAATAGCTTTTGTACTTCAGAAGTTATGCTCGAGACAAAAATCCAATTTGTTGAATAACAAAGGGCATTAACTCCAAAAATAATTAGGACAGAGTTATAAATATTATTCACTGCACTTGTCCTTAACATGATCTATTTGTATATGAAGTTTGAAGTCAATAGCTTTCATACTTTGAAAGTTATGCTCCAGACGAAAATCTAATTTGTAAATTAACAAATGAATATAACTCCAGAAATAGTGAGGACACATGTCCTGAATGTGATCTATCTGCGAATGAAGTTTGAAAACAACAGCTTTTATTGTTTGAGGATATGTTCCAGACAAAAATCCAATTTTCAAAATAACTAAGGGCAATAACTCCAGCAAAAATGATGATAGAGTAATGGATAGTGTGCACTGCACTTTTCATCAATGTAATCTATCTGAATATGCAGATTCAAGTTGATAGCTTAAATAGTTTGCAAGTTATAACCTGGAAAAAAATTGAACATGTAAAATAACAAAGGATAATAACTCCAAAAGTAATGAAAACAGAGTTATGGTTCTTTAGCACTACACTTCCCCTTAATGTGATCTATCAGCATATGAAGTATGAAGTTGATAGCTTTTACATTTTGAAAGTTATACTTTGGACAAAAGTCCAACATGAAAATTACAAAGGGCAATAACTCCAAAATAATGATGACAGAGTTATGGATCTTGTGCACTGCAGTTCTCCTCAATGTGATCAATCTGCATATGAACTTTGAAGTTAATAGTTTTTTCTACTGTGGAACTTATGCCCGAGAAAAAAATCCAACATGTAATATGGCAAAGGCCGATAACTTCAAAAAATAATGATGACAGAGTTATGAATTTTGTGCACTGCACTTCTCCTCAGTGTGATCTATTTGCATATGAAGTTTGAAGTGGATAGCTCTTCTACTTTGGAAGTTGCGCTCCGGACAAAAATCCAACATGTAAAATTACAAAGGGCAATATATCCAACAATAATGATGACAGAATTATGGTTATTGTTCACTGCACTTCTCCTAAATAGGATCTTTCTGCATATAAAGCTTGAAGTTGATAGATTTCATACTTTGTAAAATATACTCCGGAAAAGATTTTGTGACGCACGGACGAACAGACGGTCGGACAAGCTGACTATCCTTTCGTAGGGGTATAATTAAGATTGATTTATTAAATGTTGTTGGGCGTCGATTTTTAATAAAGCCACATCTCGCCGACAGCTAATTGGAACTTATTTAAACGTTTCTTTGGTTTCAACAGGACAGTGCTGGAGCTCTGAAGATGCTTGCGCAGTGACTTTCCCGCTAAAAATCATGTCCCCTTTTGGAATCGAACTCGGAACTCGTCAGTACTAATAATTCAACTACAGCACCGAACCACGCTGGCCCGATTGAGATCATCAATGACGGGTAACTGACCCCCTGAAATTTATAAAGATAGTGTAAATAGGGGTAACTTCAAGTGTTTTGTAGTTTTGTGAAGTTCAATTCTGACCAACAAGGTACTTGAAATCGTTCCCGGAGTTGTTATAAAAGTCTATAGTTCTCTCTTGCTTTTTTTTTTTTTCATTCTTTTTAAGACAAATCGTATAAGCCACATTTGTCCTCTGCAAATCCTTTCAATATGGACAAGTGTAAAATCTTGGCATCTGGTACAGAGGATTAAAGGTCTTAGATTTGAACTTCCTGGTTTGATTCCTTCTGGTGGCGCTCCTTATGCGGGTGGGTGGAGGGGGGGGGGCTATGGCGAAGTATTGCAGAGTCATCGAAGTGATATGACTAAAATAGTCTTGAAAGCGAGGTAAAATCTTAGTTATACAAAAGGTAATATACCTTCTAAAAACAAACTAAAATCAAGTACTGTGGCATGGTGGTAGCAACAGTTGCAAATAACGTTTACAAATTCTAACGGTCATAAAAAAACAGTTACTAAATGTTCAACTTTTACAAAATCGCAACTGTTTGAGATACCGTTCACAAAATCGCAACTGTTTGGGATAACGTTCACAAAATCGCAACTGTTTGAGATACCGTTCACAAAATCGCAATGTTTGGGATAACGTTCACAAAATCGCAACTGTTTAAAATACCGTTCACAAAATCGTAACTGCTTGGGATAACGTTCATAAAATCGCAACTGTTTGGGATAGTGTTTACAAAATCTCAACTGGTTTGCTGCGAACGAAAGTCACCTGCAAGAGGCAACGAACGGATATAGTCTAATCTCATTGCGATCATGTTTCTCTTGGCTGTCATTTGTTTACAAATTTTGTTTGTCCATAGATTGAGCTCTGCCATCAAGAGACTTTTAACTTCTAAGCACAGCACTGAACTTGGATTTGCATGCTTTAGCAGACAGTGTAGAATCAAGATCAGACTGCACAGGACTTGCAGTCTGATCTTGGATCTAAACTGTCCGCTTCTGTGTAGTATTCTGGCCAAACTCAACCCTTCTCGTAAAATAGCGATTATTTTCGCTACTTTTATAGGTATGAAAAGTCCATTTCTTAACCCAGAGTTTAAAGGTTTAATTTGATAGAGCCTAGATTTATTTCCCTTCTATACAAAAAAGGTCAGAAGATAAGAAGATATCGTCTGTAAATCCCTTTGATAAAAATCCAAATAAAGTTCGTAGAGGTTCAATATTGTGAGCAGTGTGTTATCCTGTATACAATGTATTATCCATGGAGTTTGGTATGTTTGCAGTTTTCAGTGTAATTTGTTTTGATTCTGTCCTTTATATTTTCAGTGAAAGGTTGGCGAATAAAAGTTCACTGATAATATTTAAGCCGTTAAGCGCCTTTCTTAACTAAAGTCTTTTTTGCGGCCAGTGTAGATCAAGATCAGACTGCACAAAACGTGCAGTCTGATCTTTGTTCTACACTGTCCGCTTTGCTGAGACATTCTAGACTTAACACTGACCTTCCAATTACTGGGTCTTATTTCTAGCTTTAAAATGTCCGCTCGGTTTATTCGACGCTTTAAGCGTTCATGACCACAAATCTAGGCTACACTTAATGCTTTGTACCTATTTGTACCCATTTGTACGTACTTTCATCTTTTTTTTTTCGTTATATAAATGCTGTATTTAACCTTTAAGCATTTCATCCCTTTTCATATTCAAAGAAAAATAAGTTTGCATTACAAAAACAAAAGCAAAGGTCATGTTTATATTAATGTTGAACCCTTAATGCTTTACTAAAAAATTTAGGCAAGCCCAAATTGAAAGCATTTACAAACGACAAAACAAATTGACTGAAAGATTGTTTATGGCAGAGTGGAAAACACTTTCGGAAAAGGAAAAATGATGGTTTCCAGCATTTATTCTCCTTTTCCCACAATGTTGTCAAGTCTTCTTTTTCACAGTCGTTAAAAGACGGGATTAATGGTAACGAGTTGAAGCTATTAATTTGCCTTTGGCTTAGCAACCCGTGTAGATCAAGATAAGATTGAACAAAATGTGCACTTTGATATTTCATCCACACTGTCCGCTTTATAGCAAACTGTCCGCATTAAAAGTAATCTTGACAATGCTCTTATTTAGATCATATATATCTAGACTGAAAAAGTCTGTTGGGTTAATGCAATGCTGTACGGTATTACCCTTTACCACACAATCCCGATTTTTAAGTACCCAAAGAAAATGGAGCTTTTGAAAATATTTTGGGGAAAAGGTGAAAAGGCTGGTTACCACTGCGCTCATGGCCATCATGGCGTTTCTCCAAAATCTTCAAAACCGCCGCAGGAGTGCCGACATGTGCAAAGTGTTGGGACGTAAGCCTTTCCAGTACGCTTTAATAACGATCTCGCTTCACTGGTCATGATCCTGTCGTGCTGTTGTTGCTCTTCTACGACTCTTCAGGTCACTCCAAGACACTTATACTCCGCTTCCACTACGGCATGGGATTTCAGGCTACACTTACTTAGTCTACGCTTGCTACGTTGTTGCTGCGGCCTTGCTACGACCTAAGCACGGGGTCTTTTGCTGCGTTTTGGACACTCGTCTATGTAGAATCGGCGGTTTACTTACTTTGGCGGTAGTTGACCATCAGCCTTTGAGAAAAATGGATCGAACTGCTGCAGTAGCTTTGCTCTGCCCGGCCGGGTAGCTCAAAAGTTAGCATATCTTACTCGTGACCTGGAGGTTGCGGGTTCGATACCCGGTTGCAGCGAACGTTCTTTCCGGTGATCTTTCGCCTCTCACCTCTGATGCATGTGAGAAAAGTAGTTAGTGGCTTTGGAAAGAAAGTTGTGTCAGTACTGGTGTGAGAAAGCCAGGAAACACATGGGTGCGTCGCTGACCGCCATAATATGACCTAAGCTGTAACAATGGCGTTAAACTCCCAATACAATCCAAAAGCTTTGCTCTAGCTTGCGATTATGAGCAATAGATTGATAGGGTGGGTATTGAGAGACAAGTCAAACGGAGATGGTTCTAGATCCGTCCATGATTGTTTGCTGAGCGAAGACCCTAATTTGGTCATCATGACACACTTATGAGAGAACTCGGGATCGAACACGGCACTTCATTTTCTCACATGTTTGATGAGATCTTGCATAGAGTTGGTCCTAGAATCTGAAGAGTGACACCATCTCCAGGAAAGCATTTGAACAAGGCCTGAAATTGGACAAATAACTCGACGCTTTTGTAACGATGCGCTGCACTTGCGCTACGTTTTACTCGCACTGTGATTACGAACGATACTGCTGCGTTCAAGAATTTCTTGCTACGCTTTTACTACGCTTTTGTGGTGCTTCGAGTCCACCGCCTTTCTGCTATCAATATTTTAAGTAAGGTCAAAACAAGGGCTGTGAACTGGCGATCATGAAGCTTCCGATACGCTTCTGCTACGGTGAAGGCCTTTCTACAACGCTGTTGCCGTTCCTGTTATGATTGGCGGCATTTTGACCAAAATTTCGATGCGTAGCGGAATCGGGTGATGGGCGTTTTACCACAATGTTTTCTACCCTTTCAAAGACCATTTCCCCATTTGAGCCATACTTACAATTTCGTCTTCATATACTTTGGTTTTCGACAAGTCTTAAACTTTAACGTATGAGTTAACCATTTACCACATAATTGACTTTTGACCATCCTGTGTAAAGTGGTTTGAGATAAAAACTAGCATTTTCTCCATTTCCCACAATGTATCTTAACCTATCAAGGACAAAGTTCGCAATTTGAACTACCTTTAATTCATCGTCTGCAAATTCTTTCAATTAAGACCAGTCTAAAATTCAACGTATGGTAAAGAGTTAAACAATATTCAATCAAACTAGCATATGAACAACAGGAATGGACCAAAACAAACAACAAACTTTCAGTAATTTGTTTTCATCAACAAGAAATGTTCTTACAATGCTTTATGGTAAATTTTTCATAAAAAAATGCATCCTGTTGAGAGAGCACTGCATACTGGTTTGAGGAAGAGTTCTCGTAAAGATTTGGTCTGCAACATGTTGCCCTTTTTTTTTGAAGCAAACCTTTGATGTCTCAATCTGTGTCTGTGTTCACCATACATTCTTAAAAATATTGTTTTCCTACTTTTCAAGAATTTTCTAGATTTGAAAGTAACACATCCTCTAATTGGCTACACTCAATGGTCTTCAACTATGTTCAACATACGAATGAGAATATTCTTAAGAATGGTTGGTGAATACGGACTCTGATCTGTGTCTACACTGTCTGTTTCTTTATAAACAGCTTAAAATACATAGGAAAACAAGCACTATAGCTTATAGGTATATAAAAACTTTACCACAAAACCCCGTTTACCACACGACAAATTATTTTAGACTGGTCCAAATTTTAGACGACAAATTACAGGTGACCCAAATGACGAAATTTGTCCTTGATAGGGTAGAAAACATTGTGGAAAAAGGAAAAAACATGCTTGTTACCAGCATTTTCTCCTTTTCCCACGATGCTTTCAAAGGCCTTTTTTCTTCAGGGTAATTAAAAGTCGGGTTTATGTGGTAGGGGGTAATCAATCTTAAGGAAAAATACTTTTTTATATTACAACATTCTGGGAAAAGGAGAAAACACTGGTATCCAGCATTTTCTCCATTTGCCACAATGCTATGTGTCCTGTCACAGAAAATCCCATCATTTGAGTCACATTTGATTTGTTGACTGCAAATGCTTTCAGTAGGGATGTTAAAAAATGTTGATGTCTGTAAAAGAGTTAATTACCCTTGATTACTGTTTCTGAGCAAAGTAACCAGAAATCATCCAAAGTCACGGGTAGTTTGAAAGGACCCTAGATATCAAAAAGCTCGATTCCAAAACCTCTGGTATCTGTGGTTTGACGGCAAAGTCCTGCACTACCACCACCAACTACAATTTCCTTCTTGTTTAGTATCATTCCTTGTGTCTCTCAGAATTCAACAGTCTACACCCTTTACCACGCAATCTCGAGTTTAAATGACCAAAGGAACGAAAGCTTTTGAAAACACTGTGGGAAAAGCAGAAAATGCTGGAAACCAGTATTTTCTGCTCTTCTCACAATGTTTTCTATCCTACCTAAGACATCTTTTTAGCCAAATTCAATACACCATAAGCAAATGTTTTACATCGACAAGTGTAAAATTTTGCAGTTGGTTGGGAGTTAAGGGAGTTATCTTTCTTGTTTTGCATTCTTTAACCCTTCCACAAATAATCCCGACTTTTAATGACCCTGAGGAAGAAGGCTTTTGAAAACACTGTGGGAAAAGCAGAAAGTGCTGGAAAACAGCATTTTCTGCTCTCCCCTAAAGTTTTTTATCCTACCAATGACAAATCACATCTTGAACAACATTCAACAGGCCGATGGCAAATGCTTTCCAGCTGGACATGTCTACTATTTTGCTTGGTAAAGAGTTAAGGGAGTTATCTTTCTTGTTTTGCGCTGCTTATTGTCTATATCATGTGATCCACCAAAGTCTTAAAGAGTTATCTATCTTGTTTTGTTCTTCTTCAATGTCTGTATTTTCATCACTACTGTCATCAAAGCTGGGAAAATGTCGCTGACCTGATGATGTTGCCACTACTGGTAAATATGGATTTAGGCTGAAAAAACAGAAAATCTAAGTAAATCATAAAGTTCATAAGTATACAAAAATCACTGATCGAAGTTATTGTCATGTAATTCCAATGTGAGAGCCATGACATCTCTGTATGAATCCATGAGCTACAACAGCAGATAAATCTTGAATGGATCCGCTCTTTCAGGTAAATATCAGGAAAACAAACACACTTTTTCACACATAAAAACTAGAGCTGTCACTGAATATGACTTAATACCCCCACCAGCGCTTTGACAGAAACAGGCAATTATGTGTACACAGACGGACACATGGACGGACACACGGACATACAGGGTGATTCCAGTATACCCCCGAAAACATTCGTTTAG
This sequence comes from Hippopus hippopus, assembly GCA_946811185.2. Classification (NCBI taxonomy): domain Eukaryota; kingdom Metazoa; phylum Mollusca; class Bivalvia; order Cardiida; family Cardiidae; genus Hippopus; species Hippopus hippopus. The sequence goes on along the minus strand of OX328110.1, from coordinate 8,479,101 downwards.
CTGGGGTATAAAAAGCAAAATTAGATTTTTTTCCTTAGGGTAAAAGAGATGGGGAAAGGGGGATGTCTAAGTCTAATTTGAAACCATGTCTATTTTGAAATATTTCAGTACAGAACATTCCATGAATTTTTTTTTATTAAACATTAACCCTTTAGCTGCTAAGTGCGACTCACTGACCTTTTGCAGACAGTGTAGATCAAGATCAGACTGCACAGAACGTGAAGTCTGATCTTGGATCTACACTTTCCGATAAGAAGACTTTTTCTCGCCCAAAAAATAAATCGAAACAACATTATTGGGGTTTCTATTATCGGCTGAAAAGTTTAATTTCATTTATTTAGCAGGATAAGGGTTAAAATAATGATAGTGTCTTGTTTTGAAATATTCCAGACAGGGACTGTGGTTGATTCACATATAATGATATTGTCTTGTTTTGAAATATTCCAGACAGGGACTGTGGTTAATTCACATATAATGATATTGTCTTCTTTTGAAATATTCCAGACAGGGACTGTGGTTGATTCACATGTAATGATATTGTCTTCTTTTGAAATATTCCAGACAGGGACTGTGGTTGATTCACATATAATGATATTGTCTTCTTTTGAAATATTCCAGACAGGGACTGTGGTTAATTCACATGTAATGATATTGTCTTGTTTTGAAATATTCCAGACAGGGACTGTGGTTGATTCACATGTAATGATATTGTCTTCTTTTGAAATATTCCAGACAGGGACTGTGGTTAATTCACATGTAATGATATTGTCTTCTTTTGAAATATTCCAGACAGGGACTGTGGTTAATTCACATGTAATGATATTGTCTTCTTTTGAAATATTCCAGACAGGGACTGTGGTTGATTCACATATAATGATATTGTCTTCTTTTGAAATATTCCAGACAGGGACTGTGGTTAATTCACATGTAATGATATTGTCTTCTTTTGAAATATTCCAGACTGGGACTGTGGTTAATTCACATGTAATGATATTGTCTTGTTTTGAAATATTCCAGACTGGGACTGTGGTTAATTCACATATAATGATATTGTCTTCTTTTCAAATATTCCAGACTGGGACTGTGGTTAATTCACATATAATGATATTGTCTTGTTTTGAAATATTCCAGACTGGGACTGTGGTTAATTCACATATAATGATATTGTCTTGTTTTGAAATATTCCAGACAGGGACTGTGGTTAATTCACATATAATGATATTGTCTTGTTTTGAAATATTCCAGACAGGGACTGTGGTTAATTCACATATAATGATATTGTCTTGTTTTGAAATATTCCAGACAGGGACTGTGGTTAATTCACATATAATGATATTGTCTTGTTTTGAAATATTCCAGACAGGGACTGTGGTTAATTCACATATAATGATATTGTCTTGTTTTGAAATATTCCAGACTGGGACTGTGGTTGATTCACATATAATGATATTGTCTTGTTTTCAAATATTCCAGACAGGGACTGTGGTTGATTCACATATAATGATATTGTCTTGTTTTCAAATATTCCAGACTGGGACTGTGGTTGATTCACATATAATGATATTGTCTTGTTTTGAAATATTCCAGACTGGGACTGTGGTTAATTCACATATAATGATATTGTCTTGTTTTGAAATATTCCAGACTGGGACTGTGGTTAATTCACATATAATGATATTGTCTTGTTTTGAAATATTCCAGACAGGGAATGTGGTTAATTCACATATAATGATATTGTCTTGTTTTGAAATATTCCAGACAGGGACTGTGGTTAATTCACATATAATGATATTGTCTTGTTTTGAAATATTCCAGACTGGGACTGTGGTTAATTCACATATAATGATATTGTCTTGTTTTGAAATATTCCAGACTGGGACTGTGGTTAATTCACATATAATGATATTGTCTTCTTTTGAAATATTCCAGACTGGGACTGTGGTTAATTCACATATAATGATATTGTCTTGTTTTGAAATATTCCAGACAGGGACTGTGGTTGATTCACATATAATGATATTGTCTTGTTTTGAAATATTCCAGACAGGGACTGTGGTTGATTCACATATAATGATATTGTCTTGTTTTGAAATATTCCAGACAGGGACTGTGGTTGATTCACATATAATGATATTGTCTTGTTTTGAAATATTCCAGACAGGGACTGTGGTTGATTCACATATAATGATATTGTCTTGTTTTGAAATATTCCAGACAGGGACTGTGGTTGATTCACATATAATGATATTGTCTTGTTTTGAAATATTCCAGACAGGGACTGTGGTTGATTCACATATAATGATATTGTCTTGTTTTGAAATATTCCAGACAGGGACTGTGGTTGATTCACATATAATGATATTGTCTTGTTTTGAAATATTCCAGACAGGGACTGTGGTTGATTCACATATAATGATATTGTCTTCTTTTGAAATATTCCAGACAGGGACTGTGGTTGATTCACATATAATGATATTGTCTTCTTTTGAAATATTCCAGACAGGGACTGTGGTTGATTCACATATAATGATATTGTCTTCTTTTGAAATATTCCAGACAGGGACTGTGGTTGATTCACATATAATGATATTGTCTTCTTTTGAAATATTCCAGACAGGGACTGTGGTTGATTCACATATAATGATATTGTCTTCTTTTGAAATATTCCAGACAGGGACTGTGGTTAATTCACATATAATGATATTGTCTTCTTTTGAAATATTCCAGACAGGGACTGTGGTTAATTCACATATAATGATATTGTCTTCTTTTGAAATATTCCAGACAGGGACTGTGGTTAATTCACATATAATACAATGTGGGAAAGAAAAAAATTGACTGTTTCATTCATTGTACGATGTTTAGCACTGTTTTCAACATTATTTCAGTTATGTCATTGTGGCCAGTGCACCTATCCATGCTTTCCTGGAGTTTCTTTTACCACTACTCAGCACAATATACTTCCAAAGCCAGTGGCTGCTTTCTCACATTTTTTACATTAATGTCAGAAAACATTGTGGGAAAAGGACAAAATGCTAGTTAACCACCATTTTCTTCTTTTCCTACAATGTTTTCCAAAGCCTCTCCCTTATGGCTGTTATATTCAGGATTGTGTGGTAAAAGGATAACATTCTTATGCAATCAACCCTTTACCAAGCAATCCTGTGTTTTAACAACCCGGAAAAAGAAGGATTCTTAAAACAACGTAGAAAAAACAGAAAAAGATGGTAAAGAGTTCCTCTCCCTGCAATACATTCCTCACTTTCAAACACATTTCCATTTTTTTTTTTGCACTTTCATAGACAATTCCATAAGTAAGCCACACTTGAACATTTGACATGTGTAAAGATAAAATACTATCATAACAATAAACCTCACCTTATTCCATTAACAGTGTCTGAATGACCTTGGAATGACATGACGGGTTGTAAAATGGGCTCTTGACAATTTTCAATCTGGACCGGGGCTTGTACAGTGTCCCACACTCTGATCTGGCCGTCATGACATCCTGACACTAAGTATCTCCCATCCCTGTAAAGAAAGCGTAAAATTAAGTTCAACATTCATTATCAAAATTAAATTTTGACACCATACATATCAGTTTAGCTGTTAGACATATCAAGTCTGTTCCAGGAAAACACATGGGAAGGGACACAAACAAAAGCAAACAGAGGTACAACCAACACATTTGAGCCATGATCTGACAAGAACAGGTTTAATGTATCTACCTGATACATTATATAAAGCAAGTCATCACATCATTGTGGATCCATAAAATCCATGTTTTCAAAACCCTCTCAAAGACGGCTTTTGAAAACCTTTTGGGAAACGAGAAAATGTTGGTAACCGTCCGAAGATGAATTGCATAATTTTGGCCAGTATTAATTTTTCATCTGCAAATGCTTTCAATATGTTTTCAGAAAGAACAGCGAACATTTTCATGCACAATGAGGTTTGGAGTAATTAATACTTGATTGATTGCACGTGAATTAGTTATTGATACTTTACTACCAAGTTCTATGCACATGTACTTGCATGCGTTACATACAGATCTATGCAAAAAAAATCCCAGAGATCTAACCAGTTATAATCCTTTCTGACAAAATTTCGAGTTTTAACAACCCAAACATTAAAAGCCGTTCTAAAACACTGTGGGCAAACATGAAAATGCTGATAATCAGCATTTTCCCCTTTTCCCAAAAGGTTTTCTAACCTTTCAGAGACAAATCCAATCATTTGACCCACATCAAATTTGTTGTCTGCATTTGTTTCAGTTTACATAATGTCTAAAATTTTGTCAGAGAGCAAGGGTTAATTTAAAGAAAAGTGCTTCTTTGTGGAATCAGGAATATTCCTGAAACTTTCACCTATGTACACAGTTGTATGGGCTTAGCAAGTCTTGGAGAATTTTAAGTAACAAGACAGCTTCGTAAAACGTCATACTCACGGTGTAATGTCAAAGTATATTCGCTGATTTGTAGAGACTTTTCTCTCGAGGGTGTACAGAATTTGTCCAGGATTTCTTAAGTCCCAGCAGAGGATTTCATTGTCCTAGAAAATGAGAAGATAATGACAACACTTTACACTCTTTACCAAACAACAACATTTTAGACTTGGCTAAATTCAAAGCATTTGTAGATGATGAAATAAAATTGAAACAAGATGTCTGTTTGTAAAACAGTCATGCCCCCCTACTGCCACATTGATACAGGAAGTGGCACAGTTCATAACCTGATATCAAAAGAATTGATTGGGAAATATCGATGTCATCTTTTTGATTTATAGCCCACTTCAATTGTTAAACGTGATAATCTGTCAACAGTTCGCATAATTATACACACTGCCGTGTGTATACATACAAGATTGTAAACAGTTGCCGATACACAGACTGGGTTATCGATTTTCTTTTCGGCACATGCGTTCGACTTCCGCTTTTTCCCAGTCGACTTCGATGCTTACTATGTCCCCGATAATATGCGAATAAAATGTTGGAGCCACAAGTTGAGCCACATATGATGATTTTTGAGACACTTTAATTTTTTTTGAGCAAATGGCTCAAGGGGCGAATGGCAGTGCTGGCCCTGAATCATCTGGTGGTCACTGTGACCTTGACCTTTCACGGATTAACCTTAAAATCGATAGGGATCATTTACACTCCAAGATGAATATCTGTACAGAATTTGAAGGACCTAGGTTAATTCTGTGTGTAGTTATCATCTGGACAAGGTTTGGTCTATACATCATTAAGTTGAAGGCCACTGTGACCTTGACCTTAGATGGATTAATCTCAAAATCAATAGGGATCATCTGCACTCTGAGACAAATGTCTGTGCCAAATTTGACGAACCTAGGTCAATTCTGTGTCTAGTTATCATCCGGACAAGGTTTAGTCTATATATCAACATGTTGACGGTCACTGTGACCTTGACCTTTGACCGATTGACCTCAAAATCAATAGGGACCATCTACACTCTGAGATGCATGTCTGTGCCAAATTTGACGAACCTAGGTCAATTCTGTGTCTAGTTATCATCCGGACAAGGTTTGGTCTATATATCAACATGTTGACGGTCACTGTGACCTTGACCTTTGACCGATTGACCTCAAAATCAATAGGGACCATCTACACTCCGAGACAAATGTCTGTGCCAAATTTGACGAACCTAGGTCAATTCTGTGTCTAGTTATCATCCGGACAATGTTTGGTCTATATATCAACATGTTGACGGTCACTGTGACCTTGACCTTTGACCGATTGACCTCAAAATCAATAGGGATCATCTACACTCCGAGACGCATGTCTGTGCCAAATTTCATGAACCTAGGTCAATTCTGTGTCTAGTTATCATCTGGACAAGGTAAGGTCTACCGACGGACCGACCGACGGACCGACCCACATTAGCAAAGCAATATACCCCCACTTCGTTGAAGGGGGGCATAATTAGTCCAATGACGAGAAAAAAAAAAACATTGTGAAAAAAGGAGAAATGCTCATTACTGGCATTTTCTCCTTTTTTTCACGATGTTTACAAAAGTCTTCTCTGTCAGCATCATCAACACTCAAGATTGTGTGGTAAAGGAATAACACAACTGATGTTTGTTTTTGTGAGGTCCTATAGGCTCAAATGTTCCTCTTACCACAATGTTTTCTACTCTTTCAAAGACAAAGAATACTGTTTGAGCAGAATTCTAAATGCGAACACTTTCATTTTGGACAAGTTTATGACTTTTTCTTTAAGTGAAGAGTAAATACTTGACCATAAGACATATTTCTGGTCATGTCCAACTTGAAAGTATTTGCAGACAACAAATAAATCTAGATAAAATGATGGGAGCCTGTATTCACCAACCATTCTTAAGGACATTCTTAGTCTTATTCTCCAAGATTTTGTAAATTTAAACATAACCTAACTTCTGATTGTCTTAACCAAATTAGCTGAACCAAATGGTTTAGTCAATCAGAAGTTGTGTTACTGTCAAATTTAGAAAATTCGGGAGAATACGTTTGAGAACACTCATGAGAATGGATGGTGAATACCTGCCCAGATTTGCCTTTGAAAAGCTAGTATGGAACTCAAACGATTGGAGTTGTCTTGAAAAGACTGCAATACATTCTTGGAAAAGAAGTAAATGCGTTTCCCATAATGTTTTCAAAAACAATTTTCCTAACCCTTTAAGCACCTTTCACAACTATATTTGCCTTTGCAGCCAGCTTAGATCAAGATCAGACTGCACAAAACGTTAAGTCTGATCTTTGATCTACACCGTCCACTTTGCGGAGACATTCAGGAAAAGAGTGACCTAAAAGTTGCATTTGTGTGGGTCTTCTTTCTAGATTGAAAATGTCCCCAGGCTATACTCAGCCCTCTAAGGGATAATTTGACACAGGGATAAACAAACCTTACCTTTCTACCACCACTATAGAGTTTACTGCCATCTGGTGAGAACATGATGTGAGTTACTCCCCCTTGTTGACCATCAAACATACAGATCATCTCCCCTTCTGGTTCTGAATATAACGCAACTGAAATGTACATGATCATGTCAATAACTCTTTACCCTTACAATTCTGTGGTGTCAGAGCTTGGTACACTTTTTCCATAAAAGTCAAATAAAAGTTCTTAAAGTTTTTACTTATTTGCTTTTACAATAATGTTTTTATGAAGTCCAGAACTACAGATAATTATCCGTCTATACAAAAAGGAGGAAAGATTGATTGATTGTATGGTGTTCAATGTTGTTTTCAACAGTATTTTAGTTATATCACGGCGGCCTTGCATCTACATGTATCTATCCTTTTCTGGAGTTTCTTAGCCAGTACTTAGCACAACAGTCTTCCCAAGTTACTGAGTGCTTTCCCACTTAACCATTGTTGAAAAAATTATTGTTAGTGAGAGAGAAATGAATCCTGTCACAATTACTATTACCAATCCTCAGTAAGAAACTGCCTAGCTGGGTATTCGAAGCAGTAACTCCCACTATTTTCAAGTCTTGTTCGCTAATGACTGCATCACAGGAGCTTGCCAAAAGAAGGAACAAAATAGGTTTACATAGCTAAAAATCTCACACTTACTTTGGATCCTAGGTGATATTACAGTGGGGAGGGTATAGACTTTGCAACTTGGAAAATCCTAACATAGGACACTGGGCTTTGTGACAGCGCCCAAGGCAACCCACAGAATGTGACATATAGACACATATGTATAAGTAATATATCGCAATGACATGAATGAAATAATATTGAAAGCAGTGTAAAAACCATTCAATTAGCTAGTCTAAAACACTTACTACTTCTAGAATATGAACCAGCAGCATAAAGACCTATCTCTGTAGGGCTGTGTGCTATACATGATATTATTCCACTCTGACCCTCTTTAGCTGAAATGTAAATATACATCAAATATCAAGACTTACCATTTACCTGGTAGAAATGCTTAATTCATCCAATTTTTACATGATCAGAAATGACAGATCCTAGAAAACAATTTAGACTGACACTAGTTATTGCCAAAGGAATCATTCATCTCCTTGGACAGAACGTTGTGCAGAGTGTTGGTTTAAAAAGATGTAAGTGGACTAATCATTTGCCAATATAAAATCTTTCTTCTTCTTCATTTCTTAACCCTGTCAGTGCCATAGACAAAAACAGGGGCTTTTGCAGATGGAAAAGATCAAGATGAGACCTCATGGGACATAAATTCTGATCTTGGATCTATACCATCTTCCTGCTTAGTCAAACCCATTTGAGTAAAACGCTCCAACTTTCAGGGTATTGTAAATTTCCAGCCGTCAAGAGTCTATAATCAACTTTGCTCTGAGGGAGTTAAAACTTTAATTATTTCTTCTCTCTTTAGGTAACAAAAACAAAAGCAGTATGTCTTAAGATGGGTTAATACATTCGAGTCATACTCTGTTAAAAGGGAGTTGAATGCATCTGCAAAAAGTATCAAATCATGTCAATCTGCAAGTTATCCATATTGTGTTACGGGAGACCACTCCTTCATGCATGGCTTCGTCCCGATTTAAATACAATACCTAACAACTGCATTGGGGAGATATCTCTTTAGCTCAGTGGTTATGGTATTGGCCTTTCGTCCGGGCATTCTAGGGTTCGAATCCTGCCCGGTCCCTTTATTTCTGCTATTGCATTTGTTTATTTGTTTCTCTGTTACGGACTTTGTTCGTAAGATGGGGGCTCGTCTGAGATTGGCCATTGAGCCATTAATCCCATTTGTTGTCCAAAAATGGGCATTTCTTGTCTAAATAATAGATTAACTGCCTAATTAGGCTTTGAGTCATCAATAAATGATGACTTTAAGAGGGGGTGTGTTATGGGAGACCACTCCTTCATGCATGGCTTCGTCCCGATTTAAATACAGTACCTGACAACTGCGTTAAGGAGATATCTCTTTAGCTCAGTGGTTATGGTATTGGCCTTTCGTCCGGGGGTTCTAGGGTTCGAATCCTGCCCGGTCCCTTTATTTCTGCTATCCATTTGTTTCTTTGTTACGGACTTTGTTCATAAGAACTGTATGGCAACTTGCTTGGTATAATGCATCACAAAGATGCGTTAACTCTTTTCCAAACCATAAAGTTTTGGACATGTCCAAATTGAAAGCATTTGCAAACGACAACTTAAAGGTGGTTCTAACAATGAAGTAGTCCTTGATAGGGTAAAAAACATTGTGGGAAAAGGAGAAAATGCTGGTTACCAGCATTTTCTCCTTTTCCAACAATGTTTTCAAAAGCCTTCTCCCTCAGGGTCCTTAAAAGTTGTGACTGTTTAGTAACGGGTTAAACCCCTTTTCCCAACGCACTGCTCATTTTAATGTCAACTTTTTCAAAGAAAAATTCAACTGGTGTGGAACAAGGAAAAATCCTTTGTAATTAATCCAGGAAAAAAATGAACTTTTTCATAAAAACAATAATTACAAAGACAAACCATAAGTTGGTCTGCTGACAGAGTCTTTCCCAGGTCTAGTAACATCAAACACCCGAACCATCTTGTTAAACCCACAGTACAGCTTTTTCCCAGTTAGGTCAAAGGAGACACAATAGGCAGCAACAAGCTGGTCCTGTACAGAAATAGAAACACCCATATCTTCACAAGGATATCTGCTTTTTTTCAGAAGTTTGTTTTTCATGTCATTTAACTCTTTATCACACAACAAAATTTTGAACTGGACCAAATTGACAGCATTTGCAGACGACAAATTAAATTTATTGCTTAATTGATGATTTCTGTCTTTGATGTGGTAGAAAACATTGTGGGAAAGGGAGAAAATGCTGGTAACCTGCATTTTCTCCTTTTCCCATAATATTTTCAAAATACTTCTTCCTCTGGGTCATTTAAAGTCAGGATTGTGTGGTAAAGGTTTAACTAGCTACAGCATGGTTTCCATGCACATAGCTAGTAACCCATGGGTTTTGAGAAAGAATTCCACAATAGTAAAACAGTCTACCAAGATTGATGATGGTCCTTGTGACAGGTTTACTTTCTTTCTCGTTTGATCCCCGGCTCGGCCAATTTCATTCCAAGGATTGATGATAGTCATTGCTACAGGATTCATTCCTCTCTCACCGCTGAACGTTGTCTAGACCATGGTTATGTGGGAAAGCAGGTAGTGGCTTAAGAAGAATACTGTGTGAAGTACTGGTAAAAAGAATCTCCAAGAAAGCATGGATAGGTGCACTGGCCACTGCGATATAACTGAAAAAATGTTGAAAACGGCGTTAAACACCACCATACAATCAATTTTCTTTCTCACCATTAACCCTTTACCACACAAACCCTGGGATTTTTATCATTAAGTCCCAAAACCAAATTATTGCAATTTTTGAAGGCTGTTTATATTTTCAGCAATCCCTGGCTTACCAGATGACAAAAGTCATGACTCATCAATACTAGCATTTGCAGACGACCAATAAAATTAGGCTCAAATAATAAGATTTGCCTTTGAATGAGTAGAAGAGCCCAGGAAAAGGTGTTAATTTTCTCCTCTTCCAAAATCTTTTTCTCATATCATTTTCAAATCAAGTGTGTGTCATGAACAAGAGCATAGCATGAGGATGCTAATGCTCAGCTGCAGTTTCTTTTGGAAACCGATTGATTTTCAGTGAAAATTCTAGGTAGATAAAGGGGCATAACTGTGTCAAAAATATTTTGATTGTTACCTGCTGTACTGGTATTGGTTCCCCTTTTGATAATTAGCAACGTGTCTGAGTTTGAAGTAAGCATCTTTAGTAATAACAGAGATACTAAAATGTCAATGTTTTTGCACAACAACGATGACGACACAGACAACAACAAAGCAAATGACCACATCAAGGCTATGACAAAATCTCAACTTTTTCTACGAAAACAACCGAGCAAAAATGCAGGATTGTTTGGTACAGGTTTACAGAAGATGTAAAATCGTATCACTTACCACATGGTTAAAGGCCCTATAACTACATCTCAAATCTCCGGTAAACGCATCATACAGATGCACAGGGGTGCCTTTACTTGTAACTGCGAGACTGAAATATAAATATACAAATTGTTTGTTGGTCATATCACTGAAATGAAAATCCCTGAATAAAAATTAATTATTTGTCAAGTTTTATATAGGAAAAGGGGAGTATGATTAGGCAAAAAAAAAAAAAAAAAAAAAAAAAACCTGTGTTTTAGGTGACCTGACCGACCCTACCCAAATTAAATGTTGGTCATATCACTGAAATGAAAATACCTGAACAAAAATTAATTATTTCTCAAGTTTCATATATACAAAGGGGAGTATGATTGGGCCAGGAAAAAAAATACTTGTGTTTTAGGTGACCAAACCAGCCCTACCCAATGGTCCCCATCTGGTAACTTTTCATTTTTGATTTTTGCCAATTTCTCGCTATGTACTTCATCCCAAGCCTTTGTTCCATTTCGGTAAATAGTTCAAACGCTGCCTATGTCTTTCAGACAGTAGGCCTAAGATAGCATTGGAAATTTTTCACTCAACCATCAATTTCACACCAAGACAATTTCCATTTCGTCTAAAATTTCCAATCCATATTTAAGGCAGACACATCGTTCAACGGCTTGAAATCAGCATCTGAGTGATTGTTGACTTCCTCCAATATAGCTACCGCCATTCTGTGTCAATATGTAAAAATGTCCCCATTTTGGATCCTGGTCCAATTCTTTGCCCATGTGCAGTATTTGGCTGTACCACCCATCAGCAGGGAAGTACACCTCAGTCAAAATAACAGGACAAGAGAAAGAAGACAAGGTAAAAATTTCTAGACCCACATGGAATTTGTAAACAAATAATGTACATAATGTTCTTTAATCCTGAAATTCATCAATATTAAATCAATTTGTAAAAAAGAGACAAAAAAAGAAGAGAAAAAAAGTTTTCCGACCTACCCCATTTTTTTTTTCAACGGTCACCTGAAACACTGGTATTTTTTTTCTGGCCTTACTTAATTTACTTACTATGGTAGAAGTGGCTAACATGGGTTGATTCTTTTTTGCAAATACACTGACCTTTTACCTCATGTTCCCTAGTGTAACAACCCCAATGGAGGAAAAACTTTTGAAAACATGTTGAGAAAAGGAGAAAATGCTGGTAACCAGCATTTTATCCTTTTCCCACAATGTCTTATACAGTTCCGAGAGCAAATTTTTAATACTGAATTTCACTTATTAGGTTGTTTGCAAATGCTTTCAATCTGGACAAGTCTACAATTTTGTAAAGATTGGTAAAGAGTTAAACAATCTTTTCACAGAGCATGACTCATATGGTCAATGAAATAAGTACAACACAGAACAAATTTGAAAATACCCTGAGGGAAAAGTAATTGTTAAGAATTGAATATTGTTACAGTTCCCATAATGTTTTAATTTACCATACCATGTTTTTTCTTTCCATCTAGGTTGTCTTGATTTAGTTTATTTGAAGTTGATTTCTGACCACTTTCAACAGTATTTCTGTCATTTCAAAGTGACAGCTCACTCATTCATGTCTTGGTTTCACAATCATTAGGCTGGAGCTTTGTTTGTATGGTTTTAATGCACCTTTCAACATTATTGCAGTTATATCAAGGCAACCAGTATATCTATCCATGCTTTCCTGGAGTTTCTTTTACCAGTAATTTGCAAAACACTCTTCCCAAAACACTGGCTGCTTTCCCACATAACAATGACTATACTGGAGTTCTACAATGCTTTGCTCAAAGACACCCATAAGCGACTGGCACTGCCAACTAGGATCAAACTAAGATTCCCTGATAACAAATCAATTTTTTCACCAATAAGCCATAGAAAATGCAAATTTATTCCGGAAATGTTTTGGTCGTGAGTATCAACACAGAACCTATAATACCCTTACTGTACAAATATGACATTTCATGCCTATGCCATGTAGTACTAATTCAAATCAGAGGGAAAGAAAGCATTTTCTTGTAATAAGTAACAGCTCTTTCACCCACTTTGTCTTTCTAACTAAACCACATAGATATTATCATTTCTTTCAATTATTCCTCCTTTGCTTCACTTGTAAAAGTCTTTCGCAAAGTCTAAAAATTACATTGCACAGTAATTGATATGATTGTACAGTAATGGCAGTATCCCTTGACCAGAAAACAATTTAGACTTGTCCAAATTCAAGGCATTTGCAAATGATAAATTAAATGTTTCTCTACAGATAGAATCTATAGTTGAAAGGATATAAACCATTGTGGGAAAAGGAGAAAATGCTCGTCACCAGCATTTTCTCCTTTTCCCACAATGTTTTCGAAAGTCTTCTCCCTCGGGTTGTTAAAAAACAAAGAATTGTTTGGTTATAGGTTAACCCTTTACCACACATTGCCAAGTTTAAATGACGCTAACAAAGAAAGCTTTTGAAAAGATAGTGACCAGCATTATCTCCTTCTCCAATAATGTTTCCTACCCTTTCACAGACAAATCTCATCACACACACATTTAATTTGTCCTCTGCTTCTACTTTCAATTTGGACAAAGTCCAAAATTTTGTCATCTGGTAAAGAGTAACATCATACCAAGCAGAGTCCGGGTCACATGACATCATCTTGCTGTACCAACAATAATCATAAATTATGTCTGTTTCTTTCATCTTCAGAACAGGAATCTACAAAAAGAAAGAACAGAAACACCAAAATCCCAAATGAGTCCCAAAGCAACAAGCAAGGAGACCACATTGGTCCAAATCTTTTCATCTGGGACCTTATCATTTTATCATTATTATCTTACCATCTGAGCCACATTTAAATTGTCGCCTTCATTTGCTTTGGACTGGACAAGTCTAAAATTTGATCATATGGTAATGAGTTGAAAAGGGGCACACAAGTGCCAAAGATACTGCTGGTATGGGCTCCCCTTTCCATAGTTAACAACTAGTTTAACTCTTTACTACACAACAAAACTTTAAACAAGTCCAAATTGAAAGTATTTGTAGACAACAAAATAAAGATGACACAAAAATTGAAAGTTTGTTTTTTAGATGGTTAGAAAATCTTGTGGGAAAAGGAGAAAATGCTGCTTACTAGCATTTTTGCCTTTTCCCACAATGTTTGCAAAACCTTTCTTCCTCAGGGTCGTTAAATGTTGCCATTGTGTGGTAAAGGGTTAAGCATGAAGTCTGAAATATGTTCAGAAATGACAGAGATAAGAGGAAATGTCAAAGTGCTTGCATGACAATGATGATAGTGAAGACAATAACAGGGCCATCATAATACCTCAACATTTTCTTCAAGTTAACCCTTTACCACAGGGCAAAATTTTAGACCTATCCAAATTGGAAGCATTTGCAGACGACATTTTCATAGTAGCTCAAATGGCGCAATATTTCTTTAATAAGGTAGAAAACTTTGTGGGAAAAGGAGAAAATGCTGGTCACCAGCATTTTCTCCTTTTCCCACAATGTTTTCAAAAGCAATCTTCCTAAGAGTTATTAACAGTCGTCATTGAGTGGTAAAGGGTTAAACTGGATGCAATTTTTTTTCTCAATATATTTTTCATAAAATTGACCCACTGACCTAGCTTTGACCAAGTTTAAAGATGGCCTAAATATCAAGTAGCAGTCAGTCTGAAACATTTTGAAGGTCCATAATAATTGAGTGAAAACTGATCTCTGGATCACTGACAAGACTTTTAATCAACTTGACCTAATGTCACCTGGTTTTACACTGTTTCAAACTGGACCATGATATCATAAAGAAAAATATGTACTGTCATGAAGTTTTATGAATACTGAATGAATAATACGCCAAACAAAGTCCTATGGGATGCTTTTCGAAAAGCTGCTTAGATTTACGTAAATTATTTGGGATTGTATATTCACACATACGATCTCTGCTTTACCCAAAGGTATGAACTGGCGTATAGTTAGGTAAATATTTACTCAATTCACGATTTTGCGGTTTAGAACACTTGTTGTCAGACTTGATACTTCCTTACCTAAGCTGTATATACAAATTTCATACATACGCAGTTTAGTGAAGGGCAGCTTTTGTCACAACGTTTTTATACACAGTTAACAGCGAGAGGAATAAGGGTCATATATGAGGTAATGGGTAGCTTATTACCAAATGGCAAAATTTTGGAATCTCCCACGGCATTTTAAGATGACAAATGTGGTTCAGATGATTGGAAGGGTCTCTGAAAGGTTCCAGCATTTTCTCCTTTTGCCAAATTGTTTTCAGCAGCTTTCTTTCCTGGGATTGTTTGAACTTAAGATGTGTGGTAATTGTTTTAAACAAAAACTTCCCGTTATCTTAATCAAACAAGAACCTACCAATTCCTCTATGTCCTTGTTTTCCTGTCCCACACAGTAGACTTGTTCTGGAGTGTTAAAAATGCAAATACAATTGTCGTTTGAATTGGTCATCAGACATGTTCCATCTGGGGCCCTGCAGAAGAACAGAATTACATGTACCTTAATGAACGCTAAATTGTAGTTCTTTTGCATAGAGAACAGATTAAGATTAGGCTGCACTAAATCTGATGGTAACCTGCATTGCCTGCAGTGTTGAGATTTCTAGCATTAAAACTAGACTGATTGTTTTGGGGAACAGAGAGAGTGAGAGAGAAAGCAACAACTCTCAAAATATTTCTTCTTCCTTGGTCACTTTGAATCAAAATATACGATACTAGTATGCTAATTTAGGCTGGCCAAACATATTGCAATTGCCTAAAACCTGATTGCATCCTGTCTTTTTAACGCTATTTTCAAATTATTTCTAATATACAACAACAGCCAGCATATTCATCCATACATTCATGAAGGTTTTTAATCAATAAAAATATTTTTTCCAAGCCATTAACAACTTTCCACCTTTAGCAAAGTCAACACATTCCTGAGTGTTACTTGTGTGTAAAGACAAATGAGAAATGCTCTTGCAAAAGAGGGATTAATGCATCTCAGTGACACATTAGGCCAAGCCAGTCATCACATTATCAAGGATCCATCAAATGTAACTTGTAACAACCAATTGAACCATGAGGTAGACTGGTCCTTGGACATGCAGAAAATTGACCAATAGCAAAATGTTTCAACCCTAGTCAGCCTGCGCGGACTTTGCAGGCTGACCTGGGTAGATACTTTTTGTAGATAAATTAAACCTGCTTTTCACAGAGAATAGCTCACATGTAGAGCATGTTTAAATACAAACTGTAGAATCACTGCAGTACCATTTGCAGCCCCGTAGATAGTTATTGCAGCTTTCCGACAAAAAACAGCCCCAGGCCCCGGTCAGCTGACGAGGTGGACCTTGAAATTTGTATACACTGTGTCTTATCTCACTGAAATAACAGAAGAGTTTACTGTCATAGAGCTAAATATGCGATACAGAAATATTCAATCTTCAAAAACAGACATGTTGTGTGTTTGAATTTCAAGCCTTTTTTTTTCTCCAAAGAAATATCCTTATGGTAGTTGAAATTGTTACTCCAAAATCAGACTGCACCAATCACAAAAATGTGCCTTCCATTAAACTTGAATAGCAAACAATAAGAATTACATGTACAGCAAAATACCCAATTTTTAAGCCTTTACTACACAATCCCAAGTTCTAATCACCTGAACAAGAAGGCTTTTTAATACATTGTAGGAAAAGGAGAAAATGCCGGTAACCAGCATTTTGTCCTTTTCCCGCACTGTTTTCTACCTTTTAAAAGATAAATCAGTTCTGTTCTGTCACGTATGATATTTGTTTGCAAATGTCTTCACATTGGAGAAGTCTAAAATATCATTTGGGATAAGTCGGTTGCTCTTTTCACAGTTAACAACTAGCTTAAGTTTGATGTAAATATCTTGAATCATGACAGAGATATGAGAAAAATCTCAAAGTTTTAGTATAAAAACCCAGACAATGACTTGGTTATGACCACAGTCAAGCTAAAACTTTGCTGATTAAGGAATTATTTGTTTCTAAACATGCTACATGGACTTAAATTGTGGTTTTTCAGCGCTGAATAAAGCAAATCAAAATGCCTGGAATGCAATAGATTGCATCTTGTTTGCAAAACTTTTTTGGGGGATATGCCAACACCCCTCTGGTACAACAATGAATCTTTAGAAATTAAAAAAAGGGCTTGGTACTCCCCTGTGTCACCGGTCTAAATTTTGTGATCTGGCAGACAGTTTCCCCTTTCCAAAACAAAATATTTAGACTCTTCCAAACAGAAAGCATCAGCAGATGACAAATCTGAAAGTGGTGCAAAGAACCAGAAGTTTTTTGACAAGAGTAGAAAATATTGTTGGTAACCAGCATTTTCTTTTATTCCAATAATGTTTTCATAATGCCTCTCCCTTAGGGTCTTTAAAACTGGATTGTTTTGTAAAGTGTTAATAAACATGAAACACTCTTACACTTCATCCATAGGAACATTGGCGCTGCTTTCCTGTGTTGGTAATGTGATGTCTTTTTGAAGAACATGAGTTGCAGTATATAGAATATCTTCATTTAGTTTCTTTTCCAACCCTTTTCGGGCATCTGTAAAACTGAAAGAAAAAGCAATTAGATCAGCCAAGGAAAACAATTACAGTCAGTTGGAAATCTTGCAATTTATTCCTGCAGTTTTGTTAAAAAAGGTTGATAATTTGATAGATCAAATGCCTCATTGTAGAATTTTTCTCCTACTGAACTCCAATCTGAAAGTATGTCCAATACCAATAGACCTCTGTTACAACCCAGTGTTTTGTCCATTGCTGATGAAGTGGACTGTAGATCTTGGAATAGCAAAGGCTAGGTTATACTTTCTCCAGGTGCCATGACAGTTTCTGATTCAAGAGTGGTGATGATGACAATTCAATGTAGCTCAGTACATGATTCCTGTCTAAGAAATGGAAAAAAACTGTGGGAATAATGACTTCAAAAGCTTTTTTTCTATCAGGGTTGATATAACTGAGTATTATGTGGTGAAAAACATCTGTCAACCAAAACATAAATTAACTCTTTACCAAACAACTCAGGGGTCCTGTGTGGCTCAGTGGTAAAGTGTGGGACTTTTAACTTGGAGGCCCTGGGTTTGAGCCGCACTAGATCCACTGGTTTTTTCGTGGGAGTATCCTTGGGCAAGACACTTAAGAGCCCTAGCCTAGTACAGGCAAAACCCAGGAATACATGAATATGTAAGCTGTTGCCGTGATATGACTGAAATAATGTTTAATACACCATACAGTCAATCAATCAATCAATTACAAAACAACTCAGAATTTAAATGACCTGAAAGAGGAGGAAAGGCTTTTGAAAACATTACTGGAGGAACAAATGCTGATGATCTGCATTTTCTTCTTTTCCAATAAAGTTTTCCACCCTTTCATAGACATATTTCAGCTCTTGAGTCATATTTGAATTGTAATAGATAGATCTGCAAATGCCTTCAATTTGAACAAGTCAAAAACTTTGTTGTCTAGTAAAATGTTAACTCCTTACCATATTACAAGGTTTTAGACTGATCCATAATGAAAACTTTTGTAGATGACAATTTAAAGTTGTTCATATCATTCGATTTGTCTGATATGGTAGAAAAAACAATGTGGGAAAAGGAGAAAATGCTGGTTACCAGCATTTTCTCCTTTTCCCACAATGTTTTCAATGGCCTTCTCCTACAAGGTCATTAAAACTACAGATTGTGTGGTAAGGGGTTAAGGTGCTCAAGAATCAGTGAATCTACCATACTTACTTTCTTTCAGCTGTATCTGTGGTCTTTAACCTTTTATGGGGAGGTTCCATTTCATCTTGCAAGTTACCAACATGTAATGCATGGTGCATGTCACTTATGTTTATTTCACCTGACTCACAAGAAGTATCTGTCTGAATAGTACTGATATTATCTGTAAGCAATCTCTTATTCTGCCTTGAATCATCATGAGTAATACATGTAGATGATAAACCTTCTGCCAATTCTTTTCTACAGTTGTTTACAGCTGTGTTCCAAGAATCAGTGCTGTCTGGTTCATTAGCATATAATTCACCAAATGAGTCTGTTTGTTGCACATGTAAAATTTCTTTTCTGTTACTTTCTGGTACATCTTCAAAAGCTTTACCAGAGTCTGACAACTTTTTCCGCTCTCTCTCCGAATTTAATTCTGAGGTCCGCTCCAACTTTGGAGTTTCTACAATACTTACTGAATTATCAGTTACTTTCTGTAAGACTGTGGTTTCATCAAAACTATGAGACGAATCTACCTCCTTTTCCTTGGCTCCCACTTCATCTTTTGTTGATAATTCTTCTTCTATATTATCTATCACCTCTTGTGTATTCTGTACGATGCTAACATTGCTTTCAACTCTTTCACTATCTTGCTTCAAAACATCATCAATGTCTTTGAGAATTTCAGCTGTTCTGTTCATATTGGAACTTTTTTGCTCAGATATGATACATAGGACAGCCTGAAAAAAAATTATGGAGTGAAACAATGACCTTGGTCCAAACCAGGAATTGTTAACTAATGTAAAGTAATCAAAAAATTGTAATGGTTAATCCAAAGTAGTTCTTGAATCAGAAGAATTAATCAGAAATAAAGAAGCTCGTGATTTTTCAACAGAAAATGTAGTTCATACAAACATGTACATGCATCATGAAGACTTTATTAAATCTTTAACAGAAGAAAAAATTGAAAGCATTAGCAGATGACACATTGATTAAACCTGGCTGAAATGATGTAATTTGATTTGGAAATGCAGAAATGTTGAGAAAGGCAAAAATTTTTGCCACCAGTATTTCCTCCTTTTCATGCAATGCTTTTGAATGCAATTCTAGGTCAGAAAATATGGCTTTGTGTGATTAATCATTTACTAAATGATTAGATAAATGGGAGATTCATCTATACATCTATTGATATCATATTCTTGCTGTTTCAAGTAATTTTTCAATAATGTGCATGAACTTGTATTTCCAAATAACAGTTGTTCTCATTGCTAATCTCTAGATGATTCTGCTGTAATTAAAAGAGGATGGAAAAAATTAGGAATTTGACATTAGGCACTGAAGTCACGTGGCACAGAAACCAAGATATGCTGATAAACGGGCAAGCGGCAAAGCAAATTGAAGATGTCGCTTTTCTTGTATCTATGCCATAAAAATAGTCGTATTTTCCCCTACAGAGAAATCGTCTTTCAAAGTAACCGAGTTGTTAATGGACGAGTTGTCTTTGGGGCGAATAGTTCGAACCGCATTTGTTTCGAACGCCGACCTGCTAATTACTGGCAAGCTTGACAATGACAATATGTACATATCATTACAAAGCAAAATATATAACAATTCAACGCACATACCCAGATGGATTCTTAAAACTCTCAAGCAACTCTGGGTTTACGAAGCAATATCATCGGTCTAGATGAGAAATTCATTGCTCACTGAATCTTTACCCGAGAAGTTGAGTTTTACGCAGTCGCCGGCAAGGGATAATCAAAGTGCTGTCAGTACTGTCAACACTGAACAACTACAATGGTTTGAAATCACAAATCAAATGGTAGTTGTTTGAACTATGTATGGGGTAGAAATCCTACAAGTTATAACTGAGCCACATAATAAACCCTTTTTTTAACTGTCCTGTACATATTAATAGTTTAACAGAATACTTTTAATAGACCTTGAGCCACCAATAGACCCCCCTCCCCCCCCCCACAGGGGGAATTTTCGGCACTATTATTTTCTGAAACCCAAAGGTCTCCTGAGCACTTTGTCAAAGTCTGCCACCTGGCGAGTGGGGCTTTTGCGAGTTATAGAGGTCAAAGGTCATCAAGTGCACTGTTGCCTACGATATATCAATAAATAGCAGTTCAGGTTAAATTTTCATTCAATTTTCTACATTTAATATGTCAGAAACATGTTCAGATGAGTTTATAAACTCATATCTTTAGTCAAAACAGCTGTTTTACACAAACAGAAGCAACGTTGTTTGAATCAAAGTACTGAGAGAACTGTTCTTGGTCACGTTTGTGAGCGTAAAATGGCTGGTACCCGAAATCATATTCATAGCATACAAAATCATCAATTATGATCTTAGTGATACAGAATAGATTCCATGACAAACATTGTGCCTTACCAATATAATTTATCCTATCTATAAGCTGTTTCAGCAAAGGAAATCCGAGTATTAATAGTTACAAATGTTGAGCTTTTTATTCAGATCTTACGCTATTTGTTGGAATTTAAGATATTTCTTGTTGACGTCAGGATTGCATTTATCACTTCTATAATCAACAGTAATTTGCCACATTGATTGGTATTGTATTAAACCCAGTGAATAAAGTTGTGTAGATCTTTTTCTCCATAGAGTTTGAGACTAATATGAAGTTGCATTTCATTGAAATGATAACAATGATGTTTGCAACAGATCATTCCATGCTATATGAAAATCTATCCACTATCACCCAATTTGACCACACTCATGAAGTCAACATTGTTATCGTCTTTCTCATTGCTTGGTTAGAATATATTTCAATATGTTAACTAAATCATTGCTATGATTTATACTCTATATTATTCTATACACGTACTGCATGTCTGTGACATGGGGAAGTACCCAGTAAACATTGTGAAAATTCAATAGCATTTCTGTTCCATTCACAGTATGACATTTTTACCACAATTGAAAAACATCAAAATGTACGCAAAGAGGGCATGCATAAAACCATTTTTGAAACACTCTAGTTTGTTATTCTCTAAATGATTCCAAGGTAGCATTTCGCAAAACAGAATCTACTTTTGTCGAACTACTGAGACTTCCCTTCACAGAATAGACTTTGCGAATGAGAAATCAGGTCAGAAAAGAAGAAGCTGTCTCACCATTAGATCAATGATCATTTCTTGCTACAGATGGGCAATTATTGGTGCATCACTTACATGGAATAGCACAGTAAAACGAAATCTATCATTTGTAATATGGGAAACAAAATCCTGGAAATAACAATATGCCCATGATCGTGATACCAAATGCAAAAAAAAAAATGTTCATCTGTTCATGCACAATACTACAGCTATGCTTATATTGGATGAGGTGGAGCGAAGCATAGTCTAAGTGTATTGCAGTAGGTATTTTCTTTTTGACATACGACAGGTACCTTTATATACATGTTTGATAGAAAGAGAGAAAAACAAAACTCATGCATAGGCCTTTTGCCCATAGCAGAAATAAGGAGAGACACTAATCATCTATCAAACAAGGTAAATGATAAATTGCCAGCTAAAATATCAAAAAAACTTCTGTCTCTCTTAAATGTATACAATATCAAACAAAAAAAACTAAAAAATTTTTTTTGAATTTACACAGATTATAAATCACTAGAATAAAATGTAACTGAGTAAAAGAAGACATAGCCTTGAAGCTATGCAGGTAGAAAACAAGAAATTATACATATGTAAGAACAAGATAATCTGAGCAATCATAGAATTGCCATGTGAATGATGACAATTTGCATGACCTTTACGCCAAAAAATATATTAATGACAAGAACATTAATAGTACATGGTAACACACAAATGACCTTCATTTCAAAGATAACATAGAAGGGGAAAAAATGGATAAAAGAATAAGGAAAAACCAGGGCTCTTTATTGCATAGTTTAAGACTTAAGCATATTATATAAAACCCAATGCAACTCATTTCCAACATTTAAACTTAGCCTTCTGTAATAGTCATGGCACGATGCTTCAAATTATTTCCTTGTTTTTTAATGCCAACCAGTTAAATTGACATAATTCTGAACATGTAAGAACGGAAAAACGACAAAAAGCATAAAGCCACAGATAGGGCGGGTAGGTATGGGAATGATGATGGTGAAGGTTTTACTGAGCAAATACAAGCATGAATGAGCTCTCATTCACTATAACACCATGGTCCTCAGTAAATGAATACTGACCAACAGTGTGAGATAACAGGTGCATCTGCCCTATTGAAATATCAAATCTAAATGGGGAATTTAATTCATCATGGTAACTTACATTGTAAGTAAATTACCTGATAACTTAATTGATGTGTGTAAAAAGTGAAACAAGATTAACTACGAATAATATATCTCTGATTTTCGGCAGTTAACTCTTTCCACGCCAAATATTTAATGCCCACCTCTTACGATGCCTGGAAATAGGCTTCCTTGAAAATCAGTAAGAGTTTTATCATATTAGGCTTGACTAAACAAGCGGACGACAGAGTTCTAAGATCAGACTGCATGTTCTGTGCAGTCTGATCTTGATCTCTGACGTCCGCAAAGGCCACTGTTTTCGCCTATAGTGCTGAAAGGGTTAAATTCATACATTTGATTGCCGTATTTAACTAAAAAGGTGGATATGCCTGTAGGTCATACCTTTACTACTTCATGGCAAGTTCAAACTTCAGTACTATGATATCATTGTCTGAAAGAACTAAATTGATAAAATAACAAGAGAAGGCACTGTAGATAGCATATGCAATGTCCTCTTAGTAAATGAGATCAAGATATATTTACTTTTAAACTTCTATTTACTGTAATTGACTATAACTATTAAGATCATGAAAATAAGCATACCAATAAATTTCAGATTTATTTTGTTTATCTAAAATGAAGAAATGAACCAGATAGTTGTTGAATTCTCAGCAACTGGTATAAAAAATCAAAAAGTATATTAATGAACTTTGGTTGTAAGTGCTTCCATTTTATCCATGAATAAGACAAATTGATATACAATAAATCTGAAAATGCCATCTGGGTTGCTTCTAGGATGCATTCAAGGCATCTGTGATCAAGAAAATGTGCTTTATCTTAAAAATATCTTTGTAGTTTCTCAGATTATGATTTTTTGGAAGCTTGAATCATAAAAAAAATAGTGCTGTCAGTGCTTTGATTTGCATTAAATGTTTTTTATTTTGTTAGAAATGCAAAGAATTACCTTAATATGAGCTTATTACATTACCTGAGATCATTTGGGACTTTCACAAGGTATAAAATTTCGAAAGAAATGTCAACTGGAGATCAGCTAATAAGGTTAAGGTTAGAGGTGCACTTGATGACCTTTGACCTCTATAACTTCCAAAAGCCCCACTCGCCAGGTGGCAGACTTTGGGAATGTGCTCAGTAGACCTTGGGGCTCAAGAAAATCATAGTCCCGAAAATTCCCCCTGGGGGTGAGCAAACACCCTGCTGGCTCATAGTCTATAAAATTATATGTTTGCCAGTCAACAGCAATACCTAAAATATATGTGACAATTCTGATCAGTAATACCCATTATCAAGCTTTATATATCACTCGTCATGAATAACAGTACCTACCAACCTTTTAAAAGAGTTTAAAAAGTACAAATATTATTTTCTGTAACTTTGATAACATTAAACGACTAACGGCCGATCACTATTTTAATCTCACGACTGTTAGGCCTACGAGTTCCATTTACATCAGTTTACAGAACAATCTAAATTTTTCAAATTCTTTTTAAATTCTTTTAAAGCAATGTTTCCTTACAAACTCCTCTCCGTTGCAATTTTATCTCTGCTCAAGGCCAAATGACCTATCATTTTTTTCAACACCTGCTACATATACGGACTGCACTCGTCACAACTCGGCTGATCCCGTAACTATATACGTATGACTTGATCAACGGATCACTCGAAGTTTGCCGAATAATATTGACAGCAGACGACTACGCAGAAGAAGTGTTTACATAAACCGATTCACTTAATTTGCTGTCGTTTCATTCATACAGTAAATTGTTGCTTTATCACTGACCCCATTTCTTATTATCACTTTGAAAGTAAATTGCTACAAAAATTCCAGTTTTTGCTGGCCAGAGATTTTGATAATACTGATATTATGACATAATTCAACGCTAAACAAACTGTAATCGCCGTTCATTACATAATTGAAAAAGTTAAGTATGGAATTACCTGACACCCTGTTTACTTCTAGATACTATTCTTGCGCTTATCTGGGTTAAAAGTAGTTTTTGTAATCATGTCACCACAGCAGGTATAAGCGTTAATAGGCTGTAAGTAAAAGCTGTTACGAGTTCAAGTGCAGCTACATCAGTTTGCTTTCAGCGGACAGGTTTCCAAAATTTGTGGTCTGTCCAATCGGCCGGCAATGTTATTGAAAATCTCGTCCATCCCCCCACCATAGAACTATAGATCTATGGATGCAAGTTGACCACCCCATCAAACACCTCCTCTCAATATTAACTGGGTGTGTGATTATTTTCTAAAGGTCTAGGTCCCAAGTTTATGACATAAGGATATTTGAAATCCATATCGCTGAAAAGGAAAAACTAGATGACGTGAACTCTGTATTCTATAAGAAGTAGGAGCCTCGAACATTCTTACAAGTAGTGTGTATTCCTGAAGAACTCGTTAGGTCTTAGACTGAAATCTTAAAGAAAAGTCGGGTTTTGCTAAGATGGCGTAATTTAAAAGCTTTTGTTCAAATCTTTGATAAAACGTTTGGATACCTGGCGAAAGCTCTTCAAATACCAAAAGATAGTTTGGATCATACAGCGAGTCATGCTCTGTGAAAGGCGACCTAATGCATCTGGAAAAAGTGTCCATCCATGTCAACATGCGCATTCTGCCACTACCATCGTTTCGCCGAAAAACAGTCAGTGGCTTGAGAAGACTATTTTAAGCAAAGTAGTGGTAAAAGATTGTCCATGAAAGACGAGCTGGCCACTCCGATACAACTAAAACAATGTTGAAATGGCGTTAGACACCATACAAACATTAATGAACACTTTTAGTCAGCCGGATAAGGTGAAATAAGATGATTGATGAAAATAACGATTATTGTAAGGATAGAGGGAGGATGGCCACAACCTCCCCTATCCAATATGTGTGGCTAATAAAGTTTAAAAAAAAAAATAACATATTCATGAGTATGTGACTGAATATACCAAACATTTTGATCGCAAAAAAAAAAAAGAAACGAACACGTAGAATACTTTGATGTATAGAGTAGAATGAGATTAGACTAAAAGGAATGAACTGTCTGATGACTTATCTGAACTCAACGATTTTTGGAAAAAAAAATTCTGATAAACAACAACTTTCATATTGCCATTGTG
This sequence comes from Hippopus hippopus, assembly GCA_946811185.2. Lineage (NCBI taxonomy): Eukaryota > Metazoa > Mollusca > Bivalvia > Cardiida > Cardiidae > Hippopus > Hippopus hippopus. Next base: position 8,453,074 of record OX328110.1, on the reverse strand, counting down.
TGTGTTTGTCTACAAGGTTGAATTAAAGACTTTACTTTTCACGTACTTTAAGCGTCACGTCCAAGAAATAACTCTTTACGACGATGAAAAGAAAATCTGACTTGTCCAAGCTGACAGCATTTATAGCTAGAAGAACGGGTAACAGTACGGGTGTGTGAGGTTGGCAATATGCGGATGAGTTGAATTTCATGCCGCAGTAAATTCGCTTTTTTTTTTCAAACTCAAGGGATAGTTACGAAAATTAATGAATCCTGATTGGAATATCGAAATGAATTTCATGCTAGCAGCAGATTCGCGTTTTTTTTTATGTATAGGCATATGGATGGTGTATGAAATCGAATGTCGATTTGAATATCGAAATGAATTTCATGCTAGCAGCAGATTCGCGTTATTTCATCTATTGGCATAAGGATGGTGTATAAAATCGAATGTCGATTTGAATGTCAAAATGAATTTCATGCCAGCAGCAGATTCGCGTTTTTTCATCTATGGGTATAAGGATGGTGTACGAAATCGAATGTCGATTTGAATATCGAAATGAATTTCATGCCAGCAGCAAATTCGCGTTTTTTCATCTGTGGGCATAAGGATGGTGTATGAAATCGAATGTCGATTTGAATATCGAAATGAATATCATGATAGAAGCAGATTCGCGTTTTTTTATGTATGGGCATAAGTACGATGTATGAAATCGAATGTCGATTTGAATATCGAAATGAATATCATGCCAGCAGCAAATTCGCATTTTTTTAATGTATGGGCATGAGGATTGTGTATGAAATCGAATGTCGATTTGAATATCGAAATGAATTTTATGCTAGCAGCAGATTCGCGTTTTTTTATATATGGGCATAAGGATGGTGTATGAAATCGAATGTCGATTTGAATATCGAAATGAATATCATGCCAGCAACAGATTCGTGTTTTTTCCTGTATGGGCATATGGATGGTGTATGAAATCGAATGTCGATTTGAATATCGAAATGAATTTCATGCCAGCAGCAAATTCGCATTTTTTCATGTATTGGCATAACGATTGTGTATGAAATCGAATGTCGATTTATATATCGAAATGAATATCATGCCAGCAGCAGATACGCGTTTTTTCCTGTATAGGCATACGGATGGTGTATGAAATCGAATGTCGATTTGAATATCGAAATGAATTTCATGCCAGCAGCAGATTCCCGTTTTTTTATGTATGTGCATCAGGATGGTGTATGAAATCGAATGTCGATTTGAATATCGAAATGAATATCATGCCAGCAGCAGATTCACGTTTTTTCCTGTATAGGCATATGGATGGTGTATGAAATCGAATATAGATTTGAATATCGAAATGAATTTCATGCTAGCTGCAGATTCGCGTTTTTTCCTGTATGGGCATAAGGTTGGTGTATGAAATCGAATATCGATTTGAATATCGAAATGAATTTCATGCTAGCAGCAGATTCGCGTTTTTTTAATATATGGGCATAAGGATGGTGTATGAAATCGAATGTCGATTTGAATATCGAAATGAATATCATGCTAGCAGCAGATTCGCGTTTTTTCCTGTATAGGCATATGGATGGTGTATGAAATCGAATATAGATTTGAATATCGAAATGAATTTCATGCCAGCAGCAAATTCGCATCTTTTTGATGTATGGGCATAAGGACGATGTATGAAATCGAATGTCGATTTGAATATCGAAATGAATTTCATGCCAGTAGCAGATTCGTCTGTTTTCATGTATAGGCATATGGATGGTCTATGAAATCGAATGTCGATTTGAACATCGAAATGAATATAATGCCAGCCGCAGATTTGCGTTTTTTTATGTATGGGCATAAGGATGGTGTATGAAATCAAATATCGATTTGAATATCGAAATGAATATCATGCCAGCAGCAGATTCGCATTTTTTCATGTATGAGCATAAGGATGGTGTATGAAATAGAATGTCGATTTGAATATCGAAATGAATATCATGCTAGCAGCAAATTCGCGTTTTTTCATGTATGGGGATAAGGATGGTGTATGAAATCGAATGTCGATTTGAATATCGAAATGAATATCATGCCAGCAGCAAATTCGCATTTTTTATATGTATGGGCATAAGGATGGTGTATGAAATCGAATGTCGATTTGAATATCGAAATGAATATCATGCCAGCAGCAAATTCGCATCTTTTTGATGTATGGGCATAAAGACGATGTATAAAATCGAATGTCGATTTGAATATCGAAATGAATTTCATGCCAGTAGCAGATTCGTCTGTTTTCATGTATAGGCATATGGATGGTCTATGAAATCGAATGTCGATTTGAACATCGAAATGAATATAATGCCAGCCGCAGATTTGCGTTTTTTTATGTATGGGCATAAGGATGGTGTATGAAATCAAATATCGATTTGAATATCGAAATGAATATCATGCCAGCAGCAGATTCGCATTTTTTCATGTATGAGCATAAGGATGGTGTATGAAATAGAATGTCGATTTGAATATCGAAATGAATATCATGCTAGCAGCAAATTCGCGTTTTTTCATGTATGGGGATAAGGATGGTGTATGAAATCGAATGTCGATTTGAATATCGAAATGAATATCATGCCAGCAGCAAATTCGCATTTTTTATATGTATGGGCATAAGGATGGTGTATGAAATCGAATGTCGATTTGAATATTGAAATGAATATGATGCCAGCAGCAGATTCGCGTTTTTTCCTGTATAGGCATATGGATGGTCTTTGAAATCGAATGTAGATTTGAATATCGAACTGAATTTCATGCTAGCAGCAGATTCGCTAAATGTTTGTATGGACATTGGGATTTAGTATGGAATTGAATATAGAGTTGAATATCGAACTGAATCTTAGGCTAGTAGCGGATTCGTCAATATTTCTTCACGGGCTATAGATGATGTATGAAATCGAATGTAGGTTTGAATATCGAACTAAATTTCATGCTAGCAGCAGATTCGCCAAAATTTCTGCACGGGCCCGTAGATGATTTATTAAATCGAATGTAGATTTGAATGTTGAAGTGAAGTTCATGCTATCAGCAGATTTGGAAAAAAATCTATATGGACATATTGATTGTTTATGCAATCAAATGTAGGTTTGAATATCGAAGTGAATTTTCTGTTTGCAGCAGAATCGCAAAAAAAGTCAATATGAGGATGTAGATAATGAATGAAATCGAATGTTAATTTAGGCACGAAGATGGCGTTTTAAATGAAGAGCAGGTTTTGGATAAGCAAAAATATTTGTAGATTTGCAAAAATATCCACATGGAGATATGAATGATATTTGGAATCAAAAATCATTTGAAATATCTATCTGAATTTCATGCAAGAAGCCGATTCGCAAAAATACCAACATTGGCATTTAAATATGATTTCATGACGGCATTAGATTCTTTACAGAAAAATTACCCGTACTTATAATTCTTATAAGAAATTAAATATCTATTTGATATAGATACGAATTTTATGCAAACAACGGATTTGCGAAATTTCCATATGGTCATAGGCAAGGTGTATATAGATGTGGTTTAACACCGAATAACGATTTTGAATGTCGTACTAGAATATGGTTCGGAATAATTTCTCTGCGGACATGAAAATGGTCTATGAAATCAAATGTAGAATTAATAATTTATACGAGTTTTATGTCGGCAGCTGATCCATGAAATCTTTAAATTTGAGCATGTAAACGGTTTATGAAATCGAATAAAGATTTAACAATCGATTTGAATCTTATGTCAGAAGCAGTTCGGTAAAAACCAACAATAATTTGTGAACATATTACCCTGTCGTATATGAAATTTTGTAGTATCTTTTAAGGGGTTGCTAACTAGAGCACTTCTATTGGTAGTGACTGATCGATCGCTCGATTGATTGATTGATTGAATCGAGTGATTGAGTGATTATTTATTTTATGAATATATATTCACTTGCTCACTTAAAGCATTTATTCTACGCGTCTGTTCATTTGTCCATTTATTCTTTTTTTCCATATTTTTGTTTGGTCCATTTTTTGACCTAGCATTTTGTTATCGTTGCAAAGTTCCAAAACTTGATTTTCATATTTTTTGCAACTGCCATTTTCAGGTTGTAATTTAGTTGTGCAATATTTCTCATTCTAACCATTTTTGCTTAATACTTCTTTTTTTTTTTTTTTCCCTTCTTTTCTGTTGTATATATTTCATTACTGTTGTTAAAATGTTCACCGATTTGGAGGAAAAACAATAAAAATGACAATAATGGATATCAATAAATGAATGCTCATGTATAGTGTGTACAATCTAATACTGACGCGAGTTTCATGCGAGCAGCAGATTTCCAAACGACATTGTATTTGCATATATACATGCAAATGGTGTATAAAGTCGAATAACGATTTGAATATCAAAATGAATTTCATACTGCAGTATGATACACAAAAATTTCAACGCGGGAATACAGATGGTGTATGCAATCGAATATATTTAGACAAGTGATTTCACCAAACAAACTAGTTATGAAATGAAATCAAACAACATGCCGACGGCCAGATCAACTATAAAGTTTTTGACAAACTGCCTTTCTGAATTGGACCAGCCCGCATTGCTCAGGTGTTAGAGCGTACCTGAATTGTAAACGTCAAGTCTTTGGTTATTATAGGGTGAGAGTTCAAGCCCCACGGCTGACCATCTATAATTACCAATAGTCTTTCGGATGAGACGTTAAACCGATTTCCCTTGTGACGGTGCCATAAATCGATCACGTTAAAGAACAGGGCGTAACTTAGGGTGGTTGTAACCTGTATGTTGCACTATCCCTCGGAACAAAACTAACAGTCTTAAGGGGGCGTCGCCCATATGGGAAACCGGTGGTGACAATAAATAAACGCAAATTCAATCAATCTTTCTGAGTTGACCAGCCGGCAAAGCTCAACTGGTAGAGCGTAGGACGTGTAAGCATCAAGTCTTGGGTCACTTGAGGGTGTTGGTTCGGGCTCCATGGCTGGCTATCTAAAAATACTAATAGTCTTTCGGATGAGACGTTAAATCAAGGTCCCGTGTGACAATACTTTACACTGACAGAAACAGGCTCAACTCAGTGTGGGTTTCGTTCTGTATCCTGCAATATGCCCTATAACAAAATAAAAAGTCTTCAAGAGGTAGGCCCCGAAACATCCGTCACCTGAGGGGATATCCCATGTCTTGCTTTCCCCCCCCCCCCCCCCCCCACACACACACATACACACTTGTGCCTTCGGCTGTCAGGGAACGCCAAATGCATTCCATTGCATTGCATTCCATAGCCGTACCACTTTTAACAAGCCGACCACGGCCCTGACTTGTAAAAAAATAATTACTGTGCATGTTACCATGATTTTTCAAATGCGACCAACTGCAGGGTCGTAAGAAGTCGTATTGTACAGTAGTAGGTAAAATTTGATTTTGAACTCAAATTATTAAATTTGTCTTGAATGGGTCAGAAACATTGTGGAGGAAAGGAGAAAGTCCCGGTTACCACCATTTTCTCATTTTCCCACAAAAGCCGTCTACCTCAGGATCGTCAAATTCGGAATTATGTGGTTAAAGGTTAATTACATACATGTATACCTCTCCCCACGGAGCAATCTCAAAACGATGCTTTTCACCACGATGTTACATGAGTCTACAAGGGCTTACTAGCGCTTTCTCGATGATTTCAGTTGAAATGAAGGCGAAACAGCTTGCCTGCAGATCCAAAGACGGGTTTTAGATAGTAAGGACCCATGAATATGTGAATTGTCGCCGTTAAACACATTTGGCATGGCATTAATCACCACACATTTGAATATAAAAACTGAATAAAAATCATAACAGTTGTAGACCTCTATCTTATTTAGGCCCCTGTCACACCAAACTAATTCTTAGAACGTCTTACTACCTGACAAAATCGTCTTACCCCGCCCTGACATAATCGGAAAACGGGTTGCGGGTAGAACGTGTAATTTTTGCCTGATAATGCCTGAAGCCCCTGTCTCACCAATCCTGTTCATAGAAAGTCTTAAACCGGTCAACAAAAATCGTAAATCGGGCTGCGGTCGGGATAGGACGTGCAATTTCTGTCGGTAAAATGCAAACGCACTGCCATTTGATGCCCGACTACACTACGACAGGATCGAAATATGGCAGTTCCGTTTGTAGTATGTCAATGTCGTTTTAAGTACGTTGTCACTCCGTCTAATTACAGAAGGGTTGGACGGCAAAAAAATTGAGCAGGCTCAAAGTTCTGGAGCACCTTTCCCGTCCTAACCCGTCCATTAAGTTCGTAAACAGATCGTGAAAGGTTGCTTATACGTTCACTCCGTTCGAAAAAATCCGTTTTGCAACTAATTTCGGAACGGAGTGAGAACGAGTTTGGTGCGACGGGGGTATTACCTACAGTTGATAGTAATAAAAATGGAGCAAGCTGTCTCAGAATTTGGGGCTAGTTGTCTTTTGAAGGTGGGGCGAGTTGTCTTTTGAAGGTGGGGCGAGTTGCCTTTGGGCGAATTTTTTGTGGGGCGAGTTGTATTTGGGGCGAGTTGTCCTGCACCCGACAAGTGATACTAGTTTCATGGCGGCAACTAATTCGCGAAACGTTCGATTTGAGCATGTAAATTGTTTATGAAGTCGAATAAAGATTTCATCAGCGATTTAAATTTCATGTCAGCAGCAGATCGAAAAAAACAAGCAGCAAGTTGTGAAAATAGTACCCTGTAATTCATTGCTTCAGAATTCTAGAACACGAGTCAAGTTGTAAAATAAAAGTGTCGTCGTGATGGTAAATTCTTATCTGTTATTATTGTGCCTTAAAGATTCTACCTTCTGAAAGCAAACCTGAGTCGGTTATACGGACAGTTTTATGACAAATAGAGTAGAAATTAAGACCCAGTTTGGACTTTTCTTAAGTAGCCGCACTGCCAAATCAAATCCAATTTCTTGTATATAACTTTACTTCTCATGTAAAGTGAAAGTTAGTTAAAAAAAAACTTATCTGCTTTAAGCGTTTGTCTTAGTAGCCATTTTTAAACAGGCAACCTTATGCAAATAGTATGAAGTTTCCTAAAAATGGAAACGGGTGGATATATTACTGATGGATGACTACAGAATTCGACTACTACAACTACTACCACTACTTGTACTTAATTAGTCTACACTAGTAAAGGTAATATCTGTTCACATGACACACTTAGAATATGAAGAATAACAAAAATATGCTGTAATTTTTTGCATGACGTCCAAAGGTTGTGAAAAAGAACATTTACTTACCCTTATTTAGTATGGGGGTTTTAAGTAGTTAGTCAAATTATTTTTCTCAATTTCTTTTTTCGACGTAGCTGAATGATCTTACTTTAGTTCAATCAGCCTTGCACCGTGTTTTATTGTATCATGTGGTTTTTCAGTACCCATAAAACATTGACATAACGTTACTCCTTACATAGTTGCACTCCTTTCTATGTTCTAGTATGAAAACTGTACAAAGATAATTTTATTTCTACATAAAAAAAATGACAACATAAATGCATTATACATGAGATAAAATGGACATGATAATGAAACTGTCAAACTATATTTAAATCTACAGTATGACACACACACACACAAAAAAAAAGGTTATGCATCCCTTATTTCCATTTTGTTCATTCTGTAGATGATTTTATAACTGATAAATTTTTAATATATATTCAATGCTTTTTATCTACCAATATTGATATTTCACTCACAAAAGAAACTACTTTCACATTCACTAGTTTAAATCATCGACCTTTTTGTGAGGTGAATGCTATTTTTGTGTACATGCATACAAGAAAGAACGTATCTTGTGCAATAGACGACTTCTCCCATGCGTTTTAAGAAATTCACAATCATCTTGAATAAACAGCCTATCTGACAACAATAAGTATTTGGGCATATTTAGGTGACAAATTGTTCTAAATTGCTAGCATGAAATTCGGTTCGATATTCAAATCTACATTATAGTTCATGCACAGTCTTTATGCCCGTATAGATATTTTGGCAAATTTGCTGCTAGCATGAATTTCAGTTCGATAGTCATACCTACATTCGATTTCATGCATCATCTATTGCTAGTAAAGAAATTTTGGCGATTCTGCTGCTAGCATGAAATTCAGTTCGATATTCAACCCTACATTCGATTGCATACATAGTCGTTATGCCATTATAGAAATTTAAGCGACTCTGCTGCTAGCGTGAAATTCAGTTCGATTTTCAAATCTACATTTGATTTCATATAGAATCAAAATGCCAACACATAAAAATACGGGAATCTGCTGCTAGCATGAAATTCAGTTCGATATTCAAACCGACATTAAATTTTTACATATCTTCCGTATGCCCCTACATAAAAGTACGCGAATCTGCTGCTAGCATGATATTCATTTCGGTATTTGAACGGACATTCGATTTCATACACCATCGATATGCTCATACATAAAAACAGGCGAATCTGCTGCTGGCATGATATTCATTTCGACTTTCAAATCGACATTCAATTTCATACACCATCCTGATGTCCATACATAAAAAAACGCGAATCTGCTGCTGGCATGGCATTCATTTCGATATTCAAATCGACATTCGATATCATACACCATCCTGATGTCCATACATAAAAAACGCGAATCTGCTGGTAGCATGAAATTCATTTCGATATTCAAATCGACATTCGATTTCATACACCATCCTGATGTCCATACATAAAAAAAACGCGAATCTGCTCCTATCATGAAATTCATTTCGATCTTCAAATCGACATTCGATTTGATACACCATCCTCATGCCCATACACAAAAAAACGCGAATCTGCTGCTGGCATGACATTCATTTCGATATTCAAATCGACATTCGATTTCATAAACCGTCCTAATGCCCATACATGAAAAAACGCGAATCTGCTGCTAGCATGAAATTCAGTTCGATATTCAAATCGACATTCGATTTCATACACCATCCGTATGCCTATACAGGAAAAAACGCGAATCTGCTGTTGGCATGATATTCATTTCGATATTCAAATCGACATTCGATTTCATACACCAACCTTATGCCTATACAGGAAAAAACGCGAATCTGCTGCTGGCATGATATTCATTTCGATATTCAAATCGAGATTCGATTTCATACACCATCCTGATGTCCATACATAAAAAAACGCGAATCTGCTGGTGGCATGAAATTCATTTCGATATTCAAATCGACATTCGATTTCATAAACGGTCCTAATGCCCATACATGAATAAACGCAAATCTGCTGCTAGCATGAAATTCAGTTCGATATTCAAATCTACATTCGATTTCATAAACCATCCATATGCCCATACAGGAAAAAACGCGAATCTCCTGTTGGCATGACATTCATTTCGATATTCAAATCGATATTCGATTTCATACACCATCCATATGCCTATACAGGAAAAATCGCGAATCTGCTGCTGGCATGATATTCATTTCGATGTTCAAATCGACATTCGATTTCATACACCATCCATATGCCTATACACGAAAAAACGCGAATCTGCTGCTGGCATGATATTCATTTCGATATTCAAATCGACATTCGATTTCATACACAATCCTCATGCCCATACATGAAAAAATGCGAATTTGCTGCTGGCATGATATTCATTTCGATATTCAAATCGACATTCGATTTCATACACCATCTTTATGCTCATACATAAAAGAAACGCGAAACTGCTGCTAGCATGATATTCATTTCGATATTCAAATCGACATTCGATTTCATAAACCATCCATATGCCCATACAGGAAAAAGAACGCGAATCTGCTGCTGGCATGATATTCATTTCGATATTCAAATCTACATTCGGTTTCATACACCATCCTTATGCCCATACATAAAAAAATGCGAATCTGCTGCTAGCATGAAATTCATTTCGATATTCACATCGACATTTGATTTCATACACCATCCTTATGCCCATAGATGAAAAAACGCGAATCTGCTGTTAGGATGAAATTCATTTCGATATTCAAATCGACATTTGATTTCATACACCATCCATATGCCCAAACAGGAAAAAACGCGAACCGGTTGCTAGCATGATATTCATTTTGATATTCAAATCGACATTCGATTTCATACACAATCCTCATGCCCATACATGAAAAAACGCGAATCTACTGATGGCATGATATTCATTTCGATATTCAAATCGACATTCGATTTCATACACCGTCCTTATGCCCATAAAGAAAAAAACGCGAATCTGCTGCTGGCATGACATTCATTTCGATATTCAAATCGACATTTGATTTCATAAACCGTCCTTATGTCCATACATGAAAAAACGGGAATCTGCTGCTGGCATATTATTCATTTCGATATTCAAATCGACATTCGATTTCATACACCGTCCTAATGCCCATACATGAAAAAACGCGAATCTGCTGCTGGCATGATATTCATTCCGATATTCAAATCGACATTCGATTTCATACACCGTCCTAATGCCCATACATGAAAAAACGCGAATCTGCTGCTGGCATCATATTCATTCCGATATTCAAATCGACATTCGATTTCATACACTGTCCTAATGCCCATACATGAAAAAACGCGAATCTGCTGCTGGCATGATATTCATTTCGACATGCAAATTGACATTCGATTTTATAGACCATCCTTATGCCCATACAGGAAAAAACGCGAATCTGCTGCTGGCATGATATTCATTTCGATATTCAAATCGACATTCGATTTCATACACCATCCTCATGCCCATAGATGAAAAAACGCGAATCTGCTGCTAGCATGAAATTCAGTTCGATATTCAAATCGACATTTGATTTCATACACCATCCATATGCCCATATAGGAAAAAACGCGAACCGGTTGCTAGCATGATATTCATTTCGATATATAAATCGACATTCGATTTCATACACCATCCTGATGCCCATACAGGAAAAAACGCGAATCTGCTGCTGGCATGATATTCATTTCGATATTCAAATCGACATTCGATTTCATACACCGTCCTTATGCTCATACATAAAAAAACGCGAATCTGCTGCTGGCATGACATTCATTTCGATATATACAAATCGACATTCGATTTCATACACCATCCATATGCCTATACAGGAAAAAACGCGAATCTGCTGCTGGCATGATATTCATTTCAATATTCAAATCGACATTCGATTTCATACACCATCCTCATGCCCATACATGAAAAAACGCGAATCTGCTGCTGGCATGATATTCATTTCGACATTCAAATCGACATTCGATTTCATACACCATCCTTATGCCAATACTGAAAAAAACGCGAATCTGCTTCTATCATGATATTCATTTCGATATTCAAATCGACATTCGATTTCATACACCATCCATATGCCTATACAGGAAAAAAACGCGAATCTGCTGTTTGCATGAAATTCATTTCGATATTCAAATCGACATTCGACTTCATACACCATCCTCATGCCCATACATAAAAAAACGGGAATCTGCTGCTAGCATGAAATTCATTTCGATATTCAAACGACATTCGATTTCATACACCATCCTTATGCCCATCGATGAAAAAACGCGGATCTGCTGCTAGCATGAAATTCATTTCGATATTCAAATCGACATTTGATTTCATACACCATCCATATGCCCATACATGAAAAAACGCGAATCTGCTGCTAGCATGAAATTCATTTCGATATTCAAATCAGGATTCATTAATTTTCGTAACTATCCCTTGAGTTTAAAAAAAAAAAGAGAATTTACTGCGGCATGAAATTCAACTCATCCGCATATTCATTTCGATAACTCCGATTATCGAACTTACTGCCAACTTCACACACCCTAACAGTACAGCTTACTGACCAAATCTTATCGTTGACTTCTTCTGTTTCGATATGCTTTTCAATTTATGGATTTACCAGACGACTCGTCCAAACTCAAAGCCTATGCAGATGACAAATTTGATGTAGCCCAAATGGTGATTTCTATAGATGAATGAGGAGATAACATTGTGGGAAAATGAGAAAATGCTGGTAGACAGCATTTTCTCCTTTTCCCGCAATGTTTCTAACAAGGTTCTTCCCCAAGGTCTTCGAAATAATATGAAAAAGGTAAAGCCTCAATACGAAAAATAGAAATCATATAAAAATCCATAGTAATCAATCTTAAATACAAATCAGAAGCGAGATCTCTTACGGGATCATCATCTGATAATTTTACATAGGCCTGTCAAGTTTAGTTCTTTAGTCCCCTAGTGCAATCACGACCGTGGCTACGTTAAGTGGCCAAAAAGCTTGACACTTACTTACGACCAACTCCTGACTTGACTGTTTTAGGGCAAATACAGACATCTCGGAACGGCTGACTTAGGATTACACTAAATTCTTAGTAACGGCCAACTCTAGGTTATGCTTTGCCTTACTGACTAGACTAACACTGCAACGCTAACATGACTGTTTCAGGGCGAAGACAGACACCTCGGAACGGCTGACTTTGGATTTCATTAAATCCTTAGTTACGGCCAACTCCAGATTACGGTTTGCCTTACTGACAAAAACCAGACGTATAATGCGACTTAGACAGACGGGAGTGGGAGAAGACTAAGTGAGCGATCGAAGGAGGGTGGTAAGAGAAGGTTGGGTGAGAATGCTGAGAGGAAAGTGGAAGAGAGTGACCGGTTGAAAGTAAGAGAGAGGTGGGTGAAGGTAGGTGGGTGGTAAGAGAGGGATGAGTTGGTGCATGTTGGAAGAGAGAGACTGGGCGGAAGTAAGAGAGGGATTGCGGGAGAGAAAAAGAGACGGGAAGCATAAGACAATAAGCCATTTGACCTGTGTTTTTACACCCCTTTAGCAGTGATTATTCCGCATAAATGATATAAGCTGACTTTTCATTATTTTCACCGTAAATTGAACTATCAACTTTTTAAAACCTTGAACGAAAAAAGATGTAAAGCACATAGAAAGTGAAAATATCGATACCTAAACAAATCGAGTCACTGCTCTGGATCAATCACATTGTCTTGTAAATTCGACCCCTCTGATTGGTTTGATAATAAAAAAGTCATGGTGGCCGTATCGCGATAAAACTATGGTGCAGTTCAAATTATATAGTCATCGTAATAAAATGGGAACACTTTCTATTTGATTTTCGATTTCTTTAAAAAAAAAATCAGTAAATTTAACACCCATCTATTTAAAAATAAGTTAAAAAGGATAGAGCTGACATATCCCATCCGTATATTCATTCGAAAGTTAAACTGGCTACACAATGAGGACAGTGAAATTTACTCTGTCTTCTAATTGTTTTATCTGCTGCACAGAAGGTCAGATGTACCCAGTGCTCGCAAAAATCACATTTTGCCCATTTTACAAGTTTGGAAATAAGGCAGGTGTTTCAATCCCTCTGGTTCAAAACGTTTACAAACACAGCATTTTTCAATATCAAGATATTCACTTCCATAACTGTCATCACTCATATTTTTTATCTGTCTGGTGATCTGAATTCCACTGCTGCTTGCTTTAGGACCGTGAGATTGTTTTTTCTGTGGATTGTTCTTTTTGTTTTGTTGATTAATTGGTAGCTTTTTATTTGATTGCTTGTTTTTCTCAAGTAAGCTTAGTTCAGAAATATAGCCTTCGGTGGTGACTGCTCTTCCAGATGGATTTGGCACATTATTTTTCTTATACATGTATTTACGTGTACTGTTTGAGTCATTAGTTTCTCGTAGTTTTCTGATTTTCTCTTTTTTTTTCAGGTTTTGTCCTTTCTTCGACACATTTTTTTTTCTGTGGGAAAACGGCTCGTACATGACGTAGGAATAGTAAGATTTATGACGTTACTATTTCCTAGCATGGAACGTTATGGATATTACTACAAAATAGAAGTTAATTGGGCTAAAAGTAAGTTGGAAATTACATAATCTGTATACATAATTTTTCGGGCATCATCCGATTGATAAATCATTTGTTCCATTTTTGACCAGTCAAGTAAAAAAGCTAAAGATTGTGATACGTGTGACGCTGTGCGATCAACCGGAAGACACTCTTTCTTAGTCATCCCCTTCTAGATTTAGACTAAACCCAGTTCAAAGTAGGAATTTTATTCTTAAAAAATCTAGAACGGTGTTACCGCAAAACGAACTTCGCTCGTTACGGGCGAAACCCGTAACTCCCTGTTGCTCGTTATGAGCTATGCTCTGTGAAAAGCGGCCTGATGTATCTGGAAAAGTATCGACCCAGTCCGAGCAGGCTAACCTGGCTTAAAACTATGTGCATTTGGTCAATTTTTTTCATGTCAAAGCACATGTGTTCTTCATGATCCAGTCGGTTGTTAGACAAAATGGATTCTTATGGATCCATAATTATAATATGAAAAAGGCAAAGCCTCAATACGTAGATGCATTCATGTGAAATAGATCGATTGGTCCCAGATTCTCTTAACAAAACAAAGACAGTTCCCCGACAATTTAGTTAATGTAGGTTCAAAGTCGCATAACTTTGCTGTGATTATTAGTTCACGTACTTTTAAAGAACATTTTACGAAAACATTTCCTCACTGCATTTACATCTAGAGCTAGATCTATATGAGAATAAAAAGAAAGACAGAAAGGAAGAAATTCACGGTCGCCACATTTTCACATTGCATATAGATAGGAGAAGAACTAGAAAAAGAAGGAGAAAAAAACCTTCACTTTTTACAGATCTATATTATTCCATGGAACATTGCTGTCTTTCTGCAATACCCCAAGTGGCTTTGATGACCAGAGAATTATATGTGACCGCCTCATTTTGAAGGTTTAGTTGGTGATTAACGTTGACTGGATTGTTTCCACCGCTACCCCGGTGATACTGCAGCGACATCTGATCATTTTCGGACCTGATTCACATCTTGATATCTGTATCTCTGGAGATTTATGCTGTTTTGTCACAGTGAGTCCTGTTTAATTTTTCGACTATAATTTTTACCGGGAATCAGCCAGAAGGTTGGGAAGAATATTGAATCTAGTAGGGCTATTGGTAAAAAAAACTCCAGGAACGTATGGTTGGTGTACTTGCTGCCGCAATATATATAGATTCCATATACACACGAAAGGGGGAAAACGAAAAAATGGAGAACCTTTATTTTTTTCGTTAGTAGATCAGTATAATAGAATGATGAAAAAAAAGAATTCTACCGGTTTCATCCTTGTAGGGGATCTCCAGGAAATGTCCTGACGAAAATTCTTCCTTTTTTTCCCCTTTCGGATATAGCCATACAAGTTCGTATTCGTGACCATCTACATTTTAAAGGTTAGATTCTATATATGTATGAAAGAATGTGGAAATCGACGTCAGACACCATACAAACAAACGATTCTGCATGGATTGTAAGCAATCGTCTTGTTTTATTTGAATATATCGATAAGATATAAATAAAAGTGTCTAAATCCCTTATCAACAAAAAAATTGATAATGTGTTCAAAGATGGGAGAGATTTGAAGAAAAAATCAAAGACACTTTAGTTCAAACTCAGATACATCTGACATGCTGCGGAAAATTTAATTATATTCATATCCAAGTTTCACAATCGATTGCTATATTAATAAGAGACAATTGCAGGTCGGAAAAAAAATCTACAAATAATCTATATAAGGCGATCTACACGCTCTGATTTATTTATAAGGTGTTTAACGCCGTTCTTCGACATTATTTCACTTGTAGATCTGTCATGGCGGCCAGTGCACCTACCCATGCTTTACCTGGAGTTCCTTTTATCAGAGTGCTTAGATCACCAAAATCAGATTATTTTCTTTCCATCTGCTTTCGAAAATTTCGAAAGATTGTGATACGTGTGACGCTGTGCGACCAACGGGAAGACATTCAATTTTTAGTCAGGTCCTTCTAGATTTAGACTAAAACCCAGAACGAAGTCGGAATTGCATTTTTAAAAATCTAGAACGGTGTTACCGCAAAACGAGCTTTGCTCGTTATAAAATCGTTTGATAAATGTTTAAAGAAACTGAAAAGGTGTTACCGCAAAACGAGCTTTGCTCGTTATAAAATCGTTTGATAAATGTTTAAAGAAACTGAAAAGAAACCCAATATCGAAAAGGTAGAAACGCTAATTTCTATGCAGAAAGTCGATTGTATCAATAGAGTTTAACAAAACAAACAAATTGTCCGCGTACAAAAAAGAATCTGAACGCTAATTATTTATAAACTAATTTAGAAGCGTTTTCTGTCAGCAAATATTTCAAAAACCAGGCCTTTAAGATATGACTTAGTAAACATGTTACCACCTGAAAAAAAAAAGTAAACGGCTTAAGGTTTTAAAAACCTATTTATTTTACATCGATTGTAAAACAAGTTCTCACAATTTTCAGGTGTCGGATGATTTAAATCCAAGATGAAACTGCACGTTATGCGCTTTCTGATCTTTATCTACGACCTTCGCCAAAGCTGTCTAAGTCGCCACAGAACCACTTGGCTGTGAAAGAGCTGAAAATGGCTTTTTTTTTCTTTCGAATTACTATTTACACACAGGCTACATACAGCGAGCTTTGTTCGTCTACATGATGTTGAACTCCATTTACAACATTATTCCAGTTATATCCTGGTGGCCAGTGCATCTTTCTAAGCTTTCTTGGACTTTCGTTCACCAAAGCCTCGCATAATTTCTTCCAAAGCCACTGGCTGCGAAATAATATCCAGACGTGACAGAGGAGTGAATCTTGTCGCAATGACTATCATAAGTCCCGGAAAGAAATTGGTCGAGCTGGGGATTCGAACAACATTTTGTGCAGTCTGATCTTGATCTACATTGACCCTAAGGGCAACTAAAGTCGTGAAGGGAGCTCTGAGGGATAGGACCTTGAATGACACACTAATTATTAACTGAGTTTTTCTGTGAATGTAGATAGACCACTAATCGGAGAGCTGCGCAGACCGATGCGCACTGAAATAATTTTAGACATGGGCACTTGACATGTGACATTTTCCTTGAAACAGGATCCAAAAGAAAAACTTTCAGAACTGAACAAGCACACACTGCATTAGCAGTTATGTAGACAAATATCAAGTAAAGGAGTATAATAAGAATTCTGTAAGTACACGTAAATACATAAACTTACTTGTTCATTCATTAACTTTTGAATCGTTTGGCTTTATCATAATCTATTCTAATCTGTCTTAGTTAACTTTTGTCTCTATAATTCTTCTTACGGAGTATAGAGGGATGGAGAGGCTGGGGGGCCTTCAGTGCTTCATTGGTAACATTTTTTCGGCTGTTTCGTCTCATTTGCTTAGCAGCTACCAGGGCCGATGTCACCGAAACAATATTTGTAGTGGCCTAAGCTTGTTTATGCTGTCCCTCTCCCCAGTTTTAGGGATTTTTTTTATTTCTATTTTCTTGTATACTAGTTTTATCCTTTTTTTTTTTTAAATTTCAAAATGAGCCATGATCTGTGAAAAGGAGGTTTAATGCATCTGCAAAAAGTATCGACCCCCTTTCAGTGAGGGAATGGTCGAAACCTTTTGCTTTTGGTAAATTTTCTGCATGTTTAAGGACCATTCTACCCTAGGTATCAGCTACTTGTTGGGCAAAATGGATTACATTGATCCATAATAAAGTGACAACTCGCTTGGTATAATGCATCACGGAGATTAGTCTCAAGGATTATTGGAACTGATTATTAGGATTATTGAATATACGAGCGGCAGGTATGTTCAAATTCAACATTAATCGTCAATTTGTGGAAATATAAGGGTTTAAACATGCGCACAAAATCTGTGCGGAGATTTCAACTATGTAATTTGTTTTATCGATCGACTCTGTACCCGGAGGTGACCAGTCAAAAACTAAAATCGCCTTCGGGGACAATTATCTGTACTACACGGATATGATCCATGCTTTGCGAAAAGGGAGCTTAATGCATCTGCGAAAAGTATCGACCCAGGTCAGCCTGCGCAGTCCGCACAGGCTGACCTGGGCCGAAACTTTTCGCTATTGGTCAAATTTCTGTATGTTCAAGGACCAGTCTAACTCAGGATTAAGTCGGTTGTTAAAAAAAAGGTGGCTATTATGGATCCATAAGTACGTGATGGCTTGCCTGGTATCATGGATCACGGAGACGCATTAAGCCCCCTTTTCACAGAGCATGGCTCATATATGTATTAACCCCCCCCCCCCTCCATTTTGTCAAAGCAAGGCTCAAATCTGTCTTAGCCCTTTCCAAAACTAAAAGCTTAAGACAGTTCAAAACTAAAAGTACATGTATCTGAGGAAGTCAAATTTGAAAATGATAAAGATAAACCGAATTGTTCTAACATTGTAGAAAACATTCTGGGAAAAGGAGAAATTGCTTCTTACAAGCAATTTCTCACTTATTTTCTTCCAGAACACATGTTGAAACAGGGTTGTTAGGTATACCTTTCAAGAATATCCCCCCCCCACCCCCACCCCCCCCCTCAAAAAAAAAAAAAAAAAAAACTATGCATTTGACTGTACTTTTCTTTGTTAATACCCCGACTGATACGTTCAAATAAATACTTTTTGCAGATATTATGTCTTATCGTCTGAAGATTTGATTTCCTTTTTTCCCAGAAAGACGTTGGAGCTATTTTACATTTTTTGCTTATACTTTTCAGTGAAGAAATGGGCGGTACATACCTTGTTCTACATATTCTCACGGCCTTGACAACATATACAAATGCAGGTATATCTTTTCCATTTTTACCCATACTTGTAGTTTGTACTTTGCCTAATTCCACCTATAGTGTTGGGTTTGATTGATTGGATGGTGTTTACGGCGTTTTCAAAACTAGATCAGTTATATCGTGGCGGCCAGTGCTCATATCTATGCTTAACTGGCATCTCTGTTACCAGTCCTTTGTACAGTATTCTTCCCGAGCCATTGACTGCTTTCTTACATAAACATCGTCGACACAATGATCAGCGGTGAGAAACTGGTTTTGGGCGATATGTGATTCGTTAATCTTTTTTTTTTGTATATATGGTGTTATAAATCCCGATCTATTGCAAGAAGATCACTAACAATTTTTAAATTGTTAAGGCGATGAAAGAATAAGCTTAGTTTAGAAAGACTGGCTAAAGCTTCCTATAGATAGATTAATAACTCTTGATAGTTTCTTCCCCGGACTATCAGTACTCGAGCCGCCATGTGGGTTGTTCCAAATGTTGATCCTGCTCATCATGGGAATCGAACCCGGGGCCTTGAGTGTGAGAAGCAGACACTCTGTCGCTACGCCACTGTCTCTCACAACGACTCTGAACTGTCCCTGTAATATATTGATTATCGACATCCATTAACTTTTATCCTGCTTAGTAAGTTAAATGAAACTTTCAAGCCGACAGTTAAAACCCGAATAATACTACTTCAAATTTATTTTTGGGAGAAAGATATCTCCTTATCAGACATTGTAGATCCAAGATCAGACTGCACGTTCCGTGCAGTCTGATCTTGATCTACACTGTCTGCAAAATGTCAGTGAGTCCCGCTTAGCAGCCTAAGGGGTACGACGATCTCTAATAGGCCTGTGTCCTTGTAAAGCAGAAATAATCTGAGTGGACTGTCGTGTAATCAATGCATACGATTTGTTACGAGCAGTTTCTCCATTTCGCTATCTTGTTTTCACAAGAAGTCAGGGGCATGAAACATAAAAATAGTCAAGAGGAAGGAATAGACTGACTGACCTAATTCTTTCTTTCACGCCGATTTTTCTTTGTCCAAATCAATTTAAGCCGGACTGTGACAAAATGGGCCTTAATATACATCCATTATACATTATACCAGGCAAGAAATCTCATGATTATGGATCTATGAAGTCCATTTTGTCTAGCAACCTGTTGAATCCTGAGGTAGAATGATCTTTGGACATTCAGAAAATTGACTAATAGCAAAAATGCTCGATCCACGTCAGCCTGTGTGAACTGAGCAGGCTCACATGGAATGATACTTTTTGCACATGCATTAATACCCCGCCTCTTTCCACAGAGCATGCACATTTGTGTCGTTGATTCTATAACTGCCGACCGAATAAATTCGATTTTTTTTCGAGATCTAGAAGTAGATTTCCACTGCAATTTTTACTGAACAATCTCGTTTATTAGAGACCCTGTAGAAATAATTTGTTGAAATGTTGTGGGAAGAGCAGAAAGTGCTGCTACCAGAATTTCCTCCTTTTACGACGATGTTTTTTTTTTTCTCTTTCCCGGACAAACCACACGATCTTTCTCGTTTTTTATTTGTCGTTTGCAAATGCTTTCAATTTCGTTCAGACGAAAATTCTGTTGTTTGGTTAGGAGTTGAAAGAACGGATCCTAATCATATGTCTTCAAGAAACACTGGCGCAAAATCTAAAATACCTTATGGGGCTACGTGGCCAATTAAGGAACTACCACGGGAAAATATCTTTTTCTTAATTTTGTCTTTCTTCTTTACTGACAATGTTGCTTTTTTAATTCAGCGATAGATAATTTTTTAAGTTAGGTGAGCTTATAAAACCTGAAACGCTTTCTTAAAATTGATGGCCATCTAAAAAAAAAAAAAACATGCATAAATTACATTCCCTAAAGGAGGCAAGTTGTTAAAATGTACCTGAATTAGAAGAACACCTGTCAAGCGGTTTATGAATTCAAGAAATACGTAAGGTGCAGAAAATGTAGAACATTTCAACTTTTACTGTATTGCAGTGGGTACGGGCGCCTCCTGTTCTTTGAATGAGGACTGCGTACAGACAAACTATCATTCTCACTGTTATAGCTGGCTAACGGACGATTCCTGTCCAAACGGGGTGTGTAGGTGTGACTCTGGGTACGGCGGAAACCTTTGTGGTCAGTGTGTCTTCGATTGACCTGTTACTGTGCAGGCTAATATCAAATCAGTAGTTACTACTGTTTAAAACTTTATTTTCCTTCTTTCAAATGTAATTTCAACAATTTTATACAAATTTAAAATAGCCAGTGCAACAATGATTTCTTTTATTTGTTGTGGTTTAACGCCGTTTTCCACATAATTATAGTTGTATGGCACTGCACCTGTCAATGTTTTCCTGGAGTTTCATTTACAGGTATTTCGCACAACATTTGTCCCAAGCCTCTGGCTGCTTCATCACATAAATATCAAAGACACAGCGTTACCGGTGCGAGGAAAATGATTCCTGTCAGACCATCATCAATTGTTGGAACGAGCTTGGCGGTCAAACCAGAGACACCTTCATGTGGCCCATGACTTGACGTTTACAAGTCTTTCGTTCTATCACTTTAGCTATTCGGGTTGGTCATTATTTATGTTTGATTGAAATTTGCGTTTATTTATCGTCGCCATCGAATGGCCATATGGGCGATGCCCCCATGAGGGCTGTTAGTATTGCTACGGGGATAGTGCAGATACAGGACGAAACCCATCCTAAGTTACGCCTGGTTCTTTAACGCGCTGGGTGTACAGCACCGTCAAAGGGCACGTAGGTTACACGTCTCATCCGAAAGACTATTAATAATCTTTGATGGCCAGTCGTGGGAATCGAGCTCACACCGTCTTGTGGCCCATGACTTGGTGGTTACAAGCTTGTGGCCCCATGACTTATCGTTTACAAGTCCTTCTTTCTATCACTGTAGCCATTCAGGTCTGTCATTACCGACATGTACGTCTCAGCCTCAGCTGATACACATGCACAAGCACACAACACTTTGCCATGCCTTGCTCATTTTGCATTTATAATAGGGAGGTGATTATGCAATTTATAACAACAGAAAGGATTGAAATGAGCCATGTTTTGACAAAAGGGGGCTTAATGCATCTCCGTAATCTATTATATTAAGAGAGTCATCACATAATAATAGATCCATAAAATACATTTGTCTAACAAACAACTGAATCAATAGGTATTATGGTAGAATGGTCCTTTGACATACAGAAAATTGACCAATAGCGAAAGGTTTCGGCCCAGGTCAGCCTGCACGGACTTTGCAGGCTGACCGTGGTCGATACTTTTCGCAGATGCATTAAGACCCCTTTTCGCAGAGCTTGACTCAAATATTTCAGTCATCAGTCGATTTGCAATAGTTTTATCAATTGTCATTTTTCTCTCATTTCACAGTTCGTCTATCCACGATAAAGGGTTATGGCGAGATATGTAACAGCACTTGGCTCTGTGATACAGAACTACATTGTAACTCGACCAGTGGGCGTTGTGTCTGTGCAACAAGAACCTATGTCTACAAACAAGCCGTTAAACTGTGTTTAGGGACCCACACGCGGGTGTTCAATGAAACTTGTACAAACACATCTGAATGTTACAATAGAGAGGGAGGTGAGCTGAAGTTTCTTATGGATACCTCTAGCCTATTCGACAAACATTTTTGTGTTTTTCAAGACCCAGAAGAGGGCTTTTGAAAAACATCTCGTTACCAGTATTTCTCTGTTGTCCACAATGTTTTCTGCACTTTCAGACGCGGTCTATTTCGACCTGCTTCAGCGTTGCCTCTGAACTATAGCTTGCGACTATGTAGCAAAGTACAGTTCAAAACTCTGCCTCCTCCTATGCGCCGGGAACTACAGTTGAATGTCCTTTTACTGCAAGATGTAACGGACAGGCCTATTCTACCAACCACATACATGTAGCTTGTCACATCTTTGAAAAAACTGACATCTCGCTCGACCATCGGTCTCTCGATATACATGAATCACCCTTTGCAGATCGAAGCTAAACCAAGCCTCACGAAAGTTACTACAACATGAAATATAGGCCTATATGAACCACGCTCTGTGAAAAAGAAGTTTAATGCATCTGTAAAAGGTATTGACCAATGTTAGCATGCGCAATCCACGAAGGCTGACCTGAGTCAAAAGGTTTTGCTATGGATACATTTTCTACATGTCCAAGGACCGTTCAACCTCATGACTCAGTCGGATGTTCGAAACAATGGATTTTATATATCCATAGTTATGTGATGACTTACCTGGTATAATGCACGAAATATAATGATGCATTACAACCCTTTTTTTTCCAGAGCGCTGTTTTCCAACTACACAGTGTACCTATGTTTTTGCATAGGCCTCTGAAACTCCATTGGTCTATCAAGGGATAACGATATTTTCATTATCGGACACTTACTATAAATAGCTCATTGGGGATTCCCTTTGTATCGTATATAGTAAGATAAGGTGTGCAACGAAATCGAAGACAATTTGACCCCGTCCACTTTCAGAGATAATATTTAACAGAAAATGGAGAAATAAACGTAGTTACCGTTGCAGATGGGTTCACAAATGATTTTCCTTCTGTTCCCTGACCCTCGAAAGTTCCAAACGGCTCTTGCCATCAAGCAACAGCTCTCATCTCAAAAAATTAAAAAGCTTCCATATTTTCTGGATCGCCATGCGCTGACGTCACACAATTCGTTATGACGCAGCGAATTATAACTCTCGTGAATTTGCTATCAAAAGACGCGCCAAAGCTTTTGAACAATGAACGGTAAAAACGCATTAGAAAATATGCGAAATGGGAGATGAAAATCGTGAAACTGGATTAGATGAAAATATAAATTATATCAGACGAAATGTTAATTCAATAATTTCATCAATACACCAACCAAAAAAAATAAAAAATGATCTATGTTTGAAAAAAAGAATTTAACTCTTATTCGTTGCAGGATTACAAATCGTGTGACGTCAGCGCATGGCGATCCGGAAAATATTGAAGCTTTTTAATTTTTTTGAGATGAGAGTTCTTGCTTGATGGCAAGAGCCGTTTGGAACTTTCGAAGGTTAGGGTACAGAAGAAAAATCATTCATGAACCCATCTGCAACGGTAACTAGGTTCATAGATCCGTTTTCGTTTAAACATTATCTCTGAAAGGGGACGGGGGTCAAATTTTGTTCGATTTCGTTGCACACCTTGTCTTACTATATACGATACAGAGGGAGTCCCCAATGTGCTATTTATAGAAACGGTGTTCATGAAAATTTCAGTATATATTCCGTGATATACAGGCGATGTACCAATGTGCTATAAGTGTTAGATGATCGACCAAGGACAATTTTACTGTTCCGTGATAGACCAATAGAGCTTCAAAGGCCTTTGGTTTTTGTTTCAGCTGAAGGTGGAATTGAATGCCGTGGTACAAGCACGAAAACCTGCCAGTGTAAGCCTGGCTACGTGGAAATTGGCGGCTTCTGTCAAATACGTACGTAGATGATACAAATGAACTATAGATTTACAGAGCCAAAAATTCACTCGTAATATAACCAAACTACCAAACTTGTCGAACTCAGATAAAAACAATGAATGAGTAAACTCCAAGATGAAATCTAGTTCTAGTGTCATACATAAGAATATTAAATAAACATCAAATTTACGTCATGGTAGGTCACAAGTGTGAAAAGGGGGCTTAATGCATCTGCGAAAAGTATCGACCCAGGTCAGCCTGCGTACTCCGCGCAGGCTGACCTGGGTCGATACTTTTCGCTATTGGTCAATTTTCTGTATGTCAAAGGACCAGTCTACCTCATGATCAAGTCAGTTGTCTAAACAAGTGGCTCTTATGGATCCATAATTATGTGATGACTTGGGCTGGTATCATGTATCACGAAGATGCATTAAGCCCCCTTTTGCCAGAGCATAGCTCATATAGTTTATCGTGACCGCAAAAGCACAAAATAATGCGAGATTTTTGTATAAGCTCCAAAGTCAACTAACAATGTACTGTCGGTGCTTAAGGTATGATGATAATGATGATGATGATGCTGATGATGATGATTCAAATTCCTTAATTTCAACTGAAATGAGCATGCTATCTCAAATTTTGTATTGTGTAATAGCAACTCAAAAACTTATATTGACAAACACTCTGTTCGAACTTGATTGTATTGTATTTCCAGCACACTATGGACAAAGCTGTACTACAGACGTGGGTTGCACCATGATGAGCCATCCAAGTTTATTTATAGACGATCCGTCACGGGTAACTGAACAGTGTGTGTCGAACGTTTGTGTCTGTCATCACAACTCCGAGATGTTGATCTTGAACGCCTTTGGAGCTGTCATGATTTATTGCCTGGGTGAGTACAATAGCCGGCGGTTGTGTGTAAGAGTTGCCAGCTTAACTTTTTTCAGTGCCAAACATACAAAGACGACCGCTTTCGACGGCTGGAAAATACAATCTGCTGAAACTATGAAATACTTTTATCTTTGAGGCTTGACTACATAAGCCGACGGTATAGACCTTGATGTATATCGTCCGCAAAAGCCTCTGTTTTCGCCTTGGTCGCCTGTCGCTGTAAAGGGTTATACTTCTCATTGAATAAAAGGCACATGTCTTGCTATTAGAGAAAAACCCACATACTGCGATTTGAAAACTTCTTTTTGTCGAAAAAAGTCACTGCATCTGACAATGTAGATCCTGTATCACACAGCACATTCTATGCAGTCTGCTCTTGATCTACGCTGTTCGTAAAAGCGTATCGTGATGCGTTTAACAGCTTAAAGGTAAACTGATACAAGGATTAAATGAAAGGTGGACGAAAGTTTAAACTAGAAGATGGCCATGGGGTAACATGTCGAGCCCGCCACGGAGAAATTAGTAAAGAACCTCATACGCTGCACTAAGTCTTAGGAAAAAAAGTAACAAATCACTCAATGCACATCTATCTTATTCCAGATCCCTTAGTTTTAAAATTTGCACGAGGATAGGAGTATTCCCTATTTATGAGCAAGTAGAAACTTCATTCTAAACATGATAATTTTATCGTTCGACCTTAAAGTGTGACCTTGACCTGGACATTTATAATTGAATATTTTAAATGACACATCTACTCATGAAGGAAAATAATTTTGCCAAATTATTTTGAAATCCATCCAAAACGCAGAATTTACGGCTCGGAGATGCTCTACTAATGACAATCTTATGATTTGACCTTCCAATGTGACCTTGACCATGGACCTAGCTAAATAAATGATTCAAGAGCACTTCTAACGGTAAATACTTTGCACAACATTCTTTTTTAGCCACTGCCCGCTTTTCCTCGTAAACATCGTTGCGACATTTTTCTGGGGTAAAGAGCAATGAATCATGTCGCAAAGAATACAAGATGGATGGATAAATATCATTCTAGAAGATTTGGACAAGCAGACTTTAAAGAAGAAAAACAAAGAGAGAGGCTTGAAATTTTGACAAAAATGAACAAAAACACTCCTTGTGTAGTCCGATTTAGATCTACTCCAAACAGCTAAAGCAGGCGAATGAGTTTTTCCTTGTCTATCCTTTTTCGAAGCACTTTGTTTTTTTGTTTGTTTTTTCCTGGGAAATACTCTTCAGCGTCACAGCCAAGTATTGGTGTAACCCAGGAACTCGCAAGTAAGAGAGCTGTCGCTATGACTTGCCTGAAATAATACTGAAAGCGGTGTAAAGCACTAAACATTCAATTCGTTTCTTTTTGTAGAAAATAGTGACGAGCCGAAGAAATATACCGGCGATATCTGTACCACACGTAGTGAATGCTTCTCTAAAGTTTGTATGTCTTGTCCTGGCTCGCTGGAATCAACAAAGCGGTGTGTGAGTTTGTGTAAGTTTTTACTTATCAAGTGTGTTACTTTGTTTTTATTTAATGTTTAACACCCTTTCACCACTAGTTTAGTCATTTCGTAGCTGCCAGTACACCTTTTCACACTTTCCTCGGTCCGTATTTTCCAAACACTCTTAACTGCATTCTTGTGAAAGTTTTCAATTTTGCCTTTTTCGAATTGAAAGTAACAGATTTGTTTTGGCTCAACCGAATTTTTTCCAAGCCACTGGCTGCATTCGCGCATAAACATTGTCGTAACAATGTTCAGCGGTCAGAGAGGAATGAATCCTGCAGCAATGACTACCATCAGTTGTAGGAAAGGATTTGGCTTTGCACGAAATAACACACACACACACACACACACACACACACACACACACACACACACACACACACACACACACAACACACACACACACACACACACACACACACACACACACACACATATATATATATACACACACACACACACACACACACACTTTGTAAAGCTATATTGATTCCTTTTGTCTATCACGGGGTCATGCGTGGCTCAGTGGTAAAGTATTGTTTTCGTAACCTGGAGGCCCATAGTTTGATCCTCATCAAAAGCACCAGAACTATCGCCGTGATATAACTAGAATTATATTGAAAACGTCGTAAAACACCAATCAATCAAATTCAATCAACCAATCAATCAATTCGTCCATTACAGTATCATCTTCACCTCCAGAAGGGATTACGGCAGAAACAGGTGTACTTCTGTTGATGACGACTGTACTATTGATCTTTGTAATGATGTAATGATTTATGATCGTCTACCACGATTTATCGTCTGTTTACATTCCATTGTTGGCCTTGGGAGCTTTGACTGCTGTAATCTCGTTTTATTGAACTCATTATCGGACAAAAAAAAAAAAATCAGACTCGTCCAAATTAAAAGCATTGGCAGGCTACTAATTAAAAGTGGCCCCTTTTGCTATTGGTGATTTTTCTGCATGTAAAAGGACCATTCTAGATACCTCATGATTCAGAAGGTTGTAAGACAAAATGGATGTAATGAATCCATAATTATGTGATGACACTTGCTTGGTATAATGTATCACAGAGATGGATTAAACGCCTTTTTGCCTGAACATGACTCAAATACTTTTGAAATCTGAATCATAGCACGTGCGATTTGATTAGCTGGGACATTTATTTTCATTAGTCGATTAGGTGGCTAGTCTTTCGATCCGGAATTATTTTTATGTTTAAAATGGTCGGTTACATCTGGCTCTTGACCTATTTCATTCACGTATAATAATTTTGTCCCTTGTTTACTACATGTACTACTATAACCTATATATTCCTTAGATCATTTATTTATTCAATCATATCAATGTTTACTACATGTACTACTTTAGCCTATTTATTCCTTAGATCATTCATTTATTCAATAATATCAATGTTTACTACATGTAGTGTAGCCTATTTATTCCTTAGATCATTTATTTATTCAATCATATCAATGTTTACTACATGTACTACTTTAGCCTATTTATTCCTTAGATCATTCATTTATTCAATAATATCAATGTTTACTACATGTAGTGTAGCCTATCTATTCCTTAGATCATTTATTTATTCAATCATATCAATGTTTACTACATGTAGTGTAGCCTATTTATTCCTTAGATCATTTATCTATTCAATCATATCAATCATTCCTTAGATAATTCATTTATTCAGTTATATCAAACACAATCCTTCGACCATTCATTCCTTTGTTCGTTTATTTATCCATCCAATTATAAGTTTACATGTCGTTCATTTCACCTTAACTCTTGACAAGACAACAAAATTCCAGATTTGACCAAACGAAAGCCTCTGCAAACGACAATTTAAAAGAAAATATTTTCTCCTTTTCTCACCTTTTTTAATAGCCTTAGCCTATACCTCAGGGCTGCCAAGTCAAGCGATTGGTTTGAAAAATGGTAAAAAACAGGTCACTGAAATGTAATCGCTCCTTTCTCCAGATTATTTTTCATACAGACTCAATTACAGCGTGTTTCGTTTCCCTTGGATGTTTTTTTTTTGTTTCCTTTTTGTTACTTCTACTGGTTTTTCATCGTGTTAACTCTTTACCAGACGACAACAATGTAAACTGGTTTGTTATTCAAAGCATTTGCAGACGACACATTAAATGTGACTCAAATGATTGGATTTGTTTCTTACAGGTTTGAAAACATTGTGGGAAAAGGAGAAAATGCTGGTTACCAGCATTTTCTCCTTTTCCCACAATGTTTTCAAACGTCTAATTTCCCAAGAGCGTTAAAACTCGGCATTATGTGGTCATGGGTTAAATAAGTCTGTACAGTGACGGGTTAACAAGCCAGTTCTGTATAGATTGACAAAAAGTTTTCGTGTCAACGAAACACCAGTTCCCATTCTATTGTTCAAACAATTTGGCCAATGTGAATAAATCTCAGATTCCAATACATGTATAAGCATTACACCAATTGCTATGCACCGTTTTCAAACTTTTGTACTCAGTCACACAAAACTTACTGTCACGTTATACTTTTTACACGACCTTGAAATAATTCCTTGGCGTATTGATACATGATGACGTCAAGTTCGATGTGCTGAAACATTCGGATAAACTCATCTTCGGATACCTTTTCATCTTCCGGTTCCTCTAATGGCTCAAAATCGTTTTTAAACTTTACGTCAAAAGTTTTTTCAAACAATTTTTGCGTATCCTTTTGATTTTCAGTCAAACCAATGAAGGCCATGTCTTTCAGATTCTCCAAAGCGCTCTCAAGTTGCAAGCGTCCTCGTATGTGATATTTCGCTTTGTTCCTATGGTAACAGAAACACTTTGAAAGATTGGCCAGCATTCTGGTCTGTCTGTTAGTGGCCAGATTATCTGGACAGTTCATAAACTCGTCTAATGATACCCCTTCCCAAGTATCAGTTGTAAAGCACGGACGGACATCGAACAAGGAGACAGGTTGGTAGTTGCAGCGAAGTTTTGTGTCTTTCCAGTGTTTTCCTGATCGGAGATGCCTCCATTCACTGAGGTATCGTGTCACAGGGTCACGCAGGAGAGCAATGTAGAAGTACCTGGATAAATATATACATAAATAAAACGACATTTAACTAATTTATTTGAGCCATGCTTTGGCAAATGGGGGCTTAATGCATTTATTTGATACACCTTACCAAGCATGTCATATAACTATGGATCCATAAAATCCACTGAGTGCAACAATAGACAAAATCATGAGGTAGAATATTGCGTGGACAAGCGGAAAGTTTACAAACAACAAAAAGTTTCGATCCTTTCGACACTATTTGCAGATGCATTAAGCCCTCTTTTCAGAAAGCATGACCCATTCACTTTTTAAACTTTTCCTAAATAAAAATGTTTGGACAATTCCAAACTGAAAGCATTTGCAGACAACAAATTTGAAATAGGTACAAATGAACTGAAGTTCTCTGATAGGGTAAAAAAAAAAAAAAAAAAACATTGCAGGAAAAGAAGAAATTGCTTGTTACAAGCAACTTCTCCATTTCCAAAAAGTTTTTCAAAGGCTCTCTTCCCCAGGGTCCATAAAACCGAGGGTTTTGTGGTGAAGGGTTAAATACCAGACAAACAAAATTAAAGATTCGGCCATTTAAAAGCACTTGCAGACGATAAATGAAGGTGGCTAAAATACTAAGAATTGTCTTCGGATGAGTAAGAAAC
Organism: Hippopus hippopus; assembly: GCA_946811185.2. Lineage (NCBI taxonomy): Eukaryota > Metazoa > Mollusca > Bivalvia > Cardiida > Cardiidae > Hippopus > Hippopus hippopus. The sequence goes on along the minus strand of OX328110.1, from coordinate 8,422,783 downwards.
ATAGTGGAAAAAGTGGTTGATGCAGGTTATCAGCAGTTTGTCTTTTTCCCACACAGTCTAGGACTACGAGTCCTGTGCGGAACCATTAAGCATACTCTGAGCGGTGGACAAATGGACTCAGCACCATAGTAACCAGTGTTTGAGCTTCTTGCCTATGAGCCATGTTCTAGCAAAAGGGGATTTGATCAATCTCCGTGATGCATTATACCCAGCAATTCATTACATAAATAGAGGATATTTGTTTTTTTCGGTGAAAGATCGAAATTTATTTCATCGACTGAACATCATCGGTAATATTTTCATGAGTGGCGCAGCCACGAGTGAAAATATTACCGATGGTGTTCACGAGATGAAATAAATTTCGATCTTTCACCGAAAAAAAAAAAATTCTACTTATTTCATGCTTTTAACCCTTTCTGGGAGGAGCTTTATCAAAATCCAGTACAGTCTTTTCAGTTATTCCCCGTGGCGTACCCCCTCCGCATAGAAACGCATTACAATATTACGTCAAGCGCGAGAAATGTAAGGTAAATGACGTCATATTTCCATCTGGTTGTGAGTCACGCGCATTTTACCTAAGTAACTAGAATATAAAAATCGGTATTTTCACTGGTCGTACCCGTGGAATATCGAAAAATATTTTCAGCGCTATTTCTCGATATCCTACCGGAAAGCATGAAATAAGTATGGATCCATAAAATCCTTTTTATCTAGCAACTACCCAACTAGCTGAATCATGAGGTAGATCTGTCCTTGGACAGGCAGAAAATTAACCGAAAGCAAAAGGTATCGACCAAGGTCATTCTTCGCGGACTGTGCTGTCTGACCTGGTCGATACTTTTTGTAGACACATTAAATCCCTTTTTCATAAAGCATGGCCCATATCTAATAGTAATATAAACAAAGCGAAAAATGACGACAAAGTAGTCAGAAAGACTGTAGTAGCTCTCCTATTCACATGGGCTAGTTTCAAATGTTTTTGTTATTTTGCTTTTTTAGATCTCTCTCTCTCTCTCTCTCTCTCTCTCTCTCTCTCTCTCTCTCTCTCTCTCTCTCTCTCTCAATTGGCTAGTAATAAGCCTATTGGGTTTATTTTTTAAGCCAAATAGATAGATTTATCAAGTTTTTTGAGAGAAAAGACATATCATTCTTTATAGAATGATATATTTCCTTTGTCGACATAGCCTAAACAAGAAATATCTTTTAAAATAGACAGACGGCGTAAGAGGCACTGGGATATGAATATTTAAATTCGTTTGTAGTATAATATGAAGAGAAATGATGAAAACAGTTCTGAAAGTAGCCTCTTTTAAATGGTTTTGCATATGGTTGAAAGCAGAATTTTCAATAAGATTTAAGAATGAGGAAGCTCTCGTAATGAGCGTTATTGAGCAGGACATTAATTCTCATGTTTAACGTAAAATGAGAGTCGACATTCTGCCTTGTTTCGGAATATATTGTTTGTTCTGTTTTTGTGGTATTTGTCGAAGACAATACCACTATGAGTTCAATATTGAATTTTGAGAACCATGTATCGTATTTTGTGCAAAGCCGAAGGAAATAAACCCAATTAAACTCAATTTTTCTCAGACAAATGAGTTTTTCGGCAGCACTCAGATATGTAATTGGAAATGGCATATTAAAATACACTGGGTGTGGCCATCGATCGTGGAAATACAATTTTTTGATTGAAAATAGCTTCACTCGCTCATAGCCTTCTATTGGCGCAATGATATATACAAAATTTGTCTACTGATCGCTTGGTACTGGGCTTTTTCGTTCCAAACCAGTTCGTCCCATGGCTTGTTCGTCCCATGATTGCGCGCTACTCCATTTGATTGGGCATGAATATTTATAGATCGAAATAATTGATTGTAATGTTGGGAATTAAATGTTAACGGCCAAAGATATTTCAAAATCATAGTTTTCAGGTACAGACTTAATTTTATTCGATATATTCACATGGTTTCTCTCTCTCTAACCATCATGCATCCTACTGTCAAGGGACGTTACTCCTGACTCCTCCTAATGATCAAATACATGACCAATACACAAATAATCCTAACTTTGTCATGAGTACTCTCCCTTCAACCAAAAAGGTATTCATTTGCTTAGTAGATTGACTTTCAAGCCAATATTTAAATACTATAAATTTCTCTTTTTCTTTCAAATTATTAATTCCACACAAAAGCTTCCTTGACAAATACCACTTCAGCGTTCTCAACGCTTTGATTTATTAATGAACCATGTTTATATAAAGGTCTGTTTAGGCCATACGACGAAATCTTTAAAAAGGAAACAAAGTAGATTTGCATGTTTTTGTACAAAAATGAAGCACCTTTCAAACATCGACTATTTGTCGTTATCAGAAGGCGGGGTTTTATCACCCCTCTCAATGCTTGACCACACCCACCTACTTTTATTAAGAGTAATTTAGTAGAAACCCAGTTTCTTCGCTAACAAAGCAGTAAAATCGATTGTTCCCCCAGGTAGGCATAGTTATTTACGTTTCGAATTAAATCACCAAAGTCAAGACATAACATCTTTTTTCATTGTGACAAGAAACGAAATCAATTGTTTCACAACCCGTTACAATAGAGCGGTAGCCTGCCGTCGCAATTCGTATTCGGTTTTACGCGAGGAAAAACGGGTACCAAATCTCTTACACTAACCAAAATAGAAAACTCGCCAATACTCATTGCTATTAGTTTATCCATATGATTTAGATTATGGATGTTTAGCTAAAGTTTAACATCTGCATGGCCAAAAAGTACATTATTACACAGGTAAATGTGATCATTACGTGATTTTCTAGTCATAAACCCTTTTATCCAATGTCGGTAAATTTCTACCGTGACCTTAATTTTTTTGCGTAGTTTACCTATATTTGGCCAATCACAGAATGTGTAACCATTCATTTTCTCCTAGTACTGAAAGTAGGTCAAAAGTGAGATCATATAGCTACGCCAAAAAATGCTTGATACTAGTCCCTGTTCTTTAACGAAACAGAAAGTGCTCACGCGAGTACTGGTGTAGTTTCCAGGATGCAAAATCGAGAGAGGTACATGTACATGTAAGTATAAGTTGCAAGAACTTGTTTCTCACTCGATGTGAAAAAAATATGTTTTAACTTAGGACCCTTCTAATAACTCAAAGACGAAACTGTCTTAAACATCAGTAATATGTTTTCTTTTTGTGGATTTAACCCTCAAACTGGCTCAAATAAGTCGGATGAATATTTTTAGACAGTAGTCAGGACCCAAGTAATGGGATTTCCTATTTATTAACCTTATCAGACACTGTCAGTCCAGGATCAGACTGCACGTTCTGTGCTGTTCGATCTTGATCTGTGCTGTCTGCTACAGGCCCAAAAGTAGCGCTGAGCAGGTTGGAGGTTAATGCAGAAATTCTTCATAATGATACATTGTCTTACCTCCGTGATCTCTCTGTCCCTTCAAGTGTGTTCAACACGCCATCTACACATTCATGAAGCATTGTCCAATCAGCGTGAAGACCGCAGGGCCATCCAACTGAAAACCAGCTAAACAACCAAATATTTCCACGTTTGTTCTTGCAAAGGCACGGATTGGTTACCATGTCTTTTTGACATGTGCATGGGTTCTCTAGATATAGATCAGTCATAAGATGACGGTTGAAAGTAGTACCGCCCACCTTTTGAATATGTAAATACACAATAACATCTCTTTCGATGTCAAAATTACTGCCCACTTTCAATTGTTCGGACGGAATACTACCAGAAAATGTGTTCGATAAAAGATAGGTCTTTAATGTGTCAGCTGTGTCCGTGTGGATGAAGTTTTGAGTTGCTATTGCATTAAACAGCGTATCGTTCCTCTTGACCTCTTTCAAAAAATGTGACACCGGATATCTAACTTTCCCGTCATCCCTCTGTATCATCCTAGTGACTGGTTCCCCAGGTCTTAGAAAATAATATACCACGACAGCAGCAACCAGCAGTCCTATAAATAGCTTTTTGTTCCTCCTCATCTCGCTCGTCAATGACATAACTTTAGATGAATACCGCTAATGAATTAGGTGTTGAGTATTGCCGACTTGTCTTTTCATTGCTTGAATACCTGCGAAATGCATAGATGAAAAATAATGAAAGAGTTCAAGAAGTACAAATGAGAGGCCCTCTGCGACTGAGGGGGTTAAATCTTTTAGCACAATATCCATTAAAGTCGACCTCTCTCCACGGCTGACAATACAACCCGGTGAAACTCAGAAATATTTTAACCCTTTTTCTGCTAAATAACCAAAATGAAATTTTTAATTCGATAGTAAAAACCCAAATATTGCTATTTCAAAGTTATGTTGAAAATAATATCTCCTTATCGGACTGTGTAGATCCAAGATCAGACTGCACGTTCCGTGCAGTCCGATCTTGATCTACACTATCCGCAAAAAGTCAGAGAGTCGCGCTTAGCAGTCTGGGGGTTAATCTTTAGGGCTTGACCTAACAAGAAGACGGTATAGATCCAAGGTCGGACTGCACGTTCTGTGCACTGTGATCTTGATGTATGCGTCCGCAAAAGCCCTCTCTTTACCCAATGTGCAGAAAAGGTAAATGCATCTTTGAAGTTCGTAATGAACTATTACAAACAAATCAATATATGGATCCGTTGGATACTGGCTGAGTCATGAGGTAGACTGGTCTTCGACATGCAGTAAATTTACCAAATAATACCAAAATAGTTTCGACACAGGTCAGCCCGCGCGGACCTCACAGGCTGAGTTGAGTCGATACTTTATGCAGATGCATTAAACCATCATTTTACAGAGTATAACTCCAACGTATCATACCGCGTAAATGCAATGTCAGTTTCCTCATACTTAGGAGAAGAAATTTGATCGGATCAGAAATTTCGATAACGCTGTTTTGCAGGACGAGTGTTGCAAAAAGCAGTAGAACGTACGCAAGGGGGCACCTCGAATAAGCATACAACCTAACTTTAAGGCCAAATAGCAGCAGAAAAGCAATTCAATTTATAAATGTATTTAAAAAACCATGCCTTTAAACTCTATACCACACGATAAAAATGTAGACGTGCCCAAACTGAAAGCGTTTTTAGACGACAATTTAAATATGGTTCACACGATCGAACTTGTCTTTGATAGGGTAGAAAACATTGTGGAAAAAGGAGAAAATGCTGTTTACCAGCATGTTCTCCTTTTCCCAGAATGTTTTCAAAAGAACTCTTTTCAGGGTAGTTGAAACTCGGGATAGTAAGTTAAATGGTTAAGAACATGGAAAATATTATAAAGATGACAATCCGTTATTATGTGGTCGATATAAGTACTAGACGCTTGCAGAAAAATCAATCTTAAAATCAGGCAAAAAGTAAAACAAAAAATAGACCGACTTGGCAACTCTTAGCTTAGTTCTGAACCTAATCTCTCTGCCGGCCACTAATACTTGGATTGACAGTACCATAACAGCCTGTCATCTTCACAATAATTTCCATACTTTTATATAGTATTACTTAAATTTAAATGCATTTTAATACTGGCATTGTTTACATTTGGCCGCTAATGTACCTTTAAGCAACAACATATTTGAGCCATGCTCTATGAAAAGAGGGTTTAAAATATATGCAAAATGCATCGACCCATGTCAGCTTGCGCAGGCTGACATGGGTTGAAACATTTTGCTTTTGGAAAATTTTCTGCATGTTAAAGGACCAGTCTACCTCATGGTTCTGTCGGCTGTTAGAAAAAACATGTCATGTTTATCTATAATTATACAATGACTTGCTTGGTATCATGCATCACGAAGATGCATTAAACCCATTATCGCCGGAGCATGGCTCATTTCACAGAAGGCAAACATATTGAAATTGACATGTACTAAGCAATCTGTTTTAAGCAAGCACCTGTCTTTAACGAGCACAAATCTAGTGTCCTTCAGGTGATTGCTTGTCTTGATACATGTACTTTAGCACTGAATTAGTCAGAGAGAGTGCCGAACTCCGGTAGTACAGTCGGTATAGTGTACAGGACTTGAGAACAGAGGTCGTCGGTTCGAATCCCCAGCTCGGCCAATTTCTGTCCGAGGACTGATCATATTCATTGCAACAGGATTCATCTCTCTGTCACCGTTGATCATTGTTTCGACGATGGTTATGTGGTTAATCGGCCTACGGATTGGGAAAATATCGCCCGAAGTACTTGTAAAAAAAAAAATCCTGGAAAGCATGGATAGTTGCACTGTCGAAAACGGCGTCTAACACCATACAATGAATAAAAATAGTTAGAGACAATGGTGTTCGGGTAGACCGCCCGTCTCTCACATCAGATTCCTGGTTTAAGCAATTACCACACAATCCCGACTTTTAATGACCCTGTAGAAGAAGGCTTTTCAAAACACTGTGGGAAAAACAGAAAATGCTGGTTACTGGCATTTTGTCCATTTTTCCACAAGGTTTTCTTCCCTGTCAAAGAACTTCAATTCTTTGTATTACTTTCGAATTTGCCGTCTGCAGAAACCTACAATTTGGAAGAGTCTAGAATTTGTCGTTTGGTAAGGAATTGAAATCATAGTTAAAGTAATTTATTTCGGATGTAGGGCATGTTCTTGTTTCACAGCTCGTGTAAAAAAAAAAGAAAATGATAAAAAATAACCAAATATTTTTTTAGATCTAAACAATACTAGAGGCCCTTGAGGGCCTGAAATCGCTCTACTGGCAGTGATGTTTGCTTTTTTTGCTAACATACATTATGAATTCATGATGCAAAAAGGAAATACGACAAAAAGCACAAAAATGTGTTCTTGCAACTGGGCTTGAACCAACGAAGACAGCATAAGTAGGCATGGTGAATTGAACGAACAGTGAAAAAAAATGAAGTGCAATTTCTCAAAACTAATTGTTTGGAATCCAGCCAAATTTGACAGGATTAATTTGTTTGTTTGTTTGTATTGGAGTTTAACGGCATTTTAAAAGCTTAGGTCATATTATGGCGGTCAGTGACGCACCAATGTGTTTCCCGGCTTTCTCACACCAGCACTGACACAACTTTCGTTCCAACGCCAATGACTACTTTTCTCACATGCATCAGAGGTGAGAGGCAAAAAATCGCCGGAAAGTAAGTTCGCCGCAACCGGTTATCGAACCCGCAACCTCAAGATCACGATTCAGATACGCTAGCCACTAAGCTACCCGGTTGGGACGCATTGTATTAAACAATCCTAGCAAATTTCAAAGACATGTGACTAATAATGTGGACTTTGTTGAGTAAACAATACTATGTCATCAAATGGCTGCTTTTCCTAAACGGACTACTATATTTTCTTCACTATTAATAGAGTTCAATCCCTCGATGAGCCAAATACGGTCGTAATCTCTGCAAATTTCAAAAGAACTGGAAAAAAACTGTGGATATCTTTGCCTATACAAGAAATTGAAATTTTCAACTTTGAATGGCTACTTTTCCCGTACTGATTATCATATTTTTTTCAAAATCAATAGGATTCAAACTGTTGATGAGACAAAGCAACTGCGCAAGTTTCATGAAAATCCGACCACAAGTGCAGACTTCATCGCGTAAACAAGAAATTGAAATTTTCAACTTGAAATGGCTACTTTTCCCATACTGTTTGTTGGATATTTTTTTTTTTTTTTTCAAAATTAATAGGGTTCAAGCTATTGATGAGATAAACAAACTGTGCAAGTTTCACGAAAATCTGACCACAAATGCAGACTCTATCGCGTAAACAAGAAAAAGACTAACGGACGGACGGACGACGGAAACCATACCATGACATAAGCTCTGCTTGCTTTGAGCCAGTAGAGCTAAAAAATGATTTCCTCAACAAACGACAAAAACTTCCACTTGTTCAGATTGAAAGCATATGCAGACAACAAATTAAAATTAATTTGACTCAAATTTTGGAATCTGCCTTAATCTTAAACCACACGACAAAAATGTAGACGTGACATAATTGAAAGCATTTGCAGACGACAATTTTAATGTGATTCAAATGTTGGAATTTGTCTTTATGAGGGTGGAAAACATTGTGGGAAAAGGAGAAAATGTTGGTTTCCAGCATTTTCTCCTTTTCCAACGCTGTTTTTAAAAGGCTTTCTTCCTTAGGGCCGTTAAATTCTTGTAAAAGGGTTAACCAGGAAAGACTGAAACATTGTGACTAGTAATCAGCATTCTGTCCTTTTTTTGCACAAAGTTTTCAAAAACTTTCATCGGGAACAAAATGAACGAAAAGAAACAAAATGAACGAATCATATTTTTGCATATGTACAGGATACAGCCTAGAAATACATTGCTACAAAAGAAGAGGTTGTTTGTTAAAAGCAACTGTTCCACTTTCTAGTAATGTTTTCAAATAATAATAATAATTAAAGACGATCGCTACAGTTTCACCATTTTTTCAGAACATTCAGAATTTCATGAAACTTAGAATTTCATGAAACTTTGTTTGGTGATAGTTTATTATCTGATCTACAAAAATAGGAGATAAAAAGAGGGGATCACCTGCTTTGGGAAAATTCTATGAATATTTCTTTTAGTACACCCTGCATTGCGGCAGTTCAGGATGAAATTTCACCTATGAAAACTAAGTCTGTGAATATTTTTTTAAATGGCAACAATTATAAGCAAATTTTATGTCATTGTAATGGCGAAACATCAAATTGAATGAAAAAAATAATTTAGAGTATACTGAGTATCAATCTTTTAAAAAAAAAACGTAACTTATGGCTAAAACAACTTTATTTTGGAAAAAACAAAAAAAAAACCAAAGAGTATCTTTTAAACTTATTTCTTTAAATGTTCTAACATTCAGATTTTTCTTATCTTTTCTATAAATAGTATTCAGGTACTCAACTAAAAGAATCAGGCTTAAAACAAATAGGTCACCAGGCTTAATTTTTAAGAAAATCCATTTTAAGTTTGTGGGTGGGGCACTAACTAATGAGTAAATGTAGGGTTTGTCAAACACAAAGATATTATATGAAGTAAATTATCTCAATTTTTTCAATAATACGACAATATTTATAAGAATCAAGTTTGTTGGTCATAATAAACCAATTCATAGCATATAAATGTAATACTGATGTTAGCATTTAACCCATTTCCAAACGACTAATTTTAGACTCTTTTAAATTTGACGCGTTTGCAGACGCTAAACCAAAACCTGGTATTCATGTATCACAGTTCTTTGATGGGTCAGATAAGGAGAAATCAATCGTAAGGAGCAATTTCTCCTTTTGACATCAATGTTTTCTAATGTTGTCTGCTGCTGACTCATCAAGCTAATGGACAACCTGGTAAAGGAGAAAGAGTTATGTATAGCCCGTCGTTTTCTGCAAGTCTTTAACAAGTGACATAATTTTGGACTAGACCAAACTGAAAGCATCTGTATCTGAAAGGATGTTTTAGCTCGACAATACGTCTGCCAGATAGAGCGCTAGTAGTAGCATATGTGTCCGTATTTCCGTTGTTAGGTGACGTAGTTAGGTGATTCACTTTGACTTTCGTCCGATCTTTTGAAAGCGTAATTTTGGATTCTTGCCTCGCATATAATTATTTGGCTTGATTCAAATACTTTTTTCTTCATTTTGCTGACATGAAACGACCCCTTTTAGTTCTTGGTTTATCCATTCTGCAGACATTGACAAGTGTTGCAAGATCAATTGTGTTAGGTGCTCACCATTTTTCGAGTAAAAGGTGAGCGTGACAGTTACACGAAGCGTGAAAATGGAAACTGTCGCGAACGTCGTTAATTAAAAATAAATATTTTGTTTAAGATCTCTGTAGCAATGTGTGAGGCATGTATGATTTATTTAGTTCTATGTCTAAAATACCCGGTAAGGTAGATACATGTGGAAAAAACTTCAAATCTTGTCACTGATAAAGATCACGTTGACAACGGAAACAATAAGATTGGTGTCAAAATGAAAACTACTTAAATCAGTTAGAGCCTCGAGTAACGTCGTCGTATCATTTCATTTGTCCTATCCGAAGGCGTTGGCCGAAGGGCGTAGAAGGGGCCAGCCCCCATCCCGAAAGTATTTGGTGACAGAGACCTGTTTTGCACTCTCAAAATTGAAATGAACCATGCTCTGTGTAAAGGGGGTTTAATACGTTTCCGTGATGCATTAACGAAGCAAATCATCACACCAAATTCGTCGAATAACTGGCTGAATCCTGAGGTAGAATAGTCCTTGGGCATGCAAATTCTCCAAAAGTGAAAGAATTCGACTCAGGGCAGCCTGTGCAGGCTGACCTGGGTCGATACTTTTTGCAGACACATTTAACTATCTTTTCACAGAGTACTGCTCAAATATATTTTCAACTTTTTCATTTTTAAATATGTTCCTTTTTTTGCGACTTGAATTAAATCCCCGTATATTGCAATCCATCTTTCGCCTTTCATTCTTTCCTTCACGGTGAAAATTTGCAATCTGTTTAAGGTATTTCTAGGCAAAAAAAAAATAAGAGTGTCACAGTCGAAGCATCTGCATACGACAAACTAAATGTGACTCAAGTGATGAGGTTTGTTTTGAAACGGTGCAGAAAACATTGTTGGAAAAGGAGAAAATGCTGGTAACAAGCATTTTCTTCTTTTTCCACAATATTTTCAGAAACCTTCTTCCCCAGGATCGTTAATACAAGCAATAGTTTAGAGTTAAAATGCAAAGCATGAAAAATCGACATAATACGTGAATAAGTATCACAACTTTGTGTTTCAGTATGTAATGAGCAATTTCTCCTATCGCCACATTGTTTTTAAACCTCTGCGAGATACAAAGAGACGTCTACCGGTCACGGATAATGTTTTTTTTTTTATCTGTATGTAAAATTGACAAAAGCAAAACAGAAAGCTGAAAAAATAAAGAGTTCAAAACTCAGGGTCCGCTACTTGTAAAAGTACAAACGTCGACCATCTGCCAGGACCTCAAAAGGTGTCGAGGTAAAACTTATCTCGTATCAATAGTCCTATCCTTTTCTTTACATGTCTTTTGTTTACCAAATTACGAACTTGTCAGAATGAGAAGAGAATTATGCATATTCAAACTCCTTTCACCCATCCAAAGAGTATTGATATCTTAAAAGGAAACACAACGATAACAAGACAAAGAAAGTCATGAATTACAAACACAAGAATTAAATTCAGAGCGAAGAAAAGAAAGGTCATGTTATTGCACAGGTAGATAGCAAACAAAAACTCGAAATCCGAATTAAAAACGTCTTACAGCCCACAAAAACTAGAATTTTTCACGAATGCACACTTGTGTTCACGAATAATTTCGTGGCAATACATACGCAGCAAATAGTAAGGTCAAACTAAAAATAACACTCACGCTCGACCCTTCGCCAAACAATACAGAATTTCAACGGCCCTGTGAAAGAAAGCTCTTCAAAACATTGTTGGTAAAGGAGAAATGCTGGTTACCAGCATTTTCTCCGATTCCCACATTTTTTTCTACCATTTCCAAAACATATTTCAAATCTTGAGTCTGCAAACACAGTTTTGACAAGTCTAAAATTTTGTCGTTGGGTAAGGGGTTAAAACTTAAGTGTATATCCTTTATTATCGTTACCTTTGTACTTAACGTTGCAGAGTAGACAATATAAATCCTATGTCTGCGAATATTTTGCGATCACTGTGTAAATTTAATAGTATATCACAGAACGAGTGTTTCAATTACTTAATTAAAACGCTTTATGCACGCGGTAACTGTGTGTGGACGATCAGCTCGTCATTTACCTGTCACCGGTTTATTTACAACATTTTACCTGTACACCGTAAACGAGGCTCGTCAAGGGATACATTGGCTACGTCCCCTGATACAGCAAAGTCTATCGAAATATGGTGTCACATCACTGGATTTTTGCCATATTGATAATAGAGTGGAGTTGACCGTCTTTGAAGCTTCACAGATCGCTTAATGGCAAAACTTTGGCTTTTACGTTTCTTACTCTCAAAAGTACACTGTACATCCACAATCCTTCAAAAAATGCATAAAAAAACAACATGTCAACCGATTGCGTTTTTCGCTAAAAGCAAACCAACATAGGCATCCTAGAGTTTGTCCTCTCAAAAACACCGGTTCACCGCCATGACCTCAATTTTTTGCTCCTCCAGGGACACAAAATAGTCCAGTCAACATACAATAAAATGCCTTAATTTTAAGTGAATCTAAATTATTCACCACCACGCCCTCTCAGCTCCATGAAACAGTGCAACAAATGTGCTACTGCAAAATTTCATACGGGACACCAGATGTGTACAACAGAAGGGGGTGGAGTGTGGTGGGGGAAGAACCCTGTTTAGTCCGAGGAAAGGGGAGGATTGGAAATAGATTTGGAAGCTCGAAAATGAAATTTCTGTCCAGGATAAATTTAAAGTAACTGTTGGTGCGAACTTTCATCAGTATTTGACAAACTTGAAAGAAACATTCAGCTAGGAAGTATGTTTAACCCTCTCGGCGCCATAGGCGAAAACAGTGACATTTGCGGACGGCATAGATCAAAATCAGACTGCACAGAACGTGCAGTCTGATCTTTGATATATACCGCCCGCTTGTATAGTCAAGTCTATATATCAAAATCTTTGTAAGTTTCAATGGGTTGTAGTTAGCGCCGTCGAAAGAGGTCGAAGATATTTATTTGGCGTTGAAAGAGTTAAACTATTACGCCTTTCATTGCCATCAGGGATCTTATATGTAACGGTATCTATGTACAACCCTCGGTGCCGTAGGGGAATGCAGGGGAGTTTGCGGATGGCATAGATAGATGATCAGGCTGAACAAAATGTCGAGTTTATAATGTTTGAACTGAAAGGTTAAAAGGTAACAAATAAGGTTTCTCCATACAAAGATTTTAAGTCTTTACCAGCCGACAAAATTGTAGAACTGATGGCGAAAAACTGATAGTGAAATTGATAGCATTTGCAGCATTTAAATTTTGTGTCACTCAAATGATGGAAGTTGCCTTAGAACGGATAGAAAACGTTGTGGGACAAGGACAAAATTCTGGTACCGGGTTCATTCTAGAAATCAAATCTATGGGGCCGACTCGCCCCCTCATTAGAAAAGGGAGGGGCCATCAGAGAAAATTGTGAGGACAACTGAGAACCTCTTTAACCAATGGATCTTAATCTTATCCCTGCAACCGAAAGTGAACCTTTTTTCCATTACTGCCCTAATGACATTTTTCCTCTGAAAGCCTCAGGCGTGTGCATGTACGAAATCGTGTAAGTTTCAGTCAGCATATCTGTCTTAAAATTGTGCCTAGAGCATAAAATACTTTATATTTTGTGTTTAGTTAGATTCGTTTCTGATGCACCAAAGATGAAAAAATGCGTCAATGGCACATGGGCGAGAGAATGAATCCTGCTGGAATTTCAGCATTTTCTACCCTGAAAAAACAAAAATGTTTTATACAACCTACATTACCAAACGAAAAAAAAAAAAAAAAAATTGACGATGCCAATGTCTGAACATTTGCAGACGACAGAACTGAAGTTCCATAAAAAAAGAAAATGATTCATCGTTGAAAGGGTTGAAAACATAGCGGGAAACTCCACTACATTTTTAAAACGTATTCTTTTTTAAAGGTAGTTAAAACTCTCGAGTGTTTGAGTAAGGGGTCAATAAAGGAAGCATAGCAGACCGTTTAATTGATTTAGATTACTTCCCTTTGGTGAGGAAATTCGTCACACAATTTTGGGTTATCTCTCTTGAATAGACAAATATACCCTTTGCAGAACAATCCCGACTAATAACGACCTTGAGAAGAAAAGCCTTTGAAAACATTTACAGAAAAGGAGAAAATGATCGTAACCAGCATTTGCTCCTTTTCCTACAATGTTTACTTACCTTTCAATGACAAGTGCAATTATTTGAACTATATACATTGTATTTAGTTTGTCGTCTGCAGATGCTTCAATTCGGTCAAGTCTAAAATTTTATCGTCTGATAACGCACAAACCTTTTACGACCCAATCTCGAGTTTAAACGACCCAGAGCAAAAAAAAAAAATGACTTTTGAAAACATTGCAGGAAAAGAAGAAAATACTGGTAACCATCATTTTCTTCTTTTTCCACAATGTTTTCTACCTTATCAAAGACAAAAATAATCAATTGAGCTACATTCAGTTTGTCTTCTGCCAATGCTATGAATTTCGAGAAGTCTAAAATATTGTCGTCAGGTAAAGTGTTAATCGAGCACGCGATAAGCTTATCTCCACTCCTTTATTCGCTGAAATCTTAACGCATGACATGGAATTTATGTCGATTTCAAACAGAAAACAGTGTACCAGAGTTTTAATTGATTGATGTGGCAGTTTGATTCAGAGGTATACATATAGTTAATCAAAATGAATTCGGGAGCTTTTCCATGAAGGAATTTAATACAGGAGAATACTCTATTTAAGTGTTACAATAACCGTGTTTGACTTGCTAGAAAAATCATTAACTCTGTCAGCGCTAAATATCATAAACTCGACCACTTTCGACGGCTGGAGATACAATCCGAGAAAAATCAGACATTTGAACATTCTATAGAAGCTAGACTAATGAAGCAGACAGTATAGATCCAAGATCTTGATCTATACCGTCTGTAAAAGTCTCTGTTTCCTCCTATGGCTTTGAATGGGTTAGAAGGAGAGATAAAATTTATGTCTGAAACACTTGTTTAAATAACAAGTACACGATATTAACTTTTCACTGGACGACAAAGTTTAAGATTCGTCTAGCCTGTTCGGGTACCTCAGTGGTTAGCGTATTTGACTGGTGACCTGGTGGTTTCGGGTTCGATACCCGGATGAGGAAAACTTTCTTTCGGCGATTTTTCATCTCCTACCTCTGATGCATGTGAAAGAAGCAGTCAGTGGCTTGGAAAGAAAGCTGTGTCAGTACTTGCGTAACAAAGCCAGGAAAAACAACCCTAGGTGCACTGACCTCCGTGATATGATCTAAGTTGTTAAAACGTCGTTAAACCCCAGTACAAACTTGTAAACAAACAAGTTAGACTCGTCTATAATGGAAGCATTGGCAGACGATAAATTGACTGCCACTCAAATGATTGGGTATGTCTTTGAATGGATAGAAACCACTGTTGGAAAATAATACCAGCATTTCCTCCTTTTTTTTTTCCCACAATGTTTTCGAGATATTTCTTGTTACGAGCAGCAAAAACAATGGATATTCTTGCACAGAGTTACCAGTGTATGAATTTTGAATCGCAAGTGGACGAGCTATATCACCCTCTTGTTCAGTCATACCTCCAGGTTAAAGTATTTCTAGTTTTCACTGGATGAATTGTATTTTTGAACAGCTGTCGTAAGAAGTCGTACTTAAAATTCAGATACTCTCTAGCAAAAGGAGGATTAAATACATCTCTGTGATGCATTATACCAAACAGGGCATCATAATATGAAAAAGGCAAAGCCTCAATACGAGCGACGTGAATGATTTGTGGTACAAATAGCTAGATCTATTAATTCGAATGACGAGCTAGATTCTAGATCTTAAAATCAAAGGGTTTTGAGTTCGAATTCCGGCTTTACCAAAACTAATTTTGTGCGTTGTCAAAAGTAGAAAGCATTTTTTTTTTTCGTAGATGTACACATGTGAAATAGGGCGAACTGTCCTTGATTTCCTTATCAAAAGAAAGACAGTTCCTTGACAATTTCGTTAATTTATGTCTAGAAAAAATAACTTAGAATGATTATTGGTTCACACACTTGTAAAGACCATTTTACGTGAACATTTCCTTACTACATGTAGATCTAGATCTATATAAGAGAGACTTAGATTTTTACGAGGAATCGGTCAGTAGTTTGGGAAGAATATTGAGCAGAGTACCGGTAATAGGAACTTAGGAACGCATGGTAGGTGACCTTGCCGCCGCAATGAATATACACATAAAAGGAAAAAACAAACAAACAAAAACAGAATATTTCTTTCATTTTCTCGTTAGTGCACAGGTCTACCCATGTTTTACCTGGACTTTCTTTAAAATCAGAGTGTGTAGATCGCTAAAATAAGATTATATGTAGCTTTCCTTTTTCATCCCATCTGCTTTCCTACACGTCCATCATTGAAAGTGCAGAGACAGGAATGAATTTTGTCACAATGACTAGATCTATCATCAATATTAGGAAAGAAATTTGCCGAGTTATCGAATAGATATTCAACTAATGGCAAAAAAACACCAAACTTTTAGATCTTTCAACAAGCTTTCGTAACATTAAATAAATATATTCGAGCCATGTTGCAGTAAAAGAGGGTTTAATGCATCTCTGTGATGTATGATACCAAGCAAGTCATCACATAATTATACATCCATATTGTATGATAACTGACTGAATCAAAAGGCATGCATACTGGTTCTTTGACATGCAGAACGTTGAAAAAAAGATCTAGCAAAGAGTTTTGATCCAGGTTAGCTTGCGCGGATGGGTCGGTAGTTTTTATAGATGCATTAAGCCCACTTTTTACAGATCACAAATCAGGCTTTCTCTGAAAATGGTATTTTGAAACAGTCAAAAAACTAGTTTAGTCATGATTTCTTCGACGCAATGTTTTCCGCGAAAAAACGGCTCGTGCATGACGTAAGAATAGTATGATTAATGACGTCATTATTTGCTAGCATAGATCATTGCGTATGTTTATACACAAAAAGACGTTTAATACGCTAAAAGTAAGTAAGAAATTAGATAATCTGTACTCATTAAACTGATAATGATTTTTAAATAATCATTCGTTCGGTAGATAATTATTGTCATTTTTGACCAGTCAGGTACTTGTGCGAAAGATTGTGATACGTGTGACGCTGTGCGACTAACCGGAAGACACTAAATTTTTAGTCATCCCTATTTAGATTTAGACTAAAACCCAGAACGAAGTCGGAATTTCATTTTTAAAAATCTAGAACGGTGTTACCGCAAAACGAGCTTCGCTCGTTACGGGCTTCGCCCGTAACTCGCTGTTGCTCGTTATAATCATGGATCCATAAAATCCATTTTGTCTACCAATCGACTGAATCATGTGGTATACTGGTGTAATCAAATTTCGCCAACGCAAGGGAAACTGCTCTTGCGGATTGCACAAAACAATAGTAATTTTCTTTATGGTTAAATATCTATGCACTTGTATTTAAGTACTTTTGTAAAAATAATTTTTACCACTTAATCATCTAAATTTATCTATCAAAATATCGTTAGAAGTGAGACAGTGCAAAGTCGCCATCTATAAAAAGAGTTAGCCAATTTCGACAACTCTGGTTTTCCAAAAATTAGAGGCCCCAGAGAGGGTAAAATGAAATAAAAAATTCACAGCATCATTTCAGCAATATTCATTGCCTCCCTTGGATATTAACTCTACATTTACTTCCTATGAGAAAACCTGAAGGACGTAAAACAAAACGCAGCTATCAGAAAACAAAATCGACAGTTTTGTGATCTTTCGTGTAATTATTTCTTGCTGTGGCACTGAAATATTACAATCTAACTCAGGATGACAGTGTTGGGGATAAAGAGGCTGTAAATCTAAAAAAGATAACCTTTTGTAGCTCACAGAAAAAGGTATTTTCTTGTCTTTGTAGTGATTTTTTACCTGATTCAGTCTATTTTCTTAGGAAAAAAAATGAATAAGGACCCCTCTGTCATTCATATGGATCTATTTCCCTTTAGGTGCCCCATACGAAACTTCGGCTATTAAAGTTCAAAAGATAACCTGTCAAACCGAAAATTGACGACACAAAAAAGTTTTAAGCTAAAAGTATCTTTTAAAATCTGCATATAAAGGAGACACCTGAAAAGTGATAATAAAATTGCGGGGAAAAGCATGTGAGAAGTCGCTTATGAACTTTTTTCTTATTTATAGGTATTTTTCTGTCATTAGATTCAAATGACAGTTCAAAACACCTTTGCTGCTAATATATCAATCATTTCCGTGAATGGATGGTGTCACAGATACGAAAATATTGCCCGAAAACATAGTTGGCGAAATTCGATTACTAGCGAAATTTGCTTACGCTCCTATAGTATGGTCCCTTGACAGGCAAAAAAAAAATTAACAATAGCAAAAAATTTCGACTAAGGTCAGCCTGCGCTAACTGCGCAGGCTGACCTTGGTCGATATTTTTTGTAGATGCAGTAAACCCCTTTTCACAGAGCATGATTCAATGTATAAAAATGGCGTTAAAAAAGTTAAAGTGGGCGTTTTTAGTCTTTAAACAAGAGCCTGTGTACTGCATTAAAGAAATTGTAGGGATGATCGGATGACCACTTGCGCGTGGAAATAAACCCGGGTATATCTATATATACACACAAAACTTTCTCACAGTCCAGTGTGGTATCGGGTAGCTTATAGTGTCGTGTGTAAGCTGTATAAATCCATGGGAGTTATGTATTATATTTAGGGTTTACTTTGTCAATATGTAAATAGCGGAGATAACGTTTCGTTTAACATGTGACGAGTGGTTTGGTGAACGGTATATAATTCATTCTTTACAGGTAAGATATTTGTTTATGAACTATTGTTTAACCCGCTTGTTTATTTGTTCAGTGTTTAACGAAGTTTTTGATATTCTTTCTGTCATAGCGACCAATGCATCTATCCACTTGTACCTTGAGTTTCTTACATCCCCCTCTCTGTCTCTTGACCTGGAATACCATTTACCGTATATGCTATCGTAGGCCATCACTCCATGTTGTACCTGTATGTACCCGGGGGTAGACAAATACCTGTTCTGTTCTGTTCAACAGATCTAGTTCAGCACGGGTACTTCTCTATGATAAATCCCAAATTCCCCCATCCACTGGCTACTTTCCCGTACAAACATCGTGGACATAATGTTCAGTTGTGAGAGGAGAACGCCTGCTGTCGCAATGGCTCGTTCACCGGTCCTTGAAAAGTGCGTGGTCGGGCTGGGAATCGAACTCGCGAAACTATCATTTCTAGCATAATTGGCAAACGCTACTCTCTTAACTACCTGGCCCGGCGTTTATCAAGCTTTACAACAATATTCGAGCATTTGAATATGATTAGCAGGCAAATAAGACGTGGCTTACTTTAGAGGGCTTGTCTTTGAAATGATAGAAAACACTGTGGGAAAAGGAGAAAATGTTGTTTTCCACCATTTTCTCCGTTTGCCACAGTGTTTTCAAAAATCTCATTCTTCAGGATAGGAGCAGCCAGTGGCTTGGGAACATTATTGTGCAAAGTCCTAGTAAAAGAAACTCCAGGAAAACTTGCATAGGTGCACTGGCCGCCTTTATCACCGAAATAATGTTGAAAGCGGCGTTTAAGACGATACAAATAAACAAACCCTTCGGGTTTGTAAAATACGGGTAAGTCTGGTAAAGTGTTAACCCGTACATGACTAAATAAGAAAAAAAATTATCAGAATGTAAATGTTGAGTCACATACATTTGAGCCGCGCTCTGGCAAAAGGAATCTTAATGCATCTCCGTGATGCATGATACCAAGCAAGTCATCATATAATTATGGATCCATAAAGATCCATTTTGTCTAACAATCGACTAGATCATGAGGTACACTGGTCCTTTGACACGCGAAAAATTGACCCTTGGCAAAAAGTTTCGATTTATGTCAGCCTGCGCAGGCTGACATAGGTCGATACATTTTGTAGATACTTTAAGCCCCCTTTTCACAGAGTATGGCTCGTTTATTTCAGTGTTGTTTTAGCAAGGATATTTTACGAGATATCGGGCAGTGCAGAATCAAGATCAGACTGTACGCTCTTCGCAGTTTGATCTCAATCTATGCGTGTCTGGTAAAGCAACTAGACCTGTCACAACATCCTAAGGGTCGGTACCAATGACTATCATTCCTTTGTAGAAGCACTCGTTTCTTCTTCGTACATGTATGGCTAGGTATAAAAGCAAGAGCACCGCAAGCGGGTGCTAACACTCGACTGCAGTTGCTAAAAGAAATAGATTGATTTTCAGTGAAATTTCTAAGTCGAAAAAAGGGTATAACTGTGCAAAATATACTTTGATGGTTTCCCTGCCCTTGTTATATGAGTTCCCCATGTAAGTAACGTTACATGTAGTTAACAACTAGTCCGAGTTTGAAGTTGATATCTACAGTAATGACAGAGATGTTATGAGATGTCAACGTTTTTGCATGACGACACAGACGACGATGCAGACGACGACGACGACGTCACAGAAAACGACAGGACTATGACAATACCTAGACGTTTTTTTCAAAAACAGCGGAGCTAAGAATAACTTTGAAGTATGCGGTGTTGAAAGATTGATTGTTTTCTTGGTGTTTAACGCCGTTTTCAACATTATTCAGTTATATTGCGGCGGCCAGTGCACCCATCCATGCTTCATGGGTTTGCTTTTACCAGTACTCCACACGGTATTCTTTCCAAGCCACTGGCTGTTTTCCCACATAACCATTGTCGAAACAATGATCAGCAGTGACATGGGAATAAATCCGGTCGCAATGACTCACATCAATCCTCGGAAAGAAATTCGCCGAGCCGAGGATCGAACCAGCGATCTCCTGTTCTCAAGTCCTGTACGCTACCGACCGAGCTACCGGGGCTCGGCTGACGATGAAAGAACTTAGTCAGGGATCCTATGTAGCGTGCGAGTTAACGAATTTGAATATCAGGAGAGCCTGGTTTGACCTACTTGAGGCGCTGGTCTCTTGGAAATATCTCTGTGCAAGGCACTGCAGAGTCCAGCCTGATTCAGTGGTTAATCCCAGGGAATACATGAATAGGTGAGCTGTCAATACAGGAAAACATGTAAACAGCCAATACAGGACAATATGCAAACAATCAATGCAGGAATAATGTAAACGATCAATACAGGAAAAATGTACACGATCAACACCGGTGAAAATGTAACTCGTAGTAAGAAGTGTAAGCGATCAATACAGAAAAAACAGTATAAACAATCAATAAAGGAAAAGATGTACGCAGGGAAAGATGCGAATGGTCAATTTAGGGGAAAAAAAAGTAAACGATCCACTACAGGAAAAAATGTAAGCAATTAATAGATGGAGTGTTAAAAACGTTTTAAAACACTGAGTTAAAAGTGTCCCATTACGCGTAACTTTAAGTAAAAATTAAACATGATACGCTACTATCAATGAAAGGGGAGGGGATGAAAATGATGCCGCATAATCTTGCGACGCATGTTATTGATCACGGGTACCTTTCACTAAACTGCGTAGATTTAGGCAAATTGTTTGAGCTTTTATATACACGTATATAATCCTTGCTTTCTTCAAAGGTTTGAGCTGGCTTAATGTTATGCAAATAGTTACTCAAATTGTTAAGTTATGCAATTCAGTGAAACTTGTTTTTGGACTTGATGCTTGCTAACCTAAACTGAGTACGCAAACTTTGTGCGCACGCAGTTTAGTGAAAGGTACCCTAGGCGTCTTCACATGGTCCTATATTTTTAAGAACCAATACGACACTTACCTTTACGGGTAAGAGCTGATGTAAGGGTAAGTTAGAATATAGTCTGTACAAAACTCAAAAGTATATATCATAATTAATGTGATGGTAATTATAATTTGTAAGGCTATAGGAGCATTGAATATGTTATAGAGATAAACCTTTGCGACATTCTTGAGCGAAGTTTAGCGAGTAAATAAATATCTCGATAGCCCCCCTCTAAACAAACTGTTATTATCACCCACATGATTTTCAATACTATTTATAGTTTGTGAGGTTATATTTGGATATTTTCTTTTGTAAATAATAACACATCTTTAGGAGGGTCCTGAAATATTTGTGTAACATTGCGATGAAATTCGTCTCGGTGGTTTCACACAGAAAATGGACATTTTCTTAAATAGGGGTTCATAGATATGAATAAATTAACCGTTTACCAAAAACATCGGTGTTATCAAGAGAGATGTCATCTATTGGTTGACTGTATCTTAAAAATGAATAAATAATGCGTGGCTCACTCTGCGAAAGGGTGGTTTAATGCATCTGCAAAAAGTATCGACCCATATCAGCCTGCGCAGTCTGCGCAGGCTGACCGGGGTCAAAACTTTTTGATAATAGCAAATTTTCTGCATGTGAAAGAACCATTCTACCTCATGATGCAGCCGGTTTTAAGGGAAATGGATCTATTTTATGCGACGACTTGCTTTGTATAATGCATTAGAAAGATGCATTAACTTCTCCCTACAACAGCACTGCCGAGCCTCATAGTATGTTAATAACCTGAGTGGCGCCGTTTGAAATGAGGTTTAATACATCTTCGTATTGTATACACCAACCCAATCATCGCATGATATGGACCCACATGATATTGTCTTTACACCGGCTGAATCATGACTTAGAACGTTTCTTTGGCATGCAGTGAAATAAGCAAATTGATAACAAAAAGTTTCGCCCTAAGTCGGGCTGCGTGGACTGCGCAGCTTGGCATGGGTCGATATATTTTGCAGATAGATTAAAACAGCTTTTCACAGCGCATGACGTATGTAAACAAGTACCATTCACATCGTGTTCACCATTTTTTAATATGCATGATTGCTTAGTCGGCCGAAATTCAAATATATTTCATTTTGTTTTGATACTGCATTTATTAACTTACTTCATAAAGTAAACGCTAAGCATAAACATTTTTTCAGGAGAACACACTATGAAATTTACCGGAAATATATCAAAACAAAAGTGCGTCGCTCAAAATTTACTTTTCAAATTCCTGACTGGAACATTAACCCTTTGGCTGCTAAGTGCAACTTTCTGACCTTTTGCGGACAGCGTAGATCAAGATCAGACTGCACAGAACGTGCAGTCTGATCTTGGATCTACACTGTCCGATAGAAGATATTTTCTTCTAAAGAATAAATTTGAAAGAGCCAAATTCATATTGTTTCTATCGGTTTGAAAGTTTCATTTAAGATATTCAGCAGGATAAGCGTTAAGCAATTTTGCCCACGTTCTTGTTGTCCAAAACTATACTAAGCCTCTTTGCACCAAATAGATAAAGTTAACCAGAACCTCGGGCCTTATCGACCAATCATTACAACTTTCATTCTAAGTCTTATTCTAGAGTAAGAAAGTAACACAACTTTTGATTTGCTTAACCATTTCATAGATTGTATTACTTTTTAGGTGGAAAAAAAAATTAAGATGGGGTCTAAAAATGCTATCAACTAATAACGAAACAAGAAAACTTAGGACTCGACCAAACTGAAAGCTTTTGCGGACGACAAATAGAATGTAGCTCAAATGAAGATTTCTGTATTTGATAGGGTAGAAAACGCTGTGGCGAAAGGAGAAAATGCTTGTAAGCAGCATTTTCTCCTTTTCCTACAGTGTTTTCAAAAACCTTCTCTTTCAGGGCTTGTGTGTTGAAGGATTAAGGATTGTTGATGAAATGTCTTGTCTTTTTACATTTATCTTCAGATTTCTTGTATCGATGATTTTCCCGACAAGAACAATAACAGAATCCGGAAGGTAGGAAAAAGATGTCTGATAACCAGTGGATCTTTATCCAAGAAAAAACATTTAGGAACTGGTGTAACGAACAGCTGAAGGTCAGCGGAAGGTCAGTGTCCAACCTGCTGACTGATCTCTGTGATGGCGTGTGTTTGGTGGCCCTGGTCGAAGCATTGCAGGTATGTTTTCGTTATGACTCTCCAGGGCCTTCAAGATGGTGCCGCTTTTTGCCAGATATATTATGGACTCTTCACATATCACACCAGTTATCTTCTACCTAATGCGCTAAATGAAAATGAATTTTACTCTCTCAGGGCCGAATATATAAATGAGTTTGATACTAAGTCTTGTGACGAATAGAATGATCTAAGCTCATAGGAAACAAGAAATATCTTTATAAAAGATAGACATAAGAATGCTAAAATTTGTCCGCAAATAAGAATGCAGGGGTCCGCAGAATAAACATGTCCACATTTTCGACCAATCGCAAATTTCGATTTATTCATTCGAATGTGACAATATCAAAAAATAGGTAAAAGCCAGTGCATTCAGCTACGCCGAAACAGTTTAGTAAGATATCTGATTGGTTATGAATTTATTAATCAAATTTATTTTTTTCTAAAGTTTCGGAAGGTTGGAAAGGTGTACACCAAGCCCAACAACAGAATACAACAACTGCAGAATGTATCACTAGCCTTGACGGCCATTACAGATGATAATGTTAAACTTGTCAACGTTGGTAAGAATGTTTCTTCTCATAGACATACATAAACACATTTTATTCAGTTTTAAGGCCACTGGCCCATAATACGATAGATAGATAGATAGATAGATAGATAGATAGATAGATAGATAGATGGGTAGATGGATGGATGGATGGATTGATGGACAGACGGACGGACGGACAGATGGGTGGATAGATAGACAGACAGACGGACGGACGGATGAACGAATAAATGGGCAAATGAATTATTGACAAAGAGTACCTTTTTGTTTTATACGAAGGATGTGACATAGATTCTGTAGTGAGTTTGATACATTGGCATATAGCATTACGAAATAGATAGACCTTTCGATGCTAAAATAGATTTTTTTTGTAAAAAGAAGTCTCCGAACAAAAAAATATTGAAATACTTGTGTACGATTTGAAATTACTTTATAACTCACCATTCACTCACAGTTAATGGTTAGAACTTTTGTTGACTGGGTACTTTGATTGCTGTTTTAATACTAAGGCTGCTGAGCGCGACTAAGGGACTTTCTAGCTGACAGTGTAGATCAAGATCAGACTGCTCAGAACGTGCAGTCTGATCTTGTATCTACACTGTCCGATAAGGATATGTACCCCCATAAAAAAAAACTTTGAAAAAGCAATGTTTCTGTTTTTACTATAGGCTGGAAAGTTTCATTTAATTCATGTAGCAGGTTAAGGGTTAATCAATTCTCTGTCGCCGGTCCGTATTCACCAACTATTCTTAGTCTTATTTTCAACAATTTTCTGAATTTAAAAATAACACAATTTTTGATTGGCTTAAACCAAATGGTTTAGAAGTTGCTTTACTTTTTCAGTCTAGAATGAAATTAAGAATGGTAGGTGAATATGAACCCTGTTTATTGTTTTAAAGGATAGTTTTGTTGTCTAATTTATGGTTTCATTTTTCTTTATGTTTAAACAGGAAGTGACGACATCGTGAACGGAAATGAAAAGATTATTCTTGGACTGGTATGGAGTCTTGTTCAAAAATACCAGATTTCGGGGAAGACTAAACTCCCGCCAAAGAAACTCATGACGATGTGGTTCCGGAACATACTGCCAGAGTTAGATATCACCAATTTTACCTCAGACTGGAATAATGGCGTAGCACTTCAGTAAGTTTAAGTATCCTTCATAAAAGATGATATAGCATTCAATACGCGAAATGGGGCATTCGGCCATTTGCGTTAAGTGTCGTCTCGGATCAGCCTGCGCAGTCCGCACAGGCTGATCCGAGACTGTTCTTCATGACTATATTAAATTTTGTCCTACAGTTGACTCGCAGAAAACAGAAAAATTACGCAAGAACGGAAAGTGTCGTCTCGGATTAGCCTGCCCGGAATGCGCAGGCTGATCTGGGACGACAATTAACGCATATGTCCGAATGCCCCTTTTCGCGTGTTGCAGGCCAATTATGATCTGAGCCATCCTCTGTGTAAAGGGGGTTTAATGCATCTGCAAAAAGTGTCGATCCAGGTCAGCCTGCGCAATTCGCGCAGGCTGACCTGGACCGAAACTTTTTGCTATTGGTCCATTTTCTGCAGCTCAAAGAACGAGTATACCTTATTAATTAGTCGGTTGTCTACAAAATGTATTTTATTGAACAATCAAAGCGCTGAAAGCACTGATGGCTAGGGGCGAGTGGAAAGTGCATATATGCATAAAGCAATTTGCATTCAAACATGAAATTTCCAGTTAAAAAGTAAAAGAAAAAAAATATGGATGCCTATGCTCGGCTGCACTTGCTTTAAGTGAAAATTGTAAGTCGATAAGCCGGACATTACTGTGTCAAAAATATTTCGATGTTTACCTGCCCCTGATTTATGGGTTCCCTTATGATAGTTAACAACAAACCCAAGTTTGAAGTAAATATGATGGTTAGCAACTACTTCAAGCTTGAAGTAAATGTCTTCAGTAATGACAGTAATGACAAAGATTTTGTAAAATATCAAAATATTTGAACATTCAAAGTCAAGAAGGGACATTTATAACTGTTTGAAAAATACTTTGATGGATACCTGTCCTTTTTGTACGGGTTTCCCTTTTGATAGCTAACACCAGTTCCAGTTTGAAATAAGTATCTTCAGTAATGACAGAGATATTATAGCCTTATCTCTTGCAAGTTCCTATTTTCCCTTACAAGAGAATGTTCATGTTTTCCCCCATTCCATCGTCAAATAAGTAAAGTGTTGCTACAAGAGTTTACATCGTATCTTGAAGTCCATTCCGGTCCAATCCAGTCTGTTCCGTTCCATTCCGCTATTTCCATGCACCAGGAAAACACCGACTCATCAACCGCCCAGTTTGTACATGTATTACGGCTAACAAGGTAAAGGGTTTTGTCTGTTTACACAGCATACGTGGATACACACCATACAAGTCTTATCAATCAAATGTCGATTTCGCCACGTTCTATATGGATCCAAAGGTGCGCACACAGCGACGATCCAAGGTAAACACGGATGTTGGTTGTATCATGCTCTGCATGAGTATTTGGTGAAATTAATGGGAGAATTTCTTTCTGTTTTAAGCGTTCTCATTTAAAATTCATCACGCCAACAAACACCGTTAAAAATTTTTGCTTTGAATATATTTTCTTTGGCATTTTCTCGGTAAATATAGGCACCGACCCCCTCTTTCAATTTTTATTTTACATCACGGATGAATAACTCGTAAGGTGAAAGGCGGTTTTGAGGGATGTGCCGTTTCAAGTCAATAAGAAACGGCAGTTGCAGTTCCAGCAAATCAGAGACAGCGAATAGTGCGCATTTATACATGATGTTGAGAGTGGTTGCAGCTTTCATGCAAAAGTCTGAAACGTGGTTACTAAGGCTAGGCGCCGTTGGCCCCTAGCCAATAAAACTGTGATGAACTGCATAGTATCATGCATCGCAGAGATGCATTAAGCCCCATTTTTCAAGGGCATGGCTCAATTACTTTGATTCGGTTCGAGTTAAGGTGATTTTTATGCCTCATAAACCTGATAGTTTTACCAGGTATAAAGTCTTCATTTGCAATTATTATTAGGAATAAATAACTTGTTAGGTAGAAAGAATTGTGGGAAAAGGAGAAAATGCTGGTAACCAGCATTTTCTCTTTTTCCCATAATGTTTTAAAAAGGTTTTTCCTTCAAGGTCGTTAAAACTCAATATAGTGTGGTAAAGGGTTAAAGTGAATTTAACAATCAGACATCATCTCACAAGTTTGTTATTCTTTCAGCGCTTTAATCGAACATCTGAAACCTGGGACCTCTCCAGATTGGCAGAGACTCGACCGCAAAGACAGGTGATTTCAGAATTATTTTTGTTAGGAAAATATTAATTCTAGTTCAAATTCTAAAATTTTACCAGTAGAATCTTTGTCAATGTGCAACCACACCAACCTACACGCCCACATAAAGGCTACACATATATTTTCTCCCCGGTAAAGGTTTTGCTATTAAGAGCAATCGCTTCCTTAACTCTTTACCAGACGACAAAATTTTAGACTCTTCCAAATTGAAAGCATTAGCAGACGACAAATTTACAGTGACTCAAAAATTGAAATTTGTTTTGGGAAGGGTAAAAAACATTGTGGGAAAAGGAGAAAATGCTGGTTACCAGCATTTTCTCCTTTTCCCACAATGTTTTCAAAAGGCTTCTTCATCAGGGTCGTGAAAACCAGAGATTGTCTGATTCATTTAAAAATTCTAGTGGAGTATTTACAAAATATTGTCATAAACAACAAGGGTAGGGCATCGACATTTGGTATTTAAAAACATTTACATTAAACGTAATCTACGATCTGATTCAGAGTTGAGAACTGTCGAAGAGCCATGCTACTTGCTAAAGAACATTTAAACATACCCCGTGTGATTGGTCCTGAAGACTTTGCGAACTCTGCCTTGGATGAGATGTCAAGTATGACTTATTTGTCTTACTTTGTGAAGATGGAGTCGCCCGGATACTACCATGTTCTAAATTGGGCTTGTAAACAGCTACGCACGACTAACATAACAAATTTAACGGTAAGGTAGTTTCTAACTAGAATTTGAACGTTAACAAACTTAAAACATTTGTGAAACAAAAGCATACCATAGGTATATGATCTTGATAAAACAGGCTTTCCTGAAGGCACTGTAACAGTGGAAAAATTGTTAATTGTGTATAGTTTTGTTAGTTCCATGAAGTTTGCATAAAGGATAAATTTGCATTTACCTTCATTTTAATACAATGTAAGCGCTAGGCACATGTTAGACCAAAGCTTAACCCACTAATGAACGAGACATTTCCATACCTGGCGTTGCACGTCCCATAAAAATATTTACTTGATAACCAGTACGATTCTTTGTGCAAGCGGAAATATAAATACTAATTCAAACGTATATTTATTTATATCATGGTAGTTTTTTGACATTTTATTCATGTATAGATGTGCATAATAATGGCGTTTAGATGTGCATAATGATAATGGGGTTTAGATGTGCATAATAATAATGGGGTTTAGATGTGCATAATAATAATGGGGTTTAGATGTGCTTGACAATGGGGTTTAGATAAGCTGTGCATAATAATGGGGTTAAGATGTGCATGATAATGGGGTTTAGATGTGCATAATAACGACGTTTAGATGTGGATGATAATAGCGTTTAGATGTGGATAATGATGGCGTTTTAACCCTTTACCAAATAATCTCCTTTTCCGACGACTCATACGAAGAAGGCTTTTGAAAACGTAAAAAGAGAAAATACTGAAAACCTTTGTCTGTCCTTTCAAGGACTAATCCCATGCGTTAAGCTATATTTACTTTGTCGTCTGCAAGTGTTTTTAACTTGGACAAGTCCATTGTTTTTGTTATTTGTTAACCCTTTCCCAAACGACAAAATTTTGGACTAGACCAAATTGAAAGCATTTGCAGACGACAAATTAAATGTAATACAAATGATGATTTTTGTCTATGAAAGGACAGAAAACATTGTGGGAAAAGGAGAACCTGTTACCAGCATTTTCTCCTTTTCCTACAGTGTTTTCAAAAGCCTTCTTTCCCAGCATCGTAAAAACCAGGGATTGTTTGGGAAAGGGTTAAAGAGCCAAAAAGAATCATCAAAAACTCATCTAACAGAGAAAGGAGTTTATGAATTAGATGATTTAACTTTCTCACAAATATAAAGCTATACAGCTGCTCATACAGCGTGCCAGAAAGCAACACGA
The DNA here is from genome assembly GCA_946811185.2 of Hippopus hippopus. NCBI lineage: Eukaryota > Metazoa > Mollusca > Bivalvia > Cardiida > Cardiidae > Hippopus > Hippopus hippopus. The sequence continues at coordinate 8,393,398 of OX328110.1, read as the reverse complement.
AAATGAGCCGAACTCTAGAAAAAGGGGATTTAGTGCATTTCCGTGGTGTAATATACCAAACAAGGCATCGCATAATTATGGATCCATCAAATCCATATTATTTAACGATCGGCTGAATCATAGGATAGAATGGTCCATGGTCATGCAGAAAATATACCAAAAGCAAAAAGTTTCGATTCAGGTCAGCCTGTGCAGACTGTGCAGGCTGGCCTGGTTGAATTCCTCTTTCACAGAGCATGGCTCAATTAAATATGACACTGTTTCTTTCAGAGTGACTGGAACAACGGTTACTATCTATGTGCAATAGTTACCTCCCTTGGTGGAAACATTCCAGGATGGCCAAACCTCGATAAATCAAAACAGCTTGAAAATTGCCAGAAAGGTAGATCGGGCTTTCATCTCTATCCATTTTCGTATTTCGCTATAGTCTGTATAGTAATACAATATTGCATGATAGAAAATCCGAAGAAAAGAATACCATTGGCAGACCTACCAAATACAATAACCTTTTGTACCCAAAGAATTAGTGATGCATTATACCAAGCAATACATCACGAAATTAGCGATAAAAAATCCGTTTAGTCTGTCGATTGACTGGATATGGAGAAAGATTGGTCCTTGGCTATGTATGAAATTTGCAAATAGCAAAAAGTCTGCGCGGACTTTTTTGCAGATGCATTAAGCCTCCTTTTCACACAGCACGACTTATATGATCTAAGAAGGAATAAGCCTGGTTGTTTGAAAAATGGGGCAGTTGAAGGTTTCTTACGCATGGAAAAGTTTTACCTTTTCTTTGATGAAAAGACCGGTTTCTTTGGGGTTGATGCTGTTTGTGAGTTCTATATTTGTTTTTCTATTTATATCGAAAGAAAGAATTACAAACTCTGGAAATTTCTTTGTGAAAGTTATCTCTTGGTTTGTTTCATTCTTTTAGCTAAGTGACTGTGACTAAACCGTCCAATTCTTGATTATTTCTTTCACAGCTCTAGATGCAGCTAAAGACCTTGGCATAGAACCAGTCTTGTCAGCCAAAGAAATGGCAGATCCTAATATAGATCATCTCTCCATGATGGCATACTTAACCAGATTTCAAAACATTCAACCAAAGAAGAGTAAAGCAGAAAAATTACAACTGAGATTTAACTTTGACAACATAAAAACAGGATCTACGGTATGGTATCATCAGTGAGCCACGCTCTGGCAAGAGCGGGCTTAATGCATCTCCGTGATGCATTGTACCAAGCAAATTATTACATAATTATGAGAGAGAGAGAGAGAGAGAGAGAGAGATATATATATATATATATATCTCTCTCTCATAATTATGTAATAATTTGCTTGGTACAATGCATCACGGAGATGCATTAAGCGCGCTCTCTCTCTCTCTCTCTCTCTCTCTCTCTCTCTCTCTATATATATATATCTCTCTCTCTCTCTCTCTCTCTCTCTCTCTCTCTCTCTGTCTCTCTCTCTCTCTCTGTCTCTCTCTCTCTCTCTCAACCGACTCAATCATGAGGTTGAAAAGTCCTTGGACATAATGAAAATTTACAATTAGCGAAAGGTTTCGACTCGTGTCAGCCTGCGCGAACTGCGCAGGCTGACATGGATTGATACTTTTTGCAAATGTATGAAACCCCCTTTTCACAGATCATGACTCGTATAGATCACAGAGTACGGCCCATATGTTTTTCAACAGTTCCGATGAATTTGTGAACTGTTTTATTTCTTACTCTTTCATTAAGCACTGCTCGCGACGTGTACGCTTGAACCATCATTAGATAACATATTAATCAAGGGCTTAAATCATGAAACATGTCCATAGGTTTCAATATAATTATATAGGTATACTCGTAAAACGTCTTGGTCCTTATTGAAACGATGTTTCAATGACACTAAATATTAAACTAAAGAAGACTTTAGGATAATGAAGTAAAAACAATACATTCATATATTTGCATATGACTGAATTTTTTCATAGTTTCAAAAACTTTACGTTCTCTACTCCAGCACTAATCTATTTTTTAAGGAACGTGAAACTATTAAATACACAAATTCGTGTGGATCATTTTTTGTACAATAGAATCTTTGTAATTTTGTTATCTTTGATTTATGTGTGGAAAATCAGACGGACCTTTGGAGTGCAAGTCAGGTTATGATATTTAGTGGGTGGAGAAATGTACCATAATACAAATTGATAGTCTCTTCACCAAACGACAAAAGTGTGGACCTGTCCAAATTAAAAACATTTGCAGACCACAAATAAAAAGTGACTCAAATAATGGTTCTTGTCTTTGACAGAATAGAAAACATTGTGGTAAAAGGAGAAAATTCAGGTTACCAGCGTTTTCCCTTTTCCCACATTTTTCAAAAACCATCTCTCCTAGGGTCAATAAAACTCTTGATTGTGTGGTAAAGGGTTTGTTGCTTTTTTTTTGACAGTCTGACTTTCAACTAGTGAAAGCTGAAAGTGATGTAGACCCGTCTAAAGTCACAGTGAAAATTGAAGGTGAAGGTGGTATGGTACAGTGTAACGTGAAATGGGAAAACAAAATGGCGAACTGTTCATTTACACCAGTGGAAATTGGGAACTATAAGGTGAGCTATCAAATATTTACATCATATTTTACTCAAACCTTATGCTGCAAAGCGCGAATAAGGAGCTTTTGTTGATAGTGTAGATCAAGATCAGACTGCACAGAAAGTGCAGTCTGATCTTTGATCTACACTGTCTGAAGATCACATTTCCCAGAAAAATTAAGTCTGAAGTAGCAGAATTATGGGTTGTACTATCGGCTTCAAAGTTTTCATTTTACTCATTTAGCAGGTTAAGGTTTAAGTTTACTCTCAAGTGTTAACTTTTTGAACATGTGAAACGGAAAAACCAAATTAGATAGTGATATTCTGAAGGCGAAAAGAAGAGACAACTTAAAACCCCTGGCAAAGGCATTTTGATTTTGACTAAATTCACCCTCTATTTTACCTTACAGATAAGACAATATTAGTTATGAATTATAAATGAAGTTGTATAGAATGAGAACCTTGACAAGCGCATGTGATCTCTGAACAGAACCATGACAGTCTATATATAACTCACGTTGATCAACAGCTTAGCGACGGCCGAATTTTTTTTTTTTTACAGGATTTCAGTCCACCAAAAGATGCAAAAATCATGCGTCACAGATCATAAATGAAAAATATTCTATTAATATACTGTGTTTATTTTCTGTTTCAGTTGTCAGTCACATATGACGGTACTCAGATTGTTGGTTGTCCAGTCGAGTTTATTGCCAAAGGTGACCACACAAAAGTTCACTTACTGACAAAATCGACCACACTGAAAATGGGAACAATGATTGACATACAGGTACTTTTTTGTTTTTGTCGTTTATTTCCATTTTTCATTATGCGTGATAAATGTCCATAACTGTATTAGGTAATATGCAATTCATTTTTCTGTTAAATGGTGTCGAGACAGTATTACAACAGCTTTCACCGTATTGACTTTAAACCGGATTCTTACCAGTCCGGGGCTTGAAAACTGAACTATAATAGGCGATTACCAAGCAGTCGGAATTATATTGATTGATTTTCTGTTCATCTATTGTCGCTACCGGTTGCCCATATGGGCGACACTCTCTGCAGACTGTTAGTTACATGTTATGTTACGGGGCATAGTGCAAGACACAGGACGAAACCCATCCTAAGTTATACCTGCTCGGTGAATCGCGCTGTCACGCAGGACCTTGGTTTAACATCTTATCAGAAAGAATTAGTAATTTTAGATGGACAGCCGTGGGGCTCGAACCCATACCATCAAGTGGCCCGAGACTTGGCGTTTACGAGTTCTACTTTCTGCCACTTCAGCTATTCAGGCTTGTCAAACGGTGTTATGTTTAAACAGCAATGGTCTTTATAGGCTGACATTTCCGGAAGTGGGCGAGGCGAAGTCATAATGGAATCCACGTCACCCACGGGAGAACTCCGATACCTGACGAGTGTGAAGGATGGAGATATCATTGGTGCTACTCTACAGCCTAAAGAAGTTGGTGCGTATTGTTTTTACCAATTTTCTTGATGGCAGTCATATTAAGCAAAACACCGTGGTTCAATTTGTGCTAAGTCAAACTCGTATTCGGTAAATACAAGTTTCTTTTGGGAAATGCCTTATGCAAAACGTTCTCTAATAAACCATCATGCATATACTCGTGGGGACTCGCAATATTCCAAATTAGAATTATGCTTACCAGTGTTGAATACGTACACAACATAAGCATCTTCATCTACTTGTACAGAGTGTCATGTAGTATCTGTAACCGTTTTAAGCACTGGCTATATGAATTGAAAAAAAAAATACGCTGCATTAAAAAGTTAAATGAAGATATTGTATATACGATAATATTTGATTTACTGTTAAAGTACCCGGAAAATTTATCGCATTCTATAAGTTTTTAAAGGTTTAGAATAGCGCATGTTTCGCTCGACGCCCTCTTTTATAATAACGACGCTGAAACGTTTTGTGAATTTTTTCTATCTTCTTGTAGGAAGTGTCTGTGTTCATACGTCTGATTTTCCTTATAAATGTTCAACTATTTATTTGACCAGCATTTTTGTTATGCAAAATGCTATTTCGTCATTTCCTGAACAACATTGGTTGGAGATAAAGTTTCATAAACACAACATATAGCTTTACCAACAAAACTAGTTGAAACCTTGATGGTTAAAAAGAGGTGACCTCAATTGACGTGATTTCCTCTTAAACGATATCAAATGGGTTTTCCCCACAGTTTTATTCATATAACTAGTTTAACCCTGTTTAGCTGGTATATGAAGAGCATTGGTTAACCGATGGATGGTGAAATAATATCTGCAAAATTGTAGCAGATACAAGTATGGACAACCTGTGAATTATTCTGTGACCTTTTCTGTAAAGGCCTTAAGCGTAATTTAGTGTAGTGATTGCTAAATTTTGGTTGAAAAAAGAATCTCGGCGTTGTTTTTTTCAGTATCACGACTAACCATTGTGTTAATATTATCAACAGGTATTTGGAAGATCCATGTCTATTTTGGGGAGGAAGAGATTCGAGGTAGTCCAATACAGATCAAAGTTTATGACCCACAAAAAGCTTGGCTCTCTGGACCGGAAGAGGGACTGGTGAATGACGTCATTTCCTTTAAAGGTATTTTAAAACTTTTCATTTACCCAGGTAGACAGAGGGGCGACATGACTTTTCGGGAAGACTGAGAGATACTAACTCTGTTTTTATAACCTTATAGAGTAGATTTTATTTCTTTATTCCTTCTTTACTAACACTTCCTAACGTAGATATATCTGAGCAGCGCTCTGGCAAAAGGGGGTTTAGTGCATCTCCGTGATGTATTTTACCAAGTAAGTCTTCACATATTTATGGATCCATAAAATCCATTTTATTCAACAACCGACTGAATCATGAGACAGACTGGTCCATGGACATGCAGAAAATCGACCAGCAGCAAAACGTTTTGACTCGGGTCAGCATGGGCGGACTGTGCAGGCTGACCTGGGTCGATAGTTTTGTAGATGCATTAAACCTCCTGTTGAAAGAGCATAGCCCATCTTTACATATGCACCTATCATTCAACCAACTTTCTACTTCTATCCGATGCATAAAACCTTTAGCAAAACTTTGTTTTGAACTGATGATTTCATACACTAACAGGTAGACTTATTATGTTCCAGCATTATAGACTTATGAAAATTCAGACGCTAATACATGTAATTTAACTTTGAAAATTCACTTATCGATGCATGTTAAATTTTGTTGTCGATGGTATTGAAATTGCGCCAACATTTTTCTTTTTTTTTTTAAACTTTTTTTTCATTATTCTTTTTGATGATGCTGTTTAGTTTGGTTGTTTTCATTTTTTTCTTTTATTTGCTAGATCTACATGTATGGAAAAAACTTAGCCAAATGTTATAGATCTAAAGGTTTTTTTTTTATAAAACTTTGGCTATGGGAGAAAACTTGTCAAAAATATCATTCTTAAATTCATAGCAAGAACGTTACTTATATCTGCATTGATACTTTTCATTCACACTAAGTGAAAAAGATCCAGCAAAAATGGTTATAAACATATATATATTTATTTTCTAATACTTTCTATCCTTTTTAACACAGTTTTAAATCTATATGAGTCAAGCTCTGTGAAAAGAGGGTTTAATACATTTGCAAAATGTATCGACCCAGGTCAGCCTGTGCAGTCCGCACAGGCTCACCTGGGTCGAAACTTTTTTGCTATTGGTCTGTTTTCTGCATGTCAACGAACAAGTCTACCTAATGATTCAGTCGGTTCATAGACAAGAGGATCCGTATGATGACTTATTTGATACATTTCATCACTGGGATGCATTAAACCCCCTTGTGCCAGAACATGGATCATTTTCATATTAACACACCTTTGTTTTTTCGTTAGTTTCTAATCACCTTGTATATAACAACCTTTGCACTGTTATTGTATCAACATGTGTACATGTAGATCTATTTCACTTATTACCATTCATTTACTAACACCACTTATATTCCACACTAGTGCACTGTAAGGGTGCTGGAGAGGGAGTAGTGGACGCCCACGTGAGCAACAATGACGTCACTATTCCGTACAACATCACAAGAGATCCGGAAATGGCCGATATCTATTTAATTCAAATTTCGCCGGAAACCAGAGGAGTGTATGACGTCACTGCGTTTTTTAACGGTTTTGAAATAAGAGGTTTGTTATGTTAATAAAATGTTGATAAATATGTCTCAAAGTTTGCTCACATGGTGTTAAGATTTTACACATTTCTCTACAGGCCATAGTGTTACCACTCTCCATGAAAACTACCTAACATTGATGATGATGATGCATGAAAACAAGGTTACGCTTTTGACTCTTGACCGAGACTAGTATCAAGTAGCATTGCGTGCTATATATTCAATCTAAGAACGCAAACTCGCAAACTACATTTCATACAGTCAAAAACGCGTTTGATTACCGTGTTTACAAATGTGCGATATGCAAATGTGCATATCACTATATGGCTTGCAACACGCGAAAACGGACATTCGGACATTTGCGTAAAGTGTCGTCTCGGATCAGCCTGCGCAGTCCGCGCAGGCTAATCCGAGACGGCACTTTACGACTACATTACATTCTGTCCTTCAGTAGACATGAGCAAAACAGAAAATTACATAAAAACGGTTCAAAAGTGTCGTTTCGGATTAGCCTGCACAGACTGCGCAGGTTGATCCGAGACGACACGTTACGCAAATGTCCGAATGCTCATTTTCGCGTGTTGCAGGCCAATTATGTGATTCCAAAGGCGTTTGTTATGTTTTTGTATTTAAATCCATATAAAGATCTCGTTTTGTTCATAAAAAGAGATGTAGTGGGCAATACCGATATGATTTCTCCATGATAATGTTGTGGAGAAGGAGAAATGCATGCTTCCATGTGTATTTTCTACATATACAGAATACATCTATTTATCCTCTAATAATTGACAACCTAACTTAACCATTAGGCTGCTCAGCGCGACTCACTGACTTTTTGCGGACAGTGTAGATCAAGATCAGACTGCACAGTGCGTGCAGTCTGATCTTTAATCTACACTGTCCTATAGTGACATATTCCCCTCCCCCCCAAATATCTTTGAAATAACAAAATTCGGGTTTTTGATATCGGCTTAAAATTTCCATTTCATTTATTTAGCAGGATAAAGTTTAACTATCAAGAAAACTGCTTGGACTGCAATATTACTTCAATGGAAATTTTCACTCTGTAGAATAGATCACAGTGCTGCCCTTTATGGACTGTTTTGGCTATAGATTGTCTAAGGAATGGTGGAATGAGGTTTTACTTAGATTTGAACTTGTCGTTGCATCACATTAAATGATGCCTGGTTTGCTTAATAGTAGCCTTTATTTTTAGCTCCACTGGCCGAAGGCCAGCGGGCTTATGTCATGGCCCGTTGTCCGTCGTGCGTCCGTCCGACCGTCCGTCCGTGCGTTAACTTTTATTTTAAGCATCCTCTTCTCTGAAACTACACAGCCAATTTTGATGAAACTTCACAGAAATGATCCTGCCATGGTCCTCTTCAGAATTTCTTGAAAGAATTTAATTCCTTCAAAAACTCTGGTTGCCATGGCGACAAAACTTAAAAATATTGGAAATCTTTGAAAATCTTCTTGTCTGAAACCATAAGGCCTAGGGCTATCCAATTTGGCATGTAGCTTTATCTAGTAGACCTCTATCAAGTTTCTTCAAATTATAGCCCTGGAGTCAAATTTGACCCCGGCCCGGGAGTCACAAGTTTTACATAGGCTTATATAGAGAAAACTTTAGAAATCTTCCTGTACCTAGCCATAAGGCCTAGGGTTAGCAAATTTGCATGTGGCTTTATCTAGTGGGCCTCTACCAAGAGTGCCCAACTTATAGCCCCGGGGTCAAATTTGACCCCACCACGGGGGGTCACAAGTTTTATATGGGCTTATATAGACAAAACTTTAGAAATCTCCCTGTACTCAGTGATAAAGCCTAGGGTTACCAAACTTTGCATGTGGCTTTATCTAGTGGGCCTCTACCAAGAGTACCCAAATTATAGCCCTAGGATCGAATTTGATCCCACCCCAGGGGTCAGAAGTTTTACATGGGCGTATGTAGTGAAATCTTTAGAAATTTTCTTGTTACTTAGCATAAGAACTTGGGCTACCAATTTTAGTCCTGTCTCAGGGGTCTTATGTTCAAAACCAATTGGCCAAGTATTGTAATGTTTGTCATGTAGGGATTATATGTATTAGCCAGTGGAGCGATACAGGGCCATCATGGCCCTCTTGTTTGTAACTTTAAAGGTTCGCCACGTCGTGTAACCATACAGGACCCAAGTCAGATCACAGTGACGGGTGAAGGTATTACACGAGGGGTTAAAGGGGAGGATGCAAAGTTCACAGTCAATGCTAGTGACATTGGTGGAAATATCACAGTGGAAATCGAAGGTGCGCAGTGACGTATTTACTTTTTTAGCTCACCTGAGCACGAAGTGCTCAGGATGAGCTATTGTGATCACTTACCGTCCGTCGGTGTCCGTCGTCCGTCCGTCCGTCCGTCCGTCCGTCGTCCGTCCGTACGTCCGTTCACATTTCTTTGTTTACACTCTAGCATCTACAAATATTAACCAATCAGCACCAAACTTGGTCAAAATATATATGACCATAAGGTCTCGGATGAGTTCGATTATGGGTGTAATCGGACCAGAACAACTGGAGTTACTTGCCCTTGAATTAGAAAAATTGCTATATTTGACTTTGTTTACACTCTAGCATCTACAAATATCAACCAATCAGCACCAATTTTGGTCAAAATATATATGACCATAAGATCTCGGATGAGTTAGATAATGGATCTAATCGGACCAGAAGAACTTGAGTTAATTGCCCTTGGATTAGAAAAATTGCTATATTTGACTTTGTTTACACTCTAGCATCTACAATTATTAACCAATCAGCACCAAACTTGGTCAAAATATATATGACCACAAGATCTTGGATGAGTTTGATTATGGGTGTAATCAGACCAGAACAACTGGAGTTATTTGCCCTTGAATTAGAAAAATTGCTATATTTGAGTTTGTTTACACTCTAGCATCTACAATTTTGAACCAATCGGTACCAAACTTGGTCAAAATATATATTACTATAAGATCTCGGATGAGTTAGATAATGGGTCTAATCAGACCAGAACAACTGGAGTTATTTGCCCTTGAATTAGAAAAATTGCTATATTTGACTTTGTTTACACTCTAACATCTACAATTTTTAACCAATCAGCATCAAACTTGGTCAAAATACTTATGACCATAAGATCTCGGATGAGTTCGATTATGGGTCTAATTGGACCAGACTGACTGGAGTTATTTGACCTTGAATTAGAAAGTTCTTTAGAATAGTTCTTTGTCCGGAGCATAACTTTGTCATCTTCAGTCCGATTGACTTGAAACTTGGCATTTGTGTTTGTTGCAATAATACGGAGTGCAGTGTGAAAGAACCATAACTCTACCTCGTACTGTCTGAGTTATTTCCCGTTGATCGTCATTTTTACAGCATTTTCTGCTTGTCCGGAATATAACTTTGTCATCTCTAGCCTGAACATCTTCAAATTTGGTATGCATGATTGTTGAAAAATTACGGAGTGCAGTGCACAAGAACCATGACTCTTCCTAGCATGAATTTTGAGTTATTCCCCCTTTGACCTTAATTTTCATAGCATTTCTTGCTTGTCCGGAGCAAAACTTTGTCATCTTAAGTAGGAATGACTCGAAATATGGTATGCTTATTTGTTGCAATATTTGGAACTGCAGTGCACAAGAAATCTAACTCTACTTCAAGTTGTCTTTGAGTTATTTCCCTTTGATCATCATTTTTACAGCATTTAGTGCTTTTCCGGAATATAACTTTGTCATCTCAAGTCAGAACGACTTCAAACTTGGTATGCATGTTTGTTGCAATATTACCGAGTACAGTGCACAAGAACAATAACTCTACCTAGCATGGATTTTGAGTAATTCCACTTTGATCTTCATTTTTACAGTATTTCTTGCTTGTCCGGAACGGAACTTTGAAGTCTCAAGTCAAATCGACTTGAGACTTGGTAAACATGTTTGTTGCATTACCTGCCCTTCGCGATTATTACACCTCCTCGACAACTGGTGGTGGGACGGGCATATCTTGCGACAATTTGCCGCTCTTGTTTCATTATCATTTGGCCTTGAACCTCGATATTTGGTATTTATCTTCATTGTAGACCTTTACTGCTTAGTACTAAGGTGAGCGATATAGGACCATTATGGTCCTCTTGTTTTTCTCTTGTATGGACATTTTATAAATGAGCCATGTTCTGGCAAAAGGTGGCTTAATGCATCTCCGTGATGCAGTATACTAAGGAAGCCTTCACATTATTAAAGATCCATAATAGCCACTTTTTTTCAACAAACAACCGACTTAATCATGAAGTAGACTAGTTCTTAGACATACAGAAAATTTAGCTATAGCGAAAAGTTTCGGCCCAGGTTAGCCTGCACCGACTGTGCATGCTTACCTGAGTCGATACTTTTCGCAGATGCATTACGCTCCCTTTTCACACACAGAGCATGCTCAAATATATTACGACCGATGTATGGCGGCATTTGATGTGACGCTAGAAAAAATCAAAAGCATTGAATGATTTCCCATCTAACAGCATTTAGAACGACTTGTTCACTTTTTCTTCAAGCTTATTATGATTCTTCTATACTTCAGTTATATACATCCGTTACAATCTCAGAGTCACTCGAAGTTTTATAAAACTTTGTCCTTCTAGTTTTGTCTTGATAAAGACTTAGTCGGAACTTATCCTAACACAAAAGGTTTTTCTACAATTCTTGAGCAAAAACTGCGACTGCCATTGTCACAATGTGATGCTTGATTTGTGGGACACGTTTATAGACAACTTATGTTCTTTTATTGTTCAAATAATGTTGATCTTTTCCAGTGGATGGAAAGATGATCGAATCAAAATGGAATCATATCAACACAGATGTATACGAGTTCGTATACAGACCAATTAGTGCCGGTGTATATAACATATCAGTGCTCTGGAACGGTCACCCAGTCAAAGGTGAGTTTAAATCCTTTTCCACATAAAGATGAACATAGAAACCTCTTGGTAATAAATGTTGTTTCGAAAAAGGCAATTACCTGCAACTGCTTTTCCCACGCTCTTTTCTATTTTATTACCACATACTTTTTCCCTCCCTTTTAGTATTTCTTTCCATGGATATCTTCTGCTGGCATTGTGTTGGTCTAGCATTAATCTCCATATATGAAGTTTCATGCTTGATCTCTGCAGTTTTGACAAAAAAAAAAAAAGCAGCATATGTTTATGTAGAGACAGTGCTGTATTGTTATTGACTGTGTGTTAGTTGAAATAAATGAATTCCGTATAAAATTTGAACACATGTAGATAATACATATAGATATGTTAACGACTGATTGGATCTCTGATTAGATATCTATTTATGTCTGAACGCATAGCTACCTTTTATTATGTCATCGGATCGCCGTCCTGTTCTCTTTTGGTGTACTGCATCTAGTAAAGGGAGGTAATTCGACTCTCTCTCCCTGGCTCTGTCTCTCGGTCTCTTTCTCTCTCTCCCTCACTTGGAACCAACCTTTTTGATTAATCAAGCCTTTTATTACACTTACCTTTCATAGATAGCTGATACAGATACATATACTATGATCAGTTCCTCATAATACCCTCTTTTTCTCATATCTAGCCTAAATAAATAATGTTTTTGTTTAAGATTTTATTTGTATTTGACAACGTCCACTGATTTAAACATCTGGTCACAGTCGTTCAAAAAGTCTGTCGATCAAAATCGGAAGGACAGACATTCTTTTAATTAAGCATAACAATATTATGTGAGCCATGCTCCGGATAACGCAATTCAGCGCACCCCCGTGATGTACTATATTATACTAAGCAAGTCATCACATAATTATGAATAAATAAAATCCATTTTGTCTAACAACAGACTGGATCCTGTGGTAGAATAAACCTTGGACTAGAAGAAAATTTACGAGAAGCAAACAGTTTCGACACAGGTCCGCCTGCGCAGACTGTGCAGGCTGACTTGGGTCGATACATTTTGCAAAAGCATTAAACCCCCTTTTCACCAAGCATGTAAATAATAAAAAAAAAAAGGATATGACCATAGAACTTCTAACCGATACTACTTTTACCTTTTTGTCATAAATTTTCATTTATTGACATTTCAGTGTGAAGTAGCTTGTGTCAATTTCACCTGTTTATTTTCATTGTTTGACAGGTAGCCCGTTTAAACCCAAAGTGACAGACAGGACAAAGATTGTTTTGATGGACGATTTAACGGATTTAAAAGACGAAAACGACCATTTGGCCCTGATCTGTGATAGTGAAACTGTGCTTAACTATAACATAAGCGAAGCAGGCCCTGGTATGTGCATTAGTGTAATTAAATTTTATTTTGTGTTTTTATGACAACAATTGTTGGATTGCATATATTTAGAAAGTAATGCCATATTTTTCATTAACCTTTTACCACACAATCCCAAGTTTTATCGACCCGAAGGAAAGGGACTTTTGAAAAAATTGTGGAAAAAGGAGAAAATGCTGGTAAAAAGGATTTTCTCCTCTTCCCACAATGTTTTCCAACCTTTTAACTCTTTCCCAAACGACAATATTTTAGACAGTCCAGTTTGAAAGGACTTGTCAGCACCAAAATTAACATGGCACAAATGATAAGATTTGTATCAGATAGCCTAGAAAACATTGTGGGAAAAGGGGAAAATGCTGTGTACCAGCATTTTCTCCATTTCTCATAGTGTTTTCCATAGGCCTTCTTCTCAGGGTCGTTAAAACTTGGGATTGTGTGGTAAAGGGTTAAAAGAAAGCATTCCTAATGTGTGTAACATTTAGTTTGTGTATTCAAATGCTTTCAATTCGAACCAGTCTTAAGTTTAATTGTTTATTAACGAGTTAAAAGCTGATCATTGCAAAGACAGTAGATACGGATCAGATGTTGGGAAACGCGGAGTATAGATTTTGTCAAAGATGCACAAAGATAACTGGGCTGTGGTGTCATATTTCTTTTATACAGGTACTTTTAGTGCCGAAGTTCTATCACCCGATGGTCGAATACCCGTCAACATCCGACATCCGAATATGGATACAGTCCAAGTCGGGTTTACAGCAAAAGTAGAAGGTAGATTTATTCTAGAGGTGTGGTCTGTGAAAAGGTGGTTTTAAATGTATCCACAAAGAAAAGTAACGACCCATGTCAGCCTGCGCAGGCCACGCAGGTTGACATGGATCGAATTTTTTTCTGTTGGTATATCTTTCATTTTTCGGTAAGTTTATGACAAAATGGATATTATGCAGTAACTTGATTGGTGAAATACATTAGAGAAAGGCATCAAACCTTCATTTCCAAGAGCACCACTCGCATTTTTTCGAATTTTTGTAACCCAATTCCTTCCCAGACATGGTTCGAGTCCCCGGCTCGGCGAATTTCTTTCCGAGGATTGATGATAGTCATTGCGGCAGGATTCATTCTTCTCTCACCGCTGATTATTATTGCTTAGAAATTAAGGATTTCCTCATTTCATTGTATGTTTTTTTTTATATTTATTTACTTATTTATTTACTTCTTACATTTTGTCATAACTTTATCGTATTAGGTGAACCAATTCTTTCGTGTTATTTCATCATTTATATGTAAATACATGCATATAAAGTTTATTCTGTTCTATTCTATAAACTAATAGCACTCTGGGAAAATTTAACAAATAGACTTGGAACACTCTGTAGTACACCTGCTTAAATTTGGGTAATCAACACGAATTTAGGCATGATACACGATAGTATCTGAAAACATTGTAAAAGGAGGAATTCTTCTGCAAGGCAAACGAGTAGTTTGCCGAATTTTCTATATTGTTGAAATTGTGTATGTAGATGATTCTAACTGATTACCGGGGAAGCATGACTCCTCTAGATTCTGTGGTACTTCTACAGTTTTGAGAACAGTATGCTTATATAGTCTTTCACAGTTGTGTAACTTTAACCAGTAAGTGCTATATCTGAAATATTCTGTACGATAATGAACCAATCCTTTTTACAGGGGATCATTACATTCACTTGTACTGGTCTAACGTGCCGTTAGAGAGGTCGCCCATCCTTGCATACTGTCCCGGCCCTGTACTTCCGGTAAACCATGCGCAGGTCGTCATAAGGGGTGAAGGTCATATATCAGCACGTGCGACGGTGCCCGCTGAGTTCATGGTGGATGGTAAAAAAGCTGGTCCAGGTACGTATGATTTTCAGTTTAATTTGTTATTTTCTTTCTGGAAATCATCTCGGCCAGTCGAACGGCTTGTTATAATAACAATAAAAACAATTAAACTGTGCTCTGTGTAAAGGATTCTAATGCATGTAAAAAAATTTCGACCTAGATCAGCCTGCACAGTCTCGCAGGCTGACATGAGTCGAAACTTTATGCTATTTGTAAATTTTCTGCATTTCCAAGAAACATTCTACCTCATGATATAGCCGGTTTGGTAGACAGAATGATTGATTGATTTATGGTGTTTAACGCCGTTTTCAACAGTATTTCAGTTACATCACGGCGGCCAGTGCACCTGTCCATGCTTTCCTGGAGTTTCTTTTTACCAGTGCTCCGCACAATATTCTTTCCAAGCCACTGGCTGCTTTCCCACATAATCATTGTCGAAACAATGATCAGCGGTGAGAGAGGAATGAATCCTGTCGTAATGACTATCATCAATCCTTAGAAAGAAATTGGCCGAGCCGGGGATCGAACCAGCGACCCCCCCCCCCACTGTTCCTGAGTCCTGTACGCTACCGCCTGCGCTACCGGGCTCGGCTAGACAGAGTGAATTTTATAGATCCACAATTATATTATGACTTGCTCGGTATGATCAGGGATCGTATATATAGAGTATATACGATCCCTGGTATGATGCATCACTGATGGATAGAAGCCCCTTTTGACTGAGCATGGCTCAGTCATAAAGAAACACGGACTAATTTCATTTTGTTTGGAAAAGCGACGTTTGACAAAACGTTTGTGACTGTATGACCAAGAACTGCCAGTTTTTCTGATCAAACTGAATGTTGGTCGATAAGAGCGAAATGTAAAATACATGTATGTAGTTTTCCATGTGCAGGTGCAGATCTGACAATACCTTTTCGGTGAATTTACAAAAAAAAAATCATAATTGCTGTAAATTCGTTTTAGGTTATGATTTGTTAGCAGATTATACACCATTAGACAATGTCATGCACTGTGAAAAAGGGGTTTAATGCATCTGAAAAAAGTTTCGACCAATGTCAGCTTGCGCAGGCCTCGCAGACTTACATGGGTCGAAACTCTTTGCTACCGGTCAATTTTCTGCATGTCCTAGGACCATTCTACTTTGTGACGGTTATTAGACAAAATGGATTTTATGTTTTCATAGGTAAGCGGGGACTTGCTTTGTATGATGCATCTAGGAGATGCATCAAACCTCTTTTTCCCAGAGCACCGTTCATCTAATGTTATCGAAATGTCTTTACAGTAATTTTTGAACACACCTTACAGGTGCAAAACTTTAAAGATACATCTTTACAACTAGATAGATATTGGTCAGTTGTGTAAACATAGATAAATATCGATAATTATGGTGTACGGGATAAAGAAACTGAAGGGAATTGTCCTTGAGTTAAAACCGGAAATGTAAATGGTGCTTCCTTTGAAGGCCGCAAGAGAATGATATGCACCACCTTACTACTTTAAGGGGCAACATTTGGCATTAAGATACAAGAATGGTTATAGTTTCCTAAGATAAAGTTGAAATGGGTTAAAACTTGGCTGAAAACGAGTAAAGATGCATCCTTAACAGACACATTATCTGTTCAAATAAAATGGGTCATTGTTATTTTACACCAGGTATTCCACGAGTACGAATGGTTGGAGTACGAGCAGATGTCAATGTGGATATGAGAGCTTTAAAGTATGATAGATATCAGTGTAAATATTTCGCTCCGTACCCAGGTTCGTATTGTTTGATGCGTCCATAAATGCGTAATCATTTTTTGGTTCATACCACTTTTAGGCAAAGATAAATAGAAATTATATTCTTCAAAAAGCCTACGAAAAAGAACCGATAGTAGCTTACATGTTCTTTCCTATAATGTTATTATTGATCGATCGAGTCACTTAGATCAGTTGTTTCTTTCGTACTATTTATCAAACTTGTGTTGTGGACATTATTGACCCCGGATAAGGTAGTGTTTACAAACACTGAAGAATGTAAAACTGATATTTTGTGAAGCCTCAAAAACAGTGACATTATTGAACTCAGAAGAAATCCAGCAAGCTTCGACACACTCTTCGTCTGTTTTCATGAGGATATATTTTGTTAGTAAATTACCACATGGGAAATTGTAGGTAACAAGTTAACACATAAAAATCGTAGTTAACATGGAAATTTAGGTTCACAAGTTTTTCACAGTGAAATTATTGTTAAGAAATTACCACCTACAAATTTGGTTAAGAAAAAATTACCACAGGAAAATTTGGTTAACGATAACTAGATAACGATCAGTTTTTGTCTTGCAGCTAGATCCCACATCTGTTGCAATGTCTGTGAGATAAGGACAACTGTGATATTAATTAATACTCTATATACTTGACATGTAGGAGTTACTTCTCTTCCATTAGGTGGATACTTAATTTACGTGGAGTGGTCAGGTTTCCAAGTGCCCGGCTCACCTTTCAAGGTCAACGTCTCATCTAAAGGTTACAGTAATAAGGTCACAGTTGAAGGTCATGGACTTAAAGGGGGCTACGTGGGACAGGAACTGAGGGCCATTATTGATACAACAGAGGCGGGAAATGGTAGGCACTTATGAAACTAAAAATTCGTTTTGGGCATGAGATGTTGTCTGTCTGCCAGACTGACTGACTCTCTCTCTCTCTCTCTCTCTCTCTCTCTCTCTCTCTCTCTCTCTATCTAATGTCTAATCAAATTTATACAGTCAGAGAGAAAAAAAAAACTCTGTTAAATCTTTCTAGTGATTAGAATGCTTCAAATAGACAGTGTATACGGGATAAAGAAACTCATGAGATTGTCTTCGAGGTAAAACCGGAAACGACAACAGTGCTTACTTTGATGGCCCAAAAAGCATTAAGTGCATATGGTCGTAATCTGTGTTGCCTTGCTGCTGTCAGGGGCAACATTTTGCTCAAAGATACAAGAATGATTATAGTTTCATAAAATAAGAATGAAATGGGTGAAAAAACTGGCTGAACACCAGGAAAGATGTATCTTTAAGTTACTCACTGTTAGCCAATTTGCTATCTTTCTCCTTACTATTAACCCTTTAACTGCTAAATAAATAGAATGAAGATTTCCAGCCGATAGAATACGCCGAAACATTGCGATTACAGAGTGCTTCTTGCTGGAAAAAGCTCACTGTATCGGACAGTGTAGATCCAAGACCAGACTGCACGTTCTGTGCAGTCGGGTCATAATCTACACTGTCCGCAAAAGGTCAGTGAGTCGCGCTTAGCAGCCTAAGGGTTAACAGAATTGATACATGCTCTTGAATAAACCGTTTACCACACAATCCCGAGTTTTAACGACCCTGCAAAAGAAGGCTTTTGAAAACACTGTTTAAAAAAGGAGAAAATGCTGATGACCACAATGTTTTTCCTATCAAAGACAGAAATCATCATTCGCACTACATGTAATTTGTCGTCTGCTAATGCTTTCGATTTGGTCGAGTCCTAAACGTTGTCGTTTGGTTTAAAGAAATCAGTGATTGTTTTTAGTGGATTAACCTTTTTCTCCAGTAGACAACATTTTCCGTCTTCGATTTACTCAAAAGCTTTTACCTGTTATCATGTGTATAGATTGTTCGCAATACTCGAATGAATTTGAATAAAGCTTGCAATCAACCCTTTAGCAGTTGTACAGTACGTTATGCATGTATGTTTTTAGGTATGATAACTTCAGAATGTTTCGGTATGAGACATTCAACACGTTGTGACCAGATAGACCACCAAAATGGCCGCTATACACTGAGGATCTTTCCCACAGAGGCCTGCAGACATAAATTAGTCATCCAGTATGATGGGGATCACGTCCCAGGTTTGTTGGTTCGCTTGTTTGTTTCCTTGATTGTTTATTTTGTAGATAAATAGGTTGTTTTTAGGAATTTTACCCCGTTTTCAACCGTCACAACACGGTGGAAATCAATTCATGGTTTCTTCCAAATACTACGTACAGCAGTGGAAATACGGGATCCTTTCCCTTTTTGGTGATATCCTTGGTGCTGATGTGGCTGATATGGTTCTATGCATTTCCATCATATTTGACTTTTTATTTGAATATGTAGTGTGCTACTGTTAAAACCATATTATGTACATTCAGTGATAGATAAATAAATAATAAATAAATAAATACAACACCTTTCGAAGATGCTGGCTGCTTTCCAACATAAAAAGCGTAAACAAAGTCGACTCAGCCATGTTCAGCAGCTAAGTACCAGCAGTAGCTAAGACACTTTTACTGTAAGACAAAGCGGTTGGTATTTAAAAGAAAAAAAAATCCAATGTGACAAACATATGAGCCGTGCTCTGGCAAAAGAGGGCTTAATTCACCTCCGTGATCCATGATACCAAGCAAGCCATCACATAATTGTGAATCCATAAAATTCTTTTTCCTGAATAACTGACTTAATCATGAGATACACTGGTCCTTTGACATGCAAACAATCTACCCACAGCAAAAAGTTTCGGTCCAGGTCAGCCTGTGCGGACTGCGCAGGCTGATCTGGATCGATACTTTTTGCAGATGTATTTAGCCCCCTTTTAACAGCTCATATTATATTCCTCTACGTGTTATACCAAGTAGTTGTTACAAAACGTTACATTGACCACCCTTAATAGCTCAAGTGGTAGAATGTGAGACTTTTAAGTGATCAGACACAGGCAACAGGATGTAGGTGTGATTCCCACGGCGCTGACAGTATAGAATTACCAATATTCTTTCGGGTGAGACGTTAAACCTAGGTCCCGTGTGACGGTGCTATACACAGTGCCCGTTAAAGAACCAGGTGTAATTTGTGACGGGTTTCGTCCTGTATCTTGCACTTTCCCCCGTAACATAGCTAATAGTCTTCTTGGGGCGTCGCGTATATATGGCGACGATAAATGAACGGAAAATCTCTTGAAATCAAAACATTGACTCATGACAATACTAGTACCTGGAATGCATCGTAATCATTGTCCTTCATTACAGGCAGCCCATTTACGATTCCTGTTGGAGAGCCCCCAGACCCGAGAAAAGTCCGGGTGTACGGTCCGGGTGTCGAGCCCGGGGTGATACAGAGATTTGAAAGCAAATTCATTGTGGAGACATACGGTGCTGGTGCTGGGCAGTTGTCGGTTCGAGTACGCGGTCCTCGAAGTAAGTGCAGACTTCCCGTATTTCCCTAATACATGGGTATCGCTCTCAACCTAAAGGTAAAGTCCCTGCATATCAAAAGGCCTTTCTACCTCATGAATCAGCCTGTTTTTAGACAAAATGGACCCAATTTATGGGAGTGTTTGCGAATTACGAAGTATGCATTAAACCCCTTTCTTCCCGGAGTGTGACTCAAATGTAATTCGACTTTCAGCCTTATAAGGCATTCTATGAGACGCTTAAATTGCGGCTTGTGTAGACCAAGATCAGACAGCACAAAACGTCCACTCTGATCATTGATCTACACTGTCTGATCATTTCATGAAATTCTCGTCAAAGTGAAATTGCTGGGAAAATTATTTTACCTTGGCAACCACCCTAATCACGCAAAAAAATCCTGATCTGGTACCTCTTTGGAAGGTTTGGTAACCAGCGTTTTCATCTTTATCCGCAATATTTCCTGTCCCTTCATTTGACTTGTCGTCTACAAATTCTTGTATTTATGTATCATCTTGTAAAGAATTTAAAAAGAGAGATTCTACTGATAATTTGCACTTTATTGTTTCCAGGCGCTTTCAAAGTGGAAATGCGAAGAGACCGAGAAGAAGAGCGGACTATTTTATGTAGGTATGACCCGGAAGAGCCCGGAGAATATATCATTTACATCATGTGGTCTGGAGTGCACGTGCCCGGAAGTCCCTTCAAAGTGCCCATATTTGACTCGCTGGAATCCCTATACAAGCACGTGCGCGAGACGAAACAGATAGAACTGATTGCTGACTATCAATGGAAAGAAGACATTTAATTAATTGTCAAATGTGGACTAGCTACCACAACCCGTATTTACCAACCATTCTATATAGCATACTTACTCCAGTTTTAGATTTATATAGAAAGTAACGCAAACTGTATGGTTTAGCCAATCAGAAATTGCGTTACTTTCAAAACATAGAAATAAAAATGAAAAATGCATTTTAGAATGACTTGTGAATACGGACCCTGAAAATATAATTGAGCCATGCTCTGTGAAAAGGGTACTTAATGCATCTCCGTGATGCATCATACCTAGCAAGTCATCACAGTATTATACATCCCTAAAATTATTATTGTGTATAACAACCCACTGAATCATGAGGTAAACTGGTCCTTTGACATACAGAAAATTGACCAATAGCGAAAAGTGTCGGCCCAGATTAGCCTGCGCGGACTGCGCAGGCTGATCTGGGTCGATATTTTTCGCAAATGCATTAAGCCCCCTTTTCACAGAACATGTCTTATTTATGTAAAATCGATGCCATGTGAAAGACTGACAGGGTTTATATAGTTCAACGGCGATACAGTGCCACCTTTACATACACACTGCCCAATACAATAACATAGAATAATGACTAAGGTAACATTAAAGTTAGGTTTTTCTTAAAGTTCTTGTAATTTTTCAATCAATATCTTGTATGGCCACCTCTGCTGTCGATACAGGCAATCATTCGACGTCGCATACACCTTACATAACGTAAAATCATTGCATCAGGAATGTTATTCCATTCCTGAACGAGAGCGGTTGCCAAAACCTAACTTTAATGTTACCCTAGTCTTTGAGTACTTTTGCAACTTTGGTTTTAGTACCACCTTCATTTAAACTGCAAAAACCTAACTTAAACTTTCTGTTAGTCAAAATCTGATTAGCCTGGCATTTTCTACAGACTCGGAACTAAAGTATGATACCAAATTTGTTGGTCTTCAGTAAAACATGCGACGAGAAATAAAAGAAAATTAAGTGCACACTTATTTATGGAACTGAGTATATATGAATAGTTCTTAATGTTAAATACTTTTATAGAAGGTTTGTTTTCCTGTTTAAATGTTATTTTATAAAATCTTGCTTTACCTTATTTCTTTATAAAAAAAACACACCAAATTTTAGATTCAACAAAGTTGAAACCATTCGCAGCTAACAAATTAAATGCCACTCAAATGATAATTTCCATCGGAATATTTCTATTAATATTTTGTAATGTTATGAAGAGC
The DNA here is from genome assembly GCA_946811185.2 of Hippopus hippopus. Lineage (NCBI taxonomy): Eukaryota > Metazoa > Mollusca > Bivalvia > Cardiida > Cardiidae > Hippopus > Hippopus hippopus. The sequence continues at coordinate 8,371,313 of OX328110.1, read as the reverse complement.
TTTTATTTTTATTGATTTTTAAAATATTTGCTCTGCCTGAAGTTTTTACCAAACAACAAAGTTTTAGACTGAACCAGATTGAAAGAATTTGCAGCCGATGAATTATAATTAATGTAGCCAAAAATATGATTCCTATTTTTGCTTTCAAAAGCTTTTACCAGGCTAAGTTAAACACGTGGTTGTTTGGTGAAATGCCAAGTCAAATTATTTTAACCCTGTCCAGGCGCTGTTAAACTATACCTGCTATAAATACATGTGGATATTTGAAAACAACAACGCGCGCATTTGGTGACTTTTTATATCAATGTGGAAATTTTCATTAAACATATCTTTCTCAAGGCTCCCGTTATAACAATCTTCTTTGTACATGTATATATGTCTCAGCTATGTACATTCCAACCTGTATTAATCTTTTCCCTTACAAACCTGTGTTTCAACGACTTCGAAGAGAGAGGCTTTTGAAAACATTGTGGGGAAAGAAGAAAATGCTGATGACCAGCATTTTCTCCTTTTTCCACAATGTTTTCAACCCTATCAAAGACAAATTTCGCCTTTTAGTACAATGTAACACTTAATTTGTCGTCTGCAAATGCTTTCAATTTGGACAAGTCCAAAGTTTAGTCGTTGGATAAAGAGATAAACAACCGACACTGGAACACTCGAAATGTGCTTGTTGCAGCTCTCGATCTATCTGTCTGTCGAAATGCACATAAACCTGTCTTGCTTTATATGGGTTTGACTGAATGTAGTTAAATCGTTACTCGTAAGATTTTTATTTATCACATAACCTCCCTTGTTTTCAGTGTAATATACTCATTACAAGTTTTGTTATCTTACACATGTTTTAGAGAAACATTGTGTCATCAAATATGCATTGTTTAATACTTCTTACGGGGAAGTGAAGCGGGTTTGATTCATAGAAATTACCACGTGTACATGTATCATTTTGCATATTCTGACCTAAAATTAATGAAATATTGTTATTATGATATAAAGTATCTGATGTTGGTTAGCTTTTGAGATCAAATTTTATTCAGCTTGTTTACGAAAATGTTAGTTAGCTCGCCATAGCTCTCTAAATGATATTTTTCTGGACTTTGTTTACAGAAAACTATCTCAAATGTCATCTTTAGTCGATCCTATATATAACAAAACCAGTTGGAAGGTTATAATCAAATTGTTGTGTATTTTTCTATGTATTTTTCTAGTTCCGATATAATTCTTCCTTTTTATAACATATATGGTTAAAATCATGCCCTGCAGAACTTTAGAAAGCGCAACCGACTGGCTAATAAAAAAGACCAATTATTTTTTTTCTCTCTTTAGTTTACAGTTCATGTGTTCTAATGTATTTTCTCATTTTAACTTATCTAAGCACAAAGTGCTCAAGGTGAGCTTTTGTGATCGTGCCGTATCCGTCGTGAGTCATCAACTTTTACCTTGTTTACGCTCTAGTGGCCACATTTTCGAAACTTAGTAAGATTGTTTGTCTTGATAACATCTCGAACAAGGCCGAGAATGGGTCATGTCTGATAAAAAAAACTAGGTCACTAGTTCAAATGTTAGAAAACCTAGTGTACACTCTAGAGGCCACATGTTGAGTCCAATACTCTTGAAAGTGGGTCAAAATGTTTGTCATGAAAATATCTCGGACGAGCTCGAAAATAGGTCACATCGGGTCAAAAACTAGTTCACCAGGTCAAATCTTTGAAAAACCATGTGTATGCTCTAGAAGCCACATTTTCGGTTAAATACCCATGGAAGTTGGTCAGAGTCAGACAATCTTTATTTTGATGATGTCTTGGTCGAGTGCTAAAATGGGTTGTGGGATCAAAACCTGGATCACCAGGTCAAATTTTTGAAAAACCTTGTGCACACTCTCGAGGCAACATTTTCGGTCCATACACATGAAAGTAGGTCAGGATATTTGTCTTGGTGATATTTAGGATGAGTTTGAAAATAGGTCATGTCGGGTAAAAAGTAGGTCACTCAGTAAAATTTTTGAAAAATATTTCGCACGCAGAGTCCACATTTTCAGTCCAGTACTCATGAAAGTTGGTCAGAATGACTGTGTTGATGATTTCTTGTTCGTTTTGAAAATCGGAATATTAGAGAAAGCTTGAATACACTCTAGGGGACATATTTACAGTCCAGTATTTAAGTTTGTTAGCACTGTTTATCATACTGTATTACCCCGGAAGAGATTGGAAATGGGCCATCTTTGGTCAAAAGGCTCAGGCGAGAGACTTCAGGGCCACTATGGGGTTCTTGTTGTAATATAACGGTTACTGGTACGTTCAGAACTTCACACGGCGAAACCGAGTGGCATTTAACAGAAAAACTGGATATTCATTTCTCTTTAATAGTTCTCTTTTTCCAGTTTTCTGCTGCATTTTTGATGTGTGGGCATTGCGAGAGAACTACGTGGAAGTTAATACTTTTCTGTAGTGTCCATGCTACACTATACGTTGTTTCCGATAGAAACAACATGGCTGTATTTTATGTCTCCCATAATGTTACATCTTTGCACTGAAGAGCTTTCAGACTGAGACTGGTCAAAACATTTTAGACCCCTAGCCTAGTTCTGGTGAAACTCGAGAAATACACGAATTTGTGAGCTGTCGCCGTAATGTGACTGAAATAATATATTTAAAACGGCGTGAAACACCATTCATTCAATCAGTCAGCCACTGAAACAGGTCAATAAGGTAAGGAACTCAATATGTATACATTTTATTTGATATATTGCATAATAAGAAAAAATATATTTTAGATCTTGCAATGTCACAAATGTTATTATATGACCTCAGACAGACAATACCAGCTGAGCTGTACGGAAATAGGCTCCAAAATAAATCCCGCCACATCCTTATGTGTTGTACTATACTTTACTTTCAATACGTTAGTTGTTTTGTATATTGGTTGCTTTATTATATAAATGCCACAATAAACAGTGTTTCCTAAAGTGTTTGGTGATACCGGCTTAGACGTTTCACAATATACATGTATCTGATGAAGCGTTCTGTACAGTTTGTGGTCAACAACCACGCTAAATGAGTGTGATCTGGAAAAAGGGGATTTAATGTATCTCTGTGATCCATTATACCAAACAAATCATCACATAATTATTTTCTCTCTGGGAAAATGGGGTTAATGCATGTCCGTGCTACATTATACCAACCAAGTCATCACATAATTGTTCTTCAATAAAATAAATTTTGTCTAACATCCAACTGAGTCATGAAGTAAACTGGTCCTTTGACAAGCAGAAAATTTATCAATAGCAAAAAGTTTCGATTCAGGTCAGCCTGCGCGAAATGCGCAGGCTGACCTGAATTGATACTTTTTGCAGATGCATTGAACCCCCCCCCCACTTTTCACATGGGATGGTTCAAATAATAGTTTCATTCGGAATTCTTAAAAAGAACGCTTTAGTCAATCAGATAGCTTTAGTTTACAACTGAACTGAATTGAGAATGGTGAATGATAACGTCACTTGTTTTTGATGTTTACTTTCTATATTTCCTCTACGTCTTCTAAGCCGAGCCCCCGGTAGCTCAGTCGGAAGCGTACAAGACTTAAGAACAGGAAGTCGCTCGTTCGATCCCCAGCTCGGCCAATTCCTTTCCGAGGATTGATGATAGTCATCGCGACAGGATTCATTCCTCTCTTACCGTTGACCGTACTTCCGACGATCGCTATGTGTGAAAGCAGCCAGTGACTTTGAAAGAATATTGTGCGGAGTACTGGTAAAAAAAAAAAACACTCCAGGAAAGCATGGATAGATGCACTGGCCGCAGCGATATAACTGAAATAATGTTGAAAGCGGCGTTAAACTCATCAATCTTCATCTTCTAAAGTCTTCACCAGACTTGTCCAAATTGAACGCATTTACAGACGACAATAAAATTTGGTTCGAATGAAAGGATTAGTCTTTGAGAGGTAAGAACTATAAAACATTGTGTGAAAGGGGAAAATAACGGTTACCTGCATTTTCTCTTTTCACACAATGTTTTCAACAGACTTGTTTCTTAGGGTCAATAAAACACGGATTTGTTTGGTAAAAGATTGTGCATGTTTAGGATTAACCTGAAAATACCTTCACAAAAACAGAACCGAGTCTATGGAACATTTAAATCTATGCTTAACTCTATACTATATGACAACATTTTAGACTTTACTGTGTTGGAAGTATTTGCAGACAACAAATCAAATGTAAATCATAGTATTTGTCTTTGAAAGGGTAGAAAACATTATGGGAAAAAAAGAAATTGCTAGTAATCAGCATTTTTTCCTTGTCCCATTGTTTTCTTTATTTTTTTCTAAAGCCGTGGTCTGCAGGGTTGTTATAAACATGGAATTGTTTGGTAAACACGAATGCAAATGGTTGGCCTTAAAATGTCCATTTAAAACTGATATTAAGTCCATATCTTAAAACTTTTTGCTATTTAAAGCATTCAAATACTCCAAGCACTACAAATGCTCAACGTCTATCTAAGGCATTTCAGAGTGTATTAGCAATGCTTCATGCTAGCTATTTTAACCCTTTGGCTGCTAAGCGCGACTCATTGACCATTTGCGGACAGTGTAGATCAAGATCAGACTGCACAAAACGTGCAGTCTGATCTTGGATCTACACTGTCCGATAAGGAGATATCTTTCCCCAAAAATACCTATTAAATAGCAAAAGTTGGGTTTTTACTGTCGGCTTGAAAGTTTCATTTGAAGTTATTTAGCAGGATAAAGGTTAAAATGTACTACAAAGGGTCCATGTCTGTCGTAGTTCTTTCAAAATGTACTACAAAGGCTCCATGTCTGTCGTAGTTCTTTCAAAATGTACTACAAATGCTCCATGTCTGTCGTAGTTCTTTCAAAATGTACTACAAAGGCTCCATGTCTGTCGTAGTTCTTTCAAAATGTACTACAAATGCTCCATGTCTGTCGTAGTTCTTTCAAAATGTACTACAAAGGGTCCATGTCTGTCGTAGTTCTTTCAAAATGTACTACAAAGGGTCCATGTCTGTCGTAGTTCTTTCAAAATGTACTACAAAGGGTCCATGTCTGTCGTAGTTCTTTCAAAATGTACTACAAAGGGTCCATGTCTGTCGTAGTTCTTTCAAAATGTACTACAAAGGGTCCATGTCTGTCGTAGTTCTTTCAAAATGTACTACAAAGGGTCCATGTCTGTCGTAGTTCTTTCAAAATGTACTACAAAGGGTCCATGTCTGTCGTAGTTCTTTCAAAATGTACTACAAAGGGTCCATGTCTGTCGTAGTTCTTTCAAAATGTACTACAAAGGGTCCATGTCTGTCGTAGTTCTTTCAAAATGTACTACAAAGGGTCCATGTCTGTCGTAGTTCTTTCAAAATGTACTACAAATGCTCCATGTCTGTCGTAGTTCTTTCAAAATGTACTACAAAGGCTCCATGTCTGTCGTAGTTCTTTCAAAATGTACTACAAATGCTCCATGTCTGTCGTAGTTCTTTCAAAATGTACTACAAAGGCTCCATGTCTGTCGTAGTTCTTTCAAAATGTACTACAAAGGGTCCATGTCTGTCGTAGTTCTTTCAAAATGTACTACAAAGGCTCCATGTCTGTCGTAGTTCTTTCAAAATGTACTACAAAGGGTCCATGTCTGTCGTAGTTCTTTCAAAATGTACTACAAAGGCTCCATGTCTGTCGTAGTTCTTTCAAAATGTACTACAAAGGCTCCATGTCTGTCGTAGTTCTTTCAAAATGTACTACAAAGGCTCCATGTCTGTCGTAGTTCTTTCAAAATGTACTACAAAGGCTCCATGTCTGTCGTAGTTCTTTCAAAATGTACTACAAATACTCGATGTCTTTCCCAGGCCTGTCCGAAAGTTATAATACAACTACCTTATATCTTACTTTGGCCATTCAAAATGTACCGCAAATTTTCACCGTCTTTCTTTTGCCTTTCAAAAGATACTACAAAGCACTATGTCTTTTTATGCTTTACATGTACTCGAAATGCTCCTTGTCTTTCTTAGCACTTTCATGATGAACTACAAATGCTAGATGTCATTACGAGGCCGTTCAGAATGTAATACAAGTACCTTACGTCTTATTTCGGTCATTCAATATATGGAATTCCACGTCTGTCTACTAATATACTACAAATGCTCCGGGTCTTTTTATGTCTGGTATGTATCAAAAATGTTCCATGTCTTCTTTAGGCTTTATGTTCTATAGATGTTCTACGTCTTTCTTAGGCCTTTCAGGATGTTTCTTTATCACGATATCTGTAACTTCGATATCTTCAAGTAGTACATCGTCATTTGTCGGGGCTGCCAGTGAATGGCGACATAAGTGGTAGGTGACCACAGCACAAAATGTGTGGCTGATCAGGCTGCTGGTTGTGCGTAATCTGTCACTGAAAGCAGATTGTTATTTTTAAAGTTAAAATTCCAGGGTCTACTTCCATATATAAGGCCTTCGGCCCATAATACAAATCAGAACATATAATTATATCGCTTGATTGGAAAAGTGACCTTTTTACATAGCCAATTGTAATCACGTTGTAGACACATTAGCAAGTTTGGAAATCCCAGCTAAGAATACAATGCACATAATTCTTGATATTTTGAGGGAAAATGTCTTCATATCGGACAGTGTGGATCCAAGATCAGACTGCGCGTTCTGTGCAGTGTGATCTTGATCTACAGTGTCCGCATAAGGTCGTTTAGTCGCGCTTGGCAGCCCTAGGCTTAACCCGGCAACTGCTAAACACATGTCAAAAAACTTTTGCAGTCAAATTGCACAGCACAACACTCTTGTAAAATAACATTTTTAGGCAACGTAAACATTAAGATAACAAACCTTGGCTTTTTCTATAAAATGCAGCTGTATTTTTAATGTGCACATTTCTGCATTTAATTATGCAGTATTTATAACCGGTACCTTGATATTCATTATCTTTTTAATCTTAATTCAGCACTTTCATACACAAAACAAGTTTTAAAGCATTCTTATAAAACATTGATAAGTAACAATGATTTAATATTTAGATCTAATACATAATTGCAGATGAAAATAAAAATGGAAAAAGCGAAATCACTTACCACAAGCAATTTCACCTTCTGCCAAAATGTTTTGAAAAATTTGTCTGTTGTAAGGTGTGAGGGGTGAACAACAGTTAACCTGCTGCAATGAGTTAAGTGGTTGAGGAAGCTAACACTTTAAGTCCTTAAAAACTGGACTTTCACAATTAGGAGAACAGACCAAAAGTTGGCAGTTTTAAAGGTAAAACGCTTATTTAAATATGAGTCATGATCTGAAAAAAGGGGGTTTAATGCATCTCCGTGATGTATAATACCATGCATGACATCTCATAATTAGGGCTCGGCTGAAAGGAAGTATTTTATTATTTAAATGTAAAAGTACTGTGGATTGATGCCGACCATGTCGACAGGATTCATTCCACTCTCGTCCGCCACCCCCTCCCCCGGGCAGCTCAGTGGTTAGCATTTCGGACTCGTGACCTGGTGGTTGCGACTTCGATACCAGGTTGAGGTAAACTTCCTTTCGCCTCTCACCCCTGATGCATGTGAGAAAGTAGTCAGTGACTTGGAAAGAAAGTTGTGTAAGTACTGGTGTGAGAAAACCAGGAAACACATGCGTAGGTGCACTGACAGTCGTGATATGACATAAGCTGTTAAAACGGCGTTAAACTCTAATTCATTTCAATACAGATCAAGATCAGACTGCACAGAACGTTCAATCTGATCCTCGATCTACACTATCCGATACGGTATTTTTTTCCCGTTGAAATCAATATCGAAATCGCAATATTTAGGTTTTCACTATTGAGTGGAAATTTTCGTTTCGTTAGCAGCTTAAGGTCTGAATGAAATAAGGTTGAAAACGGCGTCAAACATCAAAAAATCAAACTTGGAAACACTAACAGGAAGAACTCTACGGTGAGCAGCAATGCAATCGGCTCTGTTGGTATATCGAGTGACGTCAGAATCATAATGATGGTGACAATGCTCGCACTTGGCACCGATGGAATAGCTAGCGTCGACACGGACGTCAAAAATCTATAAAGGAGTAATTAGTGTCGATAATACTGACTCATTACCTTTGAAACAAACTGCACCAGACGAATTTAAGAGTATACAAAATGAATTATCAGTTAACATAAACACTGGTGGGCGCATTCGTAGTATAAGTGTGTAAAAGTGCTTCATTGCACGTCAAAAAAGGTGGTCTGTATATCAGGTTAATATAAACAATCAACCGAAGAATACGTCATTACTTAATGATCCATACTCTGTGAAATGGGGGTTTAAATCTTTTTCACACGATAAAACTTTAAGATTGTTCAATTTGGAAGCATCTGACAAATTTAATATGCATCATTTAAAGGTGGCCCTTCAGATTTTGGGACGAAAATTTTACAAAAATACAAAAAAAAAATCATCCTTATACTCCCAAAGCCTTTTAATTTTCATTCATAAAACCCCAGTAGTCGAAAACCATCCGACAACAAGAGAAATTAGAGATTTACTACGGTCCAGGTCGACACAGACGGGAAACACGGTCTATTTTTACATGAGCAACTCACTCGTTTACATACCGGAAATACACAGACGAAGCTTCAAACATAGCGTCCGAAGAAGACATTATGGAAAATAATTACATGTTTGTTATGGAATTTAAGCGTCATTAGTCACGTGCCAGTCACTTGACATTCCCACAATGCTTTTTTGATTTTTGGCGCGAAATCTAAAAATACCTTAAGAGGCTACGTAGCCTTTTAAGGGAACACCATCAAAACATTTTTTTTTTTGTAATTTTATGATTCTTAATTATTGACTATTTGTATTGTTTTTTCATATAAATTTCAGTGATATATATATTTTTTAATTTGGTGAGATGTGAAAATCTAAATACCCACCTTTAATAGTGTATCTGCCTATAATAGGGTCGAAAACGTGGTGGGGAAAAATGTTGCTTACCAGTTTTTTCTCCTTTTTCCGCCATGTTTTCAAAAGCATTTTTTCAAAGGTTCATTAAAACCCGTAAAGTGTTAATGCATATGCAAAAATATCGACCCAGTCCAGACTGCATGATTTGCGCTGGCTGACATTTGTCCAAAAAAAATGTTCTATTTGTAAACTGTTTCCATGTTAAAGGACTGTTATTCCCCAGGTCTCAGCCGAAGTTAGAGCAAATGCATTTTCTGGATCCATAATTATACGCTACTTGCTTCGTATAATGCATCACGGACACGCATTCAGCTTCATTTTGCAATTCAATTCAATTCAATTCAAAATACTTTACGAAGCCCAGTTCCTAATGACATATGAACATTACCAACATTTTATGTTATTTTTTGTGTGACGTCGAGGCGTTTCTTTTCTACAGTAGGGGAAGTCTGAACAGGTAAACTATAAGGAGTGTTTCCATAAGACACCATACTTATATCTAAAGCATTTTAAATCTTTACTCCGCATCCCAAACGATATTAGGAGATGGACTAAGGACACAAAATGCTTTTGCCAGAGTATGGCTCTATTTCATTATGTAAATCGATACAACTATGTCATTCATGAATATTTATTCAAGAGCCAGGTGTCGTAAGTCTCCATGTTCAGTATTATTGGTAAACAACTACCGAAATATTAGTTCTTGTAGGGATATTTTTCAACATGTGTGTCACGTAAATGATACGATGATCTGTTTAGTAAAGTCTGAGAAAGTCGATAACATACCCAACAATTAAAATTGTAGATGCAGTGGGCGGAGTTCCTGTGATGTTTGAAATAAACAGGCATGCGCAAACAATAAATGTTGCCGACCCATTAGCACTCAAAGTTACACTGAATGGAATGGTAAAACGTGATACTCTTTTGTCGACTCCAAGTTTATTTTCACATATATGAAGCATCTCTGGAATAGTAACTGCTCTGTTAGAAAAAGAAAAGAAACGACTGAGTACATAAGCATGCAGTAGATGTTAGAAAAAAAAAAAAAACGGGTGGTACATGAAACTTGCGTTTCTTCTTCCAAATTCTTGAGGCTTACCAATTAGTTTCTCAGTACATACACGAGAAACTTCATTTTCTCAAGCATACTCTTCATAAAACAGCATCGTAATATCTAGAGTTTCGAGTTTCCAATAAGGTCAATTCTTGCAAATCTAGCTTGGTAAATTTATGTTTCAATTACTGATACATATTTTGGTAACGAAGGTAAACAGAATAAAGTAATCTTTCCAATATAAGATTCCACCATTGGAAACCAATGTGTAAAATATTTATGAGCATTTAAGTAAAAGATTAAGAGGTAAGCCTTATGTTCATTCAAAATCTCTTTCTTTTCCACTTATTTTTATACTTACGTAGCCGCAGCAGCAAAGGCAATCAGCCATGGGCGTGGTAACAATCCAATATGGCGGTATGGGTTCCTCCGGGTCAGAACGAAAAGAATGAGCGGAAGGACTAGAGCCTGTTGCACAACAAGTAGTGCTGTGACCCCGGCACAAAACATACCAACTTGTCCAAAAAGTAGACCTACATCCTCGATGGAAGCCACAGGTACAAGGATGAGACTGAAGACTCCGATAGGTGTTAGCCTGATAGAAAATGAAAAGAATTTCGTAGTCTCATACAAGCAAAGCTCGAAACAAGAGTATAGTTCAAGAAACAAATCAACAAAAGACCACGACAACATAATGATAATGATAGCCTGGCAGAAAATATAAAGAATCTTTTCGTAGTCTCATGTATAAGCAGTGTTGGTAACAAAAGCATAACTTCAAAAACAAGTCAGCCACAGTCGACGATATTGCCCAGCTCGAGTAGCTGAGGCTGACAACTGATTACAGGTGTTAGAGCTGTTGAAAATATATATATATATATTTTTTTTTGTCGTCTCATACAAGCGACGGTTGTTACAAAAGCAAGGTTAAAGAAATTAACCAAAGACGACGACATCGCCTAGCTCGAGTACCTTGAGCAAACTAAAGAGGACATAGGACATTTCAGAACATGATCAATGGTTTAACCACAGGCCTTTGAAGCTCCGCTGGTCTATCACGGAACACTGAGATTTTCATTGGTCGATCATCGAAGACTGTAACTAAATAGCACATTGGCGCATCGCCTGTATATCGCAAAATACTGAAATTTTCAGAGACATCTTTGCTAAAACTGGCACACTGGCGACTGCCTCTAAAATATCGTATGTGCTCTTTTTAGTAACAGTGTCCGATGAACGACCAATTAAATTAAGGTATCCCGTGATATACTATGATATACCGATGGATTTTCAATGGCCTATTGTTCAACATAAGCTTATATTCAAATCCAAATACACTGGCATTGAGTACCGGCTGAACATCATTTATCATGCAATTAAACCATCTTGGACCTGATGTCACCTGCATGATAACATAAAATGATATCAGGCAGGTTCTAATATGCATATTTAACTTTAACCCGTCGTAAGTATTCTCGGCTTATACAATCACGCACAAAATTGCAAATTTCTGGAAATGTACAGTCAGTCATAAATTATTCCAGCGTCTCTGCCGAAACCCAGAAAAATAGTTCTACCAAAATAATGGCCGACGTAAACAACGTCATTCTGCACTAAACAGTCCTACTCCTGAGACACTTTCGTTGGTGTAACTATATTCAACTCTTCAGTTATTTCTTTTTTAAGTCGTTTGTTTGATTTAAGAATTCTTCCTAAAACACGTTCACTTATATCCGTCAAAATTTTTTGTCTCCCAGTTCTAGCTTGCTTTCAATATTAGCCCTCTCATCCCAACGTTTTGAAATACTTGACACTGTGCATTCACTTATTCCAAGCCTTTATACAACATTCCGAGCTTTCAAACCACTTTCTAACTAATCTATGGTTAGCTTTTTCTTGTCAATAGACAGCTGTTTACCGTGCTTTATTATGATTAAGCCATCGCTCTAAACGAACTCAAAATAACCTAGTCATAAAACAAGAAATAAATTTTGTTTACATTAATCGTCTATGTAAAACAGTGCACTAAGTTTAACTCAGTGACACCAGTTTCATAGAAATGGACCACTGACTTACTGAATGATGTAACTGATGACGTCGGCCATTACAAAAACTTGACTCACCCTTGGCACGGTACCATTAGCGAAACACATAATTTATGCTTCGATATTTCATTAGATAGAGTGAGAAGCAGAAATGATACCAGTAATATAACGCCAATTTTCAACGGAGGGGTTCTGAATGAAGGCACACTGAACGTTTGGCTTCTTACCGTCCCACGTAACCAAAATTAAGGGATTCTGTTTTCTGTGCAAGTCGGTAAATCCGATCTGGGTCAAAATGTTTAAAACTAGCAAAGATCTAGAGATAGATTAATGATTTGAAGTGTCAGAAAATGTGTTAAATATTTAGTAAAAGTCATTGATTAAAAGTTTATAAAATAATGATGCAAAATAAAGCCAGTCACAGGGAGAAAAGTGTCAGACAATTTTGTTATAACCCCCTCTCTTGTTTATTTTCGTAGTTCTTCGCCTGTTGGTAATATCATTATGCACACTTACACACGATGTTCATTCATTAAAAAAATGCTACTACATTCCTTACTCTCCATATTTCGATCTCATTTCTCATTTCTCAGTTTTACACAAACAACACGTAGATTGCATGATAAATACTAATATGGTACTGACTATATAAATGTAATCTGGCTCGGCTGGGTGAAATTATTATGACTAGGCAGAGCCTCGTCATGATAAATTTTCCCAACCTCGCCAGATAGCATTGATATTTCGAGACAGTACCGTATTATTCTATATTTACACAGTATGTATTTTTAATTCTAACATGACACGTAAATTCGGCCCTATAAACACAGTGCAACGAAAGCGTGGTAAAATCTACGTTATAAAGTAAGTAAGTAAGTTATTCAATGGAATATAATCTGCATCCGCGTTTTTACTTTAAGTATGAATTTGTTTTCTTTGATTAAAGGCTTGTCATGTTAGAATCGAAATAATTTTCTTTCTATCGTGGTTTATCGTTCAATAAACCACGTTGGTTTATCGTTCAATAAACCACGTTGTGAGTTATGAGGCGCAATGAATAAACCACCCGTGTTATCGCCCTCGTGGATTATTTATTGTGCCTCATAACTCACAACTGCGGTTTATTGAACGATAAACCACGATAGAAAGAAGATTATTTCTTAAGTAAGATATAACGGAGGGATAGAGTATGTCTCACTTCTTAAATTATTTGAGCCATGCTCTGTAAAGGAGGTTTAAGGCATCTGCAGAAAGTATCGACCCTTGTCAACCATTCCGTGCAGGCTAACATGGGACGAAACGTTGTTGCTTTTTGTAAATTTTCTCTATGCTAAAAGGACCTATCTATCTCATGATTCTGTCGGTTGTAGGACAAAATCAATTAAAATTATGAGTTATTGATAAAGGGATGTCTTGCTTTGTATCATTAAACCCCCTTTTCCCAGAGTGCTGCTGATTAACATACTTCATGCGATGCCAATATTGTATTCCTTTCTATAGATTGAAAATATTATTCACACTCGCTTTACAGTTCTTTGTGAGTAAGAATTCCGGCTAGGTCAAATCCTTCTTGATGGTCAACGATAGCCATAGCAACAAGAGTCATTCCACTTTTAACGCATTGTCAATGTTTGCTAAAGCAGGAAAGTCCAGAGCTCCGGTAGCGCCGTCGGCAGCGTACAGGAATTTAGAACAAGGGGTCGCATCACCAGCTCAGCCACTTTTTTTTTTGCCGAGGACTGATAATAGTCATGGCGACAGGATTCACTATGTCTCTCACTGCTGATCATTGTTTCGACGATGCTTATGTGCCAAAGCAGCCATTGGCTTAGGAAGAAAACTGTGCGAAGTACTGGTAACCAAAACTTCAAAAACTTCAGGGAATCAGGAATAGGAGCATTGGCCGCCGCGGTATAGCTGAAATAATTTTGAAGACGGTGTTTAATCAACAAAGCAGGAAAGCAAACAATGGCTTGAAAAAAAGTGTTCTGTATAGTGCCAGTGAAGAAATTATATGATGTCAAAGTAAGATGAGTTTTGCCTGCTGAATGAAAGCCTTAGATGCTAATATAACAATGAAATGGCGATACGTACCACATAAACCACTGAATTATCAGTATCACAGCTTTTGTTGCTGCGTCAAAGAAAACATAGAGAGGTCTTCCTGTTTCTTTTAAAGACGAAATGGCGATGCCAACAAATGTGCAAGCAAATATTAAACCTATAATGAAAACATGAATGTAATCAAAAGGCAATGTACCCCAAGAGCCCACAATTAAACTTGCTAAGTGGTCACCTTTAGAAAATCATATGTAAAAATAGACTAAAATGGTAACTTGTGATGAAATACAGTGACAATACGAGTATATGGATGAGTTTTGAAGCTGGTTATTGCTCATGGGCAACAATGATTTCCAGGGAACAATGACATTCAAATTACACATGGCGTAATAGAATGATGCACATAGCAAAATAAAAAGTAGTTGTACATGGCTCACTAAAATAGTAACAAAATGGCCGCCATTTACGTTCTCGTATAATCATTGTTTTGACGCAAAAAGACGCCTGTACTACTAGTTTTTCTCTGAGGTGCAATGAATCTCTGACAACCTGCATTTTCTCCTTTTAACAGAATGTTTTCTAATTCTAAAATATCAATGATATGAACCACATTTCAACTGTCGTCTGTAAATGTTTCGAATATGGACAAGTCTAACATTTTGTCGACTGGTACACAGAATTACTGTTTGGAATGCCTTTATACCTAACAAGTTAGCACCCCCTCCATTTCCGAGTTCTTTTTCCACGATTCTGGATAAATTATTTCCTTTGATGGAGTCGTTCAGGTTTCGTTCTTTGTAGGAATATTTTGTCTGTGTTTGGGTGAACGTGGCCTGGAATAGGTTATCCGGAACAATGTTTCTGAAATAAAATACAAGGACTGACTAACTCACCAGCAGGCTACAAAACTTTAGTTTGCAGCCGTAAAATTATATCATGCTTAAACAATGGGAAATGTTCCTGAAGGGATGGAAGGAGTTCAAGGAAAGGAGAAAATGCTGGAATTTAAACTAGAGGCCCTTGAGGGCCTGAAATCGCTGTACTGGCAATGATTTTGCTTTTTTGCACGCATACATTATGAATTCATGATGAAAAAAGAAATAAAGAGAAAAACACAAAAATGTGTTCTTGCAACTGGGCTTAAACCCACTAAGACAGCATAAGTAGGCATGGTGAATTGAACAAACAGTGAAAAAAAATGAAGTGCAATTTCTCAGAACTAATTGTTTGGAATCCAGCCAATTTTGATAGGGTTTCAGTACGCTTTGTATTAAACAATCCTAGCCAATTTCAAAGAAATGTGACTGATAATGTGGACTTTGTTGAGTAAACGATACTAAGACATCAAATGGCTGCTTTTCCTGAACGGTTTACTAGATTTTCTTCACTTTTAATAGAGTTCAGTCCCTTGATGAACCAAATAATCTTTGCAAATTTCAAAAGAATTGGATCAACACTGTTGACTTTATTTCCTAAACAAGGAATGGAAATTTTCAACTTTCAATGGCTACTTTTCCCATACTGATTGTCAGATTTTTTTCGAAATCAATACGGTTCAAGCTGTTTATGATACAAAGCAACTGTGCACGTTTCATGAAAATCCGACAACAAATGCTGACTTCATCGCGTAAACAACAAATGGAAATTTCAAGTTGAAATGGCTACTTTTCCCATACTGTTTGTTGGATTTGTTTTCAAAATCAATTAGGGTTGAAGCTATTGATGAGATACAGAAACTGTGCAAGTGTCACAAAAATCTGATTACAAATGCAGACTTTATCATGTAAACAAGAAATGGAAATTTTCAACTTGAAATGGCTACTTTTCCCATTTCGTATGTTGGATTTTTTTCAAAATCAATCGGGTTGAAGCTACTGATAAGATAAACAAACTGTGCAAGTTTCATGGAAATCTGACCACAAATGCAGACTTTATCGCGTAAATAAGAAATGGAAATTTTCAACTTGAAATGGCTACTTTTCCCATACTGTTTGTTGGATTTTTTTCAAAAGCAATAGGTTTAAGCTATTGATGAGATAAACAAACTGTGCAAGTTTCATGAAAATCTGACCACAAATGCAGACTTTATCGCGTAAACAAGAAAAAGGCTAACGGACAGACGGACGGACGGACGGACGACGGAAACACGCCATGACATAAGCTCTGCCGGCTTTTAGCCAGTAGAGCTAAAAATTATTTCACCCTTACTTTATCCTTTTACCACAATTGTTTCAAAAGCCGTATTCAAAACGTATCCTATTTGTTTATTCTCATATAAATTTGACCTATGAAAACGGTAACAATATGAAAAAAATTGTTTTTGGAATCGATTAAAAAATTAAAACAAAAGAAAAATCAGGACAGTGTTAGACTGAATAACGGCATTTAGCCTTCAAAGCCAGACTCCACTTTCCCCGCAATTTTATCTAAGATCTAAAACAAACATCAAAATGATCCCACCCTTTACAACACAGTCCCACTTTTCAACAATTCTGAAGAAGAATTCTTTTGAAAACATAGTGGTAAAAGAAGAAAAAACCGGTAACCAGTATTTTCTCCTTTTTCACAATGTTTTTAGCTCCTTTTACAGACGAAATTTCATCATATGAGCAATGCTTATGTCGTCTGCAATGCTTTCAAATATGCACGATAGGTCGTCTGATGAAGGCTGAAATGTCATACTCTTTAAGCGCGACATAATATGCGCCATGCTCTAGCAAAAGGGGGCTAAATGTATCTTTGTGATGCATAATATATAGCTATAGATCCATAGAATCCATTTAGTATAACAACAGTCTGAATCATGGGGTAGAATGGTCCTTTGACATCCAGACAATTGACCAATAGCAAAAAATTTCGGCCCAGGTTAGCCTGCGCAAAATGTGCAGGCTGGCCTGGGTCAATACTTTTTGCAGATGCATTAAGCCCCCTTTTACACAGAGCATGGCTCAAATATATTTTCACAACCGCTTTCGACGGCTAAAAATACAATTCACTAAAACTCTGAGAGATGTTTACTTTATAGGCTTGACTAACTGAGCGGACGGTATAGATTCAAGATCAGACTGCACGTTCTGTGCAGTCTGATCTTGATCTATACCATCCGAAAAAGTCCCTGCTTTTCGCTAAGGGTATTGAGAAACTTACTGTTCTCATTACATAAAAAATTGTTATGATGTTTTTGATTCAGTTATCAGACAGACTTTACACAACCTTTGTGTTTCAAGTGACAGAGCTGACTGACGTGAAACAAAAAATATACCCATAGACATAGTATTATGGAAATTTGAGAAGTATAAGGCACTTCTACCAGCTTTTAATAACTATTTCAGACAGAGTAGATTTAGATCAGACAGAACAGAAAGCGCTTCTGTCTTTCATTTGCACTGGAGTGAAATTTGACTGAACCGACTTTCGAACGCACAACTTACGTCACAATATCACAAGTATTAGAAACTACTGGCTGACCTATAGAGGTTTGGCGATTCACAACGAGCCTTGCCTTTGATATAAATATAAACAGATTTGAGTTATTGTGACGTTTAATATGAACATTGATCTTTGTTGTATAAATTGACACACGTTTATGAACCATGCTTTGTGAAAAGAGGGTTTAACGCACCTGCAGAAAGGTTCAATTTATATAAGCCTGAGCGGTCTGAAAATGGGTCGAAACTTTTTGTTATTGTTCAATTTTCTGCATGTTAAAAGACCACTCTAACTCACGATTTAGCCGGCGGCCGGTTTGTTAACCCTTAAGCTGCTAATCGCGACTCGCTGACCTTTTTGCGGACAGTGTAGATCAAGATCAGACTGCACAGAACGTGCAGTCTGATCTTGGATCTACACTGTCCGATAGGAAGATATTATTCCCATAAACATAACCTTGAAACAGCAATATTTGGGGTTTTACTATCGAATTGAAAATTTAATTTTAGTTATTTAGAAGAATAAGGGGTTAATATTGTGCGACTACTAGTTTTATAAATATTGGATTAAGATATTGTCATCAGGGGAAGATTCAATTCTATTCAAAACACATAACATTTTAAAGACAGATGCTGAAAACGGTCATATATACAATGGAAATAATTGGGCTTATAATATTAAAACGTTCTTAGAACAAATCGGCATGTCAAACATATGGGAAAATCAACTCAATATAACCATAGATTACAATAGGATTAAACAACGTATACTAGACATATATCAACAAAACGGGTACTCATCAATCAACAATTCCCCTCGTCTACGTTTTTATAGTTTATTTAAACATTCATTTAATTTTGAGAGCTACCTAGACATAATTAAAGATAAAAAATTTAGAACTTCACTTACGCGATTCCGAATCTCCTCTCATGATTTAGAAATTGAAAAAGGACGCTAAAGAAATATAGATATAAGAGAAAGAATTTGTAGAAATTGTAATTCGAGAAATATTGAGAATGAATATCACTTTTTATTGACATGTACAAAGTATTCAGAGCTCAGAGAAAAATTACTTTAAAAAATACTATTATACTTGGCCAACAATACTTTTGTCTGTTAAATCGCCAAAAATGTTATACAATTTGTCAAAATTTATCTATCATGGTAACATGCTGAGAAATTAACCCTTTGGCTGCTAAGCGCGACTAAGGGACCTTTTACGGACGGTGTAGATCAAGATCAGACTGCACAGAATGTGAGGTCTGATCTTGGATCCGCACTATCCGATAAGGAGATGTTATTCATAACTTTGAAATAGCAATATTTGGGTATTTACTATCAAATTGAAAGTTTCCTCTTAGTTATTTAGCAGGATAAGGGTTAATCATTGTTATATTTCTTTTCAAGTAACATCATGTGCTCTTCAGTTAAGCGATGTAAATCACTTTTATTTATGAAATGCTTCTATCATTTATGTTCTGTAAGTTTGCTATAAAACATGTTTGTTTTAATGCAATAAAGATATAGTAGTAGTAGTAGTAGTTTTATATAATGCATGACAAAGATGCACGGATCCCTTGTTACCAGAGCACCGCACATATATTTAAGCCTTGCTCTGACAAAAGGGGGCTTATTGCATCTCCGCGATCCATTACACCAAGCAGGTCATCACACAATCATGCATCCATACAGTCCATTTTTATATAGCGAGCGACTGAATCATAAGGTAAAGTGGTCCTTTGACAAGCAGAAAATTAACCTAAAGCAAAAGGTTTCGATTCAGGTCAGCCTGCGCAGAGCGCGCAGCCTGACCTGAATTGATACTTTTTGCTGATGCATTAAGCTCCCATTTCACAGACCACGGTTTATTTGTAATACCTTGCAAAATTATTGACCATAGCAAAGAGGTGGAGTGTAGACATAAAGTTATTGTGGTCAAAGGTTCGATCCCGACATGGGCAGGCTCATTAAATACATAAATTAATTACTAAGAAATAAAGTAAAACCTCAGCAAATCAGCAAATATATCTTGAGTTTCCAAAGGATCGGCTGGTCTGGTGTCCAGATCGTCACTGAATACACCTCCGTCACCTGTGTTGATTATAGGATTAAAGTATTATAGCAATAAATCTGGAGGTGGTAGTGGTGGTGTGGTGATGATGGTGATGGTGATGATGATGATGATGATGATGATAATGATGATGATGACGATGATGATGCTGAAGAAGAAGAAGAAGAAAAAGATGATGATGATGATCCTATTTCTGTGCACGACTGTCTAGATCTACGCACGTCTACACTAGCTACTCATATCGCTTGTTGCAGTTCAAATCAGCAAATATATCTTGAGTTTCCAAAGGATCGGCTGGTCTGGTGTCCAGATCGTCACTGAATACACCTCCGTCACCTGTGTTGATTATAGGATTGAAGTATTATAGCAATAAATCTGGAGGTGGTAGTGGTGGTGTGGTGATGATGGTGATGGTGATGATGATGATGATGATGATGATGATGATGATGATGACGATGCTGAAGAAGAAGAAGAAGAAGAAAAAGATGATGATGATGATCCTATTTCTGTGCACTACTGTCTAGATCTACGCACGTCTACACTAGCTACTCATATCGCTTGTTGCAGTTTCAGATTAAGGTCCAAGTAGTATGGGCGTCGTCGGTTTGTTTCCAGAAAAATAATGTGCTGCGACCTAATCGGAAGCTACCATGCTTCTATCTTATCACTTATTCGCATTTATTACATAAACAATCGAGCATTGTGATTGGTTATTGAATAAAGCGTGTTTAAACTAAGCAAAATTATACTGCAGATTTGTAAAATCCAGCTAGGACATAGCCTTGTACACTGTAAGTCTGGTCCTCAGTCATGGACAGGTTGCTTTCAAGTATTTGCTAAAACAGTTGAGCCTTACTCTGGGAAAAGGGGGCTTATTGTATCTGCAAAAAGTATCGACCCAGGTCAGCCTGCGCATTTCGCGCAGGCTGACCTGGGTTGAAATTTTTCGCTATCGGTAAATTTTCTGCATGTCCCCGAGTTACTACCTTCAGATTCAGTCGGTTGCTAGACAAACTGGATTTTATGGATCCATTATTATGTGATGACTTGCTTGGTATATTGCCGAGCCCCGGTAGCTCAGTCGGTAGCGTGCAGGACTTGAGAACACGGGGTCCAGGTTTCGATCCCTGGCTACGACCCCTGGCTCGGCCAATTTCTTTCCGAGGATTGATGATAGTCACTGCGACAGGATTCATTCCTCTCCCACCGCTGACCACTGTTTCGACAATGATTATGTGGCTTGGAAAGAAAATTGTGCGGAGTACTGGTAAAAGAGACTCCAGGAAAGCAAGGATAGGTGCACTGGCTGCCGCGATATAACTGAAATAATGTTGAAAACGGCGTTAAACACCATACAATTAATCGATCAAGGCTTGGTATATTGCATCATAGAGATGCATTTAACAGCCTATTTCCAGAGCATGGCTTAATAGAGATTTTTAGCTTTTACGGTTCACGGAGACGAACTAGCACCAAAATCGGGGGTCATCTCAAACTTTTTACTTGTTTACGGCGAATTTGGGCAGTCGTGTACGGTGTCATAATTGGGTGATGATTCGGATAAATCTTATCGGCAAGCAAACGCACTAATCAGGAAATGATAAATCAACACCTATCCCACGTAACATGCGATATTGCCGGACATCATTTTGCTGACCCAGAAATTCACTACGTATGAATATTATGGTACCATGACCGCCAACAATAATCTGCGTATGGATTGCATGGTAATGTCGATGTCCCGCATAAAACTGCTCCCGTGGTTCATTTTTCGGACGGTTAATTTTGTGTGAGATTCAATCGATGTGCCCCCACGGCATCAGGAATTTTGTTCCAGGAACCTCTCATGGCAACCCAACCACAATTCTCGGGCCAAACGACATACTTTTTCAAACGTAAGTGAAATATTGAGGAAAAAAAGGCGAAGTTTCTCTTCAAATTTTATGATTATTGTGTTTGATTTTGTTTAAATTTTGATTTACATTTGAAAAAAAAAAAGTGATAAATCAACTATCACTTCTAGATGCCCCTCCATGCAAAAAGATATTATTGACATTCTTTATCTTAAAGAGAATGGGCGTTCGGAAAACGCGTGCACATTGTGTTACAATCGCTATGTACACCTTGAGTACAAAAACACATGGAAGCTGGAAATAATGCCGGTAAGTATTTATCATTAAAACTTTATGTTTGCAGCGTGAAAGATTTCTAGCAGCATATGGCTCGAAGCAGCCATTTGCCACGTATAGAATCACAAGGACAAATGGAGATCGCTTGAATAAAGGTGCTTTTGCGGCTTTCAACACCGTTTCTGTTATATCACGACAGTTTATATATTTATTTGCTTCATGGATAGATCGAGGGGAGTATTAAAAATCAATTTTAAGATGAAAATGATAGGCAATATTGCTTGGTTTTGTGGGATTTGACGTTGCATTCAAAATCAATTTCAGTCATATTGTGGCTGGTTCACCGAAGTTATTCACACCTAACGATGTCTTCCTGTCATTTCTCAAACCGGTGCCGAGCCCCAGTAGCTCAGATCGTAGCGGACAGAACTTGAGAACAGGGGTCGCTGGTTCGATACCCGGCTCGGCTAATGTCTTCCGAGGATTGATGATAGTCATTACGACAGGATTCGTTTCTCTTTCACCGCTGACCACTGTTTTGACGATGATTATGTGGGAAAGCAGCCTGTGGCTTCGAAAAAATATTGTGTGGAGTGCTGGTAAAAGAAACTACAGGAGAGCATGGATAGGTGTACTGGCCGCCGGAATATAACTATAACACCATGCAATCAATCAATTCTCAAACGTGTATTAAACACGACATCCGATCAGAAGCACCGGCTGCTCGTCCCACGTACACAAACTCTTTTTCATTCGCCCATTGACGGGATACAAATGACGCTTGTCACTGACTTTTGATGAATTTCTGAAAGGATGTTGGCTGAGCCAGGGCTTGAACTCGCGACCACAAGTTTTCGAGCCCGTGACTCGGCATAGGCAATACTGAATTTTTAAACTTACCTGTAATTCTTGAATTGGTTTACATGTATATCAAAGTCAGTTGAACCCTTCTTAGAACGATTCCCCCCCCCCCCCCATATCGAAGTCTGTAAGCTTTCTAAGATAGACTTCTGTGATGGATAACAAGAAATATCTTTAAAAAAGATAGGCGGCGTAAATTTGCCGGCAAAAAGGCAGGGCCCTTAGAATAAACATGTTTATATTTATATTATCAGTACCAAAAAGTAGGTCAAAAGCCTGCACATTCGGTTACGCCAAAAAATTACATCATAGGAGATAAGAATGCTCAAAGAAATCGTCGACCGGTAGTCTAGGCGTGCTTTTACAACTTTTAGGCCATATGTAAGGGTATTGTTCGTTTTATCACTAATTTATTATGCTTGCATAAAGGTCGCGTTCAGTTCGATCTATTGAGGTAAAAGATGCTTGAAAGGACCAACTTACTCTCGGAAAGGACTCCTGCTGAATTTGAAAATTCCATCGCTGCAACGGAAAGAAATGCGGTGAACTGAAAACGCCCCCCCCCCCCCCCCATTTTCTAGGTCCAAAGTTTTTCCGCGTTCCTGGCCGGTTCATCATTACACTCATTAGTCTTCAACGGTGCACAGGAGTCCTTTCCGGTAAAGATAATTCTATAGAACTTCTCGGTCCTTTTTGTACCTTTCTTGTATGTTATCCTTTTACATGTACGTGTTTGTACTACAATTCCGTGTTAAACTTTACGTCTTTCCGTGCATGTAGGGATATAATGCATGCAAAACTAGAACAGCTGCGATATGCATATTAGGAGAATAACCAACTGAAATGCATTTCCATACATTATTGCAAAAAACTTTATTGTTCTGATTGATAAATTTATCTTTTTCTAAAAATAAAGTTTCACAACTGCTCCGCCACCTCGTTGTTGGTACTTCCTCCGAGTCTAAATAATTACAATGGCTCATGAGAATAAAACAAGCAAGTAATTCGTCTGGCCTTAAATTTTCTTCATCAAATATGCTGAGATAACCCTTTGAAATGGTCAGTGGCCGACTCCGTCTCTTGTGAACCGTAAAAGCTAAAAATCTCTATTTGTAGGCTCCAAATAACTGCTGAAAAGCTTACTGGTGTTTTGATCAAATTCATCGAGGACATAATTAAGGTTTCAATAAACGATGAATAAATAATATTCAGATCGATGCTACAACTAAGTTGAAGCACGTACCAAAGGCTTTAATGAATAGTGCATCAAATATCATCACTATATAGTTCGACCAAGTTTGCACAAATTTAAATGTTTGACGAAAGGTAATGATTACGATGTTTTGTTTAATCTCCGTAAGTTCATAAAACTTGTTTTTGAAAAAAGGAATACCCATTATTCATAACGTTTTACATTCTTTGCAGCACCGATTGCGACGGATTGTCCATTTTTTGAC
This sequence comes from Hippopus hippopus, assembly GCA_946811185.2. NCBI lineage: Eukaryota > Metazoa > Mollusca > Bivalvia > Cardiida > Cardiidae > Hippopus > Hippopus hippopus. The sequence goes on along the minus strand of OX328110.1, from coordinate 8,347,255 downwards.
AGTGTATGAATTGATTTATATATATATATATATTCATATTTTTACGTATGTTGCGTTTATATGGTAACCACTTGATGTTGCATTCACTATGTTCTTGTATGTACAACAGGGAAATAAAGCTACTACTATTACCACTATCTCTACTATTGTTACACCAATATTGTAGGTCAAATATAATCGTACCTACCAGGTTTAAACAATACAAAGGCTATAATCCCGAGTAGTGCCCCAATCAAGTTTGTCATGTAGATAAAGGTGAAGGCCACGACACTTATTCTTCCGTTTGACCTTGGATCAAGTGATGCAGCACCTGTATAGTTGTAAAAATACAAATACATACTTTCCCGCTAAGGAAACATTAAATTAGGCCAACGTCTCTATTACATGTGCACATTAGAAGTGTCTCAAAAACACAATACCAAATGAAAATCGATGAGTCTTAACCCGTAAGCTACTAAATAAATCAAACAAAAATTACCACTCAGTAGTAAAAATCCAAATATTGCGATTACAAAGTTGATTTCAACAAGTAAAAATACCTTATCGTACAGTGCAGATTCAAGATCAGACTGCACAGAACGTGCAGTCTGATCTTGATCTACACTATCCGCAAAAGCGCCCCCAGTCGCGCTTAGCAGCCTTAGGGTTAATATGCTAGCCGAAAACAACGATAGGAAGAACATATATTTTCAGTTAAATTAGAAAGGAGCAGATCAGATTCAGACCACACTAATATAAAATTGACTAATGTTAGATGAAAAAAGTCCTTTTTCATGTGTTAATGACATCATTTGTTGACAACAAACAGACCGACCAATTGATGAGCCATGCTCTGTGAAAGGGGGTTTGATGCATCCGCAATAGTATCGACCCATGCGCAGGCTGACATGAGGTGATACTTTTTTGCTTTTTGTACATTTCCTGCATTTCAAGCAACATTCTACCTCATGATTAAGTCGGTTGTTAGACAAAAATTGATTTTAAGGATCCACATTTACGTGATGACTTCCTTGGTATGGCTTGCAACACGCGAAAAAGGGCTTTCGGACATTTGCGTAAAGTGTCAGTAGTAAAGGTAGAGAGGATAGCGACTACAGTCGCTATCCTTTCTACCCTGAGAGGGTTTCGTACCCAGTTTGCTTACCCGAGGGTAAGCAAAGTGGGTACTTTTGGAGAAAATTTGTCATTTTTGGCCATCACCTGGTCTTTAATTAGTCATGCTTGCCCCCCCCCCCCTTATTGGTTCCCTGCAAGTGCTGCGCCAGTGTTGCGGTTGGGTTGGGAAGGAGAGAACAGGGAACCATTGAGACAGAGAACAGAGGGGCAGGACTGCCCAGTCCCCGGTCTCTCTACCCTGAGGGGGTATTTCCCCGGTTCCTCTACCCTGAGTGGGTTTTTCACAAGGGTCCTGTCCGCCATTTTTGTTTTTCTGTGGGCTGATTGATCTGGGTACTGGTGATGGCAGGTAGTGAGCCTGCATCTGTGCTGATGGATAGTGAGCCTGAGTCTGGTTCTTTACTCCCCAAACCGTGAAAAATGTGGAGCTGGTCCCTAGTTTGCTTACTCCCGGGTAAACAAAACTGGGGACCAAATGTGCAAAGCTGGCACCATTCTACCTCATGATTCTATTGGTTTGTTACCATTTTTTGGTCGCTATCGTCTCTACGCTGAGTGGAATTTTTGGTGTTTAGTCGCTATATTGCCTACCCCCGTATAGGCACTATAGCGACTAAATCGTGAAATTTCTCATTTTTGGCCATCACTTGGCCTTTAATTAGTCACGCATTGGTTAATTCCCTTTTGGTTAGACAGAACCTTTGATAGCATTCAGGTGAAATCACTCAGGTGAACTAGGGACCAACACGCTTTATTGTTTACTTTTAACCCACTACGTAGGCTTTAAGTGGGGTTAGGGCTAAAGACCAGGACCGGGTTGGACTTCGACTTTTTTGAGTGTAACTTAGAGAAATTGACAATTTGAAGAAAGATTGCTCTTTCTTGGTGGTGGGATAACCCTGAAAAGGGCTGTTTTTCTGTCTTGGTATGTTTTTTCCTTTTTTGGGATCTTGAAATCATCGAAGTCATCAATCTTTTTTTCCATATTTGCCCTCACCCGTTATTGTCGAGACTGCCCAGTTGTTGAGAACTCCTTGTTTTTTGTTAAGTTGATTTTTTGCCTCCCTCTGATTTTCGTTTAGTTGCTTTTGGCTGCTTTTCCTTTGGCTGTTGATTTTCCTTCGAGATTGTGCAGTTATTGAGAACTCCTTGTTTTTTTGTGAAGTTGACCATCGTCTTCCTCTGATTTTCGTTTTGTTGTTCTTCGCTGCTTTTCCTTTGGCTGTTGGTTTTCCTTTGTCTGTTTTTCTTTCCTAACAACAGTTACGATCGACTCTACTAGTTTGTGAAGACTACTTTTATCAAATTCATTCTCCACCGGGATTTTCACCGGAATCTCAACAGGTGAAATACGCTTTTTCTGGTGGTATAATGTCTCAATGTTTTTGCTCAGTTGTTCGGTGTTTGTGTTCAAAGTCTTTATCTCCTCCAAATGTTTGTACCTTATGATAGCTTTCCTTAGGTAAAACTGGTGTGGGACTTAGTTTTTTCTGCTGCTCGGAGAAAAGCTTTAGTCAGTAAAGAGTTCTCTCCCTTGCGTCAATCGAGCAGAGACTATTAGCCACTATTGTGTCTTTAAATGGCCGATTTTTTGTCTTTAATAGTCATGCAAGACAAAATTACTCCCGGATGATCTTAGTCTGCACAGTTTGCAGAGATTGGGGCATCCCCAGACTCCCTACCCCGAGTGTGATTTTTGGTAAAAAATGTTGAGCTGGTCCCTAGTTTGCTTACCCGGGTAAGCAAACTCGGGACCAAATGTGCAAAGCTAGCCCCATTCTACCTCATGATTCTATTGGTCTGATACCATTTTTGGTCCCTAGGCTCTCTACCCTGAGTGGGATTTTTATGATCTTGAGCTGTACTGTCCGCACATTGAGTTGCTTTCGTCAGTCTATTAGCCGAACACTTGCAAACGGAGTTCTTAATTAGATGGATGGGTGGTTGGAGGGGGTTTGTACAAAATGTGCAACACTGACCCCATTCTACACCATCCTTCAGTCCGTGCTTTGATTTTTTTGGTAGCTAGGCTACCTAGCCTGAGAGGGATTTAGTCATAGTAACCGAGGGTGGACTCAGGCAAAACTGGTGTGGGACGTAGGTCTTTTTTCGGTGTTTTTCTGCTGATCGGGGAAAGGCTTTAGTCAGTGAACTGACACTGGATTTCTCTTCCTTGTGTCAGCTTTTTCCCCATCCCGAGACTGGCTTTTGCACTTAGATTGGAGTCCCGTGGAAGGGAGAGAACTGAAGACAGAGAGGGGGATCTCTGGTGACTGCTGAGGAAAAGGATGAGTTTTTTCCAGACAAAATTGGCGTGGGACTTAGTCTGTTTGGGGAAAGGAATTGCTTTTCTCAGGCCAAATTGGCGTGCGACTTAGCCACTTTTTTCGGTGATTTCTGTGTTCTTCAGGGAAAGCTGAGGGTAGGTTGGCAACCTATGATAGGTTTTCTTAGATTTTTTCAATGATTTTTTTTTTAGGTCAGAGGATAGGGATTGGGATTGGACTTAGACTTTTTTCATTTTGTTTTGGGTCTAGGGCAGGGGTTGGGCTTAGACTATTTTCTTTTTGTTTAACGAAAAAAGATTGACTCTTTCTTGGACTGAAATTTGAAGTTTATCTCTTTTAGAGAAAATTGACAATTTGAAAGATTACTCTTTCTTGGTGTTTGGTAGCCCTGAAAAGGGCTGTTTTTTTTGTTTTGCCTTCTCGTCTTGGTATGTTTTTTCCCTCTAGTGACAGCTTTTATCCTTTTTCTTTGGTTTTTTTTTGGGGGGATCTTGAAGTCGTCGAAGTCATCAATCTTCTTTTCATATTTGCCCTGTCCCGTCAATACCGGGATTGTGCAGCTGTTGACAAATCGTTGTTTTTTTGTTAAGCTGACTATTATCATCCTCTGATGTTCGTTTTGTTGCTCTTGGATGTTTTTTCAACCCATTGTTTTTTCCTTTGGCTGTTTTTTCTTACTTTACAACAGTTATGATCGAGTCTACTAGCCTATGAAAACTATTTTGATCAAAGTCAAACTCCACCAGAATTTTCACCGGAATCTCAACAGTTGAAATACGTTGTCTCTACTGACATTATGCCTCGATGTTTCTGTTCAGTTGTTCGATGATTGCGTTCAAAGTCTTTATTTCCACCAAATATTTGTTAAAAGTCAGTAGTTCTTCTAAAATGCGAGTCATTACAGAATCTTGTTTCGAATTCAAATGTCTCACCTCTTCAAAAATGCTGTCCAATAGGACTGGTGTTGGGTCGATGAGCGTTGAATTTATTGCTAGAATATCTCCATTGTTTGCTTGTGGCAAGAAATCGTCTAAGTTGAAATCACCCAAGCTGAAATCCATTTTTTTCCGCTAGTGGTTGCTTATCTGTACTACTCGAGAGCTGAGAGTCGAATGATTTCTCCGCCGTCGCTGCAAGCTTTGCAGCTTTGCGGGCTTGGGGTGGTGTGCAACGTCAGTCCAATCAGAATGGACGTTGCGCTAGATAGAAGCTGTGATTGGTTGGAGCGTGACGTCATGTTCTCCTACAATTTCTCAAGATCAATAAACTTTTTTCTAAAAATCTGACCCTTACGCCTTAGAGGAAAGAAAATCTTGATGAAATTCCCTTTATCCCCTGAATCTATCGAAAACTTTCGCCTAACTTTTTAATTCTTACCAATGTGAGATCTACGCTTTTTTAAACTATTTTAGAACTAGTTTTTGGACTAGTTTTTAGAACTAGTTTTTAGATCTAGATTTTTAGACCTTGTTTTCTTATTGAAGAATACTTTAGACCTAGAGCTAAAAACAATGACAACTTTATACTCTGGATAGATTTCTTTCTCAGGTAAAAAAAGATTGTGTAGGACTTAGTCTTTTGGAACCCAGAGAGAAAATTGACAAATTTGAAGAATGAATAATCTTTTTTGGAGTGTGACTCTTTCATGCTAGTGAACTTGAAAAAATGACAATTTGAAAGAAAGATTAATTTTTTGCAGTTGATCTCTTTTAAAGAAATTGACAATTTGAAGAAAGATTACTCTTTTGGACTGAACGTTAGAAATGTCAATTTGAAGAAAGATTACTCTTTTGGAGTGTATCTGTTTTAGAGAAATTGACAATTTGAAAGAAAAGATCACTCTGTCTTGATGCTGTGCTGAATACCCCTGAAAAGGGCAGTTTGTGCAGGTTATCTTTTAACCTTTTCTCTTTATTTTCCCAGATTCTATTGCATTTAGCAACTGGAACAGATGGTTAACTTCAAGCCAATTAACCAATGTAAAGAAAATTGTTAACCCAAACATTGTGGTAGTTCGATTTAACTGTACAACAGTTGAGTGAAGAATGAGATTAACGGAATGATTGAATGTGTTTGTGAATGTTTTTTTTAATCTGCAAGGCTACGAATGTTGACTACGAAATATTTGAACTATGTTCACTGAAAATTGGATAATTGACTGAATATAGGGGAAAGAATGGTCCTGGGACATGTTTAAATTCGACAATAGCAAAAGCTATTGACCGATGTCAGTCACGTAAGAATGATTTGTAAGAGTGGCCTGTATTCAGCATTTTCTCCTTTTCCCATAGTGTTTTTTATCTTTCCAAAAACAAATTTCTACTTTAAAGTCACGTATATTTTATTGCTTTTTTCTCAGGCAGAATTGAAGTTCGACTTAGCCATTTTTACTTTTCTCAGACCAAATTGGTGTCCGACTTAGGAAATTTTCAGTGTATTAGCTGACTGTGATAAGGATCGGTTTTCCTTGGAAGTGTAACTGGGTCCAGTTTACCTAGCTGAGATGGGTTATTTTCCTAGACAAAACTGGCGTTGGACTCAGTCTGTTTGTGGAAGGATTTTGTTCTTCCAGGAAGATATAGCCAGAGAGTTGTCGGCGGAGACCCCCTCCCTATCTCCATTTTTTTCCCTCTGGCAATGGTTTAGGGTAGATTGTCTATCTACGAAGGGATTTTTTTCTCAGCCTCTATCATTGTTTTTAATACCATATCTGGACAGATTTTATCCCCGTGTTTTTTTTATTTGTAAAAGAAACAGTTCTTTTTTTTAGCATTCTCTTTTTTTTCGTTGTTTAACTGTTTCTCCTCTCTGTGTGAAAGAGGGTCCTCTGAAGACAGTTCGTTGTTTTTTAGTTCCAAAGTTGGTTGTTTTCTTAGATTATCGCTTGTAGATATTTTTTTCTCTATCTGTTTTGTTATTTTACAATTCTCTGCATCGCTGATAGTCGTGTTGTCGATCTGCATATTTTTGATCTGATTTTCAACCGATGATGTTGTACATAGCCTGTGGTGAGCTTGTTTTCCATTTATTTTCGTTGCAGAATGATTTCAGAACACCGACGAATTTCATGTGCTGAAATTCAGCACCCAGTTTCATTGTTGGTGAAATTTTGATATCGTGACTGTGTCGATCCACGTAGACAAAAACGACTGTTTCTGCCTGCTTTTCTTTTTCTGGACATTTTTTTGGCCCAGTGTCCTGGTTTGTTGCATGTAAATATCTGTTTTCTTTCCATCCGTCCCATATCGTTTGTTGATCGTTGCTTGATCCAAAACTCTGTATCTGGTAATACGGTAAACATCTTTTTCTGTTACATATTGGTGGGATAAAAATCATCCCACGTAGTTCCCGGTATGTTCAACTTGATACTTTGACGGAACATTGCTGATCTCGTAATCATGGGTGTATGGGTTAACATACAGATACGCTCTCTTTCTAAGTGGTGATGTACTTTGCAACTTGATTTCACTCATTATTTTTTGTCAATTGTACTGTGGAATGATATAGATTTCATAGCTATCGTCTCTATTTATACACTATTGAACTGAAAAGCTCTAAAAAATGCCAAGTTTTCTCATTTACCGTATCATTGTCTTACATTCAGACATAAACGATGGGTAAAAGAAAAAGAATAGTACCCTATTCAGACAGCGAAAGTGACAATGAGTCATTTTCACCACCGAAAAAATTGAAAAAAGAAGAAAGTGACAGTGAAGACGATTTTTCTTCACCAAAGAAAAAACCTGTAAAAATGATCGTGGAAAGTGACAGTGAAGACGATACAACAAAGAAAAAGCCTGAAAAAATGATCGTGGAAAGTGACAGTGAAGATGATATCTCCTCGGAAAAATTGACTGAGGACAGAAAAGAAGAAAGTAACAACACTACTTTAGACGTGAAAAGTCTGTATGACTTAACGGAGAAGGGAAAAAAGAAATCGAGGAAATTTAGAACAGAATCACATCTGTTGTCGGCGTCTTTTAAGAAATTTGAACAATTACCACCCCATCAACTGATCGGATTATTTGACGATGTTACCCATCAAATCATTCAAAAGTTAAATGCTGAGCCGACGGATATGATTAGAATTAGTATCAACCACCCTTCATTGAATATGGGGATTCATATTCCCTTTTTACCTACAGAACAGCTGAAAGGCGAAACTATGTTAAATGAGATTGAACGAGTTTTACAATCGAATACAGATTTCGTCTTGAACGATGGATTCATGACATTTGACATTACACATACAATACATCCAAGTGGTAGCGGAAAACAAAAATATAGATCATCGGAATTGGATTCAAAGGTTTTTACCCAGAAGAAAAAATCAATTATTCAAATTAACAGTCATGATCACCTATGTTTTGCAAGAGCAGTTGTGGTGGGCATTTGCTACAATGAACGTGAAAACACCAAAGCATGGAATAAAAGATGGAATTACATCAGAAATTCAAACAAATTACTTCAAAAGACTGAAGCTCAGAAATTGTTGAATGAAGCTGGAGTTCCGTCAACCCAGTCTGTAGGAATTGAAGAATACAAAAAAATCCAATCTTTTTTGTATGGAAAAGGCTATGTCATTAAAGTTCATCAACAGCATTCAAAAGTGGAAAAAGTATTTGAACATCCAGAAGTGAAAGGCGAGAGTAAAATCATACATTTGTACTTTCATCAAAACCATTATGATTACATCAAATCCATCACAGGATTTCTTAGTTGTGGATATTATTGTGAGTTCTGCGACGTGGGATACTCGACACGGGAAAGTCATGCATGTTCAAATATCTGTAAAGGCTGTTATCGTATTGGAAAATGTCCATCAGAATCAAAAGAATATGTTTGCAGTGATTGTCATAGACAATTTTTTAGTGTGACATGTTTGACAAATCATAGAAATGTTGAAGGTAAAGAAAAGAGATCCATTTGTGAATTAGTAAAACTCTGTTCAAAATGTGGTCAACAATATCAAGTCAGAAAGAAAAATCATATCTGCAATGGAAAGAAAAAGTGCCATATCTGCAAGAAAATAGTTGACTTTTCTCATCGATGTTATATTCAGTCCTACCAAAGTAAGACAAACACCGATGACAAGACGAGTTCTTCTGTAGTCAAAAAACCATTGTTCATTTTCTTCGATTTTGAATGCAAACAAGACACGGGAGTACATATCCCGAATTACTGTATTGCACACAGGGCATGTGATGAATGTATCGATAAACCACTTGATTTTCATTGTTCCACATGCAGTGAATTTGAAGAAGGAAGAGAAGTTATTTTTCAAGGTGAGGGAACTTTGAGTCAATTTTGCAACTGGCTCTTTTCAAACCATCATAAAGGAGTCACGGCTATTGCCCATAATTTCAAAGGTTATGATGGTCAGTTTATTCTTGACTATGTTGTCAAAGTTGGGCTAAAACTTCCAAATTTGATCATGAATGGAAATAATATTATGAAGTTAGAACTGAATGGGGTGCGTTTGATCGATTCTTTCAATTTCATGAACTTCGGTTCGGCAAAATTTCCAGCTACATTTGGTCTTCAAGAAATGAAAAAAGGTTACTTATTTCACTGGGCAAATACAGATGAATTCTGGGGTTACATTGGTCCCTACTTGGACATGTCTTATTACAAACCTGATTCAATGTCTGAAGAGGCCAGGTCAAATTTCATAGTCTGGTATACCGATGAAGTTCAAAGGGGTGAGGAATTTAATTTTCAAAAAGAGATGGAAATGTATTGTAGATCAGATGTTGATATCCTAAGACGAGGATGTGGTGAATTCAGAAAAGTGTTTATTGAACAGGGTGGTATTTGCCCATTTCTAGAGGCGATTACCATTGCCGATGCATGTAACAAGGTTTGGCGAAGCAAATATTTGGCTGAAAATCAAATAGCTATCATTTCAAGTAAAGATTCATCCAGACGTCGCTTTTCCATGAAAGCGATACGCTGGGTTCAGAGCGTAGCTAAGGAAAAAGGCATTAATATTAGCCACGCAAAAAATGGTGGTGAATTTCAAATCGGGAAATACAGTGTAGACGGTTTTCACCGTCAATCAAACACTGTCTATGAATTCCTTGGGGATTTGTATCATGGCTGCCCTGTATGTTATACAGATCGAAAACAAATCAATCCCATCAATGGAAAAACAATGTCTGAATTGTACGAACGTACTTTTGAACGTTTAGGAGATACCAAAAAAATGGGGTATAACGTAGAGTTAATATGGGAACATGAATTCGATGCTAAGATGAAAAAGGATAAAGAGTACAAAAACTCATTGAAAAGCTATATCCGTATTTGGATCCCATTGATCCAAGGGAGGGGTTGTCTGGAGGAAGATGTAATGCAATAAAAATTGCCTATGATGTTCAGGAAAAAAGTAAAAAGGAAATCAAGTACATTGATATATGTTCTCTGTACCCTTATGTTTGCAAACACAAATCCTATCCTGTAGGTCAACCAAAAATCTTGACTACTGAGAATATTGACATGAACAATATTCGTCAGTATGAAGGATTAATTAAATGCAAAGTTTTACCCCCAGATGATTTGTTTCATCCCGTTCTCCCAGTTCACTGTAACAACAAAATGATGTTTCCACTCTGTATGAAATGTGCAGAAGAAAGTTCAAACATTTGTAAACATGGTAAAGAAGAGAGGGCTTTGGTAGGAACTTGGGTTACTTTTGAATTGTTCAAGGCTCTTGACTGTGGTTATCGGCTATTCCAAGTGTATGAAATTTGGCATTTCGATTCTGTGTCGGATCAGTTCTTTAAAGGCTATGTGGACAATTTCTTGAAAATTAAGCAAGAAGCTAGCGGATATCCCAGTTGGTGTCAATCAGACTCAGAAAAAGAACAGTTTATTCGTGAATATGAGGAGGCAGAAGGTATTCGTCTTGATCCAAGTTGTATTCAAAAAAATCCTGGGAGAAGGGCCTTTGCTAAGATTATGTTGAATTGTCTTTGGGGAAAATTAGCCCAGCGTGAAAAAATGACCCAGACGGAATACATCAACGATCCGTCTAAATATTTTGAATTGGTCACCAGTCCAAATTTCATTGTGAAGCATGTAGAAATCTTTGAAGATGACTGTCCATTCATCTTGGTCAACTACGAAACAAAGTTGGAACATATTGATACTCACGCTACAGCCAATGTTATTGTAGGAGCCTACGTAACAGCTTATGCAAGGTTGGAATTGTACAGCATTCTTGAAAAGTTAAAGGATAGAGTTCTGTATTTCGATACAGATAGTTGTATGTACATTCATGATCCTGAATTATGGAACCCTCCCATTATTAACAGTAAACTAGGAAAATGGACTGATGAAGAGCCTGATTGTAAAATCACTCATTTCAGAGGACTAGAACCAAAGAATTATGCTTACAAAATGAAAACAAAAGATGGAAAAGTGAAAAGCAAATGTAAAGTGAAGGGAATTACTTTGGATTACAATACAAATCAAGTGGTGAATTTCGATACATATTCAAAATGTGCTCTGAATCGCACTACAGAAATTAAAATTCGGTATGATTGTAGAATCAAAAGACATAGAGATAGAACGGTCACCAGTGAACCGCAAACAAAAACGTTTCGTTCTGTATACACTAAAAGAGTTATTGTTAATGATACTGACACTGTACCCTATGGCTATAAAACGTTGAGAAGATAATTCCATGTTACATTGTTTTGAAGTGAACGGTCAAAGTAACATGCAAAATAACGCTGAAAAAATTATGTTGCCTTTACCAATAGAATTACGTGAAAAGATTTATGGAGAATTCGTTTAACAACATACGCTCGATGAACGAATGCAACTTAGCATTAAACTCCACTGTGTGAAACTTTGGATAGATAAATTGCACAGGCGATTTGCAAAAGGAGAATTGTCCTGCAAATTGTATGGTATACAGTACTTTATTGGAATGATGATAGACGATTCGGATTTAGAACATATTCTCAAAGTACATTTAGCAGCTTGTTGGTGGAAAGATGGTGGTATTGCTAAACAAATCCGATCCGCAAGTCGATGGTGTTTCATGATCATAGGAAGAACAGAAGAAAGTTTTCTGAACGTTCTGAAAATGAAATCAGTTTTATTTAACTTCTACTTACGCTATAAAAGAGGATATATTCAAGACGACGAGGAAATATTGGACACCATAAGAAGAAATGTTTTACCAACAAAAATGTTTATATAAAAAAAATAACTTTGTGTTTTGAAAAGAACAAAAAAAAAAGTTTCATCAGAACAAAAAGTTTTAAAAAAGTGTGTGAAACATTTTCTAACAAAAAATGTTTGCAACAGAATAAAATTGCTTTTAAGAAAAATGTTTTCCCAACAAAAATGTTTATATAAAAAAATGAACTTTGTGTTTGGAAAAGAACAAATAAATGTTTCATCAGGACAAAAAGTTTTAAAAAAGTGTGTGAAACATTTTCTAACAAAAAATGTTTTCAACAGAACAAAATTGCTTTTAAGAAAAATGTTTTACCAACAAAAATGTTTATATAAAAAAAATATGTGTTTTGCAAAAGAACAAAAAAATGTTTCATCAGAACAAAAAGTTTTAAAAACTGTGTGAAACAGTTTCTAACAAAAAGTGCTTGTTGAAAAAAAAAAACTGTTGCAAAATATTGTTTTAAGTTTTTTTAAAAAAATGTTTTAACAAAAAAAGGTTGACTTGTTTAAATGTTTTCATTCCAATGTTTTTTTCATTCCATTGTTTTTTCACAGTTCATGTCTTGTTTCATTGTACCAAAGCTTTAAATAAAAAACTTGTAAAAATAAAATTGTTTTGCTTTTGACTTGTGAAATCAACAATGTATTGACTTTGACAAAAGTCTATATGTTTTTCCATGGGATGCATTCACCCCTAAGGAACGTTTCCTTAATTCTTTTTAATTCATGGGGGTGCTTTCGCCCAAAAACGCACTCTTAATTCAGAGTCAGAGTAGGTCAATCCATCCGTAAACGTATAAAAGCCAGTGATATTTTCCTATACAATTGAACGATGGAAGATCTTCGGAAGTCGGTTCGAAACTTAACGAGAGTGGCAGAGTCCCTCTCATTAAAATTAGAGAGCCGACATCAAGTAGAGAAGTTGATGGTTGAAAAAGAAGAAAGCTCGTCACCACCGTCAGCTATCAACAAGAAGGTCGTCATCCCAGAGACGGAGTGTTGGAATGACGACGATGAATCGGCATTTCCTTTGCACTTTGATCTAGACGAGACAGAGTTGAGGAGACTGAGGAGGCGGGCAGCAAGTAGCTGGCCAGTCTGCGGAAAAGTTGGAGGTTGTGCGTAAAAACGCAACCTCTAAAAAACAAAACAGCCCTTTTCAGGGCTACCAAATACCAAGAAAGAGTAATCTTTCAAATTGTCAATTTTCTCAAAAAGAGATAAACTTCAAATTTCAGTCCAAGAAAGAGTCAATCTTTTTTCGTTAAACAAAAAGAAAATAGTCTAAGCCCAACCCCTGGCCTAGACCCAAAACAAAATGAAAAAAAGTCTAAGTCCAATCCCAATCCCTATCCTCTGACCAAAAAAAAAAATCATTGAAAAAATCTAAGAAAACCCATCATAGGTTGACAACCTACCCTCAGCTTTCCCTGAAGAACACAGAAATCACCGAAAAAAGTGGCTAAGTCGCACGCCAATTTGGCCTGAGAAAAGCAATTCCTTTCCCCAAACAGACTAAGTCCCATGCCAATTTTGTCTGGAAAAAAACCATCATAGATAGCCATCCTTTTCCTCAGCAGTCACCAGAGATCCCCCTCTCTGTCTTCAGTTCTCTCCCTTCCACGGGACTCCAATCTAAGTGCAAAAGCCAGTCTCGGGATGAGGGAAAAAGCTGACACAAGGAAGAGAAATCCAGTGTCAGTTCACTGACTAAAGCCTTTCCCCGATCAGCAGAAAAACACTGAAAAAAGACCTACGTCCCACACCAGTTTTGCCTGAGTCCACCCTCGGTTACTATGAACCAATCCCTCTCAGGCTAGGTAGCCTAGCTACCAAAAAAATCAAAGCACGGACTGAAGGATGGTGTAGAATGGGGTCAGTGTTGCACATTTTGTACAAACCCCATCCAACCACCCATCCATCTAATTAAGAACTCCGTTTGCAAGTGTTCGGCTAATAGACTGACGAAAACAACTCAATCTGCGGACAGTACAGCTCAAGATCATAAAAATCCCACTCAGGGTAGAGAGCCTAGGGATCAAAAATGGTATCAGACCAATAGAATCATGAGGTAGAATGGGGCTAGCTTTGCACATTTGGTCCCGAGTTTGCTTACCCGGGTAAGCAAACTAGGGACCAGCTCAACATTTTTTACCAAAAATCACACTCGGGGTAGGGAGTCTGGGGATGCCCCAATCTCTGCAAACTGTGCAGACTAAGATCATCCGGGAGTAATTTTGTCTTGCATGACTATTAAAGACAAAAAATCGGCCATTTAAAGACACAATAGTGGCTAATAGTCTCTGCTCGATTGACGCAAGGGAGAGAACTCTATACTGACTAAAGCTTTTCTCCGACCAGCAGAAAAAACTAAGTCCCACACCAGTTTTACCTAAGGAAAGCTATCATAAGATACAAACATTTGGAGGAGATAAAGACTTTGAACACAAACACCGAACAACTGAGCAAAAACATTGAGACATTATACCACCAGAAAAAGCGTATTTCACCTGTTGAGATTCCGGTGAAAATCCCGGTGGAGAATGAGTTTGATAAAAGTAGTCTTCACAAACTAGTAGAGTCGATCGTAACTGTTGTTAGGAAAGAAAAACAGACAAAGGAAAACCAACAGCCAAAGGAAAAGCAGCGAAGAGCAACAAAACGAAAATCAGAGGAAGACGATGGTCAACTTCACAAAAAAAACAAGGAGTTCTCAATAACTGCACAATCTCGAAGGAAAATCAACAGCCAAAGGAAAAGCAGCCAAAAGCAACTAAACGAAAATCAGAGGGAGGCAAAAAATCAACTTAACAAAAAACAAGCAGTTCTCAACAACTGGGCAATCTCGACAATAACGGGTGAGGGCAAATATGGAAAAAAAGATTGATGACTTCGATGATTTCAAGATCCCAAAAAAGGAAAAAACATACCAAGACAGAAAAACAGCCCTTTTCAGGGTTATCCCACCACCAAGAAAGAGCAATCTTTCTTCAAATTGTCAATTTCTCTAAGTTACACTCAAAAAAGTCGAAGTCCAACCCAGTCCTGGTCTTTAGCCCTAACCCCACTTAAAGCCTACGTAGTGGGTTAAAAGTAAACAATAAAGCGTGTTGGTCCCTAGTTCACCTGAGTGATTTCACCTGAATGCTATCAAAGGTTCTGTCTAACCAAAAGGGAATTAACCAATGCGTGACTAATTAAAGGCCAAGTGATGGCCAAAAATGAGAAATTTCACGATTTAGTCGCTATAGTACCTATACGGGGGTAGGCAATATAGCGACTAAACACCAAAAATTCCACTCCGCGTAGAGAGGATAGCGACCAAAGAATGGTAACAAACCAATAGAATCATGAGGTAGAATGGTGCCAGCTTTGCACATTTGGTCCCCAGTTTTGTTTACTTGGGAGTAAGCAAACTAGGGACCAGCTCCACATTTTTCACGGTTTGGGGATTAAAGAACCAGACTCAGGCTCACTATCCATCAGCACAGATGCAGGCTCACTACCTGCCATCACCAGTACCCAGATCAATCAGCCCACAGAAAAACAAAAATGGCGGACAGGACTCTTGTGAAAAACCCACTCAGGGTAGAGGAACCGGGGAAATACCCCCTCAGGGTAGAGAGACCGGGGACTGGGCAGTCCTGCCCCTCTGTTCTCTGTCTCAATGGTTCCCTGTTCTCTCTTTCCCATCCCCACCGCAACACTGGCGCAGCACTTGCAGGGAACCAATAAAGGTAGGGGGGGGGGGCAAAGCATGACTAATTAAAGACCAGGTGATGGCCAAAAATGACAAATTTTCTCCAAAAGTACCCACTTTGCTTACCCTCGGGTAAGCAAACTGGGTACGAAACCCTCTCAGGGTAGAGAGGATAGCGACTGTAGTCGCTATCCTCTCTACCTTTACTACTAGTGTCGTCTCGGATCAGCCTGCGCAGTCCGCGCAGGCTAATCCGAGACGGCACTTTACGACAACATTAGATCTTGTTCTTCAGTAGACTTGCGCAAAACAGAAAATTGCATAAAAACGGAGAGTGTCGTTTCGGATTAGCCTGCGCGGACTGCGCAGCCTGATCCGAGACGACACGTTACGCAAATGTCCGAATGCCCGTTTTCGCGTGTTGCAGGCCGTATAATGCATCACAGAGAAGCATCAAACCCTCTTTTTGCCAGAGCATCGCTCATATCTATCATTTTGAGTTTGCATTTTTCTTATAAAGGAAAAACCTCTTACCTGTAATTACACTTGATATAATTAACGGGACTATCATCATTTTCAGTGATCGTAGATATAACTGACCTGGTAAGCCTAGAAAAAAACATTCGAAAATTTCTTCTTTTTTAATGTCTTTTAGATACATATTCTTTTGTATGACTTCGCAATTTTTTGTCAGAGATGCTTCACTAACGAAAAGCCTGCAATTTACTTTGAATCTATAGTAGAGTTGGTGTTTTTAACACTGTGTGCTTGTGGTTGTTGTAAGGTATTCTGTTTAAATTACTTTCAAACACTTTTGGTTTCTTTTATGATTGCTGTCTATTCACATACCGATATCACCTGATGAAAAAAAAAAGACATTAACAGGTTTTGTTCAAAGAATTTTTGATCCAATACAAAAAAAATTAGTTAAATAAATTACATACCTAACCACATTTTTGCATCTTCGGACGGATGGAGCGGCCTGATAGCAAACCCAATAAGTACACCACATACTACACCCAGTAAAATTAGAAGCAAGAGAAAGTTTTGTTTCAATAAAGAGACACACTTGCTCATTTTGGTCGTCAGTTTCCAACTTCGAACCAGATAAGATCCACTGAAAATAAACAGAAAAAATGTTAACCCCTCTAGTGCCTTACGGGAAAATATGGGATTTTGCGGACGGAAGTGATAAAGATCATATTGAACAGACAATGCTGTCAGATCTTGGATCTGTACCGTCCCCTTGTTTAGTCAAGCCTGCAAGTAGAAACATCGGAGTTACAGCGAATTATATTCTCAGCCTTTAACCCTTAGGCTGCTAAGCGCGACTCACTGACGTTTTGCGGACAGTGTAGATCAAGATCAGACTGCACAGAACGTGCAGTCTGATCTTGGATCTACACTATCCGATAGGGAGATGTTTTGCCCCTAAAAAATGAATTGAAATAACATTATTCGGGTTTTCTCTATGGGCTTGAAATGTTCATTACAGTTATTTAGCATGATAAGGGAGTTAATGTATATGTCGCTGGATGAGATGAATAACTACGCTATTTTTCCTTAAACTACATTTCTGTGAAAAATACTGTTGTTTATCCCCCAGAGTACTATGTTCGTCATGGCACACTGTAACTCACTGTTTACTTTCGGTAATCCTATCGCATTTATAGTTAGGAGCTACAGGTAACACAGCCTGACAGCGTACTTGCCAGTAGCTATAATATATTAACCCTTTACCAAACAGCAACAATTTCGAGTCGTCCTTAATCACAGCATTTGCAGATGACAATTCGAATGTAGCTAGGATTATGAGACATGGCTGTAAAAGAGTAGAAAACATTATGGGAAAAGGAGAAAATGCTGGTTTCATAGGGCATGGCTCATATTGAAACATGTAGATGAACTCTTTCTAAAGAGCTACTTTGCAGCCCATACTTTGTGATATACGACGGGGGTTTAATGATATTTTACCAAACTCAGAACAACCGTGTTTTGTTTTTTATCCGTGTATACGGTGTGTCATGTCGGATAAGAATCAGAATCAGAATCTTTATTGACTTATACATACACATGTATATCGTCATACACAAAATAATTTTACAAATGGCATGGTACTTAATAGAGTTTCTCTCTCTCTCTCTCTCTCTCTCTATTTTCTCTCACTCCATCTCTCTCTCTCTCTCTCTCTCACACACACAGAGAGAGAGAGAGAGAGAGAGAGAGAGAGAGAGAGAGATAAACTTACAATAAACAAATCTACCCGCATTTAACATCGAAAAAAAAAACTGTTGTGGACTAAGTATAATTCCTTAAGTTAGGACTTGTCATGGAGAATGAATATACCTAAAAACAGTATAACTACAATTTCAGTATCTGTATATACACACAAATTCCTGCAATATATATACACACACTATCATTGCAGTATAGGACATATCTATGGTAATCTCACTAGATTCAAATGTATTAATCAATTTCTGTTTTAGACAAGGGACACATTGTCATGTCGGGGAAAACGATGAAAAAATCGTACCACATAGAACACGCAGTCCGATCCTTGGTCCACACAATAAAAATCTTTTTTCTCCCCGAGATAAGAGTGAGTACATGTATATTTGAATAGTGAACTGAACCTAAATACCCACACAAAATTAAACATATTGTAAAGATTTATGTACAACCAAGTTAATGTTAAAGATACTTGCCACCACTGGGATGCTTCGAAGAAGCGTTACTAAATACTGTGATCTCGTGATAAATAGGACAAAATCACACTGCATAGCACATGTAGTCTGATCTTTGGTCCACATTTTCAGATATATTTAGACTAGATAACAAACTTATTCATTACCGCTGACTGGAAATTTCCATTTCGTAGCAGACAAAGGATTATTATTAACAATACTAGTAAGCTTATGATTCCTGTAACGAAGTTCTTCTTCTAAATGCCTGTTGAATAAACTTTCCTAGTTTTAATGTTACTGACTTATTTTTCACCCTCATTAACTGAAGTACTTTCTCCATACTTGGACGACGATAATAATATTTTTTGATAAATTGCGATCGTAAATCATCATATTTGGAACATTTGAACAAGAAATGAAATTCGTCTTCTATTTCACCGATATTACATAGGGTACAAGTTCTCTCTGATCTTTCCTTTCGATCACGGCCATATCTTAATTTCTCAATATTTAGGTTGTGTGCGCTTATTCGCAATCGTGAAATGGCTGATCTTATTTTAAATGAATTGATACAAGTTAAGTAATTTTCCATACTGAAGTCAGTTTTAAGATGAACATATAAGAATTTCAATTTTTGATTACAGTGTAAATCGTAAAACCATTTTTGACAGAAATTATCCTTTACTCTTTGTTTGAACTCAGAAATGAACATACTTTCATGTATTTGGTCTGTACTATCAAAAACGTAGGAAAATCCATAATCATCTAGTAACTTTTTTATATTGTACAACCACCCTTTCTTACCTTGATTCAATCTTTCTTTTGCATTTTCATAAACTGCCGATAAAATGATATTGTCAGACTTTACTATTTTTAGCCAATACTTTATTATTTGCACATAACGATTAATGTACAGAGGTAAACGACCCAATGCTCCGTATACAGCTACATTACTTGTACTACTTCGTATTCCCAATATTAATTTACAGAATTTTAGATGAACTAATTCTAATTCCTTTGACTTGTCAAAACCCCAAATGGGGCTGGCATAATTCAATATAGGAGCAACGAATGAATCAAATAGGCTTAATGCAACATCGGGTTTAACTTGATATTTCTTAATGTTTTTAATTAAAGTGAACATCGCCCTCAATGATTTCCCCTTTAAACATTGATTATTCAAAACAAAAGACCCCGTATAGTTGAATGTTACACCCAAATAATTAAAGTTATCCTTGATTACCAGTTCTTCGTTGTTATAATACCATTTCTCATTTTCAAAAACTGGTCCTCTTTTTCTAAAAACCATTACATTTGTTTTAGCCGTATTTACACCCAAGCCCCACTTTGTGCAATAATCAAATAGTTTATTTAAGCTATGTTGGAGATCTTGAGGGGAATTGCCTATTAAAATCATATCGTCTGCAAATAAAAGTAATATTATACAAAGCTCGTACAGATCTATTCCACAATTAATTCTATCTTGTAGATATAATTCTAGATCGTCTAGGAAAAGAGCAAAGAGTGCTGGTGAATTATTTTGACCTTGGATTAATCCGACTGAAATTTCGAAAAAATCTGAAACGTTACTATGAAGTTTGATGCATGATTTAACATGTGAATACATAGACTTGAAAATATTTAAAATTTTACCATCAAACCCCATATTATACAGCTTATACCATAACGCATTCCTATATACAGAGTCGAATGCTTTTTTAAGGTCGATAAATGCACAATACAAACGTCTTTTGCTGCATATAAATTGTTCGATCAACTGATGTAAAACAAATATAGAATCAACTGTACTCCTTCCTCTGCGGAATCCAAACTGTGCGTCTGATAATATGCCATTTTCTTTGTACCATCTTTCTATTCGCGAATCTAAAACGCTTGCGAAAAGTTTACCCAAATTGCTTAAAAGAGTTATTCCCCTGTAATTAGTTGTCATATTTATATCGCCTTTTTTATGTAATGGTATTATATAGCCTCTGGCCCAAGTTTCTGGAAAAATCCCCGAGTCAAACACTCTATTAAATAAAGAAGTAATGTGTCCGCACAAAATATCACGTGACTCTAAGATATATTCATTAATAATATCGTCTACCGGACAAACGGCTTTATTCCTTTTCAATTTCTTAATCGCTGATTCTACCTCAACATACGAAAATGGATCATTTAACTGACTGAAAGTATTTGCAGACATATTGAAGTTGTCGTTAAGTGACTCAACCTCTTCTATAGACACCGTTTTAATATCATTCAATATCGAAGAGAAATGGGTTTTAAATTCATCGATAGATAGAACAGATTGTACTAAATTCTTTTTAGATTTGAAGTAATTCCAAAACTCACGCGGGTTCTGATTTCTCAATGCCTTAAAATTCTCTGATTGCTTACCTAAAAATATATTTTTTTCTTTTTAATCAATTTTTTATATTCTTTCTTTGCTACGCACAAACTCGCTCTATTTTCGCGATTTTTGTCTACATTGAATAGTCGCAATGCCTCTTTATATTTGTTCCTAGCTAAATAACATTCTTCGTCAAACCATTTATTTTCTTTGCAGAAATGAATATTTGATTGTTTGTACACTGTTTTAAATAAAGGATCGGTAGCCTCGCAAATAGCCTGTGAAAACCTTACTACCATTTCTTCGACCCTTTGCCTATCGTTGCTTTTTTCTTGAATGATATTATTGAAGTTAGGTAGGTTTGCTATAAGCCTACGTCTGTATTCACCCCTATACTCACTGTTCCATTTGACTGATTCAAAAAACCCGCTCTGGGTATTCTGATTCTCAACCAAATGTGGGGTTTTGACACTGAACTGTAAGGGCGAATGGTCACTATACAGGGAAAAATCACCCACAGTGAAATTATCAATGAAAGAAAAACAATATTCATGCAAAATCACATAGTCAATAGTACTGCACGTGTTTTTACTATAGTACGAATATGACCCGTGCTTGGTATCATTTCCTAGTCTTCCATTGGCCAATAAAATACCTGCTGATTTACATAAATCCAACAATAACGACCCACGTGCATTGCATACATTATCTTGAGAGGTGCGGCTAATGGGCTGATCTGGGCTGTAGTCAATGTCATCTATATCTGCACATTTCTTGTCACATACTATAAAATCTGGTTTCGATCCGACTCGGGCATTGAAATCACCAGCTAGTATAACATTACCCTTTTGACTGTAGTAAAAAACATCTTGTAAAATATCAAATAAATTGACATTATATAAAATTTCGCAGCTGGTGACTCATCGGGCCAAGCATAAACACCACATAAATAGAAATCTTTTTCAAAATCAAAAAAATTGTTTTGCAATTTAATCCAAATCAAAGTATCAAAATGGTTTCTACAAATTTCAACGCCCCTGTTAAAACAATGTTTTACATAGACCACCATTCCCCCACTGTTTCTTTTAGCCTTTTTATGCTTAAACTTTCTATAAAAACTGTAGCAAGTATATCCTTTCAGGTCAATTGAAGAATTTTCATCGGTCCAAGTTTCAGATAAAATAATCAAATCATTTTTTATCAACTTTTCACAGAACTCTGGATTTTTCAGTTTATCTTCAGTAAGCCCATTACAATTCCACACCAAAATCTGCAAATCATTCTCCCCGTTGTCCTATCCTGTTGTGACTGGCTTTCCATTGATGTAAAGGGTATCGTACGAAATCCACGATCTTTGACCGTTTCTGATGGCTTCCTTCATTTTAGGGACAAATCTCCTCCGCTTTTCGACTATTTCAGGCGGGAACTGTTCGTGAACGTAATACTGTGACTTGTCCAGATTGAATTTTGCTTTCCTTTTAAGTTCTCTATCTTTGAAGAGGGTAAACTTACACACAATCTTCCTGTGCTGACGCTCTCCCTGATGGTTTCTCTGACCAACAGACCCCATTCTATGCGCCCTTTCGATTCGTATATCTCTTACCAAATCTTCTGCAACTTTCATTTTTTCTACCATAAAATTTCTAACAACTTGCTCTGTGTTTTCTGGCTGCTCCTTTTCCTCTATATTGCAAAAGATGAGATTATTACGCATGGATTGCGACTGCAAATAAACTAGAGAATCTTTGAGTTTATCGTTTTCCTTTGTCAGATTGTTAACTTTTTCTTGGACTTCACTGTTTGAAAATTCTATCCCATGTACCCTTTCATCTATATGGTTAATCTTACTATAGTACTCTTTATGATTCACTCGAATTTCGGACCACATTTTGGACATTTCTTTTTCAACTGTCTCTACTTTTTTCTCCAGCTGATCCAATATTTTCAACTTACTGTCAACCTCACTCAGTTTTCTATTAATCTGGGATTGGAACTGGACCAAAATTTCATAATGTCTGAATTAGAAGTTGTATCTGACGGCATAAGTTTTACAGCCTGCGATTCACCGCTGGTGTCGGCTACTTTTTCCTTACTGTTAGAAACCATTACCCCATCTTTTGACAAAAGCTGTCTTGGTCGCTCTTTTGATTGCATTTTCTTGTCGTTACCAATATGAGAATTATCACTATAGTTCAAAGAAGAATTTTCGGGTAAGTAAGATACAGGCGTACTTACGGTCTGACTATCAAGTGGGTATGTAGTCTGATGTGTGAAAGAAGTATCGTCGTTTTCGCTGTTATCACTATTATTAAGTTCCTGAAAAACTTCACCGTCACAAAAAAGAACAGAATTTGCCTTTTGAAGTATTTCGCTGATGTCCAAATCACTTAATTCTGTCGAATTTGCTAAACGCTTTGACTTATCAGTATCCTCGGACGGGCCTCCAGCCCTGATAAGTCAGTAATAGTTTCACTGTCGTACCATTTGACTTACAGGTATAACCGCTAACGTTTAGATGACCTCATAGATTGGTCATTAAACCTTCTAATTTTCAAAAACTTTTGCTCCCTTCCGTGGATTGCTACCCGACAAGCGGGAATTCTGATCAGGCAACAGATCATTCGGCAAACTTTGGGTGATCCGTTGATCAAGTCCCTCGGCTGTATCACGTAGCTTGATATGCATCTATACGGTACATTTCTTCGCCGGAAATACGCCGCTTTACCGTTCTTACAACTGTAAGACTCCTCTTACAAAAAAAAAACATGAAACACAAGTTTCTATGGAAATCTTTCTAAATATATTATCAATTCTGTTCAAGATTTTCCCTTACAGATCGATAAATGTGAAGACCTTCACCTTTGTTGTTTATGTCGTTGCCAATCGATTTACACGGGCGCCGCCATGTTTAAAAGATCATATGATTGGCAGTTCAAAATGGAAACCTCCTTGATAAGTACGAGGTTAGATATAGGTAGGGAATCGGCTGAGTTGTGATAAGTGGTGACAGATATGTCAAGGTTCAGTTAGTCTCATAAATTACGTTATCTATAGCTTTATGTGCATTTTATAAAACTTGCTGAATTACAAATCAGAGGTATTTTTTGTTTCGGTTTTGTTTTTGTGGAATAATATCTAGTGCCTTCGACAGATTTTTTTTTTTTATATTTTGCTGTGCTGAATTAAGATGGTATAAGAGGACGTAGTCGACGGTCATTTTAGCACTATACGCAGCCAGTCGTTTCTTTTTAAATAAAGTTGCAACTAGATAAGTCATGAACGACCATTTAGGATGACCTTTTTTTCTAGACCTGAAGCACGCTCCATTTTAAAATGGAAACCATTACCTCCAAAGTATTCATTCTTGTTTGATGTTTAAACAACGACCTTTTTAAGTCATGAAGTTAATCAGTAGAATAAAACAAACCTCTAGTATCCCGCAAAAACTTGGGTTATCGGTGTTTACCAGCATTTCTTAATTTCCCATTCAAATGATTAGATTACGTAAAATAACGAGGTCGTTTGGTAAGGGCTTAATTAACACATTAGAATAACTGCAGCGTTTATCAGTAACAAACAAACTTTTTTTTCATTAGACTACACGATAAAACGTCACTAGCTCTATCTGTCTGTCTGTCTGTCT